>OX451737.1:1705261212-1705980030 GCA_948472305.1 Vicia faba | reverse complement strand
TTGTTGTCAACAATGCTCTTTAAAGCATCTTCAATCTCCTGGACAGAAGCACAGTTGACAAGGTTGCTCTTTTGATCATTCAGAATCTGCCAGCCCATTCTCATAGCTTCCACATCAATATGCTTGGTTTGGTTAGGGGTCTCTCCCAGAAGATGGAGGTAATAGGTCATAACCTCATTTTCAATGTTGTTTTTCCCTGTAATGACATCCCCCTTATCATTCTGCAGGAACTTGATGTAATTCCTTTTCTGTCTAGCTTTGATATGCGAAAAGTAGAATTTGTTATTGCCATCTCCCTTTTTTATCCAGTCAATTTCTCCCTTTGGATCAACCTATTCTCCTCATGATCATGAAGATTAATGATATCTTCAGTAAGGGTTTTGATCTGCTCTATCAAAATTCCATCCTGCCTGTTATTTTGGAGTTCATTTTGGGCATTATGTAACTTCTCCCTCACTACCTGTAGCCTCTGCTTTAAATTGCCAGTCTGCTTACTAAATTTCTTTATATCTTCCTTTAGCCTTTGGAGCTTGTACCAAATAACCTGCATAGGGTCCCCACAGGCTGGTTTATCCCAGGAAACCTTGACCATTTCTTTGAAACCACTGATATCAATGAGGTAGTTGTTGAATTTAAAGTGATTATTTCTTTTATCCTCAGTAGGCCCACTGATAAAAAGCAGGGAGTGGTCAGAAACATTTGGAGGCAAAACACTCAGCACATGCTCTGGGAAAAGTTGGAACCATTCTGTGTTGCAGATTGCCCTGTCAATCCTAGAATATATAGTACCAGTGACATGCTTATTTGACCAGGTGTAGTGGTCCCCCACATTATCCATTTCATACAGTTCAGTATTTCTCATCATGCTTGCAATATCAACAAATTCATACTCACTCACCATTTTACCACCAATTCTATCCCTAGTTGTAACCACATTATTGAAGTCGCCTATGGCACACCAAGGGCCAGCTTGATTAGTGTGGATGTTTTCCAGCTTTCTCCAAAGAATTCTTCTCATGTCCAATTGGTTTAAGGCATAAATTGCAGTAAGCCAGAAGAGAAACTCCCCTGTGACTGTGTAGATGCCACAGTGAAGGTGTTGACTAGACATATTGTGCAGCTTCAGATCAACCTTTGTTTCATCCCAAAGAATCCAAATTCTACCATTGGGGTGGGCAGAGTAGTTATCGATGCAGGATCTGTGCATATTAAGCTTATCTCTGACTTTCTTGGCCTTATTTTCTTAATCTCTAGTTTCAAGCAAGATGCTAATGGGTGGTTGAAGATGTAAGAGAAGGGAGCTTATCTCTTTTATCTTCCCCATCTTGTTGAGTCCCCTAACATTCCAAGAGACTAGCATGGTCCTCTATCTAATACTAGAGGCTCATTCAAAGTCCCTAGTACCCCATAAACATTCTCACATAGTAAAGCTGATGCGTCTTCATACTGGCCTTTCATAGGACTTCTGCTTTTCCCCTATTTGTTTTGAGAAATCCAGCTCCCTTCCCCTTTTGATTCTGAACCAACACCCTGATTCCTGCTATCAGGATCCTTCCCTTTTGGAGTAGACACAGTTGCAGTAGTTTTTTCCATCTCAGGAATTTTCTGGGACAGGGAACCGACTGTTTCCTTACTTTGAGCTGCTTCTAGTGGCTGTCTCTTCTTTGGTCTCCATTCATTTTGTCTTACTCTGATTTCACAATTGTGACCCACAGTTTGGCATTTCTCACAGTATTTAGGCCTCCATTCATATTCTATCTTTTGAATAACTCTGGTACCCTCCTTTTCCTTGATACTGATTTCCTCTAACAGTTTCTGAGTGATATCAACCTCTATTAGGACTCTTGCATAGGATACCCGTAGTTTGCTAGGAGTACATTCGTCAGTCACCAGTGGTACTCCAATGGCATTAGCTAGTTTGATCAGATTAGACTTACCCCAAAGGTGGAGGGGCAACATGGGGAATTTCACCCAGATTGGGATGGTTCTCATCATATCTTTCTTTAGATTGAAACCCTTCCTCCATTCTTTCAGGATCATAGGCATTCCTCTATGGGTGTAAGGCCCCTTCATTAGAACTGTTTCCATCGCGTCTTTGGTACGAAATCGGAGTATGAAATACCCTTCTTCATGGTAGAAAATTTTAGGTAACTGAACGTTGTTCCAAGTCTTTATCATGAAATTCTTTACCGAGTGCATACTTAGGTCTTCCTCCAATACGTACATGATAAGCGAATTTTCCCAGTATTGAGCTTCACAGTTTGCATCATCCTCATCGATTTCAATTTCAATTTTGCCATCAATAACAGTTGGGGGTATGTACTTCATTTCCAAACCCTTAGCTTTATTCCTATTCTCTGTTAGCACATCAACCCATAACTTACGATTAGGGATTTCTAGATTCGTCTTTGTTATGGTATCTGCAGAGCTAGCTTCTTCGTCGTGAACTTCCATTGTTGTCTCTGATTCCATCTTTGCTTGTGGGTTTTCTTCCGGCATCAGAGGAGGTGGTGGTGAGGGGTTCAAAGTTACCGGAGGTACTGAAATTTTTGGCGGTCGCCCCCGATTTTTCTTCGTCGCCTTCGTTGCCATTCCTATGGTCAAAAAAAGTATATTTAGTATAAATAAAACATAATATATTTAATTTATATTAAAAAAATAATATACTTACTTATTTAAAAAAATAGTATACTTACTTATTTAGTATATAAAAAAAGTATATTTAATTTAAATAAAACATAATATATTTAATTTATATAAAAATAATAATACACTTACTTATTAAAAAAAATAGTATACTTACTTATTTAGTATATAAAAAATATATATTTAATTTAAATAAAACATAATATATTTAATTTATATAAAAAAATAGTATACGTACTTATTTAAAAAAAATAGTATACTTACTTATTTAGTATATAAAAAAATATATTTAATTTAAATAAAACATAATATATTTAATTTATATAAAAAATCAGTGTTTTAAAACCCAGCCCGACCCGGCCGGTCGGACCGGTCTGACCGAGAACCGGTGGGTCAGGCGGTTTGATTAAGGGATAAGACCAGAATTACATTTAGACCGGATGAAACCGGTGTGAACCGGCCGGATCACCGGTTAAATCAGTGAACCGACGGTTTTTACTGAACCGGTGAGTTTGACTATTTATTTTATTTTTTAGGGCTTTTGAAAAAAAAATTAACATAAGCGCTTTGCCTCCTCGTTTCCCAAACTTAGGCATTTGAAAGGTTTTCTTTTTTATTCTGTCTTTTCTTTTTCTAATTGAAGTTATATTCTCAATTTTCTCTACCAACAAAAACTCTCACTTGCTGCTGTTATTTGATATTCCTTGTTTGCCGTCAAAAATTTCATCAAAACATCAAAAACAAGTTATTTCTTTTTTACTTGGTCTAATTTGCATTGATGTTTTTCAATATGAATATTATTATTTAATTTAGTTGATTAATTGATATAGAAAATAAATGATTAAATTTGGTCATTTTCTATAAAATTGGGTCTTTTAGTTTAACAAATTGAGATAGAATTTGTATGAATGAAGCAGTTTTATACTTTTATGAATTAACTTATTATAGACTGGTAATGAAGTTGTTGTATATTGGAGATAGAAATTAGGATAGATATATATTACTGTAATAGTTGTTGTATATATTATGGAGATAGAAATTGGGTTTACAACTATGTAATCTAAATTATATAGTAAGACAAAGTTTTCTGTTTTTTATTAATTTAAATTATATAACAAAGAAAAGTTTCAGGATTTTATTAATCTAAAATATATAGCAAAGGCTGGAAAGCAAAATTTCTATTTTTTTATTATATATGGTGATGCACAGTAACGATGTTTGGTAGCCTATATGTAATATACAACAACATATTCATATATCTTGGATTTAGATATGCTACATATTTAGTGTTTCTTATAATGTTTTTATAAATTCAATAATTTTTATTTAGAATTGTGTTTTGTTAATATTTTTGTAATATAGTTTTGTATTTTTAAATTTTGATTGTTACTAATACTTTTGTTTATTCTAAATTATTTGAATTTATAATTTTCTATATTATTATAGTTACAAATTTCAGATAATAAATATATTTTTATAGAAACCAGGTCAAAAGTCATGCGGTCTGACCAGTGACCCACTGATCCGACCAGTAACCCAGTGACCCAGTAACTTTACCGAGTCAATCACTGGTCTGGGTTTTAAAACATTGTAAAAAATAGTATACTTACTTATTAAAAAAAAATAGTATACTTACTTATTTGTTGATATATTATTACTCCCCCTTTTGTCTAATAAATTTAAACATAAATATTGTTAAAAATGTGCAGTATGGAATATTATTAATATTGAATTTTTTATTTTATTAAATTATAATTATGAAATTAATTGATTATAAATATAATAATAATAAATGAATAAAATAATTACGTTTATAATTTAAAAAAATAAATTATGGTTTTTAGCATGGGGTAAACCCTCTAGCTAATATTATTTAGCTAGGGGTAAAGCCCCTAACCAATGGGCAATTAAATTTTGCCTTTAGCGAGGGGTTTAGCCCCAACCTAATTGGCTAGGTGCTTAGCTCCTCGCCCCTTATCTGCGCCCAGTGATTTAGCTAGAGGTTATGTCCCCTCGCAAATATTGATTTTGTGAGGTGTTTTTTGCCTTAGTGAGGAGTTAAACCCCTAGCTAAAGGGCTTTTTTCTTGTAGTAATTATGATTTGAGTCAAAGGAGAGAAAGACATGAATCAAGGTGATAAAATTTGAAAATGACATATTTAATTTGAATCACGTGATTCGAATCAAGTAATTTTATGATTTGAGTCACAACCAAAAGTAGTCAGGATTCGAGTCATGTCAAACTGTGATTCGAGTCACTACGCCAAAAATGTTTTTAGGCAGCACACCATAGGCAACGCTTTTCTACCAAAGCGCTGATATATGTCCCGATAAAAATTTATAATTTAAAACTATATACATTAAACATCGTTTTATCAAAAGTGCTCCTTAAAATTGAACAAAAGCACTGCCTTAGATTCACATTAGAAAGCGCTGTCATATGCATATATTAGAGAGCGCTCTTAAAAAGCGCTGCCATAGGCCAACTAGAAAGGACTGCCATAGACCCAACAAGAAAGCGCTTTATAAAAGCGCTGCCATAGGGCCAAATAAAAAGCGTTGTCATAGACTAAAGCGCTGCTAAACCATACTTTAGAAAGCGCTTTCTTAAATCGCTGCCTAAAGTGAATTAAGATTGAAATTAAAAAATAGATTTTATGTTTTGCCTCGTTACTTTCTATTCTCCATTGTTATCGTTCTTCTTCTGCAAAATGAAAACCCCTTCTAATCCCACGAAAATCCCAAATTAATCGCCTTCCATACGAACTCCTTCTTCTCGTTTCTCCAAAACTCCTTCTTCTCAAACTCTCAATCTCAAAAACCCTAAAGAAGTTATACGAACTCGTTCATTCGCCGTTCAGACTCTCAATCTCCCAAATTTTCCATTGATTTCATCTTCTCAAACTCTCAATCTCAAAAATCAAAGAAAATTTACCGTTGATTTCGCCATTCAGACGTTACTATCGGTGGTGTTCGCATAACATGTCACTTCTTCTTCTTCTTTTGAATTCCTTTGGTTTTCTTCCTTTCATGCTTGTTATTATTATTGTTATCTGCAATTTTTGTTCTTGGAAATTGGTATAAATCTCAGTGTAAATATGAAGTAGCAGTGATAAATATGAAGTAACAATGATAATGAAATATGAGACAAACTGTTTTTGTTTTGTTTTGATCTCGAAGCTACTATTTGACATATAAAAACTTAATCTGCTGCTTCAAATACAACTTAAGCTACCATTGATGTTAAACTATTCAGACTATACCAGACCCAAAGGCGGCAGTTATGTTCAGTATGGTTCCCGATAGGTTATTCTTATTATGCTCTCTGTCATGAGTGAAGTTAACCTGCTGTTTTGTTTAATGTTGATTTTCTCCTTTAATTTTGCAGTGCATTGCAGGCTCAATTTGATGTGCCTGGCCTTGAAAGGTTATTCAGAATAAAGTTTGGTGCATCTTTGACTCCACACTATATGGTTTGTCATTTACCCCTCTTTTGCTCTTCCATTCTAATTTTTTAATTCAACATTTTAATATGAATGTAAAGCTTATATTGATTTCTAGTGAATTATAATTTTATTGTGATAGTTATGCTTATTGCTTTGATATTACGTTTTTGGTTCAGACGTTTGAACAAATATATCATAGGATTAAAACTCAGATTTCACTATTTTACATTTGATTTTAAGCTCATTGGTTGAGATACTTAAATTCATGTATTTTTTTGATTTTTTCCTTCAGAGGAGCCCAATACGACATAGACAATAGTATTCATGCTCCGATCCTACACCTTCCCCAGCCATAACTCTGAACTTGAACGCCATTGTTTGATTTTTTTTCCTTAATAATTCATCTTATGTTTGATTTTATATGTTCTAAAATTTTAAAGAAAATTATTTAATTAATAACTAGTAACGAGCATTGTTTTGTATGGTTAATTTATCTATTTTATAGTAGATGAGTGAATTATTAAATCTAATCTAAGTTTAGTACTTTGTTAATTTTCTTGTTTTGGGAAGCAATTTATATTTTTGTTTTAAAACTGAATTCCTTGTATTATATTATATACATACATAAGAATCACATAGAAATACATGCTTATTAATAGGTTGAAATTAGAGAAATCTAAAATAACTTAGAATTTCTAAGTAACTATACATAAGAATCTATATTTGGAAGTAATCAAATTTTCATTTGAAAGTTAATATTTAGGTTAATTGTTTGTTTAATTGAGTTTACATTTATATAGGAGTAGGACATGGTTACATATTACGTTGATGAGGTTATGTATGGCATTTTCTAAATTTTAAAGAAAATGGTTAGGAGATTTAACGGGTCTGTTTAGTTAAAATAAAAAAAATCTTATCTTATTTTCACTTTATTTGGGTTGAGCAGATCATACTCATCCTTAATTATAGCTATAACTAAGTGATCATTCGGTTCTTTCATTTACTACAAACTCTGACTCTGACCTCAGTTCCTTCTTTTTTTCTTATTCAGATTAGTCCATAAATATTTGTTTATTAGAAGCATCTTCTTAAAACTATAAATTATACTTCAAAGTACTTCTGATTCAAACCACAAATTACATGTTTGGAGTTTTGATGACCATATTTATAAATGAATTAAAAATAGAATGTGTAATATATATATATATATATATATATATATATATATATATATATATATATATATATATATATATATATATATATATATATATATATATATATATATATATATATATATATATATATATATATATATATATATATATATATATAATTAGTACTAGAAAAGTAAAGGGTAAGTGGTGAGATCCGAAGCAGGTCGTTGTCCAGTATTATAAGGGTTGTTGTTAGCTGGATGAGTAGGTAGTAAGTGCTCTTTCAAATTGATTAGGAGAATTGATTATGTGTGAATTAATTGTTAGTGTCATCTCTAAATTATTGACTGTTATATAATATATTTGAGTTTTCTCATATCGTAGGTATTGACTTTTGATATCTTATATATTCACTTTTGTAATATTCTCATTTGAGCTTCATTTTGTATTCAGGTTACACATTTTGGAGACAAAATTATACTTCAAGACCTTCAATTTTGAATTAAGTTGGTTGGACAAGTCAAAGTTCTTATTTTACACTAAGGTTAGAGAATCTTCTATGTTTTATATTCTATTAGAATGTGCTCCTATGCTCCTATGATTTTCTATGAATATGCTTAATTGGTATTATATTCCGTCATTCAATAAACTTATATATTTGTTATTTTATATACTCAATTGATGATAGAATTAGATATTTGGAATTAGATATTTGGAATTATATATTTGGAATTATATATTTGTCATTAGATACTTATGTTTTTCTTTATTACAAGTTAGATGGCTAGTAACGAGGATCACTCATATGATAATTCTATTAATGATGGAAAAAAAATATGTTAATGCAGAGGAAAGGGAAATTAGAAGAGGAATAACTATTATGAAGAAAATCATTCATGATAGAAATAGAGGAATAAAATATGATGTGCATTGGAATTCAAATGAGCAACTAAGAATCTAACGGTTCTAAATTGACAAGTTACATTGGTTCACTTGTAAGGAGAGAAGTTCCAATTACTTGTGATATACAGGTACCATATGTGATGTTATTTGTTTTTTATTACGATTATGTCTTTAAATTACTTATACTAACGCACTCTGTGTATGTTTTTCGTAGAGGTCTTTCGACATTGATGATACCAGAAGAGATTATTATCTTCAATTGGCCGGAAAAAGACATAGAGGTTTAGATCTTATTTATCAAACAAGTATCTAAGAGATGTCGAAAATAAATTTGTTGATGTCGAGCGTCCAAGTAAATATGCAGACTTGATTTTCCCAGAAGAGTGAGACACTTTTAAAGATAAACGAAGAACCGGAAAATTTCAGAATACGAGTGTCATAAATCGCCAACGAGCATTAGGTCCCGCGTATCCATACAGAAAAGGGCGTACGGGATATGCACGCTTACAACAAAAAATAGTAAGTATCTATAAATTGCAATGATATGTTTGTTCATCATGAGTTATAATTGATCTTATTTTTTGTCTTAATGTGTAGTTAAAAGAGGAGAATAGTTCTGAAATATCTATTCCGAAACATGTTTTGTGGAAGGCTGCCCGTGTGAAATATCTGAAAAAACCTACTTCCTAGTATAGGTCGTACCTTCGGACATATATAGGAATAACATATATTCCAATTGGTGATACTCGTCGTATACCTATGAAGGCAGACATTTTTTGTTATGAATACATGGAAGCAATTGGTAGAGAAGATATGGATCAAGTTTTTCAACATTTGACTTTAGGCCTCGGTGTTATCGATACATACATCAGGTATACTCTGATCAAATTTGCTTAATTAAATGAACAATTTATTTACTCATTTCAATGAATATACTCTAATTTTAATGATGTTTTTATTTAAGGTTTATGTATGACAAAGTGATGCGCCCGCGTGGATTGGAAGAAAGATTCGCTTTCTTAGCTCCCAATACCATCAACGCATGGTTAATCGTAACAAAACCATATGATGTCATATCGTATGAACTCGGTTTATTTATGGCCAGCAAAGATACAGAAAAGGTGTTCTTTTTACCATATAATACTGACAACGAGTTAGATTTTCATCCTAACTTCCTCTAGTATAATTTTTTATTTTTTAACGTTGTGTAGAAACTTTCCATCTAACATTTGTTTAATTTTACAGTGGACATTGGTTGTTTCTTGCGATTAATCCTGTAAGAGAAACTGTATACTATCTGGATTCGTTATACAATGATTGAACAACATACCCAGATTTGAAGAAGATGATTGATACGTAAGTGAGATTGTTCTAAATATTCGTGTGTATATTTATTTATCTATGTGAGATTATTCTAAATATTTGTTATTTTATTATAGCGTTCTACAAGTTTTTCGATCACAAAGAGGTATTCAAGTATCAAAGAGTAGAGCCAACAACATTACGTGGATCACAGTGCAGGTATATTTTCATAATTTTGATTATATTAGTGATGATACTTGATAAAACAAGTTAAGGGGTATATCCTGATATATATCTGTATTTTCTTTCCATGTGTAGTGTCCTTGTCAATGTAATGGTATAGATTGCGGTTATTTTATCTTGAGGTTTATGAAAGAAACGCTTCTTTTGGATCGAATAGAGATTCCATCCACGGTATGAATTTCTAACTTAGGAATTATTTTAATATTTCTCATAAAATGGCATAGTGTTTTAACTAAATCACATACTATGTTATATTACTATGTAGTACTTTGACAAATTCAATTGTGCTCATTACTCAAAAGATCAATTGGATGAACTTATGGAGGAATGGTGTCAATTCATTATGGAGTTAAGAATTTTATAAGGTATATTATCTTTCTTTCATTGATGAGAATTTTGAGTATAACTTTCGAGTTTTGAGTATAAATTCGAATAAAGTTTTGTTTTATCGTGGCATGAATTTTGATTTTTTAATTTTGTTTCAGGTTATAGGTGCAGATGTAGAAGATAGAGCTAACAAGTTCATTGTTGTTGTTTTTTAGAAATTCTCGAAGATAGTAATATGTAGATTAAACATCAATTTAGAATTTTAGAATTTTCAAATTGTATCATCAATTTTCAAGTTGTTGTTGTATATATCATCAATTTTATATATGTAGATTTTTTGTATATGCAAATTTGGTGCATATTTATTTGATTAAAGCTATCAGATCTTGTGCAAATATGGTAAAAATCTGGTAAAAAATTATTGTATATATTGGACAGCGCTTTCTGAAAGTGAAAATAAGTCTAACATTTAAAAAAAAATTGTGAACATTAGACAGCGCTTAATGAGAAAAGCGCTGTCTAAAGTGGAGAAAAAGTGTTGCCTAAAGTAGGGAACAGACAACGCTTTTAAAGAAAAGAAAAGTGTTGTCTAAAGCGATGCCTAAAAGATAACCAAAAGTGTTGTCTAAAGAGAAAGCGCTGCTAAAGGGATACTTACCAAAGCGCTCTCTAAAGAGAAAGCGCTGCTAAAGGGGTGCATAAGAAAGCGCTTTTAAAATAAAAGCGCTGCTTAAAGGGGACATATAGCAGCGCTTTTACATTAATCTAAAGCGTTGCATTTATTTATAGCAGCGCTGGTTTAGAAAGCGTTGTCTATGGCAAAAAGAAACGTTGTCTACGTACTTGTTTGACATAGTGAGTCTAAATGTCTTCTAACTCAAGTCAGACACTTTCTTGATTTAAATCACAAATACATAGCCAAAATCAAAGTTTGACGTTGAGTTATTGATTCGAATAATCTGTATTCTTGATTTGAATCAAACCTAAAAAACTATTTGTTTTGAGTTTTCTGACTTATGATTCAAGACACCCATACGATTGACTTGTACTTATGAAAACATAACCTAAAGTGAGTTTATTCGCAATTATGTTAGTTAGTTGTTATGTATTTTTAATCTTCCAAATTGAAACTGAAAGTTTCCATTGCTTAATTTGATCTAGTAACGATGTTGATTTTATTTTCATATGTTGTAGCTTTCCTTTAAATTCTAGCTAAATTAGCTAATTATTGATAATTTCCTTTGATATGCTTGATTGTAGAAAAATGCAAGTATTTCATTAGGTTAACTTATCTCCGGGTATGATTAACTTCAATACAAATGGTTTTCAAAGAGATGGAAATAAATATGGTTATAGTTCTGAGCCAAAATGTAGCATTGATGGAAATAAATATGGTTATAGTTCTAAGACTTGATGCAAATTTTTTGCTATAGCCTGGAGATAATAGAACAACATTACTAAGTAGTATTTATAACTTACAAAGAACTATTTAGAATGTTTTAGAATTTTTCATGTAATGGTTTTATATGTTTCTCTACATAGCTAATGTCTTAGCTTTTGAATGCTATAACTTTTTTATTTAAGTTTTATGTACGAATATTTATTTTTAAATAAATAATAGTTTATTTATTTATTTTAATATAATTTATATTTTGTTTTATTGAAAGTTAAAATCAAGGTTTTTTTAAAAGGAATAATGATAGGTTGAATTCTCATAATTTCACATTTGAGACGATTAGAAATCGTTAGGATTATGCTATTAATGCAATTTGTGAATTGTCACAAAAATTAAAGGTGATTGGGGTGACGATTTAACAATCGTCGAATAGGCTTGCAACATATGGTTTTGTAATATTTTACAAACCATCGCAACCCAAAATTAATGATGATTCAAACCGCAGCAAAACCAAAATAATAATTTTCATTAAAGGCTTTTTTTTTCCTTGTAGTGTCAGAATCTAAATAACCTATTAACCCAAGCTGCTTCTTCTTCACAATAATTGAAAATAGCATGCAAAGTCTTATGTACGTGAGTATTCTTTTTCCAACCATAAGGTATCATTTCTAAGGTTCATTCATGAACTTGCTGGATATATTTATTGCATAGAAGATGACAATATGTTATTGCATTAGTAGCTCAAAGAACCCACAATCTGCTTGTACGTGGATGTGTTCTTGCTAAACACTAAATATATGACTTCCCTGATAGTTAGAGAACGTTAGAGAGAAACTTGACTGTATGAGAATGTGTTGTTTATGATTTTGAGGGATTCAGAGGCTTACACGAGTATGCGTAAGTTCCAAGCGATGTGTATTGCTTACCCCTCAGTCGAGAGTCCTATATATAGAGGTGCATAGACCTCAATGATCATTGAATGTAATTGCTATGACTTTCCACATTACATAACGGAGTTGCCTTTAAGGCAAGTAACATCCGCCGTCGCCAATAATGGCTATTACCATAACATGCGCCATTATATGATGATGAGCAGTTACGCCCTCAATGCACTAGCCACTGTGTAACGACTTTATTTAAGGCTCAGGGTAACCTCTGTGTGGTACGGTGGCAGAACCGACTGTTATACTGGTTTTGCGTTTGTGTTTGCAAATATTGCGGTAAGCAAGAGTCGCCACCGACTTTTCTTTTATCCATCAAAGGAAAGGGTGAAAAGAGTATAAAAATAACTTTCGAGATGTTTTCTGAGTAAGGGGGGTAGATTATGGAAAGGGAATGTGTTAGCACCCTTTCCATCTGTAGTTTTCTACGAGCTCTTAGATGCTTAGCTCATTTTTTGAAATACCTTGTGCTTTTGTGTGTTTTTGAAAAGTATTTTGAAATTGGCTTAGTGCGGCGATTCGCTTTATGCACTACAAGAAATATCCTCCCCAGTGAAGTAATTTAGTGACGTGATTATCACGTCACTAAATTTTAGCAGTTACGACGTGATAATCACGTCACTACAATATTTTATAAATTTAATAATAAAAGTAATGCATAGTCTGCGCCAGTCTGATTTTTCTTTATATATAAAAGTTACGACATGGAAAACACGTCACAACATAAAAATTTGAATAAAATAATGTTAAAGCTGCAGGCGTTTTGAAGAGGGAAGTTTTAATAATTAAAAAAAAATATTGTGACGTGTTAAACACGTCGCAACTTATTTAGAGGGATCTTTGATAAGATGTGGTTCTGATCCATTCTGAAATGTGCAGATTAAAATTTAAAAAATAATCGTTAGAGAAGTTGCGACGTGAATATCACGTGGCAAGGTTGCGACGTGATATTCACGTCGCTGATTGGTTTATTTTAAAAATGTAACGTTGGGGTTACGACGTGAATATCACGCGGCAAGGTTGCAACGTGATATTCACGTCGCTGATTGGCTATTAGAGACTTGAACGCTTTCTTTCTAGAAATCATTGTGTTTCTTATTTTTTTTCCTCCACTTTCTTCTTCTTTCTCTCTTCTGATCTTCTTTCCCTCTTCTATATTCTTCTATTGTTACATTATCAAATTTCAATTTCATCACCAATTTCAAATTTATTTTGTAATAAAGGTATAATATTATTCATTTTATTTTTAATATTTTCGTTTTAGGTTAATTATATTTTATGATTGAGTGAATTTTTTTTGTCAAGAAATTGAAGAGATTAAAAGGAAAATTCAAGGGTTGTACAAGAAGTTGAAAGAGTTTCAAGAATTGATATTTATGTTATTTATTTATATTTTGATATGTTAGTTGTTATTTGATTTTTTTTTTAATTTGATATATTATTCTGTATATGTATATTATAACAAGGAAAACAAATTTGAATATATTTATTTAAAATAAAAATATTGTTTCTTATTTACAAATTTTTATTTAAGATAATGCATTTTCATTTTTAATATAAATTTATATTTAATATAACTAATTCAAATTATTGTTGTTTAGTTTCTCGCCGAGTCGGACTGCTGTCAAGGTTATAAATTATTTAATTCAGCAGATGTATAAACAATTTTGGAAGACCTTCAAAGATGCCAAAAATAAAGAAGCTTGGTTTAACAAATTTAAGGTATAATTAATTTATTTTTTAGTTATTTTTATTTAAATGACTATTTCATTATAATTATCTAACTATTTATTTTAATGTCATACAATATTGCAGGAAAAATATGTGTGGAACTCATTGAACGAGAAGATGATTAAAAAAAATTATTATGGCAGAACTCAAGACGTCTTTCTGACATAATGCGTTATCTTAGAGAGCGTTAGGAACTTCAGGGTATCCGTCCCAATTGGATAGGGAAAGAGGTTTTTGAGGAACTTCTTAAATATTGAGAGTCACCCGAATTTCGGGCTAAATCTAAAAATTTTAAGAAGATGAGGGCATCTGAAAAAGGGATTGCGTTAATGTAGTTGGAAGTATAAGTACCGCGGAGCATGTTCGACGCATGGTAAATATTACCACTTTTTTAAGTTATATTTTGATTCATATTTTATTAATTAATGTTAATTTTTTTTTATTATTTAGACCAAGAATTTGGGGAGACCTCCATTGATGATTTAGTTGGTTAAAAAGACTCGGACAAAGAAAACCGGAGATTTTATTGACGAACGCACTCTAAAAGCTTTCGTAAGTTATTTAATTTACGTTGTTGCTTATATTTTTTTTATTTAATGACAATTTTGTGTCGTGATTTTCACGTGGAAACTGAGAAACTGTGACGCGAAAATCACGTGGCAATTGAGAAGTCGTGGCGTGAAAATCACATGGCAACTTTTTAAATATAACATAATTTAATTTAATTTAATTTATTAAATATTTAACTTAATTTTTTTATTGAATGTATAGGAGGATTATCAGACATTGCTTGCAAATTTTCTGAGTCATAATCCTCAATATACTCTGGGAGAGGGAGAGCCGCTTCATCAAGATGTGGAATTTTATATTTGGGATCAAGTCATTGGCGGAAAAGGCCCTAACAGTTGTTTTTTTGATGGTGGAAATTTGGCGGGCACCTTGAGAAGTGGAGATAGAACTCTATATCAAAGAGTTAGAGATGGGGAAGGGGGTCACGTCAACCAAATTTGACACCAGAACAACTTGAAACCGTAAGACAATTGGCGTTAAATGAGGTGAGACACGAGTAAGCGCAACAGGAGGCGGCAATGAAAGCCTAAATGGAGGCAATGAGGCAAGAGAAACAACGACAAATGGAGACCATGGCGAAGAGGCAAGCTGATATGGAGCAACAAATGAGACAGTTTATGCAAGTGTTTGGTGGAAATCTAAACTTTCGCGGTCAAGAGTCGGATGATGACGGAAGCGAAGATAATTGTGACATTGATAATTATGACCCGTAAACTTTAATTTTTTTTATTTTACTTTCAAACTTGAATTTGTATAC
Source organism: Vicia faba (assembly GCA_948472305.1). Taxonomy (NCBI): domain Eukaryota; kingdom Viridiplantae; phylum Streptophyta; class Magnoliopsida; order Fabales; family Fabaceae; genus Vicia; species Vicia faba. Next base: position 1,705,964,611 of record OX451737.1, on the reverse strand, counting down.
CATACTAATTAATTCTTAAATTTATAATTTTAGTTTATTAATTTTATTATATTAAATTTAATATATTGAATTTATTATATATTGAATTTATTATTTTAATTTATTATATTGAATTTATTAAATTGAATATATAAAATAAAAACAAATTCAGTTTTTAAATTAAAAAAAATATTAGTGACGTGATTTTCACGTCACAAGTTGTGACGTGAAAATCACGTCGCAACTTACTTTCTATATAAATAAAAAGTGGATGGCAAACGTTATAAGAAACAAATAAATGAAACTATTTAGTGACGTGTTTTTCACATCACTAATTTGTGACGTGAAAAACACGTCGCAAGTAAATTAATTACATACCTGTTACGCCTGCCCTTTTGCAGAGATGGTTTTTGTATAAAACTATATTGCGACGTGATTTTCACGTCACAACTTTGTGACATGAAAATCACGTCGCAAACTTTTTGCCACCTCCTCTCCAGCCACGTGAACGAACACGTCACAAGTATTGGTCAGTGACGTGTTTCCTCATGTTGTGACGTGAAATTCGCGTCGCAAATGAGTGTTTTTTTTTGTAGTGATGATAACTCTTGTATCAGTCCTCAAGAGTGTTGATAAAGCATTTTTTTGAAAGTGTTTTTGAAATGTTTTCTGTAAGTGTAAAAGTTTTTTTTTGAGCAAGCATCTAGGAACTATCTACTTATACTCGAAAGGTTTTTTCTTTTCCTCATTTCCTTTAGACAACGCTATCCTACTATTAGTGAGTAGGTAGCCCTATAAGTGGATGTTTGAGGGACATTCGAAGGGACGATTTATAATCACAAATGCAACTTGGTAAGAAGTTTTAGCAACTACCCTAGGGTTCTTGATCAGTGCATTTTGATGCACATCCTTCCACGATTGTACTAATGCATTTCTTTAGTTTATTGTGTTTATTTTTATGTTTTAATATGTTTTGCTAATTTATTTTATTTTTTCATTTAGAGACCAGAATTGATGAGCTCACGGCATTAGTCAAACAACTAGCAGTAGCAAAAACTCAAACATCAACTCTGTGTGGTATTTGTACTTCCCCTGAGCACCCGACTGATACATGTCCCATTCTGAGAGATGAATCTATCACTAAGCTGCCCCAAGCTTATGCAGCCAACCTTTACAACCAAAACAGGTACAACAACATTCCTGACCTGTCCACCAACAAATATCATCCGAATTGGAGGAATCATCCCAACCTTCGATATGGAAATCCACAAACCAGCCAACAATAGAACTCACCTCAACCGGCTGCCCCTACACCTTCCGGACCGTCCTTAGAGGATCTTGTTAAACAAATGGCTGTCAACAACCTTCAGTTCCAACAAAGGACCGATTCTAGCATTCAAACCTTGCACACACAGATGGGACAGCTTGCTACTCAAATGAACGCAATGCAATCCCAAAGGTCGAACCAACTTCCAGCCCAAACTATTGCCAATCCGAATGGTGGTCCTAATGCCAATGTTAGCGCAATCTCTTTGCGATCTGGAAAGGTAGCAGGAACAGCCCCTGAGAAAAATATTGAGGTAACATCTGAACCTTCTACTTCTTCACCTTTTGTACCTGTTTCATCTGAACCTTCTCCACCTTCTCCTATTGCGGTGGAAACTGAAAGAATTACTGAAAGAGACTATGTGCCACCAGTTCCTTTCCCACATAGAATTCTGAAAAATAAAATAATTGAGGAAGGAGAGAAATAAAAAGAGTTTTTGGATGTTTTCCGAAAAGTTGCAGTAAATATTCCGCTCCTTGATGTGATTAAACAGGTTCCGAAGTATGCGAAGTTTTTGAAGGATTTGTGTACCAACAAGAGAAGGATTAAGGGAAGTGAAAGAGTTAACTTGGGCCGAAATATTTCTGCTTTTATTCAGCCTAAACCTTCATCCGAAAAAGTTATGGGTGAGCAAAATGTTTCAGCCCTCACCACCACTCAGGTTCTACCACAGAAGCAGAAGGATCCATGAACATTTGCTATTCCTTGCACCATCAGGAACAGTAAATTTGATAATTGCATGCTTGATTTGGGAGCGGGCATTAATGTTATGCCCACTTCTGTTTATAATAACCTTTGTCTCGGTCCTCTGCAGCATACAGGTTTAATCATTCAGTTGGCAAATAGGAGCAATGCCTGCCCCACCGGCATAGTCGAAGACGTCCTTGTTCAAGTTAACAATTTGATTTTTCCTGCAAATTTCTACATTCTAGACATGGAAGGAGAAACAAAGTCCAGCCGAGCTCCCATCATTTTAGGCATACCATTCATGAAAACGGAAAAAACATAGATTGATGTTGACGATGGAACCATGTCCATGGAATTTGGTGACATTGTCGCAAAATTCAACATTTTTGATGCCATGAAACATCCTTCGGAGGAGCATTCGTTTTTTCACATCGAATTAATTTTGGAATTGGTCGATGACACTTGTTCTGATTTATTTTCCATTGATTTTCCTTCTCTATTTGGATTTGATGATGTTTACTTGTGTTCTGATTGTACTGACAATAACTTGTGTGTTGTGTATGCTGAAATAGAGGTTGCCTTGCAGGATGATGTGTTTCCCACCAGTGAAGTTGTTGCTAATGAAGCTGTTTTTACAGTTGATACCCTTGACATCCCGGCTTCCCCAAATGCTCCATCCATAGAGCATCCCTCGTCCTTAGAGCTGAAACAACTTCTGGAAAATCTGAAATATGTTTATTTGGAGAATAACGAAAAACTTCCTATTATTATCTCTTCTAACCTTGATCTCGATCAAGAAAATAAACTCTTGCAGGTTCTGAAAAAGAAAAAGAAGGCAATCGGATGGACATTAGCCGACCTTCCTGGTATTAGTCCGTCCATGTGCATGCACATGATTTTACTTGAGGAGGGAGCGAAAACAGTAAGGCAGCCCCAAAGGAGGTTTAATCCTTTGATCCTTTATATTGTGAAGAAAGAGGTAACCAAACTCTTGCAAGTAGGTATCATTTATCCTATCTATGACAGCAAATGAGTAAGTCCAGTGCAGGTTGTACCTAAGAAATCTGGACTCACAATGGTGAAAAATGAAAAGAACGAACTTGTTCCCACTAGAGTTCAGAACAGTTGGAGAGTTTGTATTGATTATAGCAGATTGAACCAAGCGACTAGAAAGGGCCATTTTCCTTTGTTGTTCATTGACCAGATGCTTGAACGACTAGCTGGTAAATCACATTAATGTTTTCTTGATGGTTTTTCAGGTTATTTTTAGATTCATATTGCACCGGAAGATCAAGAGAAGACCATTTTTACTTGTCCCTTCGGTACTTTTGCATATCGGAAGATGCCTTTTGGTCTTTGCAACACTCCTGGCACTTTCCAACGGTGTATGATTAGCATTTTCTCTGATTTTATTGAAAATTGCATGGAAGTTTTCATGGATGACTTCACTGTTTATGGTTCCTCTTTTGATGCATGTTTGAGTAGCTTGAATATGGTTTTGGAAAGATGCATTGAGAGTAATCTTGTGTTAAATTACGAAAAATGTCATTTTATGGTTAAGCAAGGTATTGTTCTCGGTCACATAATTTCCGAGGAAGGTATTTCTGTTGACCCTGCTAAAATTGATGTGATTTCTACATTGCCTTACCCTTCTTGCATTCGCGATATTCGTTCTTTTCTTGGTCATGCAGGTTTTTATAGGCGTTTCATCAAGGATTTTAGCAAGATAGCTCTTCCGCTGTCAAACATGTTGAAGAATGATGTTACTTTCAACTTCGATGACAAATGCAAGCAAGCATTTGACTTCTTGAAGAAAGCATTGACCTCCACTCCGATAATCCAACCTCCTGACTGGACCCTCCCTTTCGAGCTTATGTGTGATGCTTCTAATTATGTTGTTGGGGCTGTTCTTGCACAAAGAGTTGACAAGGCTGCCCATGTTATTTACTATGCTTATAAGACTTTAGATTTTGCACAGTCAAATTACACTACCACTGAAAAGGAACTTCTAGCTATTGTTTTTGCTCTCGATAAATTCAGATCATATTTGCTAGGTTCCAAGGTTGTTGTTTTTACTGACCATGCAACTTTGAAGTATTTGTTGAAAAATTCGGATGTAAAACCAAGATTGATTCGGTGGATGTTGTTGCTCCAAGAGTTTAATGTAGAGATTAAAGATAAGAGTGGTGCTAAAAACTCAGTGGCTGATCATTTGATCAGGATAGAACGAGATGAAGATTCTTTCCCCATTCAAGATGACTTTCCTGATGAGCAGCTTTTACTTTTGCATGGGGTAACTCCTTGGTTTGTTGACATTGTTAATTATCTTGTTGCTGATGTTTTTCCTACAGGTGCACCCCGGTCACAAATCCACAAACTCAAGAGTGATGCCAAATATTATGTCTAAGATGATCCATATCTTTGGAAGTTTGGTAGTGATCAGGTAATCAGGAGATGTGCCCCTTACTATGAGATTGAATCTATTTTGAATTTTTCTCATTCATCTCAAGTTGGAGTACACTTTGGCCCGCAAAGAACTGCTAGAAAAGTCTTAGATTCCGGATTCTACTGGCCCACCATCATTAAGGATGCTTTTGAGACTTACCGCATATGTAAAGAGTGCCAGATAGCAGGTGCAAACATCACTCGCAAGAGTGAAATTCCTCAGCGGCCTATGCTTTTCTGTGAGGTATTTGATGTATGGGGAATTGATTTCATGGGTCCCTTTCCTGTATCATTTGGTTTCCTTTATATTTTACTTGCTGTTGACTATGTTTCAAAGTGGGTGGAAGCTATCCCCACTAGGACTAATGATTCTAGAGTTGTTGCAGATTTTGTCAGGTCTAATATCTTTTGCAGGTTTGAAATACTGCGAGCTATCATAAGTGACCAAGGCACTCATTTCTTCAACCGCACCATGGAAGCTTTGCTCAGGAAGTATGGAGTCGTGCATAGAGTGTCTACTGCATATCACCCACAGAGTAATAGGCAGGCTGAGATTTCAAATAGGGAGATCAAGCATGTTTTAGAGAAAATGGTGCAACCAAACAGGAAAGATTGGAGTCGTCGTCTAGAAGACGCACTTTGGGCTCAAAGAACAGCTTTCAAGACTCCCATTGGGATGTCTCCCTTTCGACTTGTTTTTGGTAAGGCATGTCATCTTCCTATTGAGTTAGAACACCGTGCTTATTGGGCGGTGAAAAGTTGTAATTTGGAGATGCAACAAGCAGGTATTGAAAGAAAACTCCAATTGCAACAGCTTGAAGAGCTGAGACTAGAGGCTTATGAGAGCTCTAGGATTTATAAAGAGAAAACAAAACACTTCCATGACAAAATGATTTATAGGAAGGAATTTTCTGTGGGCCAACCGTTTTTATTGTTTAACTCCTGCCTTAAGCTTATGGCTGGGAAACTCCGATCCAAATGGATTGGCCCTTTTGTTGTTACTAATGTTTTCCCTCATGGTGCAGTAGAAATTAGAAGTGCAGGTACCAACAAAGTTTTTAAGGTCAATGGGCAGCGCCTAAATCTATTTCATGAAAGTGCAGTAGCTGAAGATGCAACCACAGAAGATCTTTCTTTGGAGGCACCAAACTACCCTGCAACTTGACCAGGGAGTTTTTCTTTCCTTCTCTTTATTTTAAATAATTATGTCCTTTCATTGAGGACAATGTCTGTTTTAAGTGTGGGGGAGGGATTCCTTTATTTTATTTTTGTTTTGTTTTGTTTTGGGTTAATAAAAAAATGCATCTATTTGAAAGTTTTGGGTTGCAGACTAATTTGAGGTTATGTTTGTGGAGACTTGAGAAAAGCTCACAAGATCGGTATCGTCTTAACACTGTAAGTCACCTACATATGGAAATTGATTTGAATCCTTATTATGTATTAGCCTTGAATTCTCACTCTCTAATAACTCTTGAGTAGTTTATTTCAGCAATCAGCACCATCTCACACACTCTACGCAAGGAAGCCGATGAATATAAGTGAGTGTTTCGAAGAAAAAATGTGTTTTAAAAAGAAAAAGAAAAAAAGGAATGCACCTTCTAAGTTTGGTGACCCTCACCCGGTCACTTAACCCAACGGTCGTAGTGCCTACAAAATTTTCTTTTGAGAATAAGACTCGTTGTTAGTTGGTTCAGCGGTTTCTGGTGCTGAACTTGGTAGGGCGGATTACGGTCTGATCCCCTGCAACTGCAACTGAGTAAGTAAAGGGTTATGCCATGTAAGTACTAGAACCCCGTGCAAAAAAAAAGGATCAGAGTCACTAACCGATCGATTTGCTATGAGTGTGTGGAGATAACGAGCTTAATGTGATTGCGCCGGAATGAAAAAGAAAAAAAAATGAGGATGAGTAAATTAGGCTTTTGCATAATAATATGATTCATATTAGTTTGTATATTCAGGAGGCAAAACTAGTGCTCCTACGATATCCTTAGTGTACGAGACTAGTACATGTTGATGCAATCTTGACCGAAGATGAATTTGTAGCCTAGGATGAGTAATTGTTGATGCTTTTGCGTGTCTTTGGATTGCATTTTGCTCGGAGTGCAAAAGTTCAAGTGTGGGGGAATTTGATCAGTGTATTTTGATGCACATCCTTCCATGATTGTACTAATGCATTTCTTTAGTTTATTGTGTTTATTTTTATGTTTTAATATGTTTTACTAATTTATTTTATTTTTGCATTTAATTAATTTTCGTATTTTATTTTCAGCAACTGCAGCTTTCACGGAAAAATTTATAACTAATTCTACAAAAATCGGATCGAGGCGTTTGACCATGCGTTGGAAAGCTAAGAAAATGGCCTACAATTTTATAGTTTTAGCCAGAAGCTGATTCGAAGTGAAGAAAGGTTGAAAAAGTTGTTGAAGTTGCAGCTTTAGACTTTTAAGTTTTGGGTTAGTAGTTTTGGGCCTGAGTTATGTTTTCAACCCAGTTGGTTTATAAATCGAATGGATTGTTCCTCTTTAACCGGGGGATAGCCGCATAACGGGTGGATGAATCACATTTTTACTGTAGACAAAGGGAGAAAACAATTTTATACGAATGAGAATGGAGAACTAATCCGCTAGAGTTGATCTGCTGTAACTTGGTTTCCAAGACTTGAGGTTAATATAATTTACAATTCAATTTCTATTCATATCAATTTTGCCTTTTATATTCGTTTGTTTAATTCGAATTATCTTAGAGTAATCTCGTTGGTTCGATTGAATTATGTTTCCCAATTATAATTGTGTTATATCGTATGCTTAATTCGTTATTCCGTTTGTTGATTAACCGTTTGCTTAATTCGGTGAAAAGGGAACATAATTTTTTTTTTCATTCTCGCTTGTTGGATGAAATTGTGATCGGATTTGAATAGGAATCCGCTTAGGGAAGTTAAATTGTATTAATCGATGATAGTAGGAACCCAAAACAGTAGATTGACTTATTTCATAATCTCTTATTTTAAGCGCTTATTTTCTGTTTTTTTTATAAACCGTCCTTAAAACCAAAGCCCCCTAATTCGATTTCCGTTATTTAATAAAATCAAGAATCTGTGTGAGAATGATATCCGAGTTAGAGTTGTCGTTAAATACTACAGTTTTGAAACCGTTTCACAAAAACACTCGTTATGATCCGCGCGCGACAGCGGATCAGTTCTAGATCTTAATTTTTACCGAGGCAACGTCGAGAGGATCATCTAGGGACTTATGATCTTTTGAACATGAGGGTAGCCACTAAAATCTCTAACATTTTAAGAGTGGTGACTATTTCTGAAGACAACTGAAGTGAGAGTACCCTAGAGGTGTATATGTGCAAGTGTGTTGTGTTCAATTATTTGAGTGTTGTATTTAGTTTGCTAACGTTTGATTTATTATGCTCTTATCATGCAATCCTATTAGGCATACATCTAAGCAGTTAATATTTACAGGAATAAAATGCGGGAATTGTAAATCTAGCTATTACAAGGCTTTCAGGGAGGGGGAAATTACAAATCCAAAACTTGGGGAAAATAAAGAAAGCAGTAAAGTAAAAAGTCCTAATTAAGCTATTACAGACTGTGAGCAGTTACAATAATTTTGAAAAATAAAATATAGAAAATAATAACGCGCGCGAGCCAAAAAGAGCGTCTAAAATCCTAAAAAAGGTTCTAAGTAAAATAAGAAAACATCTTTGTTGTTTTTGTTTATTTGGAAAGATATTAAATTAAATTAAAGCTCAATTAATTAAAATAAAGAAAAATAAAATAAAATTATTAATCAAAATTAAATCTAAACAAACCTAACATTTTTTTTGGCATTTTTGTTTGAGAAAAATTTGAATTAAAATGAACCTAGTTCTAATTATTTTTAAATGATAAAATAAGGTCAAAATAATTAACTTAATTAATTTACAAAATTAAAATTAATTATAAAAATCCAAAATTCTATCATTATTATTTTTCTGATTTTAAATTATTAAAGAAAATTAGTTTTTTTTATTTAAAAAAACATAAAACAAATAAATGAAAAAAAAAAGTAAAGAAATTAAAAAATTGGGCCTGGTGCTAAAGTGAAAAAGTGGGGGTGCATTTGAGATTTGTTAGGCCCAAGATGGCTAACCCAGGCGCTGCAAAAAGAAAAAATAGGGGGTGAGAAAATTAAAATTCTTAGGCCCAAATCAGGGAGCCCAAAGCTGCGTTTGATCCTATGTCACTGGTCCTTGAGGCTGCATGGTGAGGTACGCATCTGAGGCCTTCAGATCTGGATTAGATGGTGGTGATCTGATGGTACATGGTGGGTGCAAGAGGCTTGAGAGCACTGGATCTGTAATATAAACGTTAGAGAAACTAAAAATCTAGACATGGGTATCGAACCTAGGTCTCTTCCCAGTATACAAGCTTGCCTCACCACTCAGCCAACATGTTCATTCGTTGATACAAACAACTAAAAAAAAATATTAGAAACATCAAAAAAATTCTGAGGTGTCAAACACACGCGCTCCAGTGGGGTCCTTGTATTTTAAATGAACCAATCATTTTGATGGGTTTTGACACGCAAGCTCTGGGGGGTCAAACCACCATCCACGATGGTTGACCACCTTCTTCTTCGGTCAGTCCAAAAACCTATCCTGCAAAATAAAGAGATTCGAAACCCCATATCGTGTCTACCCCCCCTAAATCACATGATGTGAATCCAACCATGGCCTTGGTTTAGACTGAAAGTGCTTGTACATGGAGGTATGAAGCTTGGATGAAGCTTTGCTCTAAAAATGGCAAAGCTTTATCCTTGCGTTAAATTGCTCATGCGATGGATCTAAACATACACAATCATCAGTATAAACATGAATATAAATATAGAAGTCATTTATATCACAAATTAAAAGGTTTTGAATTCAAGAAAGTATACCAAAATAGTGACACGCGATCCGACCGTTTGAGAGTGCTACAAGCTTGGAAAATGGAAGGGATAAGTTCCTGGTGTCTTCAGGAACATGATGGGTCCTTTGAATTGGATTAAAAGAAGCTGGAAATGTGGTTTTGGATTTTCCCAATTTTGGATATTTTTTTGAAATTTGTGGAGCTTCTCTCAGGTTGTGTATGTGTGTTTAATGCTTGCAAATGGCTTGTATAAATAGAGGAGATGGAGAGGGAAAGGAAACATGGAAATAATTTGTAGCATAAATGCCATGATAAAGCCATGATACTTATTTTGAAAAATTGCCAAAAATGATGATTTCATGCCATTTTGGGACTTGGATGCACCTGGACATTCTTTGCATGAATTATGGGCCTCAAGTCAGATCAAAACACTAGCCCAAAGGCCAAGGTCCATCTCTAAATATTTTGTACAATTTATTTTATATTTATTTGAAATAAATCAAAATAAATATGAACAAAATAGATTAAAAAAATGTAAGGCAATTTAAAAATTAGATTAGAGGTCCCTTATAAGTTTAGGAAGACATTTGAAGTCCAAGAAGTTAGGCGATTAACCTAAAAGCTCAAGTTTGTCTAATGCACAATTCTTGAAATTTCTCAAATTTTCCCAACTTGGGTAAGCCATAATTTGCTCAATTTTTATCTCTTGAAGATGATCTTGGACTTTTTGGAAATCCCAAGATGTCTCCTTCAAACCATATTCTGATCAATTTTGCATTTGAAGACTTTATCTTGATGCAAATGGTCTTGGAAAAAAGTGTCTTTTGTTGACTTTCTGAAAATGACCTGTAATGTATGAGCTTGTATCTTTCAAATTGTGCATTTCTTGGACTTGAGGGCAAAAGAGAAGTTGTATGGAAATATACTTTCTTCAAAATGAGCCTTGGTTAGGGAAAAATGGATGAAGCATGTGAAATTTATGTATTGTCAATGTTCAGTTGACTTTTCCTATAGAAACCCTAATTTAGCAATTCTAGACTTTTGATAGATTAGGAACATTTCTTGAGGAATCATGATCAACCCTTAATCAAATGATGAATATCACTTCAAAATGTTGATGTTGACCAAAAACCTTGAAGTTTGACTGTATATAGGCCACAATTGACTTTTGACCTAGTACAGTTGATTTTCAAACACTTGAGCAATTGACTAAGCAAACTTGTAGTGTAAGGCATGAAATTTGTCATGGACAATCTTGAAGAAATTTTAGGATAATAGAAAACATTTGAGAGTTTTGGAGCTCACACACCTTGGTGAAAAGTGGAACCCTAACTAGAGATTCATTGGTTAGGAGGAGAATTTGTCTGGTCAATTCTTGGTCATCCTTGAGCAATTAGGAACCTCAATGAGCATTCCTTGAATAAAAATGGGAGGGAAAATTTTTGGGTACAACAGCTGCCCCTGTTCAATCTTTTTAAACCTGAAGATTTAGATTGGCTTGTCCGTCTTTCATGATCTGATGGTGGAATATGATTGAACACTAGAGTTCCCAGAAATTTGCACTCGCATGAAGTAAGACTGATGGTTGATGATGTCGGGAATGGGATTACATATGCTATTTGGATAAGATGACAGAGAGTCGTCAGAAATGGGCTTAAATATGCCATCCAAAGTAGATGCTGATTTCATAAGAGGTCTCTTTGTGGGATTTCCTATTCCTGTTATCTGACGAGGATTCCACTGGGGGAATGTTGATTTTTGTTGTTCTCCTGTTTGAGGTAAACTCTGTGGGGAATAGAGTCTAGGAACTTCAGTTGTCCAAGGCTCTAATGAGGAATTATCTCTGGAAATGTTTGTTGTTTTCTGGTTGAAATCCGGGCTTCACAATAATTTGCTGGGGAGAATGAAATTAACTACTGTCTGGAAATGTATTAGAAAGAGCCTGTGTAGGGCTGTTTCAAGATGAGTCTGTGTTAGACTTCATCTGGAGATATATGATAAGGAGCTTGTGTGGGGCTGCTTCAGGATGAGTCCGTGTAAGACTGCATTTGGATGATGAGAAAGAATCTGTGTAAGATTACTTTAGGATGAGTCCATGTTAGACTACTTCAAGATGAGCCCATGTTAGACTGCATCTGGAGATCATGAGAAGAAAACCGTGTAAGATTGCTTCAGGTTGAGTCCGTGTTAGACTGCTGTAATACGATGGGAGAACTGAATTGGGTATTTTGTGTTTGTTTGCAATTGTTGCAGATAGCAAGAGTTTCCACCAAATTTTCTTTTATCCAATAAGGAAAGGGTGAAAAGAACAGGAAAGACCTTTTGAGATTATTTCTTGAATTCGGGGGTAGGTTGTGAAAAGGGAAGGTATTAGCACCCTTTTCATCTATAGTTATCTACGGGCTCTTAGTTTCTTTCTAGATCAGTTTCTTTTGTTTGAAAATGTGCTTGTGATGTGGATTTGAAAGTATTTTGAAAACGTCTTTGTAATGGTTCTCGTTTCTCTAAGAACGCGTGCAAAGTGTTGGTTTTGAAAATAGTTGAAAGAGGTGTTTGTGGGATGTGTTTTTGAAATTGATTTTGAAAAGTGTTTTTGTTAGAACAAAGTTTGAATCTACTACCCTATGTTTAAGTTTTGATGATAACAAAGTGAAAAGATATATTATTTATATGATTCATGTATGAACTATCTGCTGCCTAAATTATTACGTTCTGATTTGCAGATACTCTGATTGGTATAAGCAAGATCACACCTAATCAGCATCAGAAATTTGGTTCCTGACATCAGCATCAGAAGTTTCCATATCAGAATGTCAGAACCAGAAGATTAACTCACGTGTATGCTGAAGTCTGATGAACAAGAACTGCGCTTAACACTCTGATAAAGAAACACAACAGTTCATCAGCAGCTAAGCAGAATCAGAATGAGCCAAGCCATAACTTGCATTAAGTAAGCAACGGTATTGTGCATTGAAAGAAAATTAATACCAACGGCCTCATTTCAGACAAGATCTGCTCGATAAGGAAAGTTTGTTATTAGCATTGAATCAAGAATATTGCTCCAACGTTCAACATCTCAGTGCTATATAAACAAGACTTTGAAGATTGAATTGGCTAATGCTCTCAAAATCTTTACACGCCTAAAAGCTGATCATAATCTTCCTTCTCTCAGTTTGCTAAACACTACACATTCCCTTATTCAATTATTGTTTAGCAATCTTGTTTCTAAGCTTAAAGTTGTGTATACATCACAGTTGTGATACAGTTTTGTAGAAAACATTCACACACTTAGATTTATCTTCTTTGTAAGAAAGTGTTTCCTTGACAAACCGGGTTGTGGTTTGCATCAAGAAGGCTTTAGCAGTTGTTAAAGCAGTCTGTAATATTCAGTTGAATATAGTGGATTAAGACCTCGTTGGAGAGAGGCGAAATCACCTTGACGGGTGGACTGGAGTAGTTTGAGATCAAACGAACCAGGATAAAAATATCTTGTTCATTGCATTGATTTTCAGTTTTACAATTCAACCCCCCCTTCTTGTGTTTTTCACTACTTCAATTGGCATCAGAGCGCTTGGTTCTGAGCTAAAACACTTAACCGTGTCAGTACAAGATCCAGCGTCAGAAAAACACAATGGCAGGAAACTATTCTCACACCAGCAATGACAACAATGAGGACAGAGACAGATTTAGCAGCAAACCTCCAGTCTTTGATGGAGAAAACTTTGATTATTGGAAAGACAGAATTGAAAGCTTCTTTCTGGCACATGATGCTGATCTGTGGGATATGGTGACAGATGGATACACGCACCCTGTGAATGCAAGCGGTCAGAAGATTGATAGAAAAACAATGTCTGACCAACAAAAGCGTGACTTCAAGAATCACCACAAGGCCAGAACCATCCTCCTCAGCGCCATCTCCTATACTGAATATGAAAAGATCTCCAACAGAGACACAACAAAGAACATTTTTGACTCACTCAGAATGACGCATGAGGGCAACGTTCAGGTCAAAGAAACTAAAGCTCTGGCGCTCATTCAGAAGTATGAGGCGTTCAAAATGGAAGAATCTGAATCCATTGAAACAATGTTCTCAAGATTCCAGATTCTGGTAGCTGGTCTCAAGTTTCTGGACAAAGGATACTCTACTGCTGACCATGTCAAGAAAATCATCAGAAGTTTACCCAAGCAGTGGAGACCAATGGTTACAGCTCTGAAGCTAGCTAAAGATCTCAACAAAATCACTCTGGAGGAACTTATCAGCTCCCTCAGAAGTCATGAGATAGAGCTAGAAGCTGACGAGCCTCAGAAGCAAGGTAAGCCTTTAGCATTAAAATCTAACAAAAAATCTGAGTCTAAAGTTTTGCAGGCAGTTGAAGAAAAATTTGATGGATCCTCATCAGAAGAAGACGAACTCTCCCTCCTCTCCAGAAGAGTAAATCAACTGTGGAAGCAAAGACAAAGGAAGTTCAGGAATCCCAGAAGATCTGATCAGAACGAGTCTTCTTCCAGATACAGAAGGACAGATTCTTCCTTTGGATACAGAAGATCTGAAGGCTCCTCTAGTAGCAAAAAGCCAAACACCAAGGACATCATCTGCTATGAGTGCAATGAGCAAGGACACTATAAGAGTGACTGCCCAAAGCTTCAGAGGGAAAAGCCCAAAAAGAAGTTTGGAAGAGAGAAGAAGAAAAGTCTCATGGCTACATGGGATGACTCTGACTCATCTGAAGCTGACTCAGAATCAGATGATGAAAGGGCAAACATAGCTCTCATGGCTAACATCTCAGAAGATAGTGAAGCTTCTGAATCAGACTCAGAATCAGATACTGAAGAGGTATTTCCTAACTTTGCTGTTAACTTTACCAAGGCTGAACTTGCTGAAAGCCTTAATGAGATTCTGGAGCGGTATCAGCAAATTAGAGTTAAATTCAGAGACCTGAAAAGGAATCTTGAATCTGACTCTAATAAGACTGAGAGTCTCAAATTGGAGAATTCTGAGCTGAGAAATAAGATTTCAAAATTAGAAAACACTTTACAAAACTCTCAGAAGGAACCAATTTCTGAAACTCCCAGCAACGCTGATGAGATCATCAAGGAGTATGATCACAGTTTCCAGAAGTTCCTTGCTAAAAGCATAGATAGAAGCAAAATGGCTTCAATGATCTATGGAGTTAGCAGAAACGGCAGGTAAGGAATAGGATACCAAGGTAAGGTTCCTACACCAAAGAATGTCATGGACTTAACCATTAAACACACTCCTCTGAATTCACATTTTGTGTATGGTCACACACATGATATTAAATACACTAGCAGTAAGCACTCTGTGAAACCAAAATTCAACCAGAGTTTTGGTAAAACTAACAAATCAGGACCCAAGAAAATCTGGGTACCTAAGGATAAAATAATACATGTTGCAGATATCTTTAGCAGAAAGTCAGAAACACCAGTCATGGTACCTGGACTCTGGCTGCTCGCGACACATGACGGGAAGAAGGCATATGTTCCAAAGCCTGGAACTTAAGCCTGGAGGCCACGTTGGCTTTGGAGGCAATCAGAGGGGAAAGATAATTGGCTCTGGAACTGTAGGTAATGGAAATCTTCCCTCTATTAATAATGTTCTGCTAGTAGATGGATTGATGCATAATCTATTATCCATAAGTCAATTAAGTGATAACGGTTATGATATAATCTTTAATCAAAAATCATGTAAAGCTGTTAGTCAGAAAGATGGGACTATCCTGTTTAATGGTAAGAGGAAAAACAACATTTACAAAATCAAACTTTCTGAACTAAAAAGTCAGAATGTAAAATTCCTTCTGTCTGTTAACAACGAGCAGTGGATCTGGCACAGAAGATTGGGGCATGTTAGTATGAGAAGAATATCTCAGATTAACAAACTCAATCTGGTCAGAGGACTTCCTAATTTGAAGTTCAATTCAGATGCTCTGTGTGAAGCATTTCAGAAAAGCAAGTTTGTAAAACCTTCTTTTAAATCCAAAAATGTTGTTTCTACCTCTAAGCCATTAGAACTTCTGCACATTGACTTATTTGGACCAGTTAAAACTGCTTCAGTCAGTGGCAAGAAGTATGGGTTAGTAATCGTAGATGACTATAGCAGATGGACATGGGTAAAGTTCTTAAGACACAAGGACGAGTCACACTCTGTGTTTGTTACCTTCTGTAACCAAGTTCAGAATGAAAAGGATCTTAGAATCGTTAAAGTCAGAAGTGATCATGGTGGAGAATTTGAAAACAAAGATTTTGAGTCATTCTTTAATGACAGAGGCATTCTGCATGATTTCTCTTGTCCTAGAACTCCCCAACAAAATGGAGTTGTAGAACGAAAGAACAGAACATTGCAAGAAATGGCCAGAACCATGATCAATGAGACAAACGTTGCTAAGACCTTCTGGGCAGAGGAAATAAACACAGCGTGCTACATTCAGAATAGAATCTCAATAAGACCTATTCTGGAAAAGACTCCATATGAATTGTGGAAGAACAGAAAGCCCAATATTTCATATTTTCATCCATTTGGATGTACCTGTTTTATGTTAAATACAAAGAATTATTTGAACAAGTTTGACTCTAAAGCACAGAAGTGTATCATGTTAGGATACTCTGAACGCTCAAGAGGGTACAGAGTATACAATACAGAAACACAGATTGTGGAAGAATCAATCAGTGTTCGTTTTGATGATAAGCTTGACTCTGAAAAGTCAAAGCAGAATGAAGTTTTTGCAGGTATGGAAATTGAATTTACAGGTTCTGAAGACAAGTCATCAGAAGCTCTCAACACAGACACTCCTTCAACGTCTGAAAGGAGCACTGCTAGAAATCCTACAACAGCTGTTGATCAACCTCAGAAGAGATTACCCAGAAGCAGCTTGGATCACCCAGAAGAGACTATCTTAGGAAGAAAGGAAGATCCAATCAGAACAAGAGCAAGCTTTAGAAACTCTGAAGAAACTCTCATGGGACTTGTGTCTCTGATTGAACCTTCTTCTATTGATGAAGCACTTCTGGATAATGACTGGATTCTGGCAATGCAAGAAGAGCTAAATCAATTCACCAGAAACGACGTATGGGATCTCGTTCCCAGACCAAAAGGATTCAACGTCATTGGAACAAGATGGGTGTTCAGAAACAAGCTAAATGAACAAGGTGAAGTCATCAGAAACAAGGCACGACTGGTTGCACAAGCTTATAGTCAGCAAGAGGGGATAGACTATACAGAAACCTTTGCTCCATTCGCCAGGTTAGAATCTATCAGACTTTTAATTTCATTTGCTGTTAATAGAGGCATCACTCTGTATCAGATGGATGTCAAAAGTGCATTCTTAAATGGTTATATAGAAGAAGAAGTTTATGTACACCAACCCCCTGGTTTTGAAAATACAAAACATCCAGAACATGTTTTCAAACTAAAGAAGTCACTATATGGTCTGAAACAAGCTCCCAGAGCTTGGTATGAAAGGCTAAGTAACTTTCTATTAGAAAATGAATTCACCAGAGGGAAAGTGGACACTACTCTATTCTGCAAATCAGTTAAGAATGACATCTTAGTCTGTCAAATTTATGTTGATGATATTATTTTTGGTTCTACTAATCCTTCTCTTGGAAGAAAATTTGCTAAGTGTATGCAGGCAGAATTTGAGATGAGCCTCATGGGGGAACTGAAATTCTTTCTAGGAATTCAGATCAATCAAACTCCAGAGGGAACTTACATTCATCAGAGCAAATACATCAGAGATCTTCTGAAGAAATTTGACCTCTCAGAATGTAAGCCATCAAAGATTCCAATGCATCCCACGTGCATTCTGGAAAGAGAAGAGGTAAGCAAAAATGTAGAACAGAAAGTCTACAGAGGTATGATTGGTTCTCTCCTCTATCTGACTGCTTCAAGACCTGACATATTATTCAGTGTTTGTATTTGTGCTAGATTCCAATCAGATCCTAGAGAATCTCACTTAACAACTGTTAAGCGAATTTTCAAGTATCTGAAAGGTACTACTAATTTGGGTTTGTTTTATAGAAAATCTAGTGATTACAGCTTAGTAGGCTACTGCGATGCTGATTTTGCTGGAGACAGAGTGGAGCGTAAAAGTACTTCTGGAAGCTGCCAGTTTCTGGGAGAAAATCTGATCTCTTGGTCCAGCAAAAGGCAATCAACAATTGCGCTATCAATAGCAGAAGCTGAGTACATAGCAGTAGCAGGATGTAGCACACAAATGCTCTGGATGAAAAGTCAGCTTGAAGACTTCCAGATTTTTGAGAGTAACATTCATATACTCTGTGATAATACTTCTGTTATTTGCTTAAGTAAGAATCCCATTTTACATTCTAGAGCTAAGCATATAGAAATAAAACATCACTTCATTATGGACTATATTCAGAAAGGAATTTTGAACTTAAAATTTATAGATACAGACCATCAATGGGCTGATATCTTTACTAAACCCCTTTCAGAAGATAGGTTTAATTTCATTCTGAAACATCTCAGCATGAAAGTCTGCCCAGAGTGAAAATTTTTTAATTCCCTATATTTATCTTCAGAATGTATTTGTTTTACTGTGAACTTCTGATCAATCTCCTTTCAGAAAGATAGAACATGCAGATTGTATCAGATGCAAGTCTAAAGATCTGAGAGTCTAAGCTCAAAGACAGACGTGCTGATCACTACATCAAACAAGTGTCATCCAATCATCAGCAAATCTCTGAAGCAGAACGCGTGCATGCTTCTGAGAAGGAAAAACGCTGATTGGGTGCATTGAGACACATGTCTGGTAACCATTTTTAAGTATCTTTCTCAAATCCCCCAAAATCAGCAAGCATTCAATAAAAGTAATCATGCTTTTAAAACACAATCATGATTTTTCTCTTTCTTAAAAACGTTTATTTTTTCAAAATATTCTGAACTCTATTTAAACAGATTAACCTCTCATTCTAATTCTTTACAGTTTCTCACTAATTCTCAAGCATTCTCTGCATTTTTCTGTGTTCATCTCTTGCAAACCCTTTTTCTCAGTTTCTTCTCAAAATCTCTTAGTGTGAACATGGCAACCTCCAACAGTGCTTCTGCAGGTCCTCAGAAGAAAGCATCATCTGAACAGTATCAAGTGCCATTCAGAACACTCCTCACTCCTGTGAAGAATCTTGAAGTGTTATCTGAATTGATCATTGATTTTGGAAGCTTGAAGGAGAACGATTTTGACCTAACAGAAGAAGTTAGGGCACAAAAATGGGAAAGGTATTTTGATAGGTTGGTTGGACCAACATTCCCTATGTTAGTCAAGGAGTTATGGATTCATGCGAAGGCTTCAACGCATCTAGTCACCTCCTTCGTTATGGGGAAGAAGATTGTGATCACCGAGGATCACATAGCAAGGTTAATCGGTTACAGTGGCGGTGGCGTCCGCTGTATTGATATGGCTGAGAGATGTGCTGACGTGGGCGTGATAGCTGAAAGGATTTTCACCCATGGGGTGCCCAGCAGCAAGATCAAAGATCTGAAGGATCATCAGAGTTTGGGCAAAGATAATTCTGGGGTACTTCAACCATAGGAAGCCAACTAGTTCACCTGATTACATAAATGTGGATCAGCAGTTTCTGATCTACTTTATTGATCAGAAGGTAAAAATAAACTTGGCTCATCTTCTGTTCAACCACCTCAGAACAAGCGTGAAGGTGCAACCAGAAGAAGACAAGACCATTCAAGCTGAAGCAAGTCAAGCAGAAGATGTTGCAGAAAGCTCTCAGAAGCTTCCTGCTTCTGATGTTTCTCAAGCTGCCTTGGACATGCAGACTCTGGAAGAACTGAAGCTGAATGACATGCGTCTGCAGCAGAGGATGGATGAAAACGACCAGAAGATGAAAGAAAGAATGGATGTGCGGGATAGCAAGATTTACATTGTTGTCAGCATGGTGCACAAGCAGAATGAGACTGCTGATCAGATCAAAGCCATGCTGGAAAACCTGTTCACACGCTTTCCTCCCCAACCTTAGTTTTTTCATTCATGTCTTTTTCATGTTTTCTCTGATTATCTGATGTACTGTTTGAATATGTTTTGTTTGATTCTGAACCTTTTTAATATGACAAGTTTTTCTGATCTTAATTGTTTTAGCACATCACCTACACTTTTTGATTGCTGACAAAAAGGGGGAGAACAAGAATGATATTTTAAACAATAACAGTTTACTAAGACATAAATTCTCGAACATTCTAACTCTATTATACTTGAAAATGTTTTCTATTTTGCTTAAAGTCTACAGGTACAAGGAAGCTCCTGGACACTCTGAAGACTAAAAGCTCTGAAGCTCTGATCCGCTCTGATACTCTAATCCAAAGCAAAGCTCTGACAAGAAAAGCTCTGATACGCTGATCTGAAGCTCTGCTCTGATATGCTGATCTAAAGCTTCCGATAGTCAAAGACTCTGATACTCTGATGTTCAAAGAAAGGCAAAAAGATCTGATCCTGAAGAACACTTGTAATCAAAAAGGGAAGTAATAAACTCAGGGGGAGTATCTCTCAACTCTGATATCTCTTTATCCCTTATCTTTGATAACCTCTTACTCTGATGCATCTCTCTGATACCTTTTCACGTTATTTTCATTTAAAAAATATCTAGTTTTTGTCATCATCAAAAAGGGGGAGATTGTTAGAACAAAGTTTGAATCTACTACCCTATGTTTAAGTTTTGATGATAACAAAGTGAAAAGATATATTATTTATATGATTCATGTATGAACTATCTGCTGCCTAAATTATTACGTTCTGATTTGCAGATACTCTGATTGGTATAAGCAAGATCACACCTAATCAGCATCAGAAATTTGGTTCCTGACATCAGCATCAGAAGTTGCCATATCAGAATGTCAGAATCAGAAGATTAACTCACGTGTATGTTGAAGTCTGATGAACAAGAACTGCGCTCAACACTCTGATAAAGAAACACAACAATTCATCAGCAGCTAAGCAGAATCAGAATGAGCCAAGCCAGAACTTGCATTAAGTAAGCAACGGTACTGTGCATTGAAAGCAAATTAATACCAACGGCCTCATTTCAGACAAGATCTGCTCGATAAGGAAAGTTTGTTATTAGCATTGAATCAAGAATATTGCTCCAACGTTCAACATCTCAGTGCTATATAAACAAGACTTTGAAGATTGAATTGGCTAATGCTCTCAAAATCTTTACACGCCTAAAAGCTGATCATAATCTTCCTTCTCTCAGTTTGCTAAACACTACACATTCCCTTATTCAATTATTGTTTAGCAATCTTGTTTCTAAGCTTAAAGTTGTGTATACATCACAGTTGTGATACAGTTTTGTAGAAAACATTCACACACTTAGATTTATCTTCTTTGTAAGAAAGTGTTTCCTTGACAAACCGGGTTGTGGTTTGCATCAAGAAGGCTTTAGCAGTTGTTAAAGCAGTCTGTAATATTCAGTTGAATATAGTGGATTAAGACCTCGTTGGAGAGAGGCGAAATCACCTTGACGGGTGGACTGGAGTAGTTTGAAATCAAACGAACCAGGATAAAAATATCTTGTTCATTGCATTGATTTTCAGTTTTACAATTCAACCCCCCCTTCTTGTGTTTTTCACTACTTCAGTTTTTGTAACGATCCTCGTTTCTATAAGAATGTGTATAAAGAGTTTTGTCTTTTAAAAATATTTAAATTTGAAAGTGTTGGTGTAAAAATATTTTTGTTGTGAGCAAGCGGGCAACTAAGAACATCCTACATACTCAAAAGGTCTAATGTTCTTTTCCTCCTCTTTTAGATATTTCTATCTTACCATTGTTTTGGCAAGAATCCCCATCATTGGATGTAAAGGGACGGGCGTGGGACGTTTGTATAGTCATGAGTAACAATGTTGTAATATATCTTAGCATTTCTCTTGAGGGACTAATATCATTTGTAAGGCAACATTTGAAGCGTCATCGAAGGACTATGATCTTTTGATTATTTTTGCTAAAATGTCTCACATGCATATTATGACCATTTTCTCAAGGCAACAAGTGGAGTTAACCATAGAGGTGCATGTGTACAAGTGTGTTTGATTGCATGCATTTTTGTCTTGAATTTAGGGTTTTCTAAGCATTGGTTTTAATCTTGTCATACACACCCTAATTACTAGCATTTATATGAAAGCGAGAAATTGCAGAAAGTAAATTTACTATGTTATTACATCACTTTGGTATAGGGATACAAATATACAAATGGGGGTTGCAAGAAATAAAATTCTAATTAACTATTACAACCATATCGAATATGAATAAATGTACAAAATTGGAATGAAAAGAAGGTGAACTTTGTTTTTTGACTTTTATTTATGTGAAAGGTTTTGATTAATTAAAGTAATTATGAAAATTAAATATTTTTTGTAATATTTTTATATATTCATGAAATTGAACTTGTAAATAAATAGTGTGTAAAAAATTAACTCAAAAGGAGTTGTTTTGATTGGTTGAAAAATATTTTAAGTTTGTTAAAAAATACAAAGAACACAAACAAAAAGGCAAAAAATTGTTTTTGGTCCTGCCAAGGTTTAAACTCAGATCCCTACCCAGAAATACTTTTCGCGTGCGCTGTTTATACCACTGGGGTGGTCTGTTTCATTCGTTCATGAGGCAGCTTCAATTGAGTACAAGGTAAACTTGTTTCTGAATGTTTAAAGTGCCCAGCTCTCCCCTTCAATTGCAGGAATGCAACTCTTCCCAGTTGAGATTCGAAAGGCCCCATTGTTCATCCAATCGAAGGATACACACAACCCGCCTAAAGCTTGGATATGAACCTAACAAAAACAACCTTCAAAAGCTACAGGCCCAGTGGTTAACACGAATTTATTTGGCACCAAATTCCAAAGATTAAATGTACATGGAAGTGATAATCGAAAGCTAAAGCATGGTTAATTTTCTAGATGTGATATCTACATTTTTTTATTTTATTTATATGTACAAATGATGTTTTAAATGGAAAGTTCCAAGTTTAGAGGAACTTACCTCTTGAAGTGTCAATCGAAGGAGCTGTATATGACTTCCTTGGTGGTGGACCAAACTTTGCTGGAACCTTCCTTGGGCTACTGGGATCACTTCTCTTCTTGAATCGAAAGGTTGGTATTTATGAGGGAATCAAAGGTTTTGTTATACTGCAGTTTGGGGGAGAGAATCGAAGATGGTGTTATACTACAGTTTAGGGGAAGTGAATTGAAAGGTACACTACTGAGATTTTTTGTGTGAAAAGTTTTAGAGTTTTGAAGGTTAGAAAATGTTGGAGAGTTTGAGTGTTTGAGGATTTTATGATTTTTCTCTTCAGCAAAAATCGGGCCCCTTTCTTTGTCAAAGGTTTCTCTATTTATAGAGAAAAGGTTTGGGAATTTGAACAAAGATATGGCTTGGTTGAAGCGTGAATATTAAGCTATGCCTAGTTTTCCATGATCCCAAGGTGAAGTACTAAAGTTATTGGTTAAAAGGGACTAACTTCCCTGACTTATGGTGAAGTACAATCAGGATTTATACAAAGCATGGGCTTAAGACAAAATTTGTACTAGCAAGTTTACTTTCATGAAAAACTCTTTTGGACAAAGGCTTAATTATATGGATAATAACTTAATCCATAATGTAAGCAATTAATTATGGAGTGAAATACAAGCATTAAGGCCTGTAAAGTAAGATCATGTAGCATGGCCTATGGATTTGATCAGTGTTCCTTCAAAATTCTATTTTCCACTTGTGTCGAAGAGTTCTAGAAATGTACCAAACAAGACTGCTTCGAAGGGAGAAAAATGCCCAAACGAAGCTTATGGATTAAACTTGCATCGAAGGAGACTTCCTGCCCAAATGGAGGACGTAACCCAAACTTTCATTCAAAGGAGGCCACAAAGCCAAACGAAAGATGCATGCCGGAAGGTCTTAAATGCCCAAGCGAAAGAGGCATCAAAGGAAGGCCACATGCCCAAACAAAGGAGGCATGTAAGAAGTCTAAATGACCAAACGAAAGAGGCATTAAGGAAGGCCACATGCCCAAACGAAAGAGACATGCAAGAAGTTTAAATGCCCAAATGAAAGAGACATCAAAGAAGTTTAAATGCCCAAAATAAAGAGGCATCAAGGAAGGCCACATGCCCAAACGAAAGAGGCATGCAAGAAGTTTAAATGCCCAAACGAAAGTGGCATCAAAGGAGGGCCACATGTGCAATCGAAGGATGAAAAAAGGAGGCTTTTTTCCTTGGAAACGAAGGAGGTTACATGAGGCATTTTACCTTGGATATAAAGGAGGTTACAGGAGGATTTTTGCCTTGGAATCAAAGGAGGTTACATGAGGCTTTTTGCCTTGTGTCTGTTGTCCTGATGGGCGCCTCTTGCATGCAAGAAGGAAGTTATGGCTCAATTGAAAGCTGTATGCAGCTATCCATCAACCTTATGAATCAAAGCAAGCATGGAGGGAAATATTTGCCTAATTAACATAGACATGTAGGCATCAAACGTCCAATCGAAGCAAGCATATAGGCAGCCATTGTATTGTGAACCATGCAAGGTTAATGATGCAATCTAAGGTTGCATGCAGGAAGCTCTTGCCTTGCAAATCAAATCCAGTGTGTCAGAGGCCAAAGCCCAGTCGAAGGATGCAAGCCAAGCTTGCATCGAAAAAGGCCAAAAGACCAATCGAAGGAGGTGAATCGAAGAAGACTTGTTTTTCTCCAATTTTGTCAAAAATATTATTTTTATCTACTTTCCCCCTTTTTAAACAGCTTCCTCTTTAATTTAATGCTGAAAATTCCAATTGTTCTTGTGCAAGCTTAAATTTTGAGAATCCTTGTGAGAAATGCCTTGTGAAATGAGAGGCCAAATTTTAGGGTACAACAACTGCATCTGAAGATCATGAGAAGAAACATGTGTCAGATTGCTTCATCTGGTCATGTAGATAGTTTTCCTGTCTGGTTTCAGGTATTAATCTACAATCAACCGTTCACAGATAGTTGTCCTGTCTTACTCCATGTATTAATCTGGAACTTGTTTTTGTCGATCGTTGAGATAGTTGTCCTGGCTGGTTTCAGGTATTGATCTCTGACCTGAGAAAGAAATATAGTTTTCCCGTCTGGTTTCGGGTGTTAATCTTCAATCTCCTCTTGTAGATATTTTTCCTGGCTTGTTACAAGTATTAATCTATAGTCATTTGTCCACAGATAGTTGTCCTGTCTTGTTACAGGTATTAATCTGGAACTTATTTTTGTCGGTTGTTGAGATAGTTGTCCTGGCTTATTTCAGGTATTAATCACTGACCTAAGAGAAAGAAAGATAGTTTTCTCGTCTTGTTTCGGGTGTTAATCTTCAATATCCTCATGTAGATAGTTTTCCTGGCTTGTTACAAGTATTAATCTACAGTCTGCTCATGTAGATAATTTTCTTGGCTTGTTACAGGTATTAATCTACAATCGGTCGTCCACAAATAGTTGTCCTGGCTTGTTATATGTATTAATCTAGAACTTTGTCAATGTTGGTCACATATATAGTTTTCCCGTCTGGTTTTGGGTATCAATTTGTGACCTACTGTATAAGTTGATAGTGTTTGTCTGTCTGCTAGTTTAGCCTGAAAAGGTAAAATCAGTTTTATGCAATGACATGATGCGTGAATTGCATGGTGCTCTAAAAATAAATGAGATTGTGATATATGCCTTTGTGCTGCATATGTTATGATGTTTGTAGAATGATGCATGAATGCAATGTATGAACGTATCAGTTGTTATGTTGCAGTATTCTTGAACTAGGGAAAATAAATCCCTGATTGCAGGTGGGGATGAAGAATGTAGGTCTTCACATTTTGTTTGAAGTTGAAACATTGGGAGACAGATTTCTGTTATTAGAGAAATAAACTCTGTTGGGGAAGGGAAACTCCGTGCACTGTTTGGGGGTTTTGTGAAATCCTGCTGGGGAATCCTGAAAAGCTTGGTGACTTCACTGGGGAATTTTTGGAGAAGAAATTGGTGATTTTGCTCCACTAGGGATATAAGAACACCTGACATCATTAGGCTCCATACTGAGAATATGACATTGACCTTATAGTAGGATGTCCCTGCCTATGTACCTGTTGGAGAAGGTATCTGCTGGAGGAAATATATGCGGGGATTTTGTGGATGGCCCTTAGATATTGTCCTTTTTCTTAAAGACATTCGTAATTGTCTTTCTGTTTTTTATGTGTATATTTGTAAGCAGTAATCACATTCAAATGCATATGTTCAAAAATAATCACTGGACGTTTTCGCAAACAAAACATAAAAATAAAAACAAATAGTTTTGCATTTTCAAAGGAATAGCTTTGTATTAACTTGAATAAGCGTTTTTGTACAAGGAGACGAACATCCTAGTAAGAAAAGGTCGTCGTAAGAATAAAACTTTACAAAATAGCATACAAAGAAAACAACTATGTAAAATAATCCCATTGGGTTCCCATTCTGCTATTGCCTTTATGCCTTTGAGCGTCTCATCTCTTTGCTGCTTGTCTGAAGCTGACTGGATTGATTAGTACCACTTGAGCTTGATAGTTGATACTGAAGATTGGTTGTAAAGTGATCCAATGGGACATAGTTATACGCTTTAAATCCCTAACTTTTGCTTGGACCTCCCTTCCGGGTTTTTAGTCCACCGGGGTACCCTTTTTTTCCCAAGCCGCCTTTTCAGGTTTTCGACTTGCCGGGTGTACAAATTTTTTTCATGTATATCCCTAATTTTTTCCCGAACCCTTTTGGTTCACCGGGATGCCCTAATTATTTCCTAGTCCATTCGACCTAGCGTGTCTTTGTTCATGTGTAATATCTTTTAACTACGTCCATGTTTACAGGGTGTGGAAGGTCGTCACCTTCCATAGTGGTTAAAATCATGGCTCCGTCAGAAAATATGTTCTTGATCACAAATGGCCCTTTGTATGTGGGAGTCCATTTTCCCTTAGGATCACCTTGCGGAAGGATGATGCGCTTGATTACCAGGTCACCATCTTGATATACCTGACGTCTTACTTTCTTGTTAAAAGCTTAAATCATACGTTTTTGGTACATTCGACCATGACAGACAGCTGCAAGCCTCTTCTCGTCAATCAGGTTTAATTGGTCAAGTCAAGTCTGAACCCATTCATCTTCGCTCACCCACGCATCCTTCATGATTCTCAAGGAAGGGATCTGGACTTCAATGGGCAAGACAATTTCCATACTGTACACCAGAGAGAAAGGAGTTTCCCCTGTTGATGTGTGCATTGTGGTACGGTAACCATGAAAAAAAAATGGTAACATCTCATGCCAGTCTTTATATGTCACTGTCATATTTTGTATGATCTTTTTGATATTTTTATTAGCAGCTTCTACAGCGCCATTCATCTTCGGCCGGTAAGGAGAACAATTATGATGCTGGATCTTGAATTGCATGCATAGCTCGGTGATCATAGTGTTATTGATATTGGTACCATTATCCATAATGATTCTTTCTGGAATACTGTACTGACTGATAAGGTTATGTCTGATGAATCAGGGCATAATGTTCTTGGTAATAGAATAAAAAGAGGCCGCCTCGACCCACTTTGTGAAGTAATCAATGGCGACAAGGATGAAGAGGTGCCCACTAGAAGTTGCAGGTTAGACCTCTCCAATCATGTCGATGCCCCACATTTCGAATGGCCAGGGAGTAATCAAGACGTTTAGAGGAACCAGAGGCACGTGTACTTTATCAACATAGATCTGGAATTTGTAACAAGTTCATGAATGTTGATAACAGTCTGCTTCCATAGTGGACCAATAGTATCCTGCCCGTACGACCTTTTTAGCCATTGTGTGCCCACTAGAATGGGTTCCGAAGGTACCTTCATGCAAATCAACCATAATCTTCTCTGCTTCACTCTTGTCCACACATCGAAGCAAATTAGAATCTTGGCATGCTATTTTCGACCAGACTCATCATGCTGGCCCAGTACGCACCCCATTGAGTTGTCCAAAGCGGTCAGATACATGATCAACGGCCTTCCTTCGATGGGTGGCATCAGAATCGGAGGTTCTAGTAAATACTCCTTGATCTTATCAAAAGCAGCTTGGCAATTGTCATTCCATTCGACTACCTAGGCTTTCTTCAATAGTTTGAAAATTGGCTCACAGGTAGACGTCAGATGAGAGATAAATCTGGCAATATAGTTCAAGTGCCCCAAGAACCCTCTAACCTCCTTTTCAGTACTGGGAGCAGGCATTTCTCATATAGCTTTCACTTTTGCTGGATCGACCTCAATACCTTTGTTGCTGACAATAAATCCTAGAAGTTTACCGGACCTAACTCCAAAAGTCCACTTACTTGGATTCAGCCTGAGTTTGTACTCCTTCAACCTGGCAAACAACTTCTGCAAATGTTCAAGGTGTTCCTCCTTTGTTTGTGATCGAGCTATCATATCGTCTACGTAAACTTAGATCTCATGATGTATCATATCATGAAATAAAGCTACCATGGCGCGTTGATAAGTTGCCCCTGCGTTTTTCAGTCCGAACGGCATCACCTTGTAACAGAAAGTACCCCATTGTGTAACAAAGGTTGTTTTCTCCATGTCCTCGGGGGCCATTTTAATCTGGTTGTAGCCCAAGAATCCATCCATGAAGGAAAACACCTTGTGCTGAGCCGTGTTGTCAATCAAAATGTCAATATGCGGTAGCAGAAAATCATCTTTGGGACTAGCCCTATTCAAATCCCGGTAGTCCACACACATCTTGACCTTGCCGTCTTTTTTAGGTACTGGCACAATGTTAGCAACCCATTGTGGATAGGATGTAACAGCCAGAAAGCCAGTGTTGAATTGCTTCATTACTTCTGCTTTAATCTTCTCAGACATGTCGGGCCTCATTCGGCGGACTTTTTGCTTGATTGGTGGACAATCCTCTCTTGTTGGGAGACGGTGAACCTCTATATCGGTGTCTAAACCCGGCATGTCTTCATAAGACCAGGCGAAGATTTCAACGTACTCATTCAGCAGCTGTATCAAGCGCTCCTTGACACTTGGTTCCAGGTTGGCACCCATTTGAACTTCCTTCTGGTCTTCCTCTGTTCCTAAGTTGACTGTTTCCAACAACTCTTCATGAGGCAAGATGGCCCTCTCTTCTTGTTGTAGAAGTCTGGATAGCTCTCCCGGTACTTCACAATCTTCGTCATCTTCATACTCAGCCTGATTGACCAAATCTTCAGATTTATTGAAGGACATAGCAGAATAGTCACCCATAGAATCCAGAGTGGATGGGTACCTGCATTTGTGAGTGTGGGTGTGTGTAAGGGATATCCATCCTTAAACAAACAAAAATGCAAAAGGAAAGAAAATGAACACAGCAGTTTATAAATGAAAAATGTCCAACGATTCATTAAACATGGCATATGAATATGAAGAGAATCAAAACCCTTACAAATGGACCTACATGCCCCGGGCAAGGCATGAGGTGAAAAAGTAGTGTGCAGATTGTTCAAAAGTAATTATTACAGACCAACAGGAAATGTTCGACAGATAAATTACTGATTAATGAAAGTAATGGGGACGAAGTCTTTCGCCTCCCAGTTGTGTAGTCCCCCTTCGATGGTTGGAAAAATCCAGTCTTCAATGTTGGCCTCTTCGTCTTCGTCTTCTAAAGCATTGATTCCATGAGGAGAAATCTTGATGGGTGCTCTTTCAATCTTTGAGCGACGCATAGCTTTTTGCCCCGCAGCGGTGAATCCCAACCCAAACTTGTCTGTTTTGTGAGGAATGTCAGGAAACTGACCCCATGTTGAGCTCTTCCCTTCCTTCATCGCAGCCTTCACGTCCTTCAGAGATTCCATCCTGGCCACCTGCTCGGGTACCTCAGCTACTGCCTTTGCTACTGCCACCTCGGGAGCAACTTCCTCGAAGTGTTGGAACGGTGTTTCAATGAATTCACCCTCCACCTCTACATACCGAAAGGAGTTTAGGTGGTTGATCATATATTCCTCTTCATCGTGCACAATTATGATTTTTCCTTTGACAGGGTATTTCAACATTTGATGTAGAGAGGAGGTGACTGCGCCAGCATTATGTATCCATGGCCTCCCTAGCAAGCAAGAGTATGATGGGCAGATGTCCATCACATAGAAAGTTGAGCGGAAAACTCCAGTGCCTACCTTAATGGGAACGTCAACCTCCCCATGTACCATTCTTTTTGACCCGTCAAATGCCCTCACAATGATATTACTTGGCTTCAACTCTAAGCCCTCACAATCCAATTGGTCGAGAGCCTTCTTAGGCAACACGTTCAGAGAAGAATCAGTGTCGACCAAAACATGGGCCAGAGTAGTTCCTTGGCATTCTACTGACACATGTAATGCGTCATTGTGCTTTCTTCCTTTCGGAGTCAGGTCAGCATCTGAGAAACCCAGGCCGTTGTCTGCGGTAAGGCTGGCTACACAATCTTGGAATTGATCGGCTGAGGTTTCCTGGGGCACATGGGTTGTCTTCAAAAACCTTATCAGTGCTTTAGCGTGCTCCTCTGAACAAAGCAGTAATTCTAACATGGAGATCTTCGAGGGGGTTTGCCCCAGTTGCTCTACCACGTCATAATCACTCTTCTTAATTATTTTCAGAATCTCCTCCATTTCTTTCTTAGAGGTTTCGGGGACGACCAATGGTTGAGCCCTCGTCCTGACGAGCTCATCTTGGATCCCTTTCCCCTTATCAGCAGAAGTAGGAGGGACAACCACAGGAATAACAGCTTCTTCAATCAACAGAGTTCTTGCAGAAAGTTTTATCGGTGCATGAGTAACTTTGGCGGCAGCTGAGGATCCAAAGATTGCCTTTGGAGGGGCAATCTCTGGAGAAAATATTCTCCCACTTCGGGTGATCTTGCTTGTACCGACAATGTTTCCAATGCTGGCATCCTCTTCATCAGAGCTTTCTTCGGTTATCTCAACTTGTTTAACACCATGGTAGTAGATTTCTCCACCGTAATTCCATGGTATTGATTTGTCAGAAATGTAGGGGACAGGCCCTGGCATGGTTATTTTCAAGGGAACAAACTTTTTAGCTGATGTAATCTTAACATGCTTTTTGACGGCCTTGGAAAGATTGGTGGAAATGGTGATTATTGAAACTTCATTGGTAGGAGTTGGAGTAGCAGGAACCTTTTCGAAAAGAATTTGTTGGCTGTCCACCAGGCCTTGGATGCCTATCTTCAGCAATGGACAGTCAATTGGTAGGGAGGAACAACAGTAGCAGTCTTCTTTACACCCTGGGAAAATCCCAGCCTTTAACAGATTCAACTTGATCGTCAACAGTGGAGTCATCAGGTCATCAACATCAGAAACATACAAATCTTCTTCAATAGCATGGACATTGTGACCATGCTTCGGCATTGGAGCGGATATTACGTTTGGCTTCTCTGGAGCATCGAACTCAACCTCTTTTGCATCTATCAAGTCTTGAATTTTATTCTTTAACGCCCAACAATTGTTGGTGTCATGTCCGGCGCTATCAGAATGGTAGGCACATTTGGCATTGGCATGATAGTATGGAGATGTGGTGTTAGGGTTTTTCGGTGCCTCCTTTAAACCAGTCAGATTCAACTTTAACAAATGGGGAAGAACTTGTGCAGGTGTCATATTGATGCGGGTGAACTGCCGTTGTGGCCGCTCTACCCGTTGCTGATTTGGTCTGGATTGATTGTCACGAGGCTGATCATTTGATGAATTTTGAATCATCACGGCCCCCACAGTCGGCCGGCGCTCAGGTCTTCCCACTCTTCCCTGAGAGTACACAACAGCTGCTTCCTTCTTGGCTGGAAATGACTTTTTAACAGTTGTGGATGCAGAAGCATCCTTTTGAATCTTCCCATTCTTAATACCAGCTTCCACTCGTTCGCCTGTCAGAATCAATTCAGTAAACCCTGCAGAAGAGCTCCCGATCAAATGGTTGAAGAACGGGCCAGATAGGGTCCCCAAGAACATATCAACTAGTTCCCTATCAGAAAGAGGTGGCTGCACTCTTCCGGCCAAGTCGCGCCATTTTTGGGCGTATTCTTTGAATCCCTCATTTGAGGCCATCCCCATACCCTGTAGCTGAGTACGGGTTGGAGCCAAGTCAACGTTATATTGATACTGGCGATAAAAGGCAGCTGCCAAGTCTTCTCAGTTATACACTTCTGACCTCTCAAGCTGGTAAAACCAATCTAGCTGTGTACCGGATAAGCTGTCCTGAAAGAAGTGTACCCAAAGATTTCTGTCGGATGTATGAGGTTGAATTATTCTGACATATGACCTTAGGTGCATTTTCGGGCAAGACAGCCCGTCATACTTTGCAAAAATTGGCACCTTAAACTTCAGAGGGATCACAATTCCAGCAATCAATCCTAATTCTTCAAAATCTAATCCAAGAACCCTTTGCAGCTCCATAGCTGCCAGTCTATCCTCTAGGTTTTTGTACTTGTCGTCCGCTGGCGGGTATTGTTGCTCTAAGTAGTCTTCATCTTCCTTAACCTCTTCCTCTTCAGCCTCGAACTCAGAAGGTAATGCAACCCCTTTTCCTTTACCGGTTCCCTCATCAGATGTGGAGGGAAATTCAAGAACTCTTCTAGCTTCATTCTCAAACCTTCTTCCCAATGTAGCTACCCCAACTCTTTTCTTCTTCTTTTTCACTTTTTTTTTATCTTTATTCCCCATCAGTGTTTTAAGATCCTCCTGACCCTTTGCTAAGGTCATTAGGAGCTATTGAAACTGTGAGTTTTGTGACTGCAGATCTTTGACCGTCTGTTCGAGATCCATATTACTGAAATAAACAGCAGAGAGATAAGGAAACCTGGTGTGAAGACCTGTTCATGCATATGATGAATGATATGTTTATTCATTCAATGCATTCAAGGATTTAGAAATTCAAAATTGTTGCAGACAAAAAGAACACACGTGATATTAATAAGAAGAAATTTTGTCAGTACATAAATGCCCCATGGGCTAAATATTACAAAAACTTCTTAAGTCAAAAAGACGTTGCGCATCCTCTTTGGTGCGATGTAAGTGTTGAGGGTCTCCTCCTCGTGAAGTCGACGGGTAAGCTCCAAAACCTTCTTCTCACTGGCGTAGAAGCTGGCTTCAAAAGTATCCCTTTCCTCCTTGAGTTGGATCCAACTCTTCTGCATTTCCTCCCATGATGTTGGCATGTCAGGGTGTAAGATGGTGTAGGGAACCTCTCCTTCCTTAACAGGCTCTTTAATCAAAGGGAGAATGTGAGGGTAAGGCATCATAAGACTCTGGGCTCGAGTTCTTACCCACTTGAGATAAGGCTCAAGAGGGATGGAGTTCTTGTGCCCCAGTGTCTTACTATCTACCTTGTTAGGCATCCTCCAAGCTCTGATGAATCTTTGGCGAAGTCCTTGCGCATCGTTGTTGAAGTCAAAAACTAGGTCAGGAATCAGCATGTCATGAGGGCCATCCCTCCGTGCATATCCAAATTGTCTCAAAGCTAGGCAAGGGTTGTAGGTAATGCCTCCCCTAATGCCAAGTAATGGAACATTAGGGAACTCTCCACAACGATCGACGATGATGACATTTTCTCTGGACCGAGAACACCAATGTACATCAGAGTGTGTGAGGGTCATCAATCGTTATGACCATCTTAAGCCTTGTTCATTCTTCAAAACAGATTGTGGAAGGTGCGAAATAAACCACCTTGCAAGGAGAGGAGTACAACACATGAGAACACCTCTCTTTCTCATTGTTCGTGTGTAAAATGAGTGGAGGATGTCCCCAAGCAATATAGGTATGGGGTTCTTGGATAGGAAAATCTTGACGGCGTTGACATCTATAAGCTGGTCAGGATTTGGGAACAAGACCAACCCATAAATGAGGAGTGCCACAATTTCTTCAAAGGCTTGTAGATCCAAAGAATTCCAACACTCTTGTGCCTTCTCAAACAAGAATTTTGCCAAGAAGCCTTTGACACCACTTCTAGTTTCCCAATGCCCCTTGATGTCAGATGGTTGAAAGTGTAGTGCTTGAGAAACATCTTCAGGCTTTGGTTCTTTTTCCGTACCGTTGAAAGGTAGTTGATTAAGAATAGGAATCCTCAGGAGTTGAGACAATTCCTCCAAAGTAGGCACCAATTGGTAGTCGGGGAATGTGAAACAGTGGTGAAGGGGGTCAAAGAACTGGAACAACACTTTCACCATGTCTTCTTCAATGCTGGTGTTGACTAGGCTGAGAAGTCTACCATGTCTTTCACTGAAGAGAGAGCTCTCTGGAATTCTGGATGTGAGCTCCTTGAGTTGAGGAGGGATTCTCACAAGGTTGACTTGGATAGTTTTCCTGCGAAGAATTTCCATGACCTACAAAACAAGAACAAAGATGAAGATCCAAACCCTTGAAATGGTTAGTGGATGCATATGATGCTTTATGATGTTTGTGATCGGTGGATCTGGAACTGACTGTTTAACGCTGGTTTCACGAAATGTCGCGGAAGCAAGAGTCGCCACCGTCTTTTATTTTCTCCAACAAGGAAAGGACAAAAGCACAGAAAAATTCCTTTAAAGAGATTGCTCTCGGTTCGGGAGGTAGGTTGTAGAAAGGGAAGGTGTTAGCACCCTTTCTATCCATGGTTATCCATGGGCTCTTAGATACTTGCTCATTTGTGTTTTCAAAAGTGTTTGTTTGCTTTTCAACTGTGGGTTTTAAAAAAGTTTCGTTTAAAATTTCAGATCGACTCTTGTATCAGTCCTCAAGAGTGTTTGAAAAAAATTGTTTTGAAAGCTTTTTTTGAAAGTGCGAGGTGTGAAAAGTATTTTTGTTTGTTTTGAAATTAGAGCAAGTATCTACGAGAACCTACCTACCCTAAGGAATTCGTCTGTGTAAATGTCCTTTAAAGTAGTGCCATCCCACCATTGAGAGGTAGGTAGCACCACCGTTGGAGGTGTTCGGGTCAATTCGAGGTTCGGGACGTGGTGATCACCAGAGTAATAGGAAGACACCTTAGAAGCTACCCTCATGCCAGGTTCCCGGATCATGAGGACTTACTAAGACATCCTCTACTCGACGATCACCTTTCGAGGTAAGGCAACAGTGAGGCGTACCCTAGGGGTGGTGTGTGATTTGTGTGTCATTTCCAGTTTATCGTTTGTCTTGTCATGCATTGGTGATCTACGTTTTGATTTTATTTTTGGGCATTCATTCTTTCATGTTATTGTTTAACAGTTAAAGGTGCGGGAATTTAAAGTGCGGAAAAGATAAAAGGTCCTACGCTATTACAAAGGCGCGGGTCTACAACGCCAAATTAATCCAGACCCGATTTAAAAATAAAGTGCAGAAAATAAATGTCTAATAACTATTACAGGGCTTTGGAACAAGTACATTATATTTACAACAAAGAAACAAATAAAACGCGCGAAAAAGAAAATAATCAAATGCGAGGGCGTTGGACCCTTTAATGGAATTAAAATAAAATTATCAAAATAATTAAAAAGAAAGAACTTATTTTTTTTGTTTTTGTATTTATGACATTAAAGAAAATTAAATTAATTAAAAATCAAATAAGTCTAATTCTAATTGTTTTTTTTATTTATTAAAGAAAATGCATTAAAGTTAAAACCTAGAATTAAAACTAAATTAATTATAAAATTTATTTACAAAATTAATGGTTAATGATACTTATGGTAAAAATATTTAATTAATTAAAAAAAGGGTAAAAAGTGCTAAAAGTCTATTTTTATTATTTTTGGTTATTGAGAAAAAAAGAATTAAATTAACAACCTAAAATTAAAACTAAATTAATTATAAAAATTTATTTACAAAATTAATAAAATAAAAATATTTATTATTTTTTCATCTTTTCTGATTTTTTATGTTTTGGTGTTTTTTTTTTATGAAAATAATAAATTAATAAAAAAAAAACAATAATTAAAAGAAAATAAACATAAAAAAAAAATAAAGAGATAAAAAGGATTTGCAAACCTAAGGGGGGTGAAGCCCCTAATTTGGAGGTTGGTCTTTAGTAATTTGGGCCCAATTACTATTGGCCTTGTGGACTTTTCCAGGACACGTGTGGATGCATTGACTCAGGCTTATGGTGCTCCTCTGATCAGAGCCACTGGATCAATCTCCATGGGCGCGTGTCAATCTGGATCAAGGGGTGCATGATGGTCTTCAAGGTTTGAACTGCATAGGAATGTTAAATAGAAAATAATATGAAAGGGGGTGAGGACCTGGGGCTCGAACCCAGGTCCTGAACATTGCCAACGCATATGCTTACCACTGAACCATCCAACGCGCCTTGTATATCATATGAGAAACAAAAAATATAAAACAAAGTGGTCGTTAGTGTTATAAAATAAAAAAAAAGCGCGCTGGATTCAAACCAGCCACTCACAGCGTGACACACAGTCGTCTTCCCCAATGTTTTATTTTCCTGAAAATGTCAAAACATTGGCAACAGTTTTTACACCGTTTCAGAAAGGGCCTTTACAAAAAATAGCGAACAGCATATGGGGGCTCATAAATTGAGCGCGAGGCATGGAAACAACTGGCCATGAGCTGCTGATTCTGATGATATGGGTCTTATAGGCCAATTTTTCCAGAACAAGGAAACCCTCTTTTGAACCTCTGAAAACCTAGAATGTGTCAATGGCAAATTCTTGTATGATGCACGAAAACAAAATTAAACTGTTTGGTTAGCATTAGAATTGAATAAGGAACACAAATCATATATCAAAAATGGCTAAATGCGCATGAATTGAGATGTAAGAGTTTCAAATATTTTATGCACAGGGTGAGGTCGTTCTTACGTTTCTGGGGATGGAAGCTTGTGGTTTTGATCCAAGTGTGTTGCTTGATGTCCCAGGAATGTGATAGAATACGTCTCTTTGCTTGAATCAACCTCTAACCTTGTTTTCAGATTTGAGATTTTTTGCCAAAAGTGTGAGTTTCCTTTGAGTATTCTGGCGCAGCCTTTTTTTTCAATTTCCTTGTGTATCACTTGTATATACCCTAGGCAATGTGTTTGGATGAGAATTATGACCAATAATGCCTTGCATTGATGCTTAGGATTTTGACATAAACCTCCATTACCACACCTTCCATTTTTGACTTATTTTTGAATTCTTGCTTCTTTGAGCCTTGGCACGAAAATGGGATGTGCTTAATGATGCTTCAAGGTTAATCAAAGCCAAATATTCCTTTAAATTAATTTTTTTGAATTTTTCTTGATTTTAAAAGATTTAAAATTAATTAAATCCAATAAAATCAATTAAAAATGAAAAAATTAATTAAAAAATATGAGATAAAAGGTGGGACACGTGGGAAGCATGGACAAGTTAATTCAAGTGGAAAAAGTGGGCCCCTTTTGTCAAAAAATGAAATTTCAAGGATAAATGATTTTGGCCATTTCACAAAAATTCCCCAACTTCTCCAATGCATATCTTGCTCAAATTTTAAGCTTTGATCATGTTCTTGGACATTTTAGAAAGGTCTTGAAGTCCTCTAACCAATGTCTTTGGTCCCATGTCATTTTGATTTACCAATCCCAAGTTATGGCCTTTGACTTAAAGTCCCTTTTTGTTGACTTTTGAAAATGACCTATAATGTTGAAATTGATAACTTTTTGTGAGAGCATTTCTTGGACTTGGAGTGTGAAGATGAGTTGTAGGAAATGTCTCCCCCTTCAAGATGAGCATTGGATGGGATTTTTCTGATGAACCATGAAAAAGTTATGCCTTGGTCAAGTTACAGTTGACTTTTCAGCTGTCCAAAAGTAGAAACTTTTGCATCTTGATGATTTTTTAGCCAAGCTTTGAGAATCATGATCAAGCATTGATCAAATGATGTTTTTGGCTTCAAAATGAGATGTTTGACCAAAAATTTGAACTTTTGACTATCAAATGACCATTTTGCCCCTACAGTTGATTGTAGTGCAATTAGGGTTTTTGACTGTGCAATTTTATGCTGAAAGTCTTGAAACTTGACATGTAGGTGCTTGACAATGTTTATGAGCATGGGAGACTTGATTGAGCCCTTGAAAACTTCAGCTTCCTTGCAGGATCCAAAACCCTAGTTTGACTGGCCTTATGAGAGTGGTTGACTGTGTGGTCCTTGAGTAGACCTTGAAGCATTTGAAGAGGATGTTTGGCAAAACTTTGAAGATTATGGGAGGGCAAATTTTGGGGTACAACAGTTGCCCCTGTTCAATCTTCTTAGACCTGAGGATGCAGATTGGCTGACGTGCCTTTCGTAATCCGAAGGTGGAAGATGATTGAACACTAGAGTGCCCAGAAATTTGCGCTCACATAGTAGCAGTGTGATGGTGGAATGGGCTTATAGATGCCATTTGGATATTGATGGATATGATGATGGGCTTATAGATGCCATCTGGGTGTCGATCGCGTAAGAGATTCCTTAGCGAGAACTTGCGTATCTGCAAAAGAAAAATGAGTACCTGACGTGTTGCAGGAATTGGTCTTCAGATGCTTGGTATAGATGTGTCCTGACTGGTTACAGGAGCTGGATCTGGATCTTCAAACAGTGATGAATGAACCAGGGGTGGTTACTACCTCAACAGGAACGGTGAGAGAACCTTGGGCGACTTCAACTTCAACAGCAATTGTTGAGAGAATCTTGGTGGGAATTACCATCTCCGCAGTATCGGGAAGAGAACCATAGGCAATTATAATCTCAAAAGCGGACGTTTGAGAAAAACCTGGAATGGAATTATCGTCTCTGCGGGATCGGGGAGAGAACCATAGGCAATTATAATCTCAAAAGCGTACATTTGAGAAAAACCTGGAATGGAATTATCGTCT
Organism: Vicia faba; assembly: GCA_948472305.1. NCBI lineage: Eukaryota > Viridiplantae > Streptophyta > Magnoliopsida > Fabales > Fabaceae > Vicia > Vicia faba. The sequence goes on along the minus strand of OX451737.1, from coordinate 1,705,926,481 downwards.
CCGCAGGATCGGGGAGAGAACCATAGGAAATTATAATCTCAAAAGCGGACGTTTGAGAAAAACCTGGGTTGGAATTATCGTCTCCGCAACATTGGGGAGAAAACCATAGGAAATTATAATCTCAAAAGCGGACGTTTGAGAAAAACCTGGGTTGGAATTATCGTCTCCGTAACATTGGGGAGAGAACCATAGGAAATTATAATCTCAAAAGCGGACGTTTGAGAAAAACCTGGGTTGGAATTATCGTCTCCGCAACATTGGGGAGAGAACCATAGGAAATGATAATCTCAAAAGCGGACGTTTGAGAAAAACCTGGGTTGGAATTATCATCTCCGCAGGATTGGGGAGAGAACCATAGGAAATTATAATCTCAAAAGCGGACGTTTGAGAAAAACCTGGGTTGGAATTATCGTCTCCGCAACATGGGGAGAGAACCATAGGAAATTATAATCTCAAAAGCAAACATTGAGAAAAACCTGGAATGGAATTATCACCTCCGCAGCATGGGGAGAGAACCATAGGCAATTATAATCTCAAAAGCGGACGTTTGAGAAAAAACCTGGAGTGGAATTATCACCTCCACAGCATGGGGATAGAACCATAGGCAATTATAATCTCAAAAGCGGACGTTTGAGAAAAACCTGGAGTGGAATTATCACCTCCACAGCATGGGGAGAGAACCATAGGAAATTATAATCTCAAAAGCGGACGTTTGAGAAAAACCTTTGATAACTTCTACTGAGTCTTCATCAGAAAAATCTGTTTGGGGTCGATTTAGCTGGACTAGAGAAGGCCTTGGACTGGATAAGAAATATTTGGAGTTGATTAACTGAACCGGTCTAGGTCTTGAAATATGATTGAGAATTTAACTGAATCTTTCCTGAAAGGTAAAGGTCAGTCATATGCAATACATGATATGGATCAAGCAATGATGTTCTCAACATAAATGAGATTTGTAATATATGATGCGTATATGCATGCTATAATGATGTATGGAAGTGTTGTGTTTATGAATGCATTTTTCATCTAGGAAAGTAAATCCTTGACGGGTGCCGGGAGGTCACTCCCGGGCTGATGTTGAAGAATAGATTTGCCTCCGCTGGGGATGATAGTTGCAAGTATACCAGTAGGAGAAGATGACTCCGTTGGGGAGTAAACTTGGCGAATGGATTACTCTGCGGGGAGAAAATTACTCTAGCGATCTGGATGGGGAACAGAACTCTGTGGGGAGAAAGATACTCTTGTTGAGTTGTTGACAATAACTTGCTGGGGATACCATTGTTGTATTGGAAGTGCTGATAGACTTCGCTGGGGGTAAGAAGTCCTCGTCGAGGACGCTCTTTCCGTGGCTTTTGGCTGAGGATAACCCAGTTATATCCTGTTAAGGAAATAACTCTTTAAATAAGGCCGGGTGACGCGTTCGTGCTTTTGCGAGGATAAGCTTCCAGAATCTACTGGGGATAAGCTTACTGCTTGGGGAGATGAATTCCAACTTTCCTGGGGAAATTGGATTGGACCCTCTTGGGGAAGTTTTGAACTGCGGGGGAAGTGATTCCTTTGGATGTTTGATATACTGCCGGGGAACAATCTTTAGGCCAAGACTGTCGGGGATGCTTGTTAAGAATACCCGTATATTGCTGCTGGGGAATGTTGAGATCTGCTGGAGGATACTCAACTTCCTTAAGATTCGATAGTAGCTTTGCTTGAGGAGTGTGTACTGACTTGCTGTCTCACTCTCTGGGGAATTAAGATATCTGGTTATGTTCTTTAGATGAACCTACCTTGATACCTTGGAGGATAGAACAATTAGATTGCTTAGACAACTCTTTATTGCCCCTGTTTCTGCTGTGGGAGAAGGAGACCTGTGAGGTGCTGATAATTGTCGAGGGTCAAACCTTCTTCTGGTAGGCAGGTGACAAGATGACAGGACATCGTTGTACGCTTTAATCCCTAACTTTTGCCTGGACCGCCCTTTCGGGTTTTCAGTCCACCGGGATACCCATTTTTGCCCAAGCCGCCTTTCCAGGTTTTCGACTTGCCGGGTGTACAGATTTTCATTTCATCCCTTATTTTTGCCCGAACCTTCTGGTTCGCCGGGAAGCCCTTATTTTTGCCTAGGTATGTCAACCTAGCGGGTCTTTGATTATGCGTAGTATTTTTTCGACTATGTCCACGCTTTCGGAATGTAGGGTGGTGCCCTTGTTAGAAGTGTTTTGTCATGCCACCAGAAGGTATTTGATCAGGCAAGATTCGTTGTTAGAATGCCCCAAGTGACTCAGGCGGAGATTTGCCCCAGGCTATTTGGCCTTTGAGAGATTCTCCGAATCTTGATTGGATTGCCCTAGATGATGGACAATAGTCATGCCATGCCCCTTGATTGGAAATACTTCTGTTCATTAGGCATTCGTCGTGCGAACCTCTATGCTGTTCAAACAAAAAGTCATATGCAAACAAGGTTATGTTAAAAATGCAAAGCCTATGTCTGTCTTGAAGATTTTGAAAATGCATTCTTTTTTCATAAAACAAATGAATGTTTGTAAAACGTGATGTCAACTCCGTATTTTACCGTAAGCTTTAAGGAGTCAGGATACCTTTCGTAACAGTATGCTTTCGAACTAACTCGTGCTTCAGCTAGGACTTTTAAGGGTTATAACGTGGCCTGGTTCACGGTTTAAGAAACAAAGGATAAAGGCTCAAATTATTTGTACCCACCCGCTCTTCGTGATGTTCTTCAAACCTAAACTCAGATGATCATACGTTAGACCTTGTTCGAGTCTTTGTCCTGATTTTCCGGTGATGATTCAGATGTTGATAACTTATTTTGAATAGGCAGTCATTTCTTTTTTTTTGTTAAGGGTTTGTAAGACCTCCTTTGTTTTTGATTTTGTTATCCCTTTCTTTTTTTTTGCCTGAACTGTTTCCTTTTTTGGAAGTACAGTCAGCGGGATGCCCCAGTTTCATAAGTCTCCTTCATAGGTTTTTGACTTATTGGGTTTTTTATTTATGATTTTTTGAGATAATGACTGCCTTTCTTTATTGATCATTCGGAACCATCACTGTCTTTCTTCGTTTTGTAAGGACTTCTTTTGGTGCCATTCGTTATGCACTTGGATCAACTGATAGAACTACCCTGCCCCAGGTTATGATAAAGGGTTTTAAATTTCGAAAAGAAAAAACTCCTACTTCTTTGGCTCGGATGGGTTGACGAGGGATTATCTTCCTTATTACTCTAGTGTTTAGGAATTGAAACAATGCATGTACCTCATCAGCGGGGTCTGTTCAAAAGCATACTGTAATGATCACGGTATAGTTTTCGTCATCCTCCCTCAAGAGGCTTGGAATTTTAGATCAAGAGTTGACATCAGAAAAAATATGAAAATAATTTGCATATAGTGAATACGAATATATTTCTTCAAAACAGACATATGCTATGCATTAATGAAATAACGATGTTTAACAATGAACAAATGTTTGAACAAAAGGAAATTTCAACTTGAATTCAAATGAACAAAAAAGTGCTTTCTATCCTAGCCATGTTTTGGCATGAGAGCAGTGATCACGTTGGGGAGCCTCGGGCGCCTTGAACTCAATCTCCTTTGCGTCAATCAAGTCTTGGATCTTATTTTTCAAGCTCTAACAATCATCTGTAGTATGCCCCGGGCTGTCAGAGTGATAAGCGCAGCGGGCGTTGGGATTATACTTTGGTGACGTTGTATTCTGATTCTTAGGAGGGTCCCTTAATGTAATCAGATTCAGTCTCAACAGGTGTTGTAGGGCTTGAGCCAACGACGTGTTGAGCTGGGTAAATTGCCTCCTAGGCTTGTCTGGCTTGCTCTGATCAGTCCATTGTTCTTGGCGAGGTCGTTGTTGGACCTGTGAAGTGGTAGCAGCTCGGAGAGGTCTATTCATTGGACCAGACCTTTGTCCTCTTGGAAGCTGTTCAATGACCTGGTCCCTGACTTGGGCTGGTTGCTTCATGTCTTGATGAAGCTGACTGATCATGGCCCTCATCTCTCCTTGCTCCTGAGCTAAACCTTGAATGAGGGCCCTTTGCCCCAGCATCTGGGTTTTCAATGTGTCTACCTCAGCTTGTAGACGTTTCAGCTATTCGTCCTTGCCATCTTCAGGACTCTTTCTGATCAGATTCCCCTTGAGGAGTGTCCTCAACTCTTCCTGCCCCTTGGATAGGCTTAAAAAGATCTCCCTGAACTGAGTCTCTTGAGCATGAGGACCCTGGTTATCTTGTTGGGAAGCCATTGCTGAAATAAACAGCGGAGAAGGTAAGTGTCCTGCAACAAGGGTACCTGTTATGTAATGATATGTATGATATGCATGCAATGTTTTCAAAAATCTCACGGGATAAACAAGAAAATTTGTTAGAGTTTGGGTCCGGTAGCTTGATTGAAGGAAACCCATGTTATTGAGAATTCTTCTTCAAAGGTCAAAGGCTCACCATATCCAGTGGGTCATAGCCTCTGACTTTAGCCATCATGTCTGGTTTTGATTTCCAAACAACCTTGGTTAAGGGAACCTTCTTCAAGAGTCAGAGCTCACCATATCAAGTGGGTCATAGCCCCTGACAACTTTGTCTAGAGGAAAATAAATCCTCTTTGCCCCTTGCTGGGTGTGTTGGTTTATCATGACCTGCATCACAAGCCCTTGAGATCCTTGAAATGGGTTAGGATGTATGCAATGGTATGATGTTATGCTATGCACGGGGTAGTATGGATAAACCCTGTTATGAGCCCTTTTTAAGGACTGCAAACCAAAACCTGCAAGAAGCTCAAGTAAAACCTGTCATGAGTCCCAATTAAGGACTAAAACAAACCCTGCAAGAACTCGGTAAACCTTGTTATGAGTCCTAGTTAAGGACTATGAACAAAACCTGCAAGAAACTTAGTAGGCCTTGTTATGAGTCCTAGTCAAGGACTATGGAAAAAACCTGCAGGAAATTCAGTAAACCCTGTTATGAGTCCTAGTTAAGGACTATAAACGAAACCTACAAGAAACAAGTGTCAGGTAACAAGCATGCAGATAGTCAAGTACGAAGGCACACAAGTCACACAAGAGAAGCCCTTAGAGTTTAGGCCAGCATGAGGTCTAGGTATTACCCTCTTTCAGTTGGTTGGTTCATACCTGTCCTATCAAAGTAACCGGGTTCTTAGAGGATCCCAATATCACTGACTACACTCAATCGGTCATAACTCCAGCATCGCAATCTTTTCTTGCGGCCAGAACCATCACGAGAGTTTAGCCTTAATGGGCGTAGCATACTGCTACTGTTCTAATGGCCAAGTTGTGTCATTTTAGGGTTCTAAGGTCGGTTGGTGCTTAATGACTCCTCAGAAGACCCATATTCTCCTCGTTGCAACACAAGGGATATCGGTACAGACCAACGTGCCACACCAACGTAGCCACTGCTTCACCCATGTCGGTCTACGCCAGACAGGTCCCTCACAGCTTATGCTACCTAAAAGGGTATCCCCAGATCCGGGTTAGGATCTATGTAACTCCCATGCAACCCACAATAGTAAAGCAAGCAAATCAATACAATTGAAAACACAATTATGAACTAAGCCCTAAGGTACACCTCACTTTAAGTTTAGATTCCCCAGCAGAGTCGCCGGTTCTGTGATCGGTGGATCTGGAACTGACTGTTTAACGCTGGTTTCGCGAAATGTCGCGGAAGCAAGAGTCGCCACTGTCTTTTATTTTCTCCAACAAGGAAAGGACAAAAGCACAGAAAAATTCCTTTAAAGAGATTGCTCTCGGTTCGGGAGGTAGGTTATAGAAAGGGAAGGTGTTAGCACCCTTTCTATCCATGGTTATCCATGGGCTCTTAGATACTTGCTCATTTGTGTTTTCAAAAGTGTTTGTTTGCTTTTCAACTGTGGGTTTTAAAAAAAGTTTCGTTTAAAATTTCAGATCGACTCTTGTATCAGTCCTCAAGAGTGTTTGAAAAAAATTGTTTTGAAAGCTTTTTTTGAAAGTGCGAGGTGTGAAAAGTATTTTTGTTTGTTTTGAAATTAGAGCAAGTATCTACGAGAACCTACCTACCCTAAGGAATTCGTCTGTGTAAATGTCCTTTAAAGTAGTGCCATCCCACCATTGAGAGGTAGGTAGCACCACCGTTGGAGGTGTTCGGGTCAATTCGAGGTTCGGGACGTGGTGATCACCAGAGTAATAGGAAGACACCTTAGAAGCTACCCTCATGCCAGGTTCCCGGATCATGAGGACTTACTAAGACATCCTCTACTTGACGATCACCTTTCGAGGTAAGGTAACATTGAGGCGTACCCTAGGGGTGGTGTGTGATTTGTGTGTCATTTTCAGTTTATCGTTTGTCTTGTCATGCATTGGTGATCTACGTTTTGATTTTATTTTTGGGCATTCATTCTTTCATGTTATTGTTTAACAGTTAAAGGTGCGGGAATTTAAAGTGCGGAAAAGATAAAAGGTCCTACGCTATTACAAAGGCGCGGGTCTACAACGCCAAATTAATCCAGACCCGATTTAAAAATAAAGTGCAGAAAATAAATGTCTAATAACTATTACAGGGCTTTGGAACAAGTACATTATATTTACAACAAAGAAACAAATAAAACGCGCGAAAAAGAAAATAATCAAATGCGAGGGCGTTGGACCCTTTAATGGAATTAAAATAAAATTATCAAAATAATTAAAAAGAAAGAACTTATTTTTTTTGTTTTTGTATTTATGACATTAAAGAAAATTAAATTAATTAAAAATCAAATAAGTCTAATTCTAATTGTTTTTTTTATTTATTAAAGAAAATGCATTAAAGTTAAAACCTAGAATTAAAACTAAATTAATTATAAAATTTATTTACAAAATTAATGGTTAATGATACTTATAATAAAAATATTTAATTAATTAAAAAAAGGGTAAAAAGTGCTAAAAGTCTATTTTTATTATTTTTGGTTATTGATAAAAAAAGAATTAAATTAACAACCTAAAATTAAAACTAAATTAATTATAAAAATTTATTTACAAAATTAATAAAATAAAAATATTTATTATTTTTTCATCTTTTCTGATTTTTTATGTTTTGGTGTTTTTTTTTTTTATGAAAATAATAAATTAATCAAAAAAAACAATAATTAAAAGAAAATAAACATAAAAAAAAAATAAAGAGATAAAAAGGATTTGCAAACCTAAGGGGGGTGAAGCCCCTAATTTGGAGGTTGGTCTTTAGTAATTTGGGCCCAATTACTCTTGGCCTTGTGGACTTTTCCAGGACACGTGTTGATGCATTGACTCAGGCTTATGGTGCTCCTGTGATCAGAGCCACTGGATCAATCTCCATGGGCGCGTGTCAATCTGGATCAAGGGGTGCATGATGGTCTTCAAGGTTTGAACTGCATAGGAATGTTAAATAGAAAATAATATGAAAGGGGGTGAGGACCTGGGGCTCGAACCCAGGTCCTGAACATTGCCAACGCATATGCTTACCACTGAACCATCCAACGCGCCTTGTATATCATATGAGAAACAAAAAATATAAAACAAAGTGGTCGTTAGTGTTATAAAATAAAAAAAAAAGCGCGCTGGATTCAAACCAGCCACTCACAGCGTGACACACAGTCGTCTTCCCCAATGTTTTATTTTCCTGAAAATGTCAAAACATTGGCAACGGTTTTTACACCGTTTCAGAAAGGGCCTTTACAAAAAATAGCGAACAGCATATGGGGGCTCATAAATTGAGCGCGAGGCATGGAAACAACTGGCCATGAGCTGCTGATTCTGATGATATGGGTCTTATAGGCCAATTTTTCCAGAACAAGGAAACCCTCTTTTGAACCTCTGAAAACCTAGAATGTGTCAATGGAAAATTCTTGTATGATGCACGAAAACAAAATTAAACTGTTTGGTTAGCATTAGAATTGAATAAGGAACACAAATCATATATCAAAAATGGCTAAATGCGCATGAATTGAGATGTAAGAGTTTCAAATATTTTATGCACAGGGTGAGGTCGTTCTTACGTTTCTGGGGATGGAAGCTTGTGGTTTTGATCCAAGTGTGTTGCTTGATGTCCCAGGAATGTGATAGAATACGTCTCTTTGCTTGAATCAACCTCTAACCTTGTTTTCAGATTTGAGATTTTTTGCCAAAAGTGTGAGTTTCCTTTGAGTATTCTGGCGCAACCTTTTTTTTCAATTTCCTTGTGTATCACTTGTATATACCCTAGGCAATGTGTTTGGATGAGAATTATGGCCAATAATGCCTTGCATTGATGCTTAGGATTTTGACATAAACCTCCATTACCACACCTTCCATTTTTGACTTATTTTTGAATTCTTGCTTCTTTGAGCCTTGGCACGAAAATGGGATGTGCTTAATGATGCTTCAAGGTTAATCAAAGCCAAATATTCCTTTAAATTAATTTTTTTGAATTTTTCTTGATTTTAAAAGATTTAAAATTAATTAAATCCAATAAAATCAATTAAAAATGAAAAAATTAATTAAAAAATATGAGATAAAAGGTGGGACACGTGGGAAGCATGGACAAGTTAATTCAAGTGGAAAAAGTGGGCCCCTTTTGTCAAAAAATGAAATTTCAAGGATAAATGATTTTGGCCATTTCACAAAAATTCCCCAACTTCTCCAATGCATATCTTGCTCAAATTTTAAGCTTTGATCATGTTCTTGGACATTTTAGAAAGGTCTTGAAGTCCTCTAACCAATGTCTTTGGTCCCATGTCATTTTGATTTACCAATCCCAAGTTATGGCCTTTGACTTAAAGTCCCTTTTTGTTGACTTTTGAAAATGACCTATAATGTTGAAATTGATAACTTTTTGTGAGAGCATTTCTTGGACTTGGAGTGTGAAGATGAGTTGTAGGAAATGTCTCCCCTTTCAAGATGAGAATTGGATGGGATTTTTCTGATGAACCATGAAAAAGTTATGCCTTGGTCAAGTTACAGTTGACTTTTCAGCTGTCCAAAAGTAGAAACTTTTGCATCTTGATGATTTTTGAGCCAAGCTTTGAGAATCATGATCAAGCATTGATCAAATGATGTTTGTGGCTTCAAAATGAGATGTTTGACCAAAAATTTGAACTTTTGACTGTCAAATGACCATTTTGCCCCTACAGTTGACTGTAGTGCAATTAGGGTTTTTGACTGTGCAATTTTGTGCTGAAAGTCTTGAAACTTGACATGTAGGTGCTTGACAATGTTTATGAGCATGGGAGACTTGATTGAGCCCTTGAAAACTTCATCTTCCTTGCAGGATCCAAAACCCTAGTTTGACTGGCCTTATGAGAGTGGTTGACTGTGTGGTCCTTGAGTAGACCTTGAAGCATTTGAAGAGGATGTTTGGCAAAACTTTGAAGATTATGGGAGGGCAAATTTTGGGGTACAACAATGTTCATGATGTATGCACAAACATATGTACAAGCAGTTCACACAAAACCCTAGTTTCAGGCTTGCATGAGGTTTCATAGGTAAGTACCCTCTTGAGTGTAGTTGGCTTAAAAACCTGTCCTATAATTAGTAACCGGGTTCTAAGGAGCTCAATATCATTGGATTGTTTTCCATGTTCATTGTTTTGGTTTAGCCACTTAACTAGCGACCAAAATATTCCAAGAAAACAACCCTCAATGAGTGTAGTATCGAGTATCTACCAACTTCGGACTGCACCAAAGTCGGTCATCTCACTACCCCTAATAAAAGGCCAAGATGGTCAAGTAAGGTTCTAGGTCATTAGTGCTTAGTGACATCACTCAGCGGCCCCGTACTCTCCTTGATTGAACTCAAGGGTTACCGGTACTCACAAATATGTCACACTAATATAGCTATTGCTTCAACCGTGTCGGTACACCCCACACAGTTTCCACAACGTATTGCTATCTATGAATGTTTCCGCAAATCCGGGTGTAGGATTTCAAGCCCAAACAAGAGAACCAAGATGTAAAGCAATCAAAGCAAGCAATTAGTCATGCAAAAGGGTGATCTAAGCCCTAAGGTTACTCCACTTTTAAGTTTCAGTATCCCCAGCAGAGTTGCCAGTTTTGTGATACGGTGGGAGAACTGACTTGAGGTTTTGCGTTTGTATTCGCAAATGTTTCGGTTTAGCAAGAGTCGCCACCAAATTTTTATTTTATCCTAAGAAAAGGTTAAAAAGCACAGCAAAAACCTTTGAGATGTTTTCTTAGGTTCGGGGAGTAGATTATAGAAAGGGAAGGTATTAGCACCCTTTCTATCCATGGTTATCCATGGGCTCTTAGTTACTTTCTTAGATCACTTGCCTTGCATTTTCAATTGTTTGAAATGGTGCTTTGTGTGTGGGTTTGAAAATGTTTTGAAAAAGATGCCTTGTCTAGGCAACCCTTGTAACAATTCTTTACTCGAATGTTTTACAAAAGGTGTTTGTCTTTTTGAAAAGATGTTTCAAGGTTTTTGAAAGTTTGTTTTGAAAGTTGTGTTTGTGAAGTGTGTTTTGAAAAATGGCAAGGATTTGTTTTGCAAGTTGGTCAAGTAACCAAGAGCTATCTACCCTAAATTTCTCAAAGATCTTTGCTATGTTTTAACCCTTTTAACAGTGTTGTTTCACCATTGTATTTGGTGAACAACCTTGTGTCAGGATGTTAACGGGACGGGCGCGGGTCATCGTTTAGACCATGAATGCAATAGTGCCAAGTGTCTTTGGCAATTTTTCCTTTAAGGGACTTGATCATTTTTTAGGCAACTTGAGAAAGCGTCATCGAGGGACTATGATCATTTGATTTGTTTTGTTTTGCCAAAGAAACTCAACATGTAAGCATGGCCCATTATTGAAGGCAACAAGTGGAGTAACCCTAAGGGTGCAAGTGTGATTGGTGTTGTCCATTTTCATGCTTGTTTATCTTTGAATTAGTCAAGCTATTTGTTGGTTGATTTTTGCATACAAACCCTAGGTCTATCATGGCATAATTAGAAAGCTTTAAAATGCGGAATTTAAAGTCCTAAATTATTACAACATAATTATGAGGATGGGGGTACAAATGTTCAAATGGGGGATATTTAGCAAGAAATTTAAATCTAAACTATTACATCCATATTGAATATACAAATAATAAATTGTACAATATTTAAACAAATGTAAATGTAAAATGTATTATGCACAAAAATGTTTTTTTATGTATGAGAAAGTGTTTTTCAATGTGAAATATAAACAAAAATAAAAAAAGTCAATTTTTGGATATTTTCATGGTTTAGGGCAAAACCCTAGTTTTCTAAATAAATAGTATTTATTAATTATATTATATACAATATTTGTTAATTATATACAAAAATAAAAAATATATTATAAAAAGTATTTTTTGATGTCAAATATTAATAAAAATAAAAGAGTATTATTTTCATGTTTTATCCTAAATATTTAACAAAATATGTATAAGTATTTATATTATATATTAAATATACTAAATATATATAGAATGAAATATTAATTATTTAAAAAAAGTATATTTTCAGAAAATGTTTTCAAAAGGTAAAATAAAATAATAATTGAAAATGAATACATTTTTGTATTATTTTTTAGTGTTTTAAATAAAAGTATAAATATTTATTTACATGTATAAGTTCAAATAAAACAAATAAAATGTCAAGTAAATGCAAAAATGAGTGAAAAAATATTTTTAATATTTTTTATGTTTTGACAAAAAATAATAAGTTAGAAGAAAAAATAAAAAGTCAAAAATAGTTAAAATATCACACAATGGGCCAAGGAGGTGCAAATGGAAAAAAGGGGTGTAAACAGCATGCTGACTCAGGCCCAGCCCAAGCCAGCTTTGTCTTCAACCTCCAGCTTCATTCAAACAGAAAACGCGCGCGCCTCTTATGCAATCATCATCTCCTGATTCTTTGACTTTTAACAAAAACTCATAACATAAACAATGTAGAGCATCAAGTCACGATTTCAAACATATAAAAAAGTTGTTCTAACTCTCAGAAACGAAAGAGAATTTCTCCTCCCCCAATTTCTGACCTAACTTTTCTCCAATGTTCATGGCCAAAATTCTCACAGCATACTCAATATAAATGAAAAGTAAGTATATGGATAGCTTCAGGGCTATGAGTAGAACATACTTTCTTCACAAACTTAAGTCTAAATATGCTTGGATAGAGAGATAAAAGTTCACATTTTACCTGTTTTAGCTTGACTTGAACAGAGTAATATGGCCAACTTCAATGGTGTTTGAGGACTTGTACAGCTTGCCTGAGGTCTAAGGAACCTTCTCATATGCTTGGTGTGCCTTGAATCCTTCTGAATCAAGCTATGGAAGTCAACCTGCACAGCTGAAAAGTGAAAATGGCAAACTTTGTTAGGGGTGTTACAGTCTGTGTTTAGGGCTTGGGATAGTTTGTGTGGATGATGTGGAGTGTATTGGAACTTGTTTGGACAAAAAAGCGCGAGTGAATGATGTTGGCCAAGTCAAAATGCAGAATGCCCTGTTTCTTGCAGAAAAATGGTGTTTTGATGAATGAGGAGGTTTGGGGGATGGTTTGGTCGTGTTTCAAACTTGGTTTGATGTCTGGAAAGTGTTCATGAATTTTGTTTAGGCTTGTGTTGACAGGAGATCAAAGTTGGATATCTTTTGCAATGTTTCTTCCCCTCTAAGCAAAGACAATGCAAGTTGGGTTATAGGCCAATGCAGGCCCCTCAAGCATGCTGAATTTTCTCTTCTTGATCAGTGGGATTTGTCCATAAACTTGTGCCTCAAAGATCTGCTTGTACTTCCAAGATATGGACTTTGACATAAAGCATTGCTTTTTCAAAATGGCAAACTTGCTTTTTCTAAATATGGATTAATTTTGTGTGTATTGTCCAAATGAACAAAATAACACTCTAACACAAAGGATATGCATTTAATTGTTTAGTGTGAGAAGGGTTAGAGGCCTGTAATCTAGCTTGAACCATGCTGAGTTTGAAAATGCAAAGTGTATGAACATGCCTTGGTCAAGAACAAAAGTGGATTTTGCCCAACTTTGCAAATTCGATTCTCCCTAACCACAAGGGTGTTTGAGAAGTTCTTGGACAATTTGGAAAGCTTGGAGTGTGTACTACAATCCATCTTGGTAATGAAAATTGAAATTCCAAGTGGAGCCATGTGAAAAGTGGCCATGAAGTTGGGCAAAAATCCTGCCTAAAATAGGTCAAATATTTTCTAAGTTAAGAATGTTTTGCACCCCTTTGCCAAAAATCATAACTTGAGCTACAAGCTTCTTTTGAAGAAACTTTGTGAATAAAAGTTGTATATTTTGCAATGTACTACAACTTTCATGTTTTGAGTTTTGTTTGAATCCAAATGTATCTTGATGAACAAATGGGACAAAGTTAGGAAAAAATGAGGAAGTTTCATAACTTAGAAAAATTCTAAGTTATGAAATTTTCTCATCTTAAACCCTAATTTGCAATTTTGGATTTCTTGATGAACAAGTTTCATAATTTGACATGTCTTGATGAAAAATGAATCTTGACACTTGATTTTGACCAAAAAGTCAAAGTTTGACTTTTCAGTATACAGTCAAATTTTGATCAGTTGACTGGAAAATTCATTTGTCAATCTTGTGCATTTGAGATCTTTTGAACTTGTTGAATGTGTCAAGACAATGACATTTAGTTCTTGAGTCCATATGTGAGCTTGGTTAGCCATTGGTTAGGTCAAACAGTCAAAAATTGCCTTTGTGCAGTCAAAACCCTAAAAATGACCATTTTGCCCTTTTGGTGATCTGATCAAATTTCTTATTGAATTGTGATCCAAACTTGACCAAATGGTTCATATGAGTTCATAATGTTGATGTGGGTCAAATTTCATGAGGTTTGACTGTCAATTGGCCACAGTTGACTTTTTCTCCAATACAGCTGATTTCTAGGTCAACTGCCCAATTGACTGGGCAAAGATTGGAATCAAGGCTTGAAACTTGGTATGGATAAACTTGTGAGTCCAACATGAAGCATGAAAGTCACTTTGGGAATTTTAGGTCAAAACATCTTTGTGCAAACTCAAACCCTAATTTGGGTCAACAGTGCAAGGAGGAGTCTTGAGCAGAGCAAACCCTAACTTGATCTTGAGTTCCAAGAGTCTTGTGGTGAGAAAATGTTGATGAAATGAGAGGGCAAATTTTGGGGTACAACAATGTTCTTGTCCGGAAACTCAAAATTCATGGATTAGTAGTCATCCACGGCCTGATGAGCTAAATGATTAGCTAATACACTTTCCTTAATTGCTTTATGGGTTGTATACTGAATGTCATATTCTCAAAGATGTTTTGATAGGATCCATTTTAGATATCAACAAGGTAGTGTGATTCAATATATACTGTTTTAGTCGGCGAGCAGTCCATGCCAAAGCGCAGTAAGTTTTCTCAAGCAGTGAGTATCTTGGTTCACAGTCGGTAAACTTTTTGCTAATGTAGTATATTGCATGATCTTTTCGACCAGACTCGTCATGCTGCCCCAGCACACACCCCATTGAGTTCTCTAACACCATTAAGTACATGATCAGAGGTCTTCCTTCAACTAGCGGAATCAAAATTGAAGGCTCTTGAAGATATTCTTTTATTTTGTTGAATGCATTCTGGAAATCGTCATTCCACTTCATTGCTGGATCTTTCTTCAATAATTTGAAGATTGGCTCACAAGTAGCGGTTAAATGGGAAATGAATCTGGCTATGTAGTTTAGGCGTTCCAAGAATCCTCTGACCTCCTTTTCAGTGCGGGGAGTTGGCATTTCTCGTATATATTTAACCTTTGCAGGGTCCACTTCAATGCCTTTGCCGATGACAATGAAGCCTAAGAGCTTACCGGATCTTACTCCAAAGGTGCACTAATTCGGGTTCAACTTTAGTTTGTACTTTTTCAGTCTTTCAAACAGCTTCTGCAGGTGATCGAGGTGCTCTTCTTCAGTCTAGACCTGGATATCATATTATCATCGTAGACCTCTATCTCGTGATGGAAAATATCGTGAAACAAAGCTACCATGACACGCTGATAGGTTGCCCTGGCGTTCTTTAACCCAAATGGCATAACTTTGTAACAGAAAGTGCCCCACTATGTGACGAAAGTCGTTTTCTCCATGTCCTCAGTAGTCATTTTGTTCTGATTGTACCCAGAGAATACATCTATGAAGGAGAATACCTTATGTTGTGCGGTGTTGTTAACCAGAACATCGATATGGGGAAGCGGAAAGTCATCCTTAGGGCTTGACCTATTCAGGTCTCTATAATCCACACGCATACATACTTTACCGTCCTTCTTAGGTATTGGAACGACATTAGCAACCCATTATAGATAAGAGGTGATAGCTAAAAAATTGGTGTTGAACTATTTCATGACTTCAGTCTTGATCTTTTCTGATATCTCTGGCCGCATGCGACAAACCTTTTGTTTCAGTGGAGGTCAGTCCTCTTTTATCGGTAGGCGATGAACCACACTATCAGTGTCAAGTCCCGGCATGTCTTTGTATGTCAGGAAAAAACCTCAACATAATCATGTAACATCTGTATTAACCGCTCCTTGATACTATGCTCCAGATCAGCACCTATCTTGACTTCCTTCTTGTCCTCTTCAGTACCCAAGTTAATTGTCTCAACCGACTCTTCATGAGGCTGTATTTCCCTTTCTTCCTGTTGTAACAGTCTGGAAAGTTCTCCTGGTACTTCACAATCTTCCTCACCTTCGTCTTCGGCTTGGTAGATCGAATTTTCAAAGTCATAACTGAAATAGCAGAACCGTTATCAATGGGATCCATAGTGGATGTGGATCTGTAGTTTGATATCTGTGTGTGTGTAAGAGCATAACTGTTTTTGATAAAGTAAAAGGTAGAAAAGAAAAACAGAGAGCGTAAAATTTGTGTGCAAAATGTCTAATAATTTATTAATGACATATGAATATGAAGAAATAACCCTCACGAAATAGACCATTGTGCCTCGGGTAAGACACAAGGCTTTAAAGTTTCAATTGTTCAAATATTACATATCCCAAAAAGCAAAAAGACAATTACTCTTGAAAAAAAGTAATAGGAAAAAAATCTTTGGCCTCCCAATTGTTGAGTCCACCACTGATAGTTGGGAAGATCCACTTGTCCATGTTGCAGTCGATATCACTATTCTCCAGAGCATTGACTCCATGGTTGTTGATCCGTAGTGGTGGTCCCCCGGCGCTAGCACGAAGAATAACTCTATGGGCTCTTGAAGTAAAACCCAAACCAAATTTGTCAGATTTGTAGGGAATGTCGATAAGTTGGCCCCAAATGGTACACCCACCTTCTTCAATTACTGCTTTGGCATCCCTTAGAGAAGTCATCTTTAGCAGAGGTATGGTAGTCTTTGGAACACTGCCAGCAGTCTTGGTTGTAACAACTGTCTATGGAACCTCCTCAAAGTTCTCACAAGGGGCTCGATGAACTCGCCGTCCGTTTCAACATACTTGAAAGAGTTCAGGTGGCTCACCATGTATTCCTCCTCCCCATGGACCGTGATAATCTTTCCATTGACTGGATACTTCAACATCTGATGCAGGGTAGAAGTAACAACACCAGCCCCATGGATCCAGGGTCGACCCGATAAACAGGAATAAGACGGGACGATGTCCATCACACAGAAAGTTGAATCAAAAGTCTGAGTACCAACTTTGATAGGGATGTCCACCTCCATGTCCACCATTCTTTTGGAACCATTGAAGACCCTCACCACAATGTTACTGGGCTTTAGTGTGAGTCCTTCGCAATCTAACTTTTCCAGAGCATTCTTGGGTAAGACATTCAATGGAGAACCTGTATCCACCAGAACGTGAGCTAGGGTAGTGCCCGTGCACTCAATAGAGACATGCAGGACATCATTGTGTTTCCTTTCCTTGGGAGTTAAATCAGCGTCAGAAAAACCCAGTCCATAATCAGCAGTCAGGTTGGCCATGCAATTTTCAAATTGATCAACGGAGGTCTCTTGGGGTACATGGGCAGACTTCAGAAATTTTACTAAACCCTTAACATGGGCTTCAGAGCACAAAAGTAAGTCCAGCATTGAGAATTTTGAAGGGGTCTTCCCTAATTGCTCCACAACATTATAATCACTTTTCTTTATCATCTTCAATATCTCTTCCATTTATTTTTTAGAAGCCTCAGGAATGACTTGGTGCACCTTCGTTTGGACAGTCTCCACCAATACCTCTTTGCCTTGAGTCTCGGCCAACTCAGTAGTAGGGATAACAGCAGGGATAACAGTAGGAGTAGCAATGGGAGTGATAGTAGGAGTAGCAGTAGGAATAATCACAGGAGTAGAAACAGTATTTGGAGAGATCTCTGGAGAGAAAACTCTTCCGCTTCTCGTAATTTTACTGGTCCCAACAATGTTGTCAGTGTTGGGATCAGTATCTTCAGCAACTTTATCTTTAATGGCCAATAGGTCTTGCTTGACGCCATGGTAATAGATGTCAGCCCCATAATTCTAGGGAACAACTTTATCAGAGGAATATGGTATTGGTCCAGGAAGGGTGATGATCAAGGGATCAAACTTGGGAATAGATGTAATCCTGACGGGTCTTTTGGTGGAGGCCTTGAGAGGATTGTCGGAAATGGTAATTATTGAGACATCTTCACATAAAATTCTTGTAAGGGGAACTTTCTCAAACAAAATTTCTTTGTTAACCATCAGGCGATGGACGCCCATCTTTAACATCAAACAACCATCTGGTAGAGACATACATGAGTGGCAACCTTCACCACATCTCGTAAATAAAATGGCTCGCAACAGATTCTCTTTAACCATTAGAATATGAGTAGATAACTCGTCCACAGAAGAAACAAACCTATTATCATCAACAACATTGACACCTTGGCCATGTTTGGGAATTGGCGCAGTTATTACATTAGGTGTCTATGGAACATCAAATTCAATCTCCTTTGCCTCGATGAGATCCTGTACCTTATTCTTTAAAGCCCAACAGTCGTTTGTATCATGCCCTGGAGTTTCAGAATGGTAGGCCCGTCGAGAATTTGGGTTGTAGTGGGGAGATGCAGTATTGGGATTCTTAGGAGCCTCTTTTAGGGTCACCAGGTTGGACGTTAGCAGGTGTGGCAAAACCTAGGATATGGTCATGTTGATTCGAGTAAACTGTCTTCTGGGTGCATCTGGTCTGCGCTGATTGTTTCATGGTTGGTTTGATGCAGGATTGGAAATCATAACAGCCCCTATCGTCGGATGATGTTCAGTTTTGTTTTGATTTCTTTGACCATAAGTAGCATTGGTCTCCTTCTTTCCAGTGAAGGGTTTCTTTGATGTACTAGAGTATGCATCTCTCTGGATTTTACCACTTTTGATGCCAGCTTCTACCCTTTCACCAGTCAGTATCAGTTCAGTGAACCCAGCAGAAGAGCTTCCAATCAGATGGTTAAAGAACTGTGTTGTACCCCAAAATTTGCCCTCTCATCTTCTTAAGATTCCTCTCACATGTGTGATTACAAACACCTATTTAAAGGAAAATAGAAAAAATGAAAAATTGAAGATGTTAATGTGCCTTTCGACAAGATAAAAGTTTCCTTCGAATCCACATCCTTCGATTGGATTTCTGGCCTCTTTCGATGCAAGCTTGGCTTGCACCCTTCAATTGGGTGTTGGCCTCTGGCACACTGGCTTTGATTTACAAGGCAGAAGCTTCCTGCATGCAACCTTCGATTGCATATTTGGCCTCACATGGTTCACAATACAATGGCTTCCTATATGTCTGTTTCGATTGGACATTTGATGCCTGCATGCCTATGTTGATTAGACAAATATTTCCCTTCACACTTGCTTTGATTCATAAGGTTGATGGCTAGCTGCATACAACTTTCGATTGAGCAATACCTTCCTTCTTGCATGCAAGATACACCCACCAGGCTAGTAGGTACAAGGCAAAAAGCCTCTTGTAGCCCCCTTCGATTCCAAGGCAAAAATCCTCCTTTTGGCATCCTTTGATTCATTAATTTTCCTCCTGCATGCCTCTTTCGTCTAGGCATCTTTGCCGTCTGCATGCACCCTTTATTTAGGCATATGGCCCCTTTTGTTGCAAGCTTCATTTGGGCATTTAGACCTCATGCATGCATCTTTCATTTAGGGCATGTGGCCTCCTTCAATGCAAGTTTTAGTTACACCCTTTTGTTTAGGCATGTGGCTCCCTTCATGCAAGCTTTCGTTTGAGCAAAGACCTCTTGCATGTTTGCTTGAAGTCACAAAGCAATAGCCTCATGTAGCTCTCCTTCGACTCAGAAGCCATTGGTTTTCTATGTTTGCCTTTGACACCACAAAGCCAGGATTTCCTTCATGCTAGCACCCCAAAGCAGGGACCTCCTGGATACACCCTTTCGTTTGGCCATGTGACCTCTGGCAGGCAAGCCTTCAACTGGAAAAAAGCCACCTTCACATAAGGCTTCGATTGGAATTTTGATTCCCTTCGAATGAGCATATTTCGAACCCAACTATCGACCCTTCGAAGCAAGTTTGAGCAAATCTCATAGCCTTACCCTCAAGATCCTACTTGTCAGGCTATGTTGCTTCTAAATCTTTATATGATCAGAGGCTTACACAAAGGTTTGAAGCTTTGTCTACTGGATAATACCATTCTTGGTTAAAATAGCAAAAGGCTATATACCCTTTTTTCATAAAGGGTACTTTTATCACAAAATCAGCTCCCAATCTGATTTGCATCTGAACGAAAGCAGTGCCAAAGGCATATGTCCAATCTCCTTCCAGCAGGCCCCCACTTGTACTTAAAACTTTGGATCAACGAAAAGGGACTAAAATTGTTTCATTTTCAACCAAACCATGGTTTGTTATCCTACAAACCTGGTTACTTCAAAACACCTTCAACCTTTTCTCTATAAATAGAGAAACATTGGCAAGATAAAAGGGGACGGTGGGGGTGAAACGAATCTTCAAGAACTCATCAACCTCTCAAAAACTCTCAAAAAACTCAAACACTTAAACACATATTCAAACCATGAATCCAGAAGAAACAACACCTCTTTTTCCTTGGCCCTTCGAATCTAAGAGAAACACAACACTTGTTTTCTTGGCTCTTCGAATCTAAAGAAATAAATGCTTGTTTCTTTCTCTCTTTCGAATCTGACACCAACTCAACACTTGGTTTCTTCTTTCGAATCCAACATCATCCTTAAATCCAGGGACACTCAGGGCAGCCACTCAAGGTCCATCACACACGTTCCAGCTTCAAACAAGGTAAGTGTCTCTTAACCTTGAACCTTTCGTTTCTAGCATAACATGTGAATAGTCATTCTCTTCGTTTGAAGCATGTACATAACATTTGCTTCCTTTTCATTTCCATACTTTTAAGTTTGTTTTCATTTCTAACCCTTTTGGTTTTGTTTCTTGATTTATTAAATATGCTTTAAGAACTAACCTGGCCATAAGACAATGCTAGCATGGCCTCATGCCATGTTGCTTTTTTTTATAAATCTCAAACGAAGGAAAACAGGAGGAAAGAAGTGTGAAATGAAGCTTCAGGCTTCACCCCCTCACTTCTTCACGTTCCAAACAAAGGAGCCAGAAGGGAGAAATGAAAGACATTCACACTGATTCCCTGGCCCAGTCGAAAGCAGCAGCCATAAGGGAGAAATGAAATTTGTCCACACTGACTGCAAGCCCAATCCAAGAAGGCATCAAGGAGCTTGGCGTGAAGAGTGCACTTCATGCTGATTCTAGGACCCAGTCGAACGAAGCATAAAGGCAGAATCGAAGGTTGTTTCTCATGCTTCAGGCTAAGAAAATAACGAAAGGCGTGAGCTCACTGACTCTAGGCCCAAATCGAAGGAAGCCAGGAAGGGCAGAATTGAAGGGTTTTTCTGCATAGATCAAAGCATTCATTTTTCTTTCTTTTATTTTTGTTTTGTATTTACATTTACATGCCATTCAATATGGTTAGAATAGTGTAGGATTTATTTCTGCATTTTTATTACTTTTGTATAAATGTTAGTAACTAGGATGTATGGCAAGATAAAAATTAACAAGTAGATCACTTTAATCAAAGACTAAATACATGTAAATCAAACACATTATTCACACAGATGCACCCCATAGGGTAATCTCACTTGTTGCCTCAGAAAAATAGTCATGTCCCTCGAATATGGGCATTTTAGCAAAGACCCTTGATAAAAGATCGTAGTCCCTCGATGACCCACAATGTTGCCTTCGGTAAACGATCTAGTCCCTAAACAAAATTGCTAAAACGTCCCATAGGTTGCCTTATATGACTATGCAAACGTCCCACGCTCGTCCCTTCACATCCAATGATGGGGCTTCTTACCAAATCAATGGTAAGATAGCAACATCTAAAGGAGGAGGAAAAGAATATTGAGACCTTTTGAGTAGGTAGGATGCTCCTAGTTGATCGCTTGCTCACAACAAAAACATTTTATGCACCAACTCTTTCATTTGAAACATTTTCAATAGTTAAAACACTTTGTACACATTCTTATAGAAACGAGAATCATTACAAAGACACTTTTTCAAAATCACTTTCAAAAACACCTTCCACAAAACACCTCTTTGAATTATTTTCAAAACCAAAACTTTGTACGTGTTCTTATAGAAACGAGAACCATTACAAAGACATTTTCAAAATAATTTCAAAACCCACACCACAAGCACATTTTCAAACAAAAGCAAGTGATCTAGTAAGCAACTAAGAGCCCGTAGATAACTACGGATGGAAAGGGTGCTAATACCTCCCCTTTTCATAACCTATCCCCTGAACTCAAGAAATAATCTCGAAAGGTCTTTACTGTTCTTTTTAACCTTTATTTATTGGATAAAAGAAAAGTCGGTGGCGACTCTTTCTATCCACAACAATTACGATCAAACACAAAATATCCAAGTCAGTTCTCCCACCGTGTTACAGAACTGGCGACTCTGTTGGGGAATACTTAAAAGTGGGGTTACCTTAGGTCTAGATCACCTTTACTTGATTTTCATTGTTTGAATTGTTTGCTTTACATTATGGTTCCTTGTTTGTGCTTGTTTTGATCCTCTACCCGGATCTGGAGCACCTTTTAGGTAAGTAGTAATAGATTGTGGAAACTGTATGGCATAGACTGATACGGTTGAAGCAATGACTACGTTAGTGTGACGCATTTGTTTGTACCGGTATCCCTTGTGTTGAATCGAGGAGAATACAGGGCCGCTGAGCAGCGTCATGAAGCACTAACTGACTTTAGAATCTTAATTGAACAACTTGGACATTAGGAAGTAGTGATATAACCGGTTTCGCCGGAAAGCTGAAAATTGGTTGATACTCGATACTACACTCATTGAGATCAAACTTTTGGGATATCTCGGTCGTAAGAAAATATTGATTATGATGAGACAATGCCTAAAAGAAAGGTCAGTGATATTGAGATCCCCTAGAACCCAATCACTTTCTAGGACAAGTTAAGCCAATTAAACATCAAGAGGGTACTTACCTACGAACCTCATGCAAGCCTAAACCTAAGGACTTGTCTGCTTTGTGTGGATATGACTATTTGTACATAACAACTTGCTTTCTTTGCATACTTGTACATAACATCATAAACATCATAACATCATAAGAGTTCTCACTAACCATTTCAAGAATTTAGGAATTTATCTTTGTTTTGTTTTATAGGCCATGACTTCCATCTGAAGGAATACCATCCGAATCAGCTTCGTGAAAGCACACCCTCAACTCCAAGAATTAGCATCAAGGGTGCCTGGAGATTCTCCCTTCACCAAGAAATATGGTCGACTTCTCAGCTTGGCTACCTCCAATTTCCAAGAAGAAATGATGTGTGTGCTTTTCCAATTCTTTGATCCCATGCATCATTGCTTCACCTTTCCCGACTATCAGTTTGTGCCTACATTAGAAGAGTTTTCTCAACTGTTAGGAGTGCCCGTGCTTGATCAAATACCGTTCACCGGTTTAGAAGAGATTCCAAAGCCTGAAGTTATTGCCGAAGCCCTGTATCTGAAGAGATATGACATTGTAGCAGATTGGGAGACACGAAGCGGAGTTAAGGGTTTCCTAGCCAAGTTTCTGTTGGAGAAGGCTCGTTCATTCTGGGAAGATATGGATTTTCAATCCTTTGAAGATGTCTTGGCCCTTCTAATATATGGTTTGGTTTGATTTCCCAATCCGGACTGTTGTACCCCAAAATTTTCCCTCCCATATTTCTCAAAACATTACAATAAAAATCTCCAAGTGGCTCAAGGTTACTCAAGAGTTGGTCAGGCAAGCTATCTCCTAAGGCAGTCTACCCCAAATTAGGGTTTGGTGTTGCATCAAGATCCTTGAGCCCAAATGACCTCAAGTGCTCACCAATGTCCTAATATGTTCACAATATCATCCATGTCAAGTTTCAAGCCTTGCAGAGGAAGTTTGCTCAGTCAAGTGCTCAAAGGTCCAAAAATCGACCATGCTAGGGCAAAAGTCAACTGTGACCTACATACAGTCAAACTTCAAGATTTTTTGTCAACACTCTCATTTTGAAGGATATTTCATCATTTGATCAAGGGTTGATCATGATTCATCAAGGATTGCTCAAAATTCATCAAGACTCAAAAGTTGCTAAATTAGGGTTTTGTAGGAAAAGTCAACTCAACTTTGACCAAGCATAACTTTCTCATACTTTATGAGAAATGACCCATCCAAAGATAATTTTGAAGAGGATGCAATTCCCTACAATCCATCTTCCTACCCCCAAGATCAAAAAATGCACTCACAAGAAGTTATGAATTTGGACATTATAGGTCATTTTTGAAAGTCAACAAAAACACCTTTTTGTCCCAAAGCTTATAACTTGATCATGGAATATCAAAATTAGATTAGAATAAAAGGTTTGATTAGATGACATCTCAAGCTTTCTAAAAAGTCAAAGAACACTTCCAAAAGTTCAAAATTGAAGAAGTTATGCATTGTTGAAGTTGGGCTTTTTTGCAAAATTGCCAAAAGTCAACTATCCCCAAAACATCAAATTTTGTCAAATGGGCCCATTCTTTTCCACTTGATTTGAGTTTGCATTATAGCCCACTCGCCCTAGCCTCAGCCATGTGCCTATATCTCATTTTTATTATTTAATTTGATTTTTATTTGAATTTATTCATTTTAAATTAAATAAAATCATATAAAATCCAAGGCATTGATAATTCATGATTTTTGGTTGCTTTAGGCTTTGAGTACAGCTCTTATGTGAATCAAATTCGAATCAAGGCTTGTATGCAAAAAAAGATCCAAATCAAATCAAATTTGGAAGATTTTAATGGTGGAATCAAATCTAATTCATGAGCATTGATATAGAGAGATTTGTACCAAGTTTCTTACCCTAATGCAGTACACATTACATAAGGAGGCTAAAGCACACGGAATAAGGGTTGGCAAGCATTGGTAGAAGCAGAACTGAATTTGCAAAAATCATAAAAAAGTTGGAAATCAAAATCCAGGTTAGAGGCAGTTTCAGGACGCGAGACATATCCCAATCGATTCCTGGTCATTCACACAAGCTATCCCAACCAAAACTAAGCATCATCAAGCCTCCATACGCACTGTAAGTCTCACGCAACTCATCCTTATTCTTGATTTCGATTTGAGTTATTCTGGCATCTATTGAATAAACTAATAGCATATTTGTAACCCTCATATCATTTGCAAGCTATTGGCAATAACCAATTTGATTTATATGCACTGTAACCATGAAACGCCATGGCTAGGGTTTTGTTTCTATTTTTAGGGACTTTTGTTTTAGGTAAAATTGAGGAACATGATGGACATGGTTGTGTCCAGGAGGTTGAGGCGAGGACGACCATGCCCTTGAAAGTCATTTTTATTGCCTGAGGGAGATTTTAGAACAAGGTTGCGATTTTTGCTGCGGATGAAAATCCGTAGGTAATTCTTACAGGGGTTTGAGGACAGGGACGATGAGGTGTCCTCCGTCCATTGGTCCATTCAAA
This sequence comes from Vicia faba, assembly GCA_948472305.1. Taxonomy (NCBI): domain Eukaryota; kingdom Viridiplantae; phylum Streptophyta; class Magnoliopsida; order Fabales; family Fabaceae; genus Vicia; species Vicia faba. The sequence continues at coordinate 1,705,901,518 of OX451737.1, read as the reverse complement.
CCAAGCGCGCCTTTTTTCTTATTTTTTTTGGCATTAGAATTATTTGCTTATATTATTATTCATACCTATTATGCTAACAACTAAAGCAGCGTGGTGTAGTGGAAAAGCGAGCAGTGTATTTCCCCTCAGTACCTGGGTTCGAATCCCAGGTCCCCCACTTTCTCAATAATTTTTGTTTTCAGGTGATTGTATGCATACGCTAGCTTTCAATCCACCATACATCCTCATCCATCCAAGCGCCAGATGGCCAAAAGGCCAAATCTGATGGCCAAGCGTTGAAGGTCCACCAAGGTGCCAGTCAACGAACGTGTACCAGATCCAAAAAGTCGACACGGGCTAGCTGATAATGGGCCAAGAATTTGCTTTCTACACCATCCAAAACAGACCCAACACTCCTCTCTCTTTTATTTATTTTGTTTTATTAATTGTTTTATTTTATTTAATTAATTTTCTAACCAATCACAAAATTCTTTTTTTATCAAATAAAATCACAAAAATAGTTTTATTCAATCAAATTTTAAACTTTTTATTTTTCTTAATAAACATTAATTAATTAATTAGGTTTTTAATTAGCAAACTTTAATTCATTTTTGTAAATAATTAAAATTAATTAGATTTAATTAGGTTTTTAACTACTATTTTAACTAATTTTATTTTCTTTCTTAAAATAACAAAACTCCAAAAAATAATTTATTTTTCATTTAATTAATTTATTAATTTAATTTAGTTATTTAACATAGGCTTATTTTCTTTCTTAAAATAAAAACAACAAAAACCAAAAAAAGATATTTTCTTTAACCAAAAGGGTCAAAACCCTAATTCGCACTCGATTTAATTTCCCGCGTGCTTTATTTATTTTCATCCAATAATATATCTGCTTCCAGATTGTAACAGTTACATAGGACCTTTAATTATTTTTATCGCTTTATTTTATTTTTCAAAGGGTTTGTCTTTGGCGATGTGAATACCCGACGCCTTGTAATTTAAATTCCGCATTTTATTTCCGCAAATTATAACTGCTAGATGTTTGATAATAGGGTTTGCATGACAAGACTGAATATTAATCTTAAAATCAAAATTAGATCACCCTTAACATGTACAAAGATAAAAATAACCGAAAACGACACACTCGCACATGCGCACTCTTAGGGTACACCCCACTTGGTTGCCTTCGTTCACGATCATTGAGTATAGGTCACTTTAGAGGTCGTCCTCTTGTCTAAAAGATCATAGTCGCCTCGAAACGGTTGCCTCGGATATTGTTGCCTCAAACAAATGATCTAAGACATTAGGGTTACCGCTAAGGCGTCCTAACATTGCTTTGGTGACCGTAAGTCCCTCATTTGAATTGACCCTTAAACTCCAACGACGGTGCTACCTACTCATCAATAGTAGGATAGAATTGTCTAAAGGAAATTAGCATAGAACAATTCCTTTTTCGAGTAGGTAGATGGTTCTTAGATACTTGCTCTTTCAAAAACAAAAACTTTTCACACTTACACTCCTTTTCGAACAAAGTTTTCAAAAATACTTCATACGCTCTTGAGGACAGAAGCAAGAGTTAAATCGAAGTTTCAAATAAAAACTTTTTCAAACCCATAAGCACAAAGAAAACAATTTTGAAAACATTTGAGCAAGTACCTAAGAGCCCGTGGATAACCACTGATAGAAAGGGTGCTAATACCTTCCCTTTCTATAATCTACCCCCCGAACCCGAGAAATATCTCGAAAAAGGAATTTTTCTGTGCTTTTTTCCTTTCCTTGTTGGATAAAATAAAATTCGGTGGCGAATCTTTCTTACCGCGACATTTTGCGAATACAAACGCAAAACGTAAACCAGCATTCCAAAAAACAGTCAGTTCTTCCCACCGTATACCAGAACTGGCGACTCTGCTGGGGAAAGTGTTTTTCAATGGGGTGTACCTTAGGAATAGTTCATCATAATGTTTTTAATTGCTTGATGTGTATGATTTATCTTTGTGGGCTTTTATCTGAGTTACTATAGATCCTAACTTGGATCTAGGGGACACCCTTTAGGCAAGTAGCAATAAACTGTGAGGGAACTGTACGGCGTAGACTGATACGGTTGAAGCAGTAGCTACGTTATTGTGGCACTTTAGTTTGTACCGATATCCCTTGTGGCGCAACGAGGAGAATATGGGTCTTCTAAGGGGTCATTAAGCACCAACTGACCTTAGCACCTATAATTGACTAACTTGGCCATAGAACAGTAGCAGTATGCTACACTCATTGAGACCAAACTCTCGCGATGATTCCGGTAACAAGAAAAGGTTGCTAAACTGGAATTATGACCGATCGAGGGTGGTCAGTGATATTGAGATCCTCTAGAACCCGGTTACTATTTTTAGGACAAGTTTGAACCAACTAAACTGAAAGAGGGTAATACCTAAACTCCTTGCTAGCCTGAAATCTAAGGGTTATCTGTGTGACTTGTGTGCCCTTACCATGTTTGCTATTTGTGAATACTTGTGATGTGTTTTTATCATGAGATCATGCATAATGACATTACATGCATCTTGCATTGGACTAACGCATTTCAAAGACAGAGGGGATTCATCTTTGTTCTGTTTTGTAGGTCATGACACCCATGCGCAGAAACACTATTTGGATCAACTTTGTCCAGATTCCTACTCAGCTTAAGGAATTGGTTGCAAAGGTTTCAGATACTTCCTCCTTTATCAGAAGACATGGGCACCTCCTTGGTTTGGTCACCTCCAAGATGGATGAACAGATGATGAGTGTCCTAGTCCAGTTCTTTGATCCACTGTACCACTAATTTACTTTTCAAGACTACCAGTTGGTCCCTACCCTGGAAGAGTTCTCTGATCTACTTGGTATCTCTATTCTAGAGCAGACCCCGTTTACAGGTTGGGAGAAAGTCATTAGGCCGGAAGAGATTGCTTCAGCCCTCCATCTGACAAAGGCTCAAGTAATGTCTAACTGGGAAACTCGTAGTGGGACAAAAGGCTTCTTGGCTAAATTCTTGGTTGATCAGGCTAATCAGTTCTGGGACAGTCTAGACTTCCAGGCATTTGAAGACATTCTGGCTCTTCTCATATATGGTTGGTGTTGTTTCCTAACTCGGATTCTTTCGTCAACGTAAATGCAGTGAAGACTTTCATGTCGGTAATCATGTGCCCACTCTCTTGGGTGACATTCTGTACTCTCTTTATGCCCGTACTTCTCGGAAACGGAGAACCCTTATGTGTTGTGCACCTTTGCTGGCGAGGTGGTTTATTTCTCACCTCCCCAAATTAGTTTTGAAGAACAAGGAAGGCATGGGTTGGGCCTACAAGATTATGTCTCTCTCTCATAATGACATCATTTAGACTATCAAGGGCATGGAAGACGTGGCTATTATTGATCGCTGTGGGGAATACCCCAATGTCCCACTTCTAGGAATCAATGGAGGGATCACCTATAATCCGTGTTTGGCCTTACGTCAGTTTGGGCTTGCTAGGAGGGAAGGACCTCATGAGTTGCTGATGCCAAGTATTGTCTTTGACTTCCAAGGGGATAGTGACAAGCATCGCCACAGATTCATACGAGCCTGTGATAGGGTGCACCGGTCTGATCCACATGAGTTAGGGATGAAGACCTCTCTTCCGATGGAACCATATCTCCGATGGGCTCGTATACATGCCCAAAAGCTGGGAATGTCGTATGAAGCTGTCTTGCCTGTGATTGTTGAGGTTGCTGATGAAGAAGGGGTTCTACCTACCATCCTCCATCCGTACATGCCTACTGACATTGGGGCACTAAAGAGGTCCTGGATGCAGCTAAGGGAAGAGCGGGATACTTATAGAGAAAAATATCATAAACAAGAGCGGAAGATCCTGAAGTTGACAAGGCAGTTGGAGAATGAGCAGATCCTCAACGACTATGTCAGCACCAAAGGCAAACGACCATGGGAGCGATGATGTCTTTTGATTATTTCTAGTTTTGATTTACTTTTCATTTTTTCTTTCTTGTAACGCCTTAAGGGCATTTGTCAGACATTGTTTCAGTTTATCTAATAAAAGTGTGTTTCATTTTGGTGTACGAATTTGAATCTCCAAAGTCTTTAAAATCATGTCATACGCATTTCATTCCATGCACCTCATAACAGGTACCCTTACAGGTTTTCTCATCTTCTTCGCTGTTTATTTCAGCACATCATATCTGCTGAAACATCGACTGATCAAGCTATCGAGGCTCTACAAGCTCAAAACGCTTAATTCTAGGAATTGTTCATGAACCTGGCTAAGGGTCAGCAAGATTTGAAGACCCTTATCTTGAAAGAGAAGAAGAAGAAGAAGACGGTCCTATTGAATATGGGTCGTAGATTTGGTAATAATTTGCGAGAAGAGGTTGATTTGACTCACTCATCTAGAGGGGGAGATAATCAGGAAGAAAGGAGGCTCTTATCCTTGTGGTTTCTGACAACGAGACTGACTTTGACGAAGACCAGTATCCTCCGGCTGAGGATAGATATAAACAGCTTGAAGACCGGTTAAGTGCGATGGAGATCCAGAAAGTCCCTGGATTGGACTTTGGTGATTTAGGTTTGTCATCTGGGGTGGTGATTCCCCACAAGTTCAAAGCACCAGCCTTTGCTAAATACGACGGGGTCTCTTGCCCAAAACTGCACCTCCGCTCATATGTTAGAAAGATTCAGCCATACACCGCTGACAAGAATCTCTGGATCCACTTCTTTCAAGACAGTCTCTCAAGAACTCAGCTTAAATGGTTTTACAAGCTGGAAGGAGCTAGTATCCGTAATTGGGAAGACTTGGCTGCTGCTTTCTACAAGCAGTACCAATACAATGCCGACCTTGCTCCCACGCGTACCCAACTCCAAGGTATGGCTGTGGGTGCGGGCGAAGGTTTCAAAGACTACGCTCAGAAGTGGAGGGACCTTGCTGGAAGAGTGCAACCACCCTTGGCTGATAGGGAGCTAGTGGATATGTTTCTGGGGACTTTGTCTAGTCCGTATTTCAACCATCTGATTGGAAGTTCATCGTCCGGGTTTACTGAGCTGATTATGACCGGAGAAAGAATTGAGGTTGGTATCAAGAGCGGTAAGATACAGAAGGGTGCTTCGTCTAGCACCGAGAAGAAGCCTTTTAAGAAGGAATCCAGTATTGTTTACAGTTCAAAGAGCCATAATAGACCTGAACACCGCCAAACTGTCAATGCGGTTGTTATATCAAGACCTGTTGTTGCTCCTCGGTGCAACAATCATCCAAGGGCCGAGAGGCCACGAAGACAATTCACTCAGCTCAACATGACTCTATCCTAGATTATGCCACAATTATTGAAGACCAACTTGGTGATTCCGAAGGAGGCCCTGAAGAATCCCAATACAACATCACCAATGTACAATCCAAACGCCCGCTGTGATTTTCACTTTGATAGCCCGGGGCATGATACGAATGCTTGTTGGGTCCTGAAGAATAAGGTACAGGACTTGATTGATGCTAAGGAGATTGAGTTCGAAGCACCTGAAGACCTAATGTTGTGACTGCTCCTATGCCCAAGCATGGAGTGAATGCTATAGATGAAGACTCGTTTGTGGTTTCTGTGAAAGACATTGTTACTCCATTGATGACTGTGAAGAAGAACCTTCTGTCAGCAGGTTTATTTCCGGGCTGTGACGAAGGTTGCCGTATGTGTTCCGTCCTACCTACCGGTTGCCATATTTTGAAGTCAGGTGTCTAACGCCTGATGGATAATAAAGAAATTCTGTTTGAGAAGACTTTTGTTCCTTTGGTTCCTACTGAAGAAGTTTCTATAATCACCATTTTCGACAATTCTTCCAAGGCTTCCTCGATAAAGCTTGTTAGAGTTACATCTGTTCCAAGAATCGCTCCATTGATCATCACCATTCATGGGCCTATCCCCTATACACCCGATAAAGATGTCCCGTGGCATTATGGGGCTGACGTGTATTATCACGGGGTTAAACAAGACTTGAATGCTGAGGAGGTTGATACTGACGTCAGCAATATTGTTGGATCTAGTAAAGTCACCCGCAGCGGAAGACTTTTCTCCCCTGAGATCTCTCCACCAACTGTTCGGAAGCCCGTTGTTATTACACCTGCCAGTGTACCCGTTACTGTTCCGGTTCAAGTTCCCATTCTTACTCCTGTTTTCGAGTCATCTGACACTCGGGGCAAAGGGACCACCAGTGAGCCTGCCCGGACGGAGGCACTGAAGACGATTACTGTTAAAGCCTCTAGACAAGAGATGGAAGAAATTTTGAAGATCATTAAAAAGAGCGACTACAACATAGTCGAGCAGCTGGGGCAAACCCCGTCCAAAATCTCTATGTTGTCTCTGTTATTATGCTCAGAAGCCCATGCTAAGGCTCTGATTGCTTTCCTGAAGACTGTGCACGTACCGCAAGAAACATCAGTTGATTAGTTTAAATATTGCGTGGCTAGTCTGACTACTGATAACAGGTTGGGTTTCTCCGACACCGACTTGACTGCTAAGGGGAAGAATCACAATGACGCCTTGCATGTCTCCATTGAATGCAGGGGCACTACTCTTTCTCATGTATTGGTGGATACAGGGTCCTCGTTGAATGTGTTACCCAAGAAGGCACTAGACCGGTTAGACTGTGAAGGGTTAGAGCTGAAGCCAAGTAACATTGTAGTCAGGGCCTTTGACGGGTCCAAGAGGATGGTACATGGAGAAGTGGATATTCCGATTAAGGTTGGTTCCCAGATCTTCGCATCTACATTCTATGTGATGGACATTCGGCCATCTTATTCTTGTTTGATGGGTCGTCCGTGGATCCACAAAGTTGGGGCAGTAACCTCAACGCTCCACCAGAAGCTAAAGTACCCAGTGAAAGGGAAAATTGTGACAGTACAAGGAGAAGAGGAGTACATGGTGAGCCATCTCAACTCTTTCCGATATGTGGAGATGGATGGGGAGTTCATTGAGACCCCATTTCAACATTTTGAAGAAGTTCCCCAGACGCTGGAATCAGCTGAAACTGTTGTTGAAGATCCTCCAATGAAGATGGCTTCCTTCAAGGATTCCCGGGCTGTTGTTGAGAAAGGTGGGTGTGAAAATTGGGGCCAACTCCCTGATTTTGTACATAAGACTAACAAGTTTGGTTTGGGTTTCACTGCAGAAGCTCAAAGGGCCGTTCGGAGTGCATGGATCGGAAGACCTCCCCTGTTCATCAGGAATTCAGGAGTAAATGCCATTGAAGACGATGTTGTAGAATCTGAGTTTGAGAGCTGGATTTACTCAACTACTGATGGTGGACTAAGCAACTGGACAACAAAGGACTTCATCCCAATTTCTTTTATTACCCAGTAATGAGACTTTTGTTTTGAATTTGTAACAGACAATTTTTAAACTTTACGGCCCGGTGTCTTACCCAGGGCACCGTGGCTTTGTTTGTGAGGGCTTTATGTGTGTCATTTTCATATATCATTAATAAAAGCATTGGACGTTTCTTGCATTTCAAATTTTGCGCTCCTTGTTTCTCTTTTATTTTATATTGCAAAATAGCTATTTTACACACACTCACATATAAAGGTCTACATCCACTCTGGATCCTACTGGTAACGACTCTGCTACTGCCAGTTATGACTTTGAAAGTCCGATAAACTTAGCCGAAGACGAAGGTGAAGATGATTGGGAAGTTCCTGGTGAACTTGCTAGACTGCTACTTCAGGAAGAGAGGGCCATACAGCCACATGAAAAGCCGGTGGAATCAATAAATCTGGGTACATAGGTAGACAAGAAAGAGGTCAAGATTGGTGCAAATCTGGAAGCTAGTGTTAAGAAACGGTTGATTCAGATGCTGCGTGACTACGTTGAGATCTTTGCCTGGTCTTATGAACATATGCCTGGGTTGGATACCGATATTGTGGTTCACCGTTTGCCTACCAAGGAAGACTGTTCTCCAGTAAAACAGAAAGTCTGCCGAATGCGCCCGGAGATGTCTGAGAAAATCAAGGTTGAAGTTATGAAACAGTTTGACGCCGGTTTTCTAGCAGTTACTTCTTACCCACAGTTGGTGGCCAACGTGGTTCCGATGCCGAAGAAAGATATTAAGATTCAGATGTGTGTTGACTATAGGGATCTGAACAGGGAAAGTCCCAAGGATGATTTCCCTCTACCTCATATCGATGTTCTGGTTGACAACACCGCACGGCATAAGGTATTCTCCTTTATGGATGGTTTCTCTGGTTATAATCAGATTAAAATGGCTCCCAAAGACATGGAGAAGACAACTTTTGTTACCCAATGGGGTACCTTTTGCTACAAAGTCATGCCTTTTAGATTGAAGAATGTTGGGGCAACGTATCAGCACGCCATGGTCGCTTTGTTCCATGACATGATCCATCATGAGATTGAGGTATACGTTGACGACATGATTTCAAGATCTCAGACTGAAGAGGAACATCTTGACCACCTTCAGAAGTTATTTGACAGGTTGAAGTTGTACAAGCTGAGGTTAAACCCGAACAAGTGCACCTTTGGGGTGAGATCTGGTAAGCTGCTGGGTTTCGTCGTAAGTGATAAAGGTATTCAGGTGGATCCTGCAAAGGTGAAGGCTATACAGGAAATGCCAGCTCCCCAAACAGAAAAAGAAGTCAGAGGCTTTCTGGGACGTCTGAACTACATTGCTCGATTCATCTCACACCTGACTGCTACTTGTGAGCCAATCTTCAAATTACTGAAGAAAGATCAAGTGGTAAGATGGAATGATGAATGTCGGGCCACTTTTGAAAGGATCAAAGAGTATCTCCAAGAGCCACCTATTCTGATGCCTCCAGTTGAAGGGAGACCTTTAATCCTATACTTGACAGTACTCGACAATTCAATGGGGTGTGTGCTGGGGCAGCATGACGAGTCTGGTCGAAAAGAGCATGATATTTATTACCTTAGCAAAAAGTTTACCGACTACGAGACCCGATACTCGTTGCTCGAGAAAACTTGCTGCACTTTGGCATGGGCTGCTCGCCGGCTGAGACGGTATATGTTGACTCACACTACTCTATTGATATCAAAGATGGATCCAATCAAGTATATCTTCGAGAAGCCTGCCTTGTCCGGAAGAATAGCAAGATGGCAGATAATCTTGACTGAGTATGACATCCAATACACAACCCAAAAGGCAATCAAAGGAAGCGTGTTGGCATATCACTTGGCACATCAGGCAGTGGACGATTACCAGTCTATGAACTTTGAATTCCCGGATGAGAACATCATGTTGGTGACTGACTGTGAGACACCTGGACCGGATGAAGGACCTGAGGAAGGATCCCGATGGTCTATGTACTTTTATGGAGCTTCAAACGCTTTGGGTAATGGCATTGGCGCCGTGATCATATCTCCTAAAGGATCTCATACTCCGTTTACCTCCAGACTATGTTTCAACTGCACCAACAACATGGCGGAGTATGAAGCATGCATTATGGGTCTTCGAGCAGCAATTGACCTAAGGATTAAGTTCTTGAGTGTTTTCGGAGATTCCGCTCTCGTGATCAGTCAGATCAAAGGCGAGTGGGATACTAAACACCAAAATCTTATTCCTTACAAGGAATATGTGTTGACATTGCTTCTGCACTTCAAGGATATAACCTTTGAACACTTCCCTAGAGAGGAGAATCAGTTAGCGGACGCGCTGGCTACGATGTCTTATATGTTCAAAGTCAATTGGGACAACGAGGCTCCCCGGATTATCATTGAAAGGTTGGACGAACCAGCACATTGTTGTGACATTGAGACTGAAGAGGTAACAGATAAACCCTGGTTCCACGAGGTGAAGAGGTATCTTGAGGCTCAAGAATACCCTGAGGGTGCATCTGTTAATGATAAGAAGTTTCTGAGGAGGTTCGCGGTGAAGTTCTTCATCAGCAATGACATTCTTTACAAGCGTAACCATGATTCAACCTTACTGCGGTGTGTGGATAAGAACGAAATAAAAAGGATCATGGAAGAGTTACATGAAGGTACTTTCAGGACTCATTCCAGTGGACACACCATGGCAAAGAAAATCCTTCGGGCAGGATATTTCTGGTCCACAATGGAAGCCGACTGTTATCAGCATTCTTGGACCTGTCATAAGTGCCAAGTCTATGCTGATAAGGTGCACATACCTCCAGTACCTCTGAACATCTTGACAGCTCTGTGGCCTTTTGCAATGTGGGGCATTGACATGATCGGCGAGATCAGACCTACGACATCTAACGGGCATCGTTTCATCCTGGTAGCTATTGATTACTTTACAAAGTGGGTTGAAGCAGCTTCCTTTGCTACTGTAACCAAGAACATCGTGGCACTATTTATTCGGCACAATCTGATATGTCAATATGGTGTACCATAGAGGATCATTACGGACAATGGTACAAATCTCAACAATAAGAAGATCACTGAGCTCTGCAAGCAGTTCAAAATACAGCATCACAACTCTTCTCCTTACCGGCCGAAGATGAATGGGGCTGTTGAAGCGGATAATAAGAACATCAAGAAGATTGTGTAGAAAATGACGGTGACATACAAAGACTAGCACAAAATGTTACCATTTACTCTTCACGGGTACCGTACCTCAACACGGACGTCAATAGGGGCAACACCCTATTCCTTAGTATATGGTATGGAGGTCGTATTACCCATTGAAGTTCATATACCCTCTCTTCGAATTATGAAGGACGCAGGTTTGAGAGAAGATGACTGGATTCAAACCCGGCTTGATCAGCTGAACTTAATCGACAAAAAAAGACTTACTGCTATTTGTCATGGTCAGACGTATCAAAAACGGATGATCAAGGCATTTAACAAGAAAGTCAAACGACAAGAGTATCAAGTTAGAGACCTGGTTATCAAGCACATCATACTGCCACAAGGTGATCCCAGGGGAAAATGGACCCCTACTTACGAAGGGCCATTTGTGGTTAAGAACATTTTCTCAGGAGGAGCTATGATTCTAACCACCATGGATGGTGACGACCTTCATCACCCCGTCAATGCAGACATAGTAAAAAGATACTACACATAATCAAAGACCCGCTAGGTTGACTGGCCTAGGTAAAAATAAGGGCTTCTCGGCGAACCAAAAGGGTTCGGGCAAAAATAAGGGATGAAAATGAAAAAAACTGTACACCCGGCAAGTCGAAAACCTGAAAAGGCGGCTTGGGCAAAAAAGGGTATCCCGGTGGACTGAAAACCCAAAAGGGCGGTCCAGGAAAAAAATTAGGGATCAAAGCGTAACACTGTGTCTCATTGGATCACCTTGCAACCAGACTTCGGTATCAACTGTCAAGCTCGAATAGCACTATCCAATCTGATCTACCTTCAACCAAGTAGCAAAGTGATGAGATGCTCGAGGACATAAAGGCAATAGCAGAGTTAGAACCCAGTGGGATTATTCACATAGCTGTTTTGTTTAGTTTTTTCACAAATTGTGTAAATTCTATTATTCGACGGCGTTCTCTTACTAGGACGTCAGCCTCTTGTACAAAAATGCCTATTTACAGGCCAAACTTCAAAATCAATACAATTAATTTTCAGAGAAATTTCAAACTGTTTTTCCTTTTTCTGTTTTGTTTTGCAAAGAACATCCAATGTTCATTTTTGATATATGCATTTGACATTAATTGCTGCTCATGAATATTTACGTGCAAAACAAAAGATGATTACTTGTAATATCAGAAACAGGGGCAAATAATATTGGTCCAAGCTTTACTGTTGCTCTATCCACCAGGTACAAAGGTAGATCCAGCTAAAGAATATGGCTAAGGTACATTCACACCCCGCAGAGTAAGACAGTAATGTTAACTCTCCCCAGCTGAGACTTGCAACTGTGAATGAATTGGTAATATTCTCCCCAAGCAGAGTTTATCTATCGTTAGCACTAAAAGGTAATAATATTCCCCGGCAGAATACAAAGTATCCCCAGTGGAGTTTAAAATTTTTCCCAGTGCAGTCTAAAAAAGATTCCCCAGTGGAGTTTGGAGAATCATCCCCATTAGATTCTAAAAGGATTATCCGCATTAGAGTCTAAAAGGATTATCCCCAGTGTAGTCGCAACTGAAAGATCATCCCCAGCGGAGTTCATTCCTTTCACAAACAAGAAGTCAATCCCCAACAGGATTCAGTATCACCAGCAACGGTAATTCATCCCCAACAGAATTTATCAGTGGAATCCTCTACAGAACGTCCCTTCCCCACAGAGTAATCTCCTCATCAGTTTATTCCCCAATAGAGTTATCCTCTCCTGCAGGTTTATTCTCACAATCATCTTCATTCGCTATCTCCAGCTGAAACAAAGAATTCAACTCTTTTCTCCAGCAGCCATCCAGGATTTATTTTCCCCAGCTAAAAACATTACATTGCCATACATCATGACACATGCATATACGCATCATACAACACAATCTCATTTATTTTGAGAACATCATCGCCTGATACATATCATGCATTACATACAGCTAACCTTTACCTTTCAGGAAGGATGCGATTAAATTCTCAGCTATAAAGCTTTTATCTCAGTCGAATTACTGACCAGTTCTTAAATCTCAACCAAATTATCCTCAGTTGAATTACAGATAAGGTTCTAAATCTCGACAAAGTTCCTCCGTCGAATTACAGACGACTTCCTAAATCAGTAGAGTTTTCTCAGTTGAATTACGGGAAAGTTCTTAAATCTCGATGAAGATGTTTCCCAAAGTTGAACTACTGACCAGTTCTTAAATCTCAACCGAATTATCCTCAGTTGAATTACAGATAAGGTCCTAAATCTCGAAAAATTTCCTTCGTCGAATTACAGACGAGTTCCTAAATCTCAGCAGAGTTTTCTCAGTTGAATTATGGGCGAGTTCTTAAATCTCGATGAAGATGTTTCCCTCAGTTAAATTACCGACCGGTTCTTAAATCTCAACATAATTATCCTCAGTTGAATTACAGATAAGGTTCTAAATCTCGACAAAGTTCCTCCGTCGAATTACAGACGAGTTCCTAAATCTCAGTAGAGTTTTATCAGTTGAATTACGGGCGAGTTCTTAAATCTCGATGAAGATGTTTCCCTCAGTCGAATTACCGACCGGTTCTTAAATCTCAACAGAATTATCCTCAGTTGAATTACAGATAAGGTTCTAAATCTCGACAAAGTTCCTCCGTTGAATTACAGACGAGTTCCTAAATCTTAGTAGAGTTTTCTCAGTTGAATTACGGGCGAGTTCTTAAATCTCGATGAAGATGTTTCCCTCAGTCGAATTACTTGCAGTTCTTAAATCTCAACATAATTATCCTCAGTTGAATTACAGACAAGGTCCTAAATCTCGACAAAGTTCCTACGTCAAATTACAGACGAGTTCCTAAATCTCGGCAGAGAAGTTTTCTCAGTCGAATTACAGGAGAGTTCTTAAATATCGATGAAGATGTTTCCCCCCAGTTGAATTACGAACAAGTTCTTAAAACTCAGTAGAGATGTTCCCTCAGTTGATGTACAGGCAAGTTCCTAAATCTTAACAAAATTAGACTTCCCCAGCGGAATCTTCTACAACAACAGGTATACGAGCTCTCGCTAAGGAATCTCTTATGCGATCGACACTTCTCCGAATGGCATCTGTAAGCCCATTCCCGACATCACAAGGCTGATACCACTTCATGCGAGTGCAAATTTCTGGGCACTCTAGTGTTCAATCATCTTCCACCTTCGGATCACGAAAGGCTCCAAAGCCAATATACATCCTCAGGTTTAAGAAGATTGAACAGGGGCAGCTGTTGTACCCCAAAATTTTCTCTCCCATATTTCTCAAAACATTACAAGAAAAATCTCCAAGTGGCTCAAGGTTACTCAAGAGTTGGTCAGGCAAGCTATCTCCTAAGGCAGTCTACCCCAAATTAGGGTTTAGTGTTGCATCAAGATCCTTGAGCCCAAATGAACTCAAGTTCTCAACAATGTCCTAATATGTTCTCAAGATCATCCATGTCAAGTTTCAAGCCCAGCAGAGGAAGTTTGCTCAGTCAATTGCTCAAAGGTCCAAAAATCGACTATGCTAGGGCAAAAGTCAACTGTGACCTACATACAGTCAAACTTGAAGATTTTTTGTCAACATTCTCATTTTGAAGGATATTTCATCATTTTATCAAGGGTTGATCATGATTCATCAAGGATTGCTCAAAATTCATCAAGACTCAAAAGTTGCTAAATTAGGGTTTTGTAGGAAACATCAACTCAACTTTGACCAAGCATAACTTTATCATACTTTATGAGAAATGACCCATACAGAGCTCATTTTGAAGAAGATGCAATTACCTAAAATCCATCTTCATACCCCAATATCAAAAAATGCACTCACAAGAAGTTATGAATTTGGACATTATAGGTCATTTTTGAAAGTCAACAAAAACACCTTTTGTGCCAAAGCTTATAACTTGAGCATGGAATATCAAAATGCGATGAGACTAAATGTTTTTATTATAGGACATCTCATGCTTTCTAAAAAGTCCAAGAACACTTCCAAAAGTTCAAAATTGAAGAAGTTATGCATTGTTGAAGTTGGGCTTTTTTGCAAAATTGCCAAAAGTCAACTATCCCCAAAACTTCAAATTTTGTCAAATGGGACCATTATTTTCCACTTGATTTGAGTTTGTATTGTAGCCCACGTGCCCTAGCCTCAGCCATGTGCCTATATCTCATTTTTATTATTTAATTTGATTTTTATTTGAATTTATTCATTTAAAATCAAATAAAATCATATAAATTCCAAGGCATTGATAATTCATGATTTTTTGGTTGCTTTAGGCTTTGAATATAGCTCTTATGTGAATCAAATTCGAATCAAGGCTTGTATGCACAAAAAGATCCAAATCAAATCAAATTTGGAAGGTTTTAATGGTGGAATCAAATCTAATTTATGAGCATTGATCTGGAGAGATTTGTACCAAGTTTCTTACCCTAATGCAGTACACATTACATAAGGAGGCTAAAGCACACGAAATAAGGGTTGGCAAGCATTGGTAGAAGCAGAACTGACTTTGCAAAAATCACAAAAAAGTTGGAAATCAAAATCCAGGTTAGAGGCAGTTTCATGACGCGAGACATATCCCAATCGATTCCTGGCCATTCACACAAGCTATCCCAACCAAAACTAAGCATCATCAAGCCTCCCTATGCACTATAAGTCTCACGCAACTCATCCTTGTTCTTGATTTCGATTTGAGTTATTTTGGCATCTATTGAACAAACTAATAGCATATTTGTAACCCTCATATCATTTGCAAGCTATTGGCAATAACCAATTTGATTTATATGCACTGTAACCATGAAACGCCATGGCTAGGGTTTTGTTTATGTTTTTAGGGACTTTTGTTTCAGGTAAAATAGAGGAACATGATGGACATGGTTGTGTCCATGAGGTTGAGGCGAGCACGACCATTCCCTTGAAAGTCATTTTTATTGCCTGAGGGAGATTTTAGAACAACGCTGCGATTTTTGTGGCGGATGAGAATCCGCAGGTAATTCTTACAGGGGTTTGAGGACAGCGACGATGAGGTGTGCTCCGTCCATTGGTCCATTCAAACCAAGCACACCTTTTTTTTATTTTTTCTGGCATTAGAATTGTTTTGTTATATTATTATTGATACCTATTATGCTAACAACTAAAGCAGCGTGGTGTAGTGGAAAAGCGAGCAGTGTATTTCCCCTCAGTACCTGGGTTCGAATCCCAGGTCCCCCACTTTCTCAATAATTTTTGTTTTCAGGTGATTGTATGCATACGCTAGCTTTCAATCCACCATACATCCTCATCCATCCAAGCGCCAGATGGCCAAAAGGCCAAATCTGATGGCCAAGCGTTGAAGGTCCACCAAGGTGCCAGTCAACGAACGTGTACCAGATCCAAAAAGTCGACACGGGCTAGCTGATAATGGGCCAAGAATTTGCTTTCTACACCATCCAAAACAGACCCAACACTCCTCTCTCTTTTATTTATTTTGTTTTATTAATTGTTTTATTTTTTTTAATTAATTTTCTAACCAATCACAAAATTCTTTTTTTATCAAATAAAATCACAAAAATATTTTTATTCAATCAAATTTTAAACTTTTTATTTTTATTAATAAACATTAATTAATTAATTAGTTTTTTAATTAGCAAACTTTAATTCATTTTTGTAAATAATTAAAATTAATTAGATTTAATTAGGTTTTTAACTACTATTTTAACTAATTTTATTTTCTTTCTTAAAATAACAAAACTCCAAAAAATAATTTATTTTTCATTTAATTAATTTATTAATTTAATTTAGTTATTTAACTTAGGATTATTTTCTTTCTTAAAATTAAAACAACAAAAACCAAAAAAAGATATTTTCTTTAACCAAAAGGGTCAAAACCCTAATTCACACTCGATTTAATTTCCCGCGCGCTTTATTTATTTTCATCCAAAAATGTATCTGCTTCCGGATTGAAATAGTTAAATAGGACCTTTAATTATTTTTATTGCTTTATTTTATTTTTCAAAGGGTTTGTCTTTGGCGATGTGAATACCCGACGCCTTGTAATTTAAATTCCACATTTTATTTCCGCAAATTATAACTGCTAGATGTTTGATAATAGGGTTTGCATGACAAGACTGAATGTTAATCTTAAAATCAAAATTAGATCACCCTTAACATGTACAAAGATAAAAATAATCGAAAATGACACACTCGCACATGCACACTCTTAGGGTACACCTCACTTGGTTGCCTTTGTTCATGGTCATTGAGTATAGGTCGCTTTAGAGGTCGTCCTCTTGTCTAAAATATCATAGTCGCCTCGAAACGGTTGCCTCGGATATTGTTGCCTCAAACAAATGATCTAAGACATTAGGGTTACCGCTAAGGCGTCCTAACATTGCTTTGGTGACCGTAAGTCCCTCATTCGAATTGACCCTTAAACTCCAACGACGGTGCTACCTACTCATCAATAGTAGGATAGCATTGTCTAAAGGAAATTAGCATAGAACGATTCCTTTTTCGAGTAGGTAGATGGTTCTTAGATACTTGCTCTTTCAAAAACAAAAACTTTTCACACTTACACTCCTTTTCGAACAAAGTTTTCAAAAATACTTCATACGCTCTTGAGGACAGAAGCAAGAGTTAAATCAAAGTTTCAAATAAAAACTTTTTCAAACCTACAAGCACAAAGAAAAAAAATTGAAAACATTTGAGCAAGTACCTAAGAGCCCGTGGATAACCACTGATAGAAAGGGTGCTAATACCTTCCCTTTCTATAATCTACCCCCCGAACCCGAGAAATATCTCGAAAAAGGAATTTTTCTGTGCTTTTTTCCTTTCCTTGTTGGATAAAGTAAAAGTAGGTGGCGACTCTTGCTTACCGCGACATTTTGCGAATACAAACGCAAAGCGCAAACCAGCATTCCAAAAAACAGTTAGTTCTTCCCACCGTATCACACAAACCAATTCATAGATGTGAATTCCATCAAGGTTTTCCTCTCCCGTAATCCTATACCTACTTTGCTTGGAGACATTTTACATTGTTTCCACACTCGCACCAAGAAGAAAAGAGGCATTATTTTGTGTTGCATTCCCCTACTCACTAAGTTGTTTACTTCCCGCCTACCTCAATCAACATTGAAGAACGAGCAAGGTTTGACATGGTCTTAAAGGATGATGTCCCTCACACACTCTGACATTTATTGGTGTTCTCGGTCCTTGGAGGACACTACTATCATTGACCGCTGTGGGGAATTCCCTAATGTTCCACTCTTAGGCGTTAGGGGAGGTATCACCTATAACCCCTCTCTTGCATTACGACAATTTGGGTATGCACGAAGAGATGGTCCTCACGATGCACTCATCCAAGGTTTGGTGTTCGACTATGAGGGCGACAACCAAGGTTACTGTCAAAGGTTCATACGAGCTTGGAGAATGGTAAACAAAGTGGATAGAAAAACGTCAGGGCGTAAGAACTCCATTTCTTTGGAGCCTCATCTTAAGTGGGTATGAACTCGTGCTCAAAGACTCGGTATGCCATACCCTGACACTTTGCCTGTCGTCATAGAGTCTTTAGTTGAAGGAGATGTTCCTTATGTTATCCTTCATCCTACCATGCCTACTTCTCTTGAAGACTTACAAAGAGATTAGATACAGCTGAAGGAAGAACAAAACACCTTCAAAGCCCAGTTCTATGCGAGTGAAAAGAAGGTTTTGGAACTTACGAGACAACTTCATGAGGATCGAAATTTGAACGCCTACATTGCGCCAAAGAGGATGCGTTCGACCTTTTTGTCTTAAGAGTTTATTTTTCTTTGTTCCCTCCATTGTAAGCTCGAGGGGAATGGTTGTAATCAATTCAAACTTATTAATACAATTGATGTTTTCTCCTTTCTTGTTTAAAACAAATTTAAATCTTCTAAGTCCTTGAAAACATTGCATCTACATACCATGCATCATATCATGACAGGCTTTCCCCACACATGTATCTCATTTGTTTACTGTTTATTTTAGTAGAGATGGCTCTAGAGAATACTATTAAGGACATTCAGATTCAAAATGCTCAACTTCAAGAAATGTTCTTGAACCTATCCAAGGGGCAAGAAAAGTGAAAGCACTATCACTAGGGGCATGACCATGGAGAATCCTGAAAATGACAGGGGTGACATGTTGGAGCGGCTACAAATTGAGATAGCCATAATGAAGCTCCAGATGATGGGGAAAATGGTAGGCTAGATGGCTCTTATCCAAAACTTAGCTCGGGGACAAGAGGAACTAAGGACCCTCGTCAATAAACTTCATCAAGACGGATGGAACCATATGGAGCAAACGGCTAAAATTGGGGATCAAGTCATTAGTCAGCCTCCGATGAGACAAGAAGTTGGTTTGGTGGAAAGCAAACCTTTCTAAATTGATGCCACGTCACGAGCCCAACAACAACCTTGCCAACAACAACAGGGTAATCGGCATAAACAGATTACATCCGATAGGAAGTCTACCAAACTCGACATGCCGATATAGAAAGTCTTGCAACACATGCTGAAAATGGATTTGGTCACATTTAGGGATCCTCCTCAGAATCCTAATACTGCTTCTCCCCGTTACAATCATGGAGAAAGGTGTGCATATCACTCCAACAGTCCGGGGCACAATACTGATAACTGTTGGACGTTGAAAAACAAGATTCAAGACCCGATCGACGAAGGAGCGTTGGAGTTCACACAAGACGTTCAACTAGAGCTTTTCTAACACCCCTCACGGGCATCCATATGAAGTGACGGTCTGGGTGAGGAAATTTTCTGTTTATTCGAATTTTCAATTGTAATTTCTTTATTCGCTTAAACACTTATCTTTACGTCAGACTTTGGTTACTCTCATTAATGCACTAAATATGTTTGTCTTGAATTAATCCATTCATTTTCACTCTTTTTAAACTATGCTTTTTAGTCCCTTTATGATATTCAACTCTTGTTTCAAAAGTTGCAAACCTTTAGAGGGAGGATAACAAAAACAATGCCATAATCTCATACAGTATGCTTTTGGATAGACCTTGATGACGATGTACATGCGTTCTTTTAATTCCTAAACACTGGAGTTATAAGGAGGATAACCCCTAGTCAACCCCTTTGAGCCTAAGAAGTAGGAGTTTTCTTTTTCACACAAATTGAAACCTTTAATCAAGACCTAGGGCAGGGTAGTTTCTCAGTTAATTCAAACGCGCGTTCAGTCGCCAACTTTCACTTCGTATATAACTAATGACATCAAAAACATTCCTCTGGAATAAAAAGACGGTGATGGTTCCCTATCGCATAGGCATTCATTATCTCTCAAAAGAAAAGCCCACCAAGTCAAAACCTACGAAGGAGACTTAAGAAAAACTGGAGCATCCCACTGACTGTAATCTCAAAACAAGAACAGTCAAGCAAAAAAATCAGGGATAATGAATCAAAAAGAAGTCACTACAAATCCTCGACAACATGAAAAGTGTTTCAAAAATAACTACTCAAATAAACTTCCAAACATCTGAACCATCATTCCAGATTCAATAGGAGTTCAAACACACAATTAACTGAGTTTAGGACTGGAGAACATCACGAAGAACGGGTGGGTACAAATACACTTTGAGCCTTCTCCTTTGTTTCTTAAACCATGAACCAGAACATGCTATAACCCTTTCAAAGTCCTAATTGAAGCATGGTTTAGTTCAAAAGCATATTGTTACAAAAGGTATCCTGACTCCTGTAAGGCTTACTCTAAATCCTGAGTTGAATTTTCTTACAAAAATTCTTTTATCTTGCTAAAACGCATTTTCAAAACTTCAAGACAAGCATAAACTTTGCATTATTTGAGTATCGTTATTTGCATATGGCTAATTGTTTGACAGCGGAGAAATTCACACGATGAATATCCAGCGAACGAAAGCTCTCTCAGTGAACAAAATCACTTCAGATGGGATGACGCTTCCAACGACAAATCTCCTATTAAGCCAGGGGGCATGACATGTCATTGTCCAATTCATCTGGGGAGAGTCAAGTCAAGATTCCAAGAAATCTCCCAAAAAATGCTGAATAACTAAGGGCAGGTCTGTATCTAAATCACTGGGGGCATTGAACGTGAATTCTAACAAAGAGTCACGTACGACTAAGAAAACACTTTTTGGCGGGGCTATAACACTTACTACTAGGGGAAGAGACAAATTCTTGCAAAGAACTTTTCATAGGGTGATCCTCAGCAAGTCCCCACAAAGTTGGATTCAGGCGATCCCCAGCCAGAGTTTCAATCTCTGAAAACTTCTCCCCAACTGAGTTTGATCTCAAGAAACCTCGAGGAGTTCTGCCAAAATAAAACACCTATCCAGCAGATTGGAAACCAGGTTTATCTCCCCAAAAAACTACAGATTCCCCAGCTTGAGTTTGCCTCTCTGGCTACTACAAATCAAGGGACCACAACTCCTCTTCCCCAGTAGAATTTCCTACAATACCCAGTAAGTTGTTGCAAAACCTGGAAGATAACCAGATAACAGTTAACTTCTTTATCCCCAACTAGTTGTTAAATCCCTTTCTCTTCCATCAAGAGATAACTCCCAATAGAGCAACGGACAAATAAGACTCCTAAACTCTTTACCCAAGCAGGAACCAACACTCTCCACAGAGTTTTCCTCAAGCAAAATCAACATTCCCCAGCGGAGTTCTCCTCAAACAATAAAACAGGAATCCCCAGCGGAAACTTTATATAAAAAAACAAGGTCTAGAAAGGTGCGCATACTCTTCATCCCCAACGGTCGTCCGAGATTCAACTTCCCAAAACTCCCCAACATTTGTCAAGGATTTATTTTCCAAGACAAAAATTACATTCCAACAATATTTTACGCATCATATTTGTATACATGATAAATGCATACAGCATAATCTCATTTTTTTTAGAACATCATTATATCATACATTTCATACATCATGACATTGCATGCAGCTAACTCTTTACCTTTTCAGGAAAGATCAATCAACAGATGACTATCAACCAACATTTTCAAGTTCCAGATTAATACCTGGAATAAGCCAGGAAAACTATATGTGGACGACTGATTGTAGATTAATACCTGTAACAAGCCAGGAAAACTATCTCTCTTTCTCAGTCCAAAGATTAATACCTGAAACTAGACAGGACAACTATCTCAACGACCAACCTTTTCAAGTTCCAGATTAATACTTGTAACAAGCTAGGAAAACTATTTGTGGACGACTGATTGTAGATTAATACCTGTAACAAGCCAGGAAAACTATCTACATGAAGAGATTGAAGATTAATACTTGTAACAAGCCAAGAAAACTATCTCTCTTTCTCAGGTAAGAGATTAATACCTAAAACCAGACAGAACAACTTTCTCAACGACCAACCTTTTCAAATTCCATATTAATACATGTAATAAGCCAGGAAAACTATATGTGGACGACTGATTGTAGGTTAATACATGTAACAATCCAGGAAAACTATCTACATGAAGAGATTGAAGATTAATACCTGTAACAAGCCAGGAAAACTATCTTTCTTTATCAGGACATAGATTAATACCTGAAACTAGACAGGACAACTATCTCAACGATCGACAAAAACAAGTTCCAAATTAATACCTGAAACCAGACAGGAAAACTATCTATGAGCGACTACACGAACAGCTGAAGTAATCCTACACAGGCTCCTTCTCATACACTCTTCTAGATACAGTTCAGATACGCTCCAGATACGGATGCCATTCTGATACTCATTCAGATTCGGCTTTCAGATACAATTTAGATATGCTCCCGATACGGATTCCATTCTGATACTCATTCAGATTCATCTTTTAGATACAGTTCAGATACACTCCAAATACAGATGCCATTCTGATACTCATTCAGATTCAGCTTTCAGATACAGTTCAAATATGCTCCAGATACGGATTCCATTATGATACTCATTCAGATTCAGCTTTCAGATACAGTTTAGATGCGCTCCAGATACGGATGCCATTCTGATACTCATTCAGATTCAACTTTCAGATACAGTTCAGATACGCTCCAGATACGGATGCCATTCTGATACTCAATCAGATTCAGATTTCAGATACATTTCAGATACACTCCAGATACGGATGCCACTCTGATGCTCATCCAACATATTTCTCAAATACAGTCCAGATACGATCCAGATACGGATGTCATTCTGACACTCATTCAGTACATCTTTCAGATGCGATTCAAATACAATCCATTTATGGATATTTTTATAATACTCATCCCACTACATCTACTATTTCACTATAAACCAACTAAATATTTATACTGATACTTCTACAAATTTTTGACACCAATCACTTTTGGATGGCATCTGTAAGCCCATCTCCGACAACTCTCCATCATCTCTCCAATAGGAATCTTTAAGCCCATTCCCCGCATAATCAACCACCACATCATCGAGTGCAAATGTTTGGGCACTCTAGTGTTCAATCATCTTCCACCTTCAAGTCACGAAGGCAGACTCGCCAATCTAACTCTTCGGGTTTAAGAAGATTGAACAGGGGCAACTGTTGTACCCCAAAAATTTCCCTCTCATTTTCTCAAGATTTCTCTCACATGTGTGATTACAAACACCTATTTAAAGGAAAAGATAAAAAATTAAAAAATTAAAGATGTTAATGTACCTTTCGACAAGATAAAAGTTTGCTTGAATCCACATCCTTCGATTGGATTTCTGGCTACTTTCGATGCAAACTTGGCTTGCACCCTTCGATTGGGCGTTGGTGTCTGGCACAACGTTGTGTCATGAATAATGAAAGGAATATTAACAATCGTTCCGAGGACGGTCAAGGCATGAAATGCAAAGCAGTACAGTAGTTTATCCTTGCATGATGAGCATGTTTTATTTCAAATCGCCATGAGGTGTTGGTTGTGTAAACTTGTGTTTCTAGTGGTACTAAGTTTGGTGACTCCCCAGCTTTTCCAGTTGAGCTTTATTTTGGCTATCTCTAGTTGAGCGATTTCTGAAGTGTGGTACATTTTGTCTCATACCGTGATCTGTGGGTGTTAGAAGATTGGGTTTGATTGCTTTTCTCCTCAGAAGATTTTGGACTTTGTAGCGTGATACCCTCCGACGTTGCTGTGTGTTTTCAGTGCTGTTTATCTTCCGTCTTTTCAAGATTGGCCGAGTATCTATTTTGCTGTGACATCTTATTATCTCCAAGATATTCCATCTGTCTGTTTTGTCAGCATAACATTCATTTATTCATTTACACTCATATCAGCATGCATATCCACATTCGCCGTTGATTTTGGGTCGTACCTTGTTTGTTCGAACAACGTACATATGTTCTTTCCAAGTAGAAAGTCAGCTTAGGTAGAAAATGTGCTTCCTTTCTAAATTCCCCAACTGAGCTAATCCTCATGGATGATTTTGGTTTAGCCTACCTCGCCCACTTTTGAATACGAGGAATTCCCCAATTGAGTTACTTTCTCATCGAGTGGAGTCTTGTTTGACTGTTTTCTTTCTAGGCTAGTCCTGGATGAAGTTGCTGCCTCTTGCATAGGCTATTTCTTTGATTCTCCCCAGTGAATTTGCGACCTAGACGGTTGGTGCATTTATTTTGCACATTTAAGTATTTGATCTCCTCGGGAAGGATTGATTCAGGGTTCTCTTTGACGACGATTTTATTCTCTGCCAGTATCATCGCAATTTCCTCCTGTTTGTTTTTGGAAAACGACAAGCGGCAGCTCTTCACGAGCAACTTGTGCTTTATAGACACTGTTGGAAAACGACAAGCGGCAGCTCTTCATGAGCAACTTGTACGTTACTTTTTGAAAACGACAAGCGGTAGCTCTTCATGAGCAACTTGTACGTTTACTTGTTGAGAGCGCCGAGCAGCAGTTCTTCACGAGCTACTAGTGCGTCATTTTATTTTTCTGAAAGCGCCGAGCAGCAGTTCTTCATGAGCTACTAGTGCATCATTTTACTTGTTGAAAGCGCCGAGCAGCAGTTCTTCATGAGCTACTAGTGCGTTATTTACTTTTTTGAAAACGCCGAGCAGCAGTTCTTCACGAACTACTAGTGCGTCATTTTATCTTGTTGAAAGCGACAAGCAGCAAACTCTTCATGAGTTACCAGTACGTTACTACTTTTCTGGAATACAGCAAGCGGCAGCTTCTTTATTTGAGCAGCTTGTATGTTATTGGTATTTTCTTTGGACGACAACAAGCGGCAGCTTCTTTATTTGAGCAGCTTGTATGTTATTGGTATTTTCTTTGGACGACAGCAAGCGGCAGCTTCTTTATTTGAGCAGCTTGTATGTTATTGGTATTTTCTTTGGACGACAACAAGCGGCAGCTTCTTTATTTGAGCAGTTTGTGTGTTATTGGTATTTTCTTTGGGCAACAACAAATGGCAGTTTTCTTTATTTGAATAACCTTCGTATTACCTCAGTATTAATGAGTATATCTCTGAAAATCTAGCAGAGAAGTCTGTTACGAATCTATACCACCAAAAGTCGGTAATCAGTTATCCGCATTTCGTTACTCTCTGTCTACCATCGACCTTGAGTTATGAACTCACTGTTTTGGGATCAATAATCTGTTACGGCCTGTGCAAGACGCTCTCTTTGTCAGGGTTAGAGGTTGTATTCCCTCGATTTTATTCGCTGTCAGGAGTCTGTCGTTTGAAGTCGATAGCTTGTTTCCCCAGTAATGTATAATCCGTACCGCTGTGTTTTGTTGGTGTTCGATTCCCCCAACATTGCCTCGTTTCACACCATATCTTCCTCTGTGAGTTCGATTGCTGCATTCATATCAAACATGACGATGACATCTTAGGATAAAATTTGCGTAGTTATGTATTTAAGTACCTTCAATCTCGTCGAAACGAAGATTTCAATCTTCATATCTCCGGATAGAAGAAACTTAAATAGGGGCAGCTGTTGTACCCCAAATTTTGACCTAAGTTTTCGTCTCCTACCTGCATTATTACATTACATTTGTTTTGATCCATCGATTTTAAAATTCATGACTTTTTCTGGCCAAGAGCTATTTATGCTGAACATTAAATCATTTAATCGATTCGTGCTAAAATGATGTTTATTAATTATTTATTATCTAAAATTTAAATAATTGAAATTCATTTTCGATTATTATGTAGTTTAAAGATGTATAGATAATAAAATGAACATCAGAGAAGAGGCGCATTAATTGTGCGGACAGTATTTATTTATTACTCATTATCTTAAATTTAAGTAACTGGAATTTATTCTTAGTTATTACATAATTTAAAGGTTTATGAATAATATAATAAGCATTCGGAAAAAGTTCATTGGTCAATAACGATTGTTTAATCATTTGTCATTCTAAGTTAAATAATTGAAACCTTGTTTTAATTATTATAATTTAGTTATGAATGATGAATTAAATAATTGAAGATATTAGTTGATCAACGATAATTATTTATTTATCTGTTTATTATTTTGAATGTAGGTAATTGAAATGTGTTTTCAATTATTATTTGTTTGGAGAATTGTAAACGATAAATAAATAATTAAAAGAAAAGAAGAATTTAATTGGCAAATAGTTTTTTATTCATCTTTCTAATTGTACAGTTATTACGTAAACATTGTATCTATTACAATAAATTACAATAATAAATTGACAAAAACTAAAATGAAATAAAAAACTAATCTATCCTAATTCTAAAACTTCCGATCCAATGCGTTTTGTCCGCTCACTTAATGTTACCTGCACAATTAAAAAGAAAGAAATTAGAATTCGAATAAACGAATAAAAAGCGAAATTATTAAAGTTTCATCATTAAATGCAATGGCCGGAATCAGTTACTCTTTTTTGCAAATCACAGGATTGCTTCCGGTTCACAAAAAAGAAAGGAATTTTAAAATAAATGCACAAGTTTATGTTTTCCAAAAAAAACTGCATGTTTAAATTAATTACATTTTTCAAATGCAATTTCAAAAAAGCATACAGCATAAGCATACAAAACCCATGCAGTGACTACATATGCAAGCATGCTCACGTAACCATTGCCCACACAGCAGAAAAACAAAACAAGTTTGTATTAGAGGAAAACATGCAGTTTAACCACATTTGCAAGCAATATAAAAGTTCCATTTTCATCATTTTCTGGCCATTGCAGTTTCAGAAAAATGTACAGCTTATCACTCTTTTATCAAAGCTATACTGAGAGAAAAAGAGAGGGAGAAGTGTGGGTTATACAGGCTTGGCATAGGCAGAAAGAGGGTATACAAGACAAACAAAAATATAGCCAGTAGAGATAATAACACAAAAGAAGAATAGAAACAAATTGGAGGGACAGCATAGTGCAGAATGCCCAGGAATCCCAAGGCATTTTTAAATCTCCAGCCTGTAGCGAAAAGAAGGAGGGAAGTGGTTATAACACATAACAAAAAGAGAACCAATATCACAGCATATACACAAGCAAGCCTTCAAGAAAAACTTAGAGATTTTTAGTTATCAAAGAAAAACATAAAAGACTCAGCAAACCTGCATAATCACGCATACTGTCAAAGACCATTTCCAAACCATATGGCCAAGCTTTGCACAATCGATTGAGCCACCCAAGCCAACATCATCATCTTGTTATCAGAAAAAAATATCAAAATAATCTCACAGAAAACCAGTTAAAACCACCATCAATATGGCCTAGCCAACTTATGCCCCAATTTCCATCAACCTGTCCAAACCATACGAGATCCCTATACACATAACCATGTCCAACTGTTATTCAAGCTTGAACTTTATCAATCCAACAACCTGAAAATTCCTAAGGCAACCGGCTAGGCCTCAGTATCAACATCACTGGCCTTTCAACAACTACTCAAGCCAACATTATACCAAATTATTCAAGCCAACAGAATCATCATACAAGTGCAATAACCCATTCAAAGAAGAAGAAGAAGAACAAGTGCAGCAACCCATTCAAAGAAAAAAACCAAGTACAGTAGGCAAACGAAGAGGAAGAAGTACAGGATAGTTTCAACAAGAACAAGCATCACAACACAGTGGCAGCAAACAAGAAGAAGAAAATCGTAAATACCGGTCACCGTAGCGGGCTCGCCTCCCTTCTCCTCACCGCCTGGCCTCCGTCGCCCCCTAGCCTCCCCCTCCGTCTCCACTTAAGGAGTACGCCCAGAGGTGGCGTGAAATCGCTGCTCAAATCTATCCACCTCTTGAGGAGAAAGAGATGACTAAGATATTTTTGAAGACTTTAGGGTCCTTTTACTATGAGAGAATGATAGCCAGCGCACCCAGTGACTTTACCGAAATGGTGAGCATGGGCATGCGATTAGAGGAAGGGATTCGCGAAGGGCGTTTGGTTAAAGAAGGGAGTCCGTCTAGCAGCGCGAAGAAGTTCGGAGGTGTTTTCCCGAAAAGAAAAGAGCAGGATGTCAGTGCTTTGTTTCCAGGTAGGCCTAGGAGAGGTTACTCTCACGTTGCGGCAGTCACTCCGGCTGTCCGCCCAGCTTTGATGGCCCCATCTCATCAAATCCCGCCAACTCAACCACGGCCATTTCAGCAGCAGCCTCAACAACAGGCTTATCCGTTCAACAATCAGAACCGTTCACCCAGAAAACCGCAGTTCGATGCCATTCCTATGACGTATACTGAATTGTTCCCTGCTCTCATCAGCAATAATCTCATCACAACAAAACCTCCTCCTGTCGCACCAAACAGTGCTTCTCCGTGGTACAAGGCGGATCAATTATGTGAATATCATCAAGGGTCGTTGGGGCACAACCTTGAGAATTGCTTTGCTCTGAAGGCGGACGTGCAAAGGTTAATTAAGAATGGCATCTTGTCTTTTAAGGATGTTAATCCAAATGTTAGAGATAATCCTTTGCCTCGACATGGGGCAGCTTCTGTGAATATGGTGGAAGGTTGCCCGGGGAAGTTCCGAGTTTTTCAAGTCGAGCACATCAGAGAATCATTGATCAGGTTACATCAGAGTTTGAGAAGACTTGCCTTTGTTAGGCACCAACATGACTATGACGTTTGTGAGTTTTGTTCAAGAGAAGATGATTGTCCTATTGTGAAGGAGGACATTCAGAAGTTGCTAGATCAGAGAATTATCACTATTACCTATGACCGAAATCCGGAAGATGAAGTGAATGTTATCACCCCACAATTTAATTTGCCAGAATCAGTAGAGATTGCTTACAACAGTCAGGCTGCGTCTGTTGATCCTTTGATTATTTACCCACCTGGCCTTGTGCCTTACAGCTCAGACCAAGCCGTGCCGTACAAGTATAACGCCACCATGATTGAGAATGGGGTAGAAGTCCCCATACCAACCAGACCGTCTTTTGTTAACATTGCCGATGTGAGTAGAGTTACAAGGAGTGGGCGTGTTTTTGCAGCAGTACCGTCGAGGAGACCAGAAGTTCAAGTTAGGAGGCCCATACCGGTGGAGATTCCTGTAAGAAATGGTGAACCAAGAATTGAGATAGCCCGATCCAGCGAACCTATCCCTCACCCTGAAGAGGATGAGATCCTAAAGCTTATCAAAAGAAGTGAGTATAAGATTGTGGACCAGCTTCTGCAAACACCTTCCAAGATTTCCTTGCTTGCCTTATTGAGAGATTCTGGTGCACATAGAGAAGCCTTGATGAAGGTCTTGGACCAGGCGTTCGTAGACCATGATGTGACAGTTGATCAGTTTGATGGGATTGTGGGAAATATAACTTCGTGTAACAACCTGGGTTTCAGTGATGAAGAACTCCCGGAGGAGGGGAGAAACTATAATATGGCTTTACACATTTCAGTAAGTTGTGGAAACGATACCTTATCAAGTGTATTGGTGGATACGGGCTCGTCGTTGAATGTGATGCCCAAGACCACGTTGTCTCGACTTTCACATCCAGGTGCTCCTATGAGGCCTAGTGGAGTAATTGTTAAAGCATTTGATGGTTCCAGGAAGACATTTATTGGTGAAGTGGATCTTCCCATAGTGATTGGTCCCCATACTTTTCAAATCACTTTCCAAGTGATGGATATCCGTGCTGCCTACAGCTGTTTATTGGGTCGTCCCTGGATCCATGATGCCGGGGCAGTCACCTCCACGCTCCATCAGAGATTAAAGTTTGTAAGACATGGGAAGCTAGTGATGATTGGGGGAGAGCAAGCTATGGTGGTAAGCCATTTATCATCGTTTTCTTTTATTGATGCTGACGAGGATGTTGGGACCCAGTTCCAGGGCCTATCTGTTGCTAAGAATACAGTGAAGAAACAAGGGGCATCCATCTCTTCTTTTGAGGATGCGCGGCGAGTGGTGGAAAGTGGTTCGGCCGAAGGATGGGGCCAGGTGTTGACGTTACCCGAGAACAAGTCTGGGGAAGGTTTGGGTTTTCATCCAATATCTGCAAGGGTCAAGAACGAGGTGTTTGTTCGTCCGATTCAAGAGGTCTTCCGAAGTGCAGGGTTTGTGCATCCTGAGGTTGATGCTATCATAGATGATGATTCCGAGGAGGATTTGCCCGTGTTTGTGACGCCTGGATTGGCTTGCCAAAATTGGATAGCTGTTGATATTCCTGTGGTTATGCACATTTCCGAGTAATGTTTTGTTTATTTTCCTTTGAAAAAATTCGCTCTGCCCAAAGCGAAGCGTATTTTGTGTCGGGCTATGAAAAATAATTCCTTTTGCTCTGCCCAAGGCAAAAGAGAGATGTCTGGGCTTTTTGTTTCAAGTATTTCCCTTTAATGAATAAAAATGTTATTTTGTCCACTGCTGTTTTATTTTTCACTTTTCTGGGAAATAACAATGAAAATTAATTAATAACATCTTGTTTTATTTGCACAAATCGATTTCTAAAATAAAGCATAATCATGTGTGCAGATTACTTCATGACTTAACCATCGAAAACAATGATCCTATGCCCTCTCCCAACTTTGAATTCCCTGTGTTCAGAGCCGAAGAAGAGGATAATGAAGAGGTTCCTGTTGAGATTTCCCGTTTGCTTGAGCAGGATGAGAAGATCATTCAACCATTTGAAGAGCCTGTAGAGTTGGTCAACTTGGGTGATGAAGAAGATAGAAAGGAAGTCAAAGTCGGAGCATTGCTTATCCCGGAAGTTAAGGAGAAAATGTTGGAGCTTCTCAAAGAGTACGTTGACGTGTTTGCTTGGTCCTACCAAGATATGCCAGGGTTGGACAATGACATTGTGGAGCATCGTTTACCGTTGAGACCTGAGTGTCCGCCAATCAAGCAGAAGTTGAGAAGGACTCGTCCTGACATGGCTGACAAGATCAAAGAGGAGGTTCAGAAGCAGATCAATGCAGGTTTCCTTGTTACATCGGTCTATCCTCAATGGTTAGCCAATATAGTGCCTGTTGCAAAGAAGGATGGTAAGGTTCGGATGTGTGTAGACTATAGAGATCTGAATAGAGCTAGTCCGAAGGATGATTTCCCATTACCTCATATTGACGTATTGGTCGACAGTACCGCCAAGTTCAAAGTCTTTTCTTCCATGGATGGTTTCTCTGGTTACAATCAAATCAAGATGGCGCCGGAAGATATGGAGAAGACCGCTTTCATTACACCTTGGGGAACTTTTTGTTATCGGGTTATGCCGTTTGGTTTGAGGAATGCTGGTGCAACATACCAAAGGGCCATGACTGCTTTGTTCCATGACATGATGCATAAGGAGATCGAACTGTATGTGGATGACATGATCGCCAAATCGCAGACTGAGGAAGATCACTTGGAGCATTTGTTGAAGTTATTCCAGCGTTTGAGGAAGTACAAACTCCGTCTGAATCCCAACAAGTGCACTTTTGGCGTTCGTTCTGGAAGACTTCTGGGTTTCATTGTCAGTCAGAAAGGTATTGAAGTAGATCCTGATAAAGTCAAAGCTATTCGGGAAATGCCCGCACCCAAGACGGAAAAACAAGTAAGAGGATTCCTTGGGAAACTGAATTATATTTCTAGGTTTATATCTCATATGACTGCTACCTGTGGGCCGATTTTCAAGCTTCTCCGAAAGAACCAAGGATGTGTGTGGACAGAAGATTGTCAGAAAGCTTTCGATAGTATCAAAGAATATTTGCTCGAACCTCCCATTTTGATTCCTCCGGTGGAAGGAAGACCTTTGATTACGTACCTGACTATATTGGAAGACTCCATGGGATGTGTGCTTGGTCAACAAGATGAGACCGGAAGAAAGGAACATGCCGTATATTATCTGAGTAAGAAATTCACAGACTGTGAGTCTCGGTACTCATTGCTTGAGAAAACCTGTTGTGCTTTAGCCTGGGCTGCTCGCCGTCTGCGCCAGTATATGATTAATCACACTACTTGGTTGATCTCCAAAATGGACCCGATTAAGTATATCTTTGAGAAGCCCGCCTTATCTGGAAGGATAGCCCGTTGGCAGATGTTGTTATCTGAATATGACATTGAGTACCACACTCAGAAAGCGATCAAAGGAAGTATTTTAGCCGATCATTTGGCTCACCAACCAATTGAAGATTACCAATCCATCAAGTTTGATTTCCCAGATGAAGATGTTATGTACTTGAAAGCTAAGGATTGTGAGGAGCCGTTACCTGAAGAAGGACCTGATCCTGAATCCCGTTGGGGTTTGATTTTTGACGGAGCTGTGAATTCCTATGGAAATGGAATTGGGGCAATCATCGTTACTCCCCGAGGTACTCATATCCCGTTCACGGCAAGGTTGAAGTTTGACTGTACGAACAACATGGCTGAATATGAGGCATGTATTATGGGTCTCGAAGAAGCAGTAGACCTAAGGATTAAAATTCTTGATATCTACGGAGATTCGGCACTGGTGATTAATCAAATCAAAGGAGAATGGGAGACTCGTCATCCTGGTTTGATCCCTTACAGAGATTACGCTAGAAGGTTGTTAACTTTCTTCAACAAGGTGGAATTACATCACATCCCTAGAGATGAGAATCAAATGGCTGATGCTTTAGCTACTTTGTCTTCAATGTTTCAAGTGAATGATTGGAACGACGTGCCTACAATCCGAGTTATGCGCCTCGACAGACCTGCTCATGTGTTTTCAGTGGAAGAGGTCACCGATGACAAACCGTGGTTTTATGACATTAAACGTGTTCTTCAAACTCAAGAGTACCCGCCTGGGGCATCCAACAAAGATAGGAAGACGTTGAGAAGATTAGCAAGCAGTTTCTTTCTCAATGAAGAAGTGTTGTATAAGAGGAATTACGACATGGTCTTGCTCAGATGTGTAGACAAACGTGAAGCGGACATGCTGATGCAAGAAGTACATGAAGGGTCCTTTGGCACTCATGCCAATGGACATGCAATGGCTAGAAAGATGTTGAGAGCTGGTTACTATTGGATGACAATGGAATCTGATTGCTACAAGTATGTGAAGAAGTGTCATAAATGCCAGATTTATGCGGACAGGATGCACGTGCCGCCGACCCTCCTCAATGTTATATCTTCACCTTGGCCTTTCTCTATGTGGGGCATTGATATGATTGGGATGATTGAACCCAAAGCTTCAAATGGTCATCGTTTTATCTTGGTAGCGATCGATTATTTTACCAAATGGGTGGAAGCAGCATCTTATGCTAATGTAACCAGTCAGGTGGTAGTCAGATTTATCAAGAATCAGATCATTTGTCGGTACGGTATCCCGAGCAAGATCATCACTGATAATGGTTCGAATTTGAATAACAAGATGATGAAGGAGCTTTGTGAAGAGTTCAAGATCAAACATCATAATTCCTCTCCTTACAGACCGAAGATGAACGGGGCTGTTGAAGCTGCTAACAAGAACATCAAGAAGATTGTCCAGAAGATGGTGGTAACTTATAAGGATTGGCATGAAATGCTTCCGTTTGCTTTACACGGGTACCGTACTTCAGTTCGAACTTCAACGGGCGTGACCCCTTTTTCCCTAGTTTATGGTATGGAAGCAGTACTCCCCGTGGAGGTTGAGATTCCGTCTTTGAGAGTGTTAATGGAAGCCAAACTCTCTGAGGCTGAATGGTGTCAAAGTAGATACGATCAGTTGAATTTAATCGAAGAGAAGAGATTGACAGCGTTATGTCATGGTCAGTTGTACCAGCAAAGGATGAAGAAGGCTTTTGATAAGAAGGTTCGACCGCGCGAGTTCAGAGAAGGTGACCTTGTGCTCAAGAAAATATTATCTTTCCAACCTGATTCCAGGGGAAAATGGGCTCCGAATTATGAAGGACCGTATGTTGTTAAGAAAGTTTTCTCTGGAGGTGCCATGATTCTCACCAATATGGATGGTGAAGACCTCCCGCGTCCTTTGAACGCCGATGCAGTCAAGAAGTATTTCGCTTAGGCAGGTTTCTGGTCAAATCAGTCTCGGCATCTGAACACATTCTGGAATTCAAAGTTGTTAGGGAGAATAGCGATCATTGTTTTTGTATGACCTTTTATTTCATGTACTATTTCCCCAAGCTTTTGTAAACCGTTGGAGTCTCATTGTTAGCGAACTACCAGCTTATTAATGAAATTTGAGCATTTACCTTCTGTGGGCAAAATTTTAATTTTATGAGAAAATACTTGAAACAAATTTACTTAAATTGTTCTTATTTTAAAAAAAATGTGTCATGAATAATGAAAGGAATATTAACAATCGTTCCGAGGACGGTCAAGGCATGAAATGCAAAGCAGTACAGTAGTTTATCCTTGCATGATGAGCATGTTTTATTTCAAATCGCCATGAGGTGTTGGTTGTGTAAACTTGTGTTTCTAGTGGTACTAAGTTAGGTGACTCCCCAGCTTTTCCAGTTGAGCTTTATTTTGGCTATCTCTAGTTGAGCGATTTCTGAAGTGTGGTACATTTTGTCTCATACCGTGATCTGTGGGTGTTAGAAGATTGGGTTTGATTGCTTTTCTCCTCAGAAGATTTTGGACTTTGTAGCGTGATACCCTCCGACGTTGCTGTGTGTTTTCAGTGCTGTTTATCTTCCGTCTTTTCAAGATTGGCCGAGTATCTATTTTGCTGTGACATCTTATTATCTCCAAGATATTCCATCTGTCTGTTTTGTCAGCATAACATTCATTTATTCATTTACACTCATATCAGCATGCATATCCACATTCGCCGTTGATTTTGGGTCGTACCTTGTTTGTTCGAACAACGTACATATGTTCTTTCCAAGTAGAAAGTCAGCTTAGGTAGAAAATGTGCTTCCTTTCTAAATTCCCCAACTGAGCTAATCCTCATGGATGATTTTGGTTTAGCCTACCTCGCCCACTTTTGAATACGAGGAATTCCCCAATTGAGTTACTTTCTCATCGAGTGGAGTCTTGTTTGACTGTTTTCTTTCTAGGCTAGTCCTGGATGAAGTTGCTGCCTCTTGCATAGGCTATTTCTTTGATTCTCCCCAGTGAATTTGCGACCTAGACGGTTGGTGCATTTATTTTGCACATTTAAGTATTTGATCTCCTCGGGAAGGATTGATTCAGGGTTCTCTTTGACGACGATTTTATTCTCTTCCAGTATCATCGCAATTTCCTCCTGTTTGTTTTTGGAAAACGACAAGCGGCAGCTCTTCACGAGCAACTTGTGCTTTATAGACACCGTTGGAAAACGACAAGCGGCAGCTCTTCATGAGCAACTTGTACGTTACTTTTTGAAAACGACAAGCGGTAGCTCTTCATGAGCAACTTGTACGTTTACTTGTTGAAAGCGCCGAGCAATAGTTCTTCACGAGCTACTAGTGCGTCATTTTATTTTTCTGAAAGCGCCGAGCAGCAGTTCTTCATGAGCTACTAGTGCATCATTTTACTTGTTGAAAGCGCCGAGCAGCAGTTCTTCATGAGCTACTAGTGCGTTATTTACTTTTTTGAAAACGCCGAGCAGCAGTTCTTCACGAACTACTAGTGCGTCATTTTATCTTGTTGAAAGCGACAAGCAGCAAACTCTTCATGAGTTACCAGTACGTTACTACTTTTCTGGAATACAGCAAGCGGCAACTTCTTTATTTGAGCAGCTTGTATGTTATTGGTATTTTCTTTGGACGACAGCAAGCGGCAGCTTCTTTATTTGAGCAGCTTGTATGTTATTGGTATTTTCTTTGGACGACAGCAAGCGGCAGCTTCTTTATTTGAGCAGCTTGTATGTTATTGGTATTTTCTTTGGACGACAACAAGCGGCAGCTTCTTTATTTGAGCAGTTTGTGTGTTATTGGTATTTTCTTTGGGCAACAACAAATGGCAGTTTTCTTTATTTGAACAACCTTCGTATTACCTCAGTATTAATGAGTATATCTCTGAAAATCTAGCAGAGAAGTTTGTTACGAATCTATACCTCCAAAAGTCGGTAATCAGTTATCCGCATTTCGTTACTCTCTGTCTACCATCGACCTTGAGTTATGAACTCACTGTTTTGGGATCAATAATCTGTTACGGCCTATGCAAGACGCTCTCTTTGTCAGGGTTAGAGGTTGTATTCCCTCGATTTTATTCGCTGTCAGGAGTCTGTCGTTTGAAGTCGATAGCTTGTTTCCCCAGTAATGTATAATCCGTACCGCTGTGTTTTGTTGGTGTTCGATTCCCCCAACATTGCCTCGTTTCACACCATATCTTCCTCTGTGAGTTCGATTGCTGCATTCATATCAAACATGACAATGACATCTTAGGAAAAAATTTGCGTAGTTATGTATTTAAGTACCTTCAATCTCGTCGAAACGAAGATTTCAATCTTCATATCTCCGGATAGAAGAAACTTAAATAGGGGCAGCTGTTGTACCCCAAATTTTGACCTAAGATATCGTCTCCTACCTGCATTATTACATTACATTTGTTTTGATCCATCGATTTTAAAATTCATGACTTTTTCTGGCCAAGAGCTATTTATGCTGAACATTAAATCATTTAATCGATTCGTGCTAAAATGATGTTTATTAATTATTTATTATCTAAAATTTAAATAATTGAAATTCATTTTCGATTATTATGTAGTTTAAAGATGTATAGATAATAAAATGAACATCAGAGAAGAGGCGCATTAATTGTGCGGACAGTATTTATTTATTACTCATTATCTTAAATTTAAGTAACTGGAATTTATTCTTAGTTATTACATAATTTAAAGGTTTATGAATAATATAATAAGCATTCGGAAAAAGTTCATTGGTCAATAACGATTGTTTAATCATTTGTCATTCTAAGTTAAATAATTGAAACCCTGTTTTAATTATTATAATTTAGTTATGAATGATGAATTAAATAATTGAAGATATTAGTTGATCAACGATAATTATTTATTTATCTGTTTATTATTTTGAATGTAGGTAATTGAAATGTGTTTTCAATTATTATTTGTTTGGAGAATTGTAAACGATAAATAAATAATTAAAAGGAAAGAAGAATTTAATTGGCAAATAGTTTTTTATTCATCTTTCTAATTGTACAGTTATTATGTAAACATTGTATCTATTACAATAAATTACAATAATAAATTGACAAAAACTAAAATGAAATAAAAAACTAATCTATCCTAATTCTAAAACTTCCGATCCAATGCGTTTTGTCCGCTCACTTAATGTTACCTGCACAATTAAAAAGAAAGAAATTAGAATTCGAATAAACGAATAAAAAGCGAAATTATTAAAGTTTCATCATTAAATGCAATGGCCGGAATCAGTTACTCTTTTTTGCAAATCACGGGATTGCTTCCGGTTCACAAAAAAGAAAGGAATTTTAAAATAAATGCACAAGTTTATGTTTTCCAAAAAAAACTGCATGTTTAAATTAATTACATTTTTCAAATGCAATTTCAAAAAAGCATACAGCATAAGCATACAAAACCCATGCAGTGACTACATATGCAAGCATGCTCACGTAACCATTGCCCACACAGCAGAAAAACAAAACAAGTTTGTATTAGAGGAAAACATGCAGTTTAACCACATTTGCAAGCAATATAAAAGTTCCATTTTCATCATTTTCTGGCCATTGCAGTTTCAGAAAAATGTACAGCTTATCACTCTTTTATCAAAGCTATACTGAGAGAAAAAGAGAGGGAGAAGTGTGGGTTATACAGGCTTGGCATAGGCAGAAAGAGGGTATACAAGACAAACAAAAATATAGCCAGTAGAGATAATAACACAAAAGAAGAATAGAAACAAATTGGAGGGACAGCATAGTGCAGAATGCCCAGGAATCCCAAGGCATTTTTAAATCTCCAGCCTGTAGCGAAAAGAAGGAGGGAAGTGGTTATAACACATAACAAAAAGAGAACCAATATCACAGCATATACACAAGCAAGCCTTCAAGAAAAACTTAGAGATTTTTAGTTATCAAAGAAAAACATAAAAGACTCAGCAAACCTGCATAATCACGCATACTGTCAAAGACCATTTCCAAACCATATGGCCAAGCTTTGCACAATCGATTGAGCCACCCAAGCCAACATCATCATCTTGTTATCAGAAAAAAATATCAAAATAATCTCACAGAAAACCAGTTAAAACCACCATCAATATGGCCTAGCCAACTTATGCCCCAATTTCCATCAACCTGTCCAAACCATACGAGATCCCTATACACATAACCATGTCCAACTGTTATTCAAGCTTGAACTTTATCAATCCAACAACCTGAAAATTCCTAAGGCAACCGGCTAGGCCTCAGTATCAACATCACTGGCCTTTCAACAACTACTCAAGCCAACATTATACCAAATTATTCAAGCCAACAGAATCATCATACAAGTGCAGTAACCCATTCAAAGAAGAAGAAGAAGAACAAGTGCAGCAACCCATTCAAAGAAAAAAACCAAGTACAGTAGGCAAACGAAGAGGAAGAAGTACATGACAGTTTCAACAAGAACAAGCATCACAACACAGTGGCAGCAAACAAGAAGAAGAAAATCGTAAATACCGGTCACCGTAGCGGGCTCGCCTCTCTTCTCCTCACCGCCTGGCCTCCGTCGCCCCCTAGCCTCCCCCTCCGTCTCCACTTAAGGAGTACGCCCAGAGGTGGCGTGAAATCGCTGCTCAAATCTATCCACCTCTTGAGGAGAAAGAGATGACTAAGATATTTTTGAAGACTTTAGGGTCCTTTTACTATGAGAGAATGATAGCCAGCGCACCCAGTGACTTTACCGAAATGGTGAGCATGGGCATGCGATTAGAGGAAGGGATTCGCGAAGGGCGTTTGGTTAAAGAAGGGAGTCCATCTAGCAGCGCGAAGAAGTTCGGAGGTGTTTTCCCGAAAAGAAAAGAGCAGGATGTCAGTGCTTTGTTTCCAGGTAGGCCTAGGAGAGGTTACTCTCACGTTGCGGCAGTCACTCCGGCTGTCCGCCCAGCTTTGATGGCCCCATCTCATCAAATCCCGCCAACTCAACCACGGCCATTTCAGCAGCAGCCTCGACAACAGGCTTATCCGTTCAACAATCAGAACCGTTCACCCAGAAAACCGCAGTTTGATGCCATTCCTATGACGTATACTGAATTGTTCCCTGCTCTCATCAGCAATAATCTCATCACAACAAAACCTCCTCCTGTCGCACCAAACAGTGCTTCTCCGTGGTACAAGGCGGATCAATTCTATGAATATCATCAAGGGTCGTTGGGGCACAACCTTGAGAATTGCTTTGCTCTGAAGGCGGACGTGCAAAGGTTAATTAAGAATGGCATCTTGTCTTTTAAGGATGTTAATCCAAATGTTAGAGATAATCCTTTGCCTCGACATGGGGCAGCTTCTGTGAATATGGTGGAAGGTTGCCCGGGGAAGTTCCGAGTTTTTCAAGTCGAGCACATCAGAGAATCATTGATCAGGTTACATCAGAGTTTGAGAAGACTTGCCTTTGTTAGGCACCAACATGACTATGACGTTTGTGAGTTTTGTTCAAGAGAAGATGATTGTCCTATTGTGAAGGAGGACATTCAGAAGTTGCTAGATCAGAGAATTATCACTATTACCTATGACCGAAATCCGGAAGATGAAGTGAATGTTATCACCCCACAATTTAATTTGCCAGAATCAGTAGAGATTGCTTACAACAGTCAGGCTGCGTCTGTTGATCCTTTGATTATTTACCCACCTGGCCCTGTGCCTTACAGCTCATACCAAGCCGTGCCGTACAAGTATAACGCCACCATGATTGAGAATGGGGTAGAAGTCCCCATACCAACCAGACCGTCTTTTGTTAACATTGCCGATGTGAGTAGAGTTACAAGGAGTGGGCGTGTTTTTGCAGCAGTACCGTCGAGGAGACCAGAAGTTCAAGTTAGGAGGCCCATACCGGCGGAGATTCCTGTAAGAAATGGTGAACCAAGAATTGAGATAGCCCGATCCAGCGAACCTATCCCTCACCCTGAAGAGGATGAGATCCTAAAGCTTATCAAAAGAAGTGAGTATAAGATTGTGGACCAGCTTCTGCAAACACCTTCCAAGATTTCCTTGCTTGCCTTATTGAGAGATTCTGGTGCACATAGAGAAGCCTTGATGAAGGTCTTGGACCAGGCGTTCGTAGACCATGATGTGACAGTTGATCAGTTTGATGGGATTGTGGGAAATATAACTTCGTGTAACAACCTGGGTTTCAATGATGAAGAACTCCCGGAGGAGGGGAGAAACTATAATATGGCTTTACACATTTCAGTAAGTTGTGGAAACGATACCTTATCAAGTGTATTGGTGGATACGGGCTCGTCGTTGAATGTGATGCCCAAGACCACGTTGTCTCGACTTTCACATCCAGGTGCTCCTATGAGGCCTAGTGGAGTAATTGTTAAAGCATTTGATGGTTCCAGGAAGACATTTATTGGTGAAGTGGATCTTCCCATAGTGATTGGTCCCCATACTTTTCAAATCACTTTCCAAGTGATGGATATCCGTGCTGCCTACAGCTGTTTATTGGGTCGTCCCTGGATCCATGATGCCGGGGCAGTCACCTCCACGCTCCATCAGAGATTAAAGTTTGTAAGACATGGGAAGCTAGTGATGATTGGGGGAGAGCAAGCTATGGTGGTAAGCCATTTATCATCGTTTTCTTTTATTGATGCTGACGAGGATGTTGGGACCCAGTTCCAGGGCCTATCTGTTGCTAAGAATACAGTGAAGAAACAAGGGGCATCCATCTCTTCTTTTGAGGATGCGCGGCGAGTGGTGGAAAGTGGTTCGGCCGAAGGATGGGGCCAGGTGTTGACGTTACCCGAGAACAAGTCTGGGGAAGGTTTGGGTTTTCATCCAATATCTGCAAGGGTCAAGAACGAGGTGTTTGTTCGTCCGATTCAAGAGGTCTTCCGAAGTGCAGGGTTTGTGCATCCTGAGGTTGATGCTATCATAGATGATGATTCCGAGGAGGATTTGCCCGTGTTTGTGACGCCTGGATTGGCTTGCCAAAATTGGATAGCTGTTGATATTCCTGTGGTTATGCACATTTCCGAGTAATGTTTTGTTTATTTTCCTTTGAAAAAATTTGCTCTGCCCAAAGCGAAGCGTATTTTGTGTCGGGCTATGAAAAATAATTCCTTTTGCTCTGCCCAAGGCAAAAGAGAGATGTCTGGGCTTTTTGTTTCAAGTATTTCCCTTTAATGAATAAAAATGTTATTTTGTCCACTGCTGTTTTATTTTTCACTTTTCTGGGAAATAACAATGAAAATTAATTAATAACATCTTGTTTTATTTGCACAAATCGATTTCTAAAATAAAGCATAATCATGTGTGCAGATTACTTCATGACTTAACCATCGAAAACAATGATCCTATGCCCTCTCCCAACTTTGAATTCCCTGTGTTCAGAGCCGAAGAAGAGGATAATGAAGAGGTTCCTGTTGAGATTTCCCGTTTGCTTGAGCAGGATGAGAAGATCATTCAACCATTTGAAGAGCCTGTAGAGTTGGTCAACTTGGGTGATGAAGAAGATAGAAAGGAAGTCAAAGTCGGAGCATTGCTTATCCCGGAAGTTAAGGAGAAAATGTTGGAGCTTCTCAAAGAGTACGTTGACGTGTTTGCTTGGTCCTACCAAGATATGCTAGGGTTGGACAATGACATTGTGGAGCATCGTTTACCGTTGAGACCTGAGTGTCCGCCAATCAAGCAGAAGTTGAGAAGGACTCGTCCTGACATGGCTGACAAGATCAAAGAGGAGGTTCAGAAGCAGATCAATGCAGGTTTCCTTGTTACATCGGTCTATCCTCAATGGTTAGCCAATATAGTGCCTGTTGCAAAGAAGGATGGTAAGGTTCGGATGTGTGTAGACTATAGAGATCTGAATAGAGCTAGTCCGAAGGATGATTTCCCATTACCTTATATTGACGTATTGGTCGACAGTACCGCCAAGTTCAAAGTCTTTTCTTTCATGGATGGTTTCTCTGGTTACAATCAAATCAAGATGGCGCCGGAAGATATGGAGAAGACCGCTTTCATTACACCTTGGGGGCCTCCCTTTTCCCCTTAAGCCCACGACTTGCCTTTTGCACCCCCCCCCCTCCTTGAGCTTCTGCGTTGGGCCTTAAGCTCCCTGGCCCATCCACCTTTGCTTGTTTACTTTTGATATATTTCCTTTTGTTTTTTTTTTCTCTCTAATCTTTTTTGTTAGAAGTATTATTTATATTAATTAACTGATAATTATATTATATTAGAAAAAAAACAACAAAAGATATGTCTCAATAGGTTTTTTTTAATTAGTTGACATCTTAGTTTAATGTTGGATTTAAGTTAAGAACTTTATTTTTATTTCATTAAGATAAATTGTTAGTTTTTTTTTAACTTAATTTGGAACCCTTTTTTAAATAAGTATTTTATTATATACATAAAAAAAAATATATGGAATTTAAGGTTATAGATATTTTAGTAATTAATTAATCTTTTCTTACCTCGTTATCAATCGAAAATCCTAAAACATATAAAAATAAAAATAAAACTAAAAAATATTTTATTAACTCACTTTTCTTGTCTTAATATTAATATCGAAATACATCAAAAAAAAGCTTAATAACTTAAGACTAAAAAAAAACATTACGTCCTCGTTAAATAATTCTTTTGTTTTATCCTTATCAAAAAAATGCGTAAAAATTTAAATACTTTCTTCCCGTTAACCTTAAACCAAAAATCATAAAAAACGCATTATTCGCATCTTATATTCCATCGTTTAGATTATTTCTATTTAATCGTTATTCGCACATTTTGTCCGTGTATTTATTTGTTTATTCTGTTTATGCTTAAATCCAAAGGAAAAAACAGTAAATTTGTTGACTTCATG
The DNA here is from genome assembly GCA_948472305.1 of Vicia faba. Taxonomy (NCBI): domain Eukaryota; kingdom Viridiplantae; phylum Streptophyta; class Magnoliopsida; order Fabales; family Fabaceae; genus Vicia; species Vicia faba. The sequence continues at coordinate 1,705,858,816 of OX451737.1, read as the reverse complement.
TCTTCAAGTCTAACTGCGCGAATTTTCGCATTTCATTAAAACTTAGGATAATTTTTCCTCAAACATTCACCCTTTTCAAGACCTATACCTTTTAAGCAAAAACTTCGACATTAGGTCGTCGTATCTTCAAAAACTCGTCCGTATCCCTTTTTCGGCCAAAACGATTTATTTTCAATCAAGCGATCAATTTTAAATAAAACAGATATTTCAAAAGGTTCCTATAGAGTACTATAGATGCATTGGGTGCTAGTACCTTCCCATTGTATAACCAACCCCCGAACCATAGATCTTTTCAAAAACGCCTTGTATCTTTATTACTTTTAAAAAGTATTATTTACATTGCATATTTAGGGTTTTATTTCGCTCTTTTCCCTTTTCCTTTGGAAACAATAAAGAGCGGTGGCGACTCTTGCTTTTGTGAGACGAATTAATCAATAATTCGATCTCCGATTTACCCCGCTACATTTTTTTATCGCTACAGCTACATACAACTTTCGATTGAGCCATAACTTCCTTCTTGCATGCAAGAGACGACCACCAGGCCAACAGGTACAAGGTAAAAATCCTCTTGCAGCCTCCTTCGATTCCAAGGCAAAAAGACTCCTTTGGCATCCGTTGATTGCACAATTTTCCTCCTGCATGCCTCTTTCGTTTGGGTATCTTTGCCTCCTGCATGCACCCTTTGTCTAGGCATGTGGCCCCTTTTGTTGCAAGCTTTGTTTGGGCATTTAGACCTCATGCATGCATCTTTTGTTTGGGGCGTGTGGCCTCCTTCAATGTAAGTTTTGGTTACACCCTTCGTTTCGGCATGTGGCTCCCTTCATGCAAGCTTTCGTTTTAGCAAAGAACTTTTGCATGTTTGCTTGAAGTCACAAAGAAATAGCCTCCTGCAGCTCTCCTTCGACTCATAATCCATTGGTTTTCTATGTTTTCCTATGACACCATAAAGCCAGGATTTCCTTCATGCTAGCACCCCAAAGCAGGGACCTCCTGCATACACCCTTGCGTTTGGCCATGTGACCTATGGCGGGCAAGCCTTCGACTGGACAAAACCCACCTTCACACAAGGCTTCTATTGAAATTTTGATTCCCTTCAAATCAATATATTTTGAACCCAACTCTGGACCCTTCGAAGCAAGTTTGAGCAAATCTGATAACCTTACCCTCCAGATCCTACTTGTCAGACTATGTTGCTTCCAAATTTTTACATCATCAGAGGCTTACACAAAGGTTTGAAGCTTTGTCTACTGGATAATACCATTCTTGGTTAAAATAGCAAAAGGCTACATACCCTTTTTTCATAAAGAGTACTTTTATCACAAAATCAGCTCCCAATCTGATTTGTGTATAAACGAAAGCAGTGCCAAAGGCATATGTCCAATCTCCTGCCAGCAGGCCCCCGCTTGTACTTAAAATTTGGGATCAACGAAAAGGGACTAGACTTGTTTCATTTTCAACCAAACCATGGTTTGTTATCCTACAAACCTGGTTACTTCAAAACACCTTCAACCTTTTCTCTATAAATAGAGAAACATTGGCAAGCTAAAAGGGGACGGTGGGGTGGAACGAATCTTCAAGAACTCATCAACATCTCAAAAAACTCAAACACTCTCAAACACTTAAACATATATTCAAACCCAGAATCCATAATAAATAACACCCCTTTTTCCTCGGCCCTTCGAATCCAAGAGAAACACAACACTTGTTTTCTTGGCTCTTCGAATATAAAGAAACACAATACTTGTTTCTTTCACTCTTTCGAATCTAACACCAACTGAACACTTGGTTTCTTCTTACGAATCTAACATCATCCTTAAATCCTGGGACACTCAGGACAACCACTCATGGTCCAGCATACACGTTCCAACTTCAAATAAGGTAAGTGTCTCTTAACCTTGAACCTTTCGTTTCTAGCATAACATGTGAATAGTCATTCTCTTTGTTTGAAGCATGTACATAACATTTGCTTCCTTTTCATTTCCACTCTTTTAAGTTTGTTTTCATTGCTAACCCTTTTGGTTTAATTTCTTGGTTTATTAAATATGCTTTAAGAAATAACCTGGCCATAAGAAAATGCTAGCATGGCCTTAGGCAATGTTGCTTTTTTTTAAAATCTCAAACGAAGGAAAACAGGAGGAAGGAAGTATGAAACAAAGCTTCAGGCTTCACCCCCTTACTGCTTCTCATTCCAAATGAAGGAGCAGGAAGGGAGAAACGAAAGATGTTCACATTGATTCCCTGGCCCATTCGAAAGCAGCAGCCAGAAGGGAGAAATGAAATTTGTCCACACTGAATGCCAAGCCCAATCCAAGAAGGCAGCATGGAGCTTGGCGTGAAGAGTGCTCTTCATGCTAATTCCAGGCCCTAGTCGAAGGAAACAGAAAGGCAGAATCGAAGGTTGTTTCTCATGCTTCAAGCTAAGCCCAAATCGAAAGGCATGACCTCACTGACTCCATGCTCAAATCGAAGGAATCCAGGAAGGGCATAATCGAAGGGTTTTTCTGCCTAGATCGAAGCATTCATTTTTATTTTATTTTTGTTTTTTATTTACATTTTCATGCTTTTCAATATGGTTGTAATAGTGTAGGATTTATTTTCTGCATTTTTATTACTTTTGTATAAATGTTAGTAACTAGGATGTATGGAAAGATAAAAATCAACAAGTAGATCACTTTAATCAAAGACTAAATGCATGCAAATCAAACACATTATTCACACACATGCACCCCTAGGGTAACCTCACTTGTTGCCTCGGAAAAATAGTCATGTCCCTCGAATATGGGTGTTTTAGCAAAGACCCTTGATAAAAGATCGTAATCCCTCTCGATGACCCTCAATGTTGCTTTCAGTAAACGATCTAGTCCCTAAACAAAATTGCTAAAATGTCCCATAGGTTGCCTTCTATGACTATACAAACGTCCCATGCCCGTCCCTTCACATCCAATGATGGGGCTTCTTACCAAATCAATGGTAAGATAGTGTAATACGGTGGGAGAACTGACTTGGTATGTTTTGCATTTGATCGCAATTATTGCGGTTAACAAGAGTCGCCACCGACTTTTCTTTTTTCCAAAAGGAAAGGTGGAAAAGAACAGGAAAGACCTTTGAGATTAATTCTTGAGTTCGGGGGGTAAATTATGAAAAGGGAAGGTATTAGCATCCTTTTCATCCATAGTTATCTATGGGCTCTTAGTTTCTTTCTAGATCACTTGCTTTTGTTTGAAAGTGTGCTTTATGATGGTTTTTAAAAGTATTTTGAAAAGGCGCCTTCGTTTAGGCGAACTTTTAATGATTCTAGTTTCGGCGAGAATGTATACAAAGTGTTGGACTTTTGAAAATATTTCATGGAAGGTGTTGGTGTATTTGAAAAGATGTTTATTTTTGAAAATGTTTGGTGTGTGTTTGTTTTAAAAGTGAGCAAGCAACTAAGAACGTTTCTACCTACTCAAAAGTCTTTTGTTCATTTCTCTATTCCTTTGATATTGCTATCTTACCATTGATTGGTAAGAAGCCTTATCTTTGGATGTAAAGGGAAGGGCATGAGTCATCGTATAGTCATGATAGAAATGTTGTGAGATATCTTAGCATTTCTCCTTGAGGGACTAAGATCATTTGAAAGGCAACATTTGTAGCGTCATCGAGGGTCTATGATTTTGTATTTTTGATTGTTTTTGCTAAGACATCTCACATGCATAACATGACCATTTTTTATAAGGCAACAAGTGGAATTACCCTAGGGGTGCATGTGTGAATAATGTGTTTGATTTACATGCCTTTAATCTTTGATTAAGGTTATCTACTTTTTGATTTTATCTTTCCATACAAACCCTAATTACTAACATTTATATGAAATCGATAAATTGCGGAAAGTAAATTTACTACGCTATTACATCATTTGGGGATGGGGTATACAAATTTACAAATGGGGATTGCAAGAAATTAAACCTAATTATCTATTACTACCATATTGAAACTTAAATGATGTACAAGAAATGAAAATATAATATGCAAGGATGTAAATAGAAAAGAAATGGATTTTTGTTTAGATTTTGTTAAGGAAGATGGTTTTAACCTAATTATCTAAAAGAAAATAATTAATAAAAATAAGAAAATTAAACCTAAATTAATTAAGAAAATAAATTAAATTTAATAAAGAAAGCATTTTTAGGATTATTTAGAAAAGGTTTTAAGTTTAATCAAAATAGTATGGAAATTAATTAATTAAAAGAAAACCTAAATTCTAAGTTAATTTTAATTAAAAAGAAAATAATTAACCTAAATCTAATTATTAATTTATTAAGAAAAATAAGTTAAGTTTGTTTAAGAAAATATTTTGTCTTTTTTAATTTATAAAGAAAATAATATAATTATTTAAAATGCAAATAATAAATAAAAATATATTTTTTGGATTTTTTGATTTAATAATAATAATAATAATAATAATAATAATAATAATAATAATAATAATAATAATAATAATAATAATAATAATAATAATAATAATAATAAAAGTAATAAATTAAAGAAAATACAATAAAACGTGAAAATAAACTCTGGAGGTGAAAATAGAATTTAGGGTGTTTGTTAGAAAAAACAGTTTTTTGTTTGAAGTCTGGCCCAAGTTTGATTTTGTTTGGAAATCAGAAAAAAGAATAAAACAAGATAAATGGGATGTGTTGTCACAAGGAAACAAGGGGTCAGAAAAAGCAAAAATGCTAAAGCCCAATGTGGAGGCCCAGGCGCGCTGGCTACTTGCAAAAACAAAGGAAAATGTTAAAAAATATGAAGAAAAAAAAGGCAGCGCTGGGGCTTGAACCCATGACCTTGACCATAAATGTGCGCTGCCTTACCACTGGGGTGGCTATAAATCCGTTAACTTAAACAAAACCATAAATCTATAACATAAATCCATTCCTAGAAATGAACTTCATCTTCAACCTCCAGCCAGGGTCCATGTATCTCATTCATTTCTCATCCATTCTTAAAACTTCCAACATCAAACTTGTTAGAAAGTTTACCAGGATTTCAGAAATGTAAATAATTTCGACTAACAATCAAAGATGAGCATGTGTTTCTAAAAGTACCAAATCCTGACCTAACTTTTTTCAGAGATTTAAACCTAAAATTCTCTAAGCTCAGGCAATATAAATGAAAACTAGGGATATGTACAGCTTCAGGGCAATGATATCTACATTTTATCTTCAGAATGTATGCACAAAAAATGCTTGTATTAAGATATTGAAGTTTGAAAACTTACCTCTTGCAGCTGGATTCGCATGTGGAGTTTGAGCAAAATTTGAGATGACCTGATGATCTCTTTAGCTTTCCTAGACCTCCTTGAGTGTATTCCAACTCCTACTTTGCTTTGAGGATGGCTGAAACTCTCTACTCAAGTTAAGTTGCAAGCTTAAGTTTTAAAAATGGTGAAAGGTGTAAAGGGAGTTACAGTCCAGAAACAAGGGCCTGGATCACTTTGATATGATGTATATTAAGTGTTTGGATGGTTAAAACTCAATACACACGAGTGGATTTGGAGATGGCTATGTGAAGCTCAAAACTGTCAAGTTATGGCAGATTTTGAGTTGCAAAATGCTTGGGAGTGTTCTGGGGTGCTTGAGCTTGTGTGTTAGCTTGCAATAGACTTGTGTATATGTATGGAAAAGGTTATAGATCAAATGCAAATTGACCACAATTGACTTTTTATCCAATACAGCTGATTTTAGGTCATCTGATCAAATGACTGAGCAATTTTGTGATCAAAGACTTGAAACTTGACATGAGCAATCTTGAGAGTTCCTAATGATCCATGAAATTCATTTGAGGCCTTGAAAGTCCAATTGTCCTTGTGAAAACTCAAACCTTAATTTTTAGTTGTCAGTGGTTGAGGAGATGTCTTGAGCTGATCAAACCTTGTGTAGTCTTGAACCAATGGATACCTTATGACAGATTTCTTGAGAAATGAGAGGGAAAATTTTGGGGTACAACAACTGCCCCTATTCAATCTTCTTAAACCTGAAGAGTTAGATTAGCGGATTCGTCATTCGTGAGTTGAAGCTGAAAGATGATTGAACACTAAAGTGCCCAGAAATTTGCACTCGGAGATGTATTGGGAATGGGCTTATAGATGAAATTTGGAGGAATGATGGTAAATACTGGAAGAAGTACCAACACAAATCTTTGGTCGATTTATACTAAAACTTGATGTTTTACCTGTGGGGAAAAGAGTTAGTTAAATGCAGATGTATGCATCACGTTCTCAAGATGAATGAGATTGTGCTAAATGTGTTTCGTATATATATATATATATATATATATATATATATAAGCTAAATCCCGGATTGCTGTTGGGGATGAAGAATATACATATCTTCAAATTTTGTTAAAAGAATGCTTCCGTCGGGGATTATCTCTTGAATGTTAGTTGTTATCTGGTCGAATCCATGCTTCATAAAAACTTGCTGAGGATGAGGAAGTCAACTGCTATCTGGTCGGATTCCAGGTTTCACAATAACTTACTGGGGAAGAATAAATTAAACTGTTATCTGGTCGGATTCCAAGCTTCGCAAAATTTTCTTGAAGTTGAACTATTATCTGGTCGGATCCAGGCTTCACAGATTTTTGAGGTGGGTGAAGTTGAACTGATATCTGGTCGGGTCTGGACTTCACAGTAACTTGCTTTGAAACTAGTTGCTATCTGGTCGGATTCCAGGCTTCACAGTGAATTTCTGAGGGAATAAAGTTCATTGCTATCTGGCCGGATCCAGACTTCACAATAACTTACTTGAAAAGATGAAGTTGAACTGATATCTGGTCAGGTCCAGGCTTCACAGTAACTTGCTCGAAGAGATAAAGTTGAGCTGATATTTGGTCGGATCCAGGCTTCACGGTAACTTGCTGGGTAGAGGCAAACTCTACTGGGGAAAAGAAGTTAAAACCTTGTCTGGTTGAGTCCAGGTTCTTCAATATCTCGAAGAGTTAAACTATTATCCGGTCGGGTCCAGCCTTCATAGTGTCTTGAGAAGTTAACTATTATCTGGTCGGGTCCAGGTTTCATAGTAACTGAAAATTATACTATTATCTGGTCGGGGCCAGGCCTTATAGTATTTGAAAAGTTACCCAATTATCTGGTCAGGTCCAGGCTTCATAGTGACTGAAAGTTGTACTATTATTTGGTCGGGTCCAGGCTTCATAGTATTTGAAAAGTTACACCATTATCTGGTCAGGTCCAGGCTTCATAATGACTGAAAGTTGTACTATTATCTGGTCGGGTCAAAGCTTCATAGTATTAGAAAAAGTTACAATATCATCTGGTAAGGTCCAGGCTTCATAGTGACTGAAGGTTGTATTAATATCTGGTCGGGGCCAGACTTCATTGTATTTTGAACGAATGAAGTTGACTGTTATCTGGTCGGATCCAGGCTTCACAACAACTTACTGAAGTTAAAACTGTTATTTGGTCGGAGTCCAGGCTTCACAACAACTTTTGGAGATAGCAAGGACTTTGTTGGCTACTTCACTGGGGGAGGGTTGTGGCCCTCTGATTTGTAATAGTCTGAGAGGCGAACTCAAGCTTGTAACACGCCGTTTATATTTAAATGTTATTTCATTAATTATTTTCCAAAACTATTAAATTATATCTATTTTGAGAAATATATTCAATTGAGATCGATTGAAATATTAATTGGGTAATATGAAATAAAAATATTTATTATGTCGAAATATTATTTTGAATAATATTAATTTGGTGTGTAGTAATATTTGACTTTGTTTGATTAATTGGCATGATTAGGTTTATATAGAATAAATATTATTTAGTGTAATATTGTTTTAATAGAGTTATATATTATAATTTGAATTAAATAATTGTTGGGGCCAAATTATAATTTTAGAAAGATAGAGGGAGGAAAGTTAGTAGTAGAAAGATAGTTTTATAAAATAGAAAAGTAGAGTTAGTAAGAGTGGTTGGTAAGAAGAGAAAGAAGATAGAAAAGAGAGAAGAAGAAGAGAAGAGAAGGAGAAGGCTAGGGTTTGTTCTACAAAATCATCATCTTGTTCCAAGAAAATCAACACTAGAGGTAAGGGTTTGACTTCCACCAATTATTTAGTGTGTGATTTTATAGTTTTGATTTTGGAATAAATTAGGGGTTTAGGATATTAGTTTCACTACTATGATATGATGAAAAAAAAATTGGTATATTGATGAAATTGAGAGATGATTTAGGACCTAATATAATTAGTTATATCTATGTTTAATTACCTTAGTATTTTATTTGCAAAAATTCTATTCTGGTTACTGCAGCATAGAAATGTTGTAGCACTAGATAATGGAGGATTAGTACTTAGGAGTATATGTTTCGCTACTGTAGCGTTGTATTTGAGAAGTAATACTTTAAGACACATGTTCTTCTTTACAATAGCATATGAATGGAATGATGTTTAAATGGCATATTAAAGTGATATGTTGAGTAGTATTTAAGATTTATGTGTGATACTGTAACGCAAATGGGATTAGTACCTAAATGCAATTGCCCTGTTACTGCAGCGATTAAAAGAAGTGGTTTTAGAAGCAATTATTTTGGGTACTGTAGCGGCATTTGGAATTCCCGTTTAGTAACATTGTTTGCTCATATACTATTTAAATAATACTTTATTTGTTATAACAATGTATTATGCTAATTATTAATAATAATAATAATAATAATAATAATAATAATAATAATAATAATAATAATAATAATAATAATAATAATAATAATAATAATAATTTAGTATTACTACTATAGTGGTTTATGAGTTGAGTTAGAAATAATAAATTTAGTATAAAGTAGAAATAATAAAATTTTTGGCCGATAATTAATTAACCGATTTTAACCCAAATAGTCTGAATTATTATGCGGTTTATGGTAGTAATTTTGGTTGATCTGTTGGGTGACATTTTTGTTGAAAAATGTGAATTTTGCAGGTGAAATCGAATTAAGTTGAATGTTTCCGGTTTATGGAATTGTGTTTGTTTCTAATTTGCCGGTATAGGCGGTAAAAATTAGTTATCCGGAAATTAATGAAATTTGACGGGGTAACTAAGTTTAATGCGTAGGTAATTATGGTTGAGTTATTTTTGAGATTTCGACGTTTTCAAGGGCTAACCGGAATTGTGTTTGATTTGAATAAATCATGGAAGTAACATTGTTTAAACTTGTAGGTTACTTGATTTGTGAATAATATTTGCAATGCATGTACAATTGTTGGTATTTCATTGTGTTGGAATATGTGGTATGTGTATGTTAAGGTCGGAAGTGGTCTTAATTGCATACGAGTTATTGATCGTACATTGCATGGCATGGTTGGTCTTGAAATAGAGACGGTGAAACGGTGGGTTCATATTTTATAGACGTTGATCCTTGAATGGAAATAGACGTAGTGGCTTTGACCCGGAAAGGGAACATAGGCGGTGAAACTTGGGTTCACAAAAAAAAATAGACGTTGATCCTATATTGGAAATAGACGTAGTGGCTTTGATCCTATGTGGAAATATAGGCGGTGGAACTTCGGGTCCACGAGTCGGTACCGCATTCGCATATGTTGAGTCGTGTTGTGAGTCACATGCATAATTGTGTATATTGTGTATGTGTGTTGATGAGTTTGGTTATGTGCCAATATTGTTGTTGTTTGAATAATCGTTATGTGCCAATGATGTGAGTATTCGGATAATTGGTTTATATGGTTAATGTGTTGGAAATGACTTCCTTGAGTACGGATACTATATGTGATAAAATGAATATGATCATGATGTATTGCTTTATTTATTGCCATTGCTTTACGTTAATTACATGTTATATGATTATTGGAATTCTTACCCTTCTGTTTGAAAATGCTTTTGATGGCATTGTTCAGGTACCGAGGATGGTAGCGCAAGGCGCTAGTTAGCGGATGCATTCGATTGCAATCTGTTTTATTTTGATTAGAGTCGAGTCGATGCTCTGGTAGTAACACCTGGGGGGGGTATATTTCGTGTCGAACTCGTCTATTTTGTATTCGGATTATGATGTATATAATCCTTACTTTGTGTATATTATTTTGTGTATGTGAGACTTGATAACATATGCTTTACGTGAATTATCATGGCTTGATGCCTTGAATTATGTTTTGATTCCTCCATGAATGGAGATGAAGTTAAATATTGAAACTCCGTTGCGTTTGCACGAGAGAAAGAAGTTAAATATTTATGTATGTTTGTTTTGTGTTGATATGCTTAAATTTACAAACGTACCCTGTCCGTTTTTCTTTAAAATTTTGGAATGTGATGTGTGTTGTGACATCCCTTCCGTGCAAATTTATTTTCTCTGATTTTAATTCTTGCCTTTTATTTGTGGTAATTAGAAGGGGTGTTACAATAGTGGTATCAGAGCATAGTCGGTCAGTTGTCAGGTCTTATTTTTGTTAATCCCTTGTATTTGATTGTGTGGCTAACGCGATCAATACTTTGTGTTGTAGAGAAGATGGCTGGTAGAAGGAATGATGATGCTTTAGCTGAGGCATTGAGGTTGCTTACGGGGCCAATAAATCAGATGCTGCAAACGACTCAAGCGCCACATGATGGTACTGAAGATGCTTTCCGTGCTCTTGGGAAGTTCCAAAAGAACAACCCGCCTACTTTCAAGGGAGAGCATGCTCCGGTGGAAGCTCAAGAATGGTTAAAAGCAATTGAGAAAATCTTTCTTGTGATGAATTCCATCGACGCTCAGAAAGTGCAATTCGGAACACACATGCTGATTAAAGAGGCCGAAGACTGGTGGATCAACGCTAGTCAGAGGTATGAGGAGGAGCAGGTTGTGGTGACTTGGGAAATTTTCCGAGATGCATTCTTGGAGAATTATTTTCCGGAGGATGTTCGTGGTAAAAAGGAAGTTGAATTCCTGGAATTGAAACAAGGTAGTGGTTCGGTAGCTGACTATGCGACTAAATTTCAAGATTTGATCAAATACTGTCCTCACTACAACACTGTTAATGCTGAGAGGTCGAAGTGCCTTAAGTTTGTTAATGGTTTGAGGCCGGACATAAAGAAGGCGATTGGGTATCAGCAGATTACAAGATTCTCTGAGTTGGTTAATAAGAGTCGTATCTACGATGAAGACAGTCGGGATAGCACTGCTTATTACAAGAGCTTGAGTGAGAAAAGAGGTAAGGGACAGATGCGTCCTAAGCCTTATGATGGAAGAGGAAAGAGACCAATAAGTAGTGGAAAGAGTCCGAGTGGGGGAGTGACTACTCCAATCAAATGTTTTAAATGTGGTAAAGAGGGACATCGTGCTATGGAATGTCGCCAGGGGATAGTTAAGTGTTTCAAGTGTGACAGGGTGGGTCACAAAGCGGTGGATTGTAGAGTTGGTGTGAGTGTAACTTGCTTTAATTGTGGTGAGCGAGGCCACATAAGTACCAAATGTCCAAAGCCAAAGAAAGAAGTTGGAAAAGTATTCGTTTTATCTGGAGCAGAGACTTCTGCTGAGGAACGTCTAATCAGAGGTACATGCTTTATCTCTAATGTGTCTTTGGTTACTATTATTGATACGGGTGCGACGCATTCGTTTGTTGCTTTAGATTGGGCCAAGAGATTGGGCCTTGTCTTGTCTACTTTGGATCGAAGTATGGAGGTAGATACACCTGCGATGGGTTCAGTTTCTACTTCAGTTGTTTGTTTGAAGTGTCCTTTACGCATGTGCGGAAGAGATTTCGAAGTTGATCTCGTGTGTCTTCCTTTGCATCAGATACATGTGATTCTGGGTATGGACTGGTTGAAAGCCAACCATGCCTATATCAACTATTTTGCTAAGGCTGTTCTTTTTCTCGAGTCCGAGAAAGATGGTGTGGTTTTCTTGTCTACACAGCAAGTTGAGAAGAGTGTGAAGAATGGAGATGGATTGTTTATGCTTATGGCGAGTATGGTTTTAGAAGATGGTAGAGTAAGAAAGGATTATCCTGTGGTATGCGAATTTCCTGAAGTGTTTCCTGAAGAGATTACGGATTTACCTCCTGAGTGTGAGGTAGAGTTTTCCATCGACTTAATTCCTGGTACTAGTCCTGTTTCGATGGCTCCTTATAGGATGTCACCGTCGGAACTAGTGGAACTGAAGAGTCAGCTGGAAGAGTTGCTTGACAAAAGGTTTATTCGTCCTAGTGTGAGTCCGTGGGGTGCTCCAGTTTTACTTGTGAAGAAGAAAGAAGGAACAATGAGACTTTGTGTGGATTATAGGCAGCTAAACAAAGTGACCATTAAGAACAAGTATCCTTTGCCAAGGATTGATGATTTAATGGATCAGCTGGTGGGTGCGTGTGTGTTTAGCAAGATTGACTTGAGGTCAGGCTATCATCAGATTCGCGTGAAAGCGGGTGATATTCAGAAAACTGCGTTCAGAACTCGTTATGGACACTATGAGTATTCGGTGATGCCTTTTGGTGTTACGAATGCACGTGGTGTGTTCATGGAGTATATGAACAGAATCTTTCATGAGTTTCTGGATAAGTTTGTGGTGGTGTTCATCGATGACATTTTGATTTATTCCAAGAGTGAAGCAGAGCATGCCGAACACTTGAGAATTGTTTTGTCAATTCTGAAGGAAAATCATTTGTTTGCTAAACTTTCGAAGTGTGAATTCTGGTTAGAACAAGTGAGTTTCCTTGGTCACGTGATATCTCGTGGAGGTATTACTGTGGATCCTTCGAAGATAGAAGCCGTGTCAGAATGGGAATCTCCAAAGTCAGTTTTTGAGATTCGAAGCTTTCTTGGTTTAGCGGGTTATTACCGTAATTTCATTGAAGGCTTTTCCAAGCTAGCTTTACCGTTGACACAATTGACTAGGAAGAGTCAAGCGTTCGTGTGGACTCCGCAGTGTGAAGATAGTTTCCAAGAGTTGAAGAGAAGGTTGACAACTGCGCCAGTTTTGATTTTGCCTAAACCATCTGAACCGTTTACGGTCTATTGCGATGCTTCTTTGATGGGTTTAGGAGGTGTGTTAATGCAAAATGGGCAGGTTGTGGCGTATGCTTCGAGGCAACTCAAGGTGCATGAGAGGAATTATCCAACTCATGACTTGGAGTTGGCAGCGGTGGTTTTTGTGTTAAAGATTTGGAGGCATTATTTGTTTGGGTCGAGACTCGACGTCTTTAGCGATCATAAGAGTTTGAAATATCTGTTTGATCAAAAAGAGTTGAATATGAGGCAAAGAAGGTGGCTAGAGTTTCTTAAAGATTATGACTTCAGTTTGAATTACCATCCTGGTAAGGCAAACGTGGTTGCAGATGCTTTGAGCAGGAAGTCTTTACACCTGTCTATGTTGATGGTTAAAGAATGGGAATTGTTGGAGCAATTTCGAGATTTGAGTTTGGTGTGTGAAGAGACTTATTTTGGCGTGAAGCTTGGTATGATGAAGCTTACTAGTGGTGTCTTGGAAGAGATTAGAGATGGGTAAAAGTCAGATTTGGTTTTGGTTGACAAGTTTACTTTGGTGAATCAAGGTCAAGGTGGAGAGTTCAGAATTGATGAGAATGGAATTTTGAGATGTCATGATAGAGTTTGCATTCCCGATGTGGGGTATGTGAAAAAGAGGATTCTTGAGGAAGGTCATAGAAGTGGGTTAAGTATTCACCCTGGTGCTAAGAAGATGTATCAAGATTTAAAGAAGCTGTTTTGGTGGCCTTGTATGAAGAAAGAAATTGTTGAGTTTGTGTATGCTTGTTTGGTTTGCCAAAAGTCTAAGATTGAACATCAGAAGCCTTCGGGTTTGTTGCAACCGTTGTCTATTCCCGAGTGGAAGTGGGATAGTATCTCGATGGATTTTGTTTCTGGTTTGCCGAGGACTCTGAGTAACCATGAGGCTATTTGGGTCATAGTGGATAAATTGACTAAATCTGCACACTTTATTCCGATTAGGATGGATTACACTATGGAGAAGCTTGCTAAGTTGTATGTGGAACGGATTGTTTGTTTACATGGTATTCCTACATGTATTGTTTCAGATAGAGATCCGCGTTTCACTTCAAGATTTTGGGAAGGTTTACAAAGAGCCTTGGGTACTAAGCTGAGATTGAGTTCCGCTTATTATCCTCAGACGGATGGTCAAACGGAGAGAACAATTCAGTCACTTGAGGATTTGTTGCGTGCTTGTGTTTTGGATCAAGGAGGTTCATGGGAGAGTCATTTGCCTTTGATTGAGTTTACTTATAATAATAGTTTTCATTCTAGCATTGGCATGGCTCCTTTTGAGGCATTGTATGGAAGACGATGTAGGACACCTTTGTGTTGGTACGAGACGGGAGAAAGTGCTATAGTTGGTCCGGAATTGGTTCAAGAGGCTACGGATAAGATCAAATTGATAAGAGAGAAGATGAAAGTGTCTCAAAATCGCCAAAAGAGTTACTATGACAAGAGGAGGAAACCTCTTGAGTTCAAGAAGGATGAACATGTGTTTTTGAAGGTGAATCCAACTACGGGTGTTGGAAGGGCGCTTAAATCGCGGAAGTTAACACCTCGGTTTATTGGTCCTTATCAGATTTCAGAGCGGATTTGAAGTATGGCTTATCGGATTGCATTGCCGCCATCATTTTCAAATTTGCATGATGTGTTTCACGTTTCGCAATTACGAAAGTATATTGCGGATCCGTCTCATGTTATTCAAGCGGATGATTTGGAAGTAAGAGACAATTTGACGGTTGAGGTTTTACCGGTGAGGATTGAAGATAGAAAGGTGAAACAACTAAGAGGAAGAGAGATTGCTTTGGTTAAAGTTGCATGGGGTGGTTCGGCGAATGGTAATGTGACGTGGGAGCTTGAAAGTCGGATGCGGGATTCATATCCCGAATTGTTCGTTTAGAGGTAATTTTCGAGGCCGGAAATCTTTTAAGTGGGGGAGAGTTGTAACACGCCGTTTATATTTAAATGTTATTTCATTAATTATTTTCCAAAACTATTAAATTATATCTATTTTGAGAAATATATTCAATTGAGATCGATTGAAATATTAATTGGGTAATATGAAATAAAAATATTTATTATGTCGAAATATTATTTTGAATAATATTAATTTGGTGTGTAGTAATATTTGACTTTGTTTGATTAATTGGCATGATTAGGTTTATATAGAATAAATATTATTTAGTGTAATATTGTTTTAATAGAGTTATATATTATAATTTGAATTAAATAATTGTTGGGGCCAAATTATAATTTTAGAAAGATAGAGGGAGGAAAGTTAGTAGTAGAAAGATAGTTTTATAAAATAGAAAAGTAGAGTTAGTAAGAGTGGTTGGTAAGAAGAGAAAGAAGATAGAAAAGAGAGAAGAAGAAGAGAAGAGAAGGAGAAGGCTAGGGTTTGTTCTACAAAATCATCATCTTGTTCCAAGAAAATCAACACTAGAGGTAAGGGTTTGACTTCCACCAATTATTTAGTGTGTGATTTTATAGTTTTGATTTTGGAATAAATTAGGGGTTTAGGGTATTAGTTTCACTACTATGATATGATGGGAAAAAAATTGGTATATTGATGAAATTGAGAGATGATTTAGGACCTAATATAATTAGTTATATCTATGTTTAATTACCTTAGTATTTTATTTGCAAAAATTCTATTCTGGTTACTGTAGCATAGAAATGTTGTAGCACTAGATAATGGAGGATTAGTACTTAGGAGTATATGTTTCGCTACTGTAGCGTTGTATTTGAGAAGTAATACTTTAAGACACATGTTCTTCTTTACAGTAGCATATGAATGGAATGATGTTTAAATGGCATATTAAAGTGATATGTTGAGTAGTATTTAAGATTTATGTGTGATACTTTAACGCAAATGGGATTAGTACCTAAATGCAATTGCCCTGTTACTGCAGCGATTAAAAGAAGTGGTTTTAGAAGCAATTATTTTGGGTACTGTAGCGGCATTTGGAATTCCCGTTTAGTAACATTGTTTGCTCATATACTATTTAAATAATACTTTATTTGTTATAACAATGTATTATGCTAATTATTATTATTAATAATAATAATAATAATAATAATAATAGTTATATAAATAATTTAGTATTACTACTATAGTGGTTTAAGAGTTGAGTTAGAAATAAGAAATTTAGTATAAAGTAGAAATAATAAAAATTTTGGCCGATAATTAATTAACCGATTTTAACCCAAATAGTCCGAATTATTATGCGGTTTATGGTAGTAATTTTGGTTGATCTGTTGGGTGACATTTTTGTTGAAAAATGTGAATTTTGCAGGTGAAATCGAATTAAGTTGAATGTTTCCGGTTTATGGAATTGTGTTTGTTTCTAATTTGCCGGTATAGGCGGTAAAAATTAGTTATCCGGAAATTAATGAAATTTGACGGGGTAACTAAGTTTAATGCGTAGGTAATTATGGTTGAGTTATTTTTGAGATTTCAACGTTTTCAAGGGATAACTGGAATTGTGTTTGATTTGAATAAATCATGGAAGTAACATTGTTTAAACTTGTAGGTTACTTGATTTGTGAATAATATTTGCAATGCATGTACAATTGTTGGTATTTCATTGTGTTGGAATATGTGGTATGTGTATGTTAAGGTCGGAAGTGGTCTTAATTGCATACGAGTTATTGATTGTATATTGCATGGCATGGTTGGTCTTGAAATAGAGACGGTGAAACTGTGGGTTCATATTTTATAGACGTTGATCCTTGAATGGAAATAGACGTAGTGACTTTGACCCGGAAAGGGAACATAGGCGGTGAAACTTGGGTTCACAAAAAAAATAGACGTTGATCCTATATTGGAAATAGACGTAGTGGCTTTGATCCTATGTGGAAATATAGGCGGTGGAACTTCGGGTCCACGAGTCGGTACCGCATTCGTATATGTTGAGTCGTGTTGTGAGTCACATGCATAATTGTGTATATTGTGTATGTGTGTTGATGTGTTTGGTTATGTGCCAATATTGTTGTTGTTTGAATAATGGTTATGTGCCAATGATGTGAGTATTCGGATAATTGGTTTATATGGTTAATGTGTTGGAAATGACTTCCTTGAGTACGGATACTATATGTGATAAAATGAATATGATCATGATGTATTGCTTTATTTATTGCCATTGCTTTACCTTAATTACATGTTATATGATTATTGGAATTCTTACCCTTCTGTTTGAAAATGCTTTTGATGGCATTGTTCAGGTACCGAGGATGGTAGCGCAAGGCGCTAGTTAGCGGATGCATTGGATTGTAATCTGTTTTATTTTGATTAGAGTCGAGTCGATGCTCTGGTAGTAACACCTGGGGGGGTATATTTCGTGTCGAACTCGTCTATTTTGTATTCGAATTATGATGTATATAATCCTTACTTTGTGTATATTATTTTGTGTATGTGAGACTTGATAACATATGCTTTACGTGAATTATCATGGCTTGATACCTTGAATTATGTTTTGATTCCTCCATGAATGGAGATGAAGTTAAATATTGAAACTCCGTTGCGTTTGCACGAGAGAAAGAAGTTAAATATTTATGTATGTTTGTTTTGTGTTGATATGCTTAAATTTACAAACGTACCCTGTCCGTTTTTCTTTAAAATTTTGGAATGTGATGTGTGTTGTGACATCCCTTCCGTGCAAATTTATTTTCTCTGATTTTAATTCTTGCCTTTTATTTGGGGTAATTAGAAGGGGTGTTACAAAGCTGGAGAGGATAGACTCAGTCGGGGCAGACAAATTTAGTTAGGGAAATAAACCCTATTGAGGAATACTTGACGAACTGCTGACGAGGTGAGTTCTTTTAGGAAGATATCCACAAGGCTTCTTCTTTTAGGACCAACTTAGCTTGGGAGAGAGCTGTCAAGAGATTGAGACTCTGGCTAGGGATCAACCTATGCAAAAAGACTTTGTGGGCAACTCTGTTGGGACAAAGGTTTATTGTAGCCTTCCTTGTGGGGATAATGCTAATGAAATAATTCGGTGGGGGACATTCCATATACATTAAAGAGATGTTTGCTGCTGCTTAGCAGGACACATGTGCCAAATAGTTTTAATCACGTTCACATGCATATGTTCGTTCAATTTTAGTCATTGGACGTCTTTAGCATTCAAAACAAAAACAGAAAGTTTACACTTCAAAGTATATTTGTATTGATATTTTGCCCATGAATAGGCATTTTTGTACAAAGAGACGGAGATCCTAGTAAGAGGAAATATTAGAAGGGAAAACAAAATTGAAAACAAAGATAATAGCCATGTGGAAGTGATCTCATTGCATTCCAACTCTACTATTTCCCCAATGTCTTTGAACGTCCCTTGCAACTGACAGAAGTTGATTGGACTGATCTTGGACCGTTTGAACTAGGACCTTGGTCATAAAGTCGATTGTGGTGATTCCACAGGACATAGTCATACGCTTTTAATCCTTAACATTTTCCTGGACATCCCTTTCGAGTTTTCAGCCCACCAGGATACCCATTTTTTCCCAAGTCGCCCTTTCGGGTTTTCAACTTGCCGGGTGTACAATCTTTTGCATATATCCCTAATTTTTTCCCAAACCTTTTGGTTTTCCGGGACACCCTTATCTTGCCTAGGTGTGTCAACCTAGCGGGTCTCTTATGCGTAGTATTTTTTAACTATGTCTGCATTCACATGATGTGGGAAGTCTTCATCGTCCATGGTAGTCAGCATCATGGAACCACCAGAGAACACTCTCTTGACAAAAAATGGACCTTCGTAGGTGGGATTCCATTTGCCCCTGGGGTCTCCTTGTGGAAGAATGATGCACTTTATCACCAAGTCACCAGCTTGATATACTTGAGGTCTGATCTTTTTGTTGAAAGCCTTGATCATACGTTTTTGGTACATCTGACCATGACAAACGGCAACCAGTCACTTTTCAACGATCAAGTTCAACTGATCAAATCTTGTCTGAATCCATTCGTCTTCGCCTAGGCCTGCCTCATTCATAATCCTTAATGAGGGAATCTGAACTTCCATTGGAAGAACAACTTCCATGCCATAGACCAAATAAAAGGGAGTTGCCCCAGTTAATGTCTGAGCTGAAGTACGGTATCCATGAAGAGCAAACGGTAACATCTCATGCCAATCCTTGTAGATCACTACCATCTTCTGCATAATCTTCTTAATGTTTTTGTTAGCCGCTTCCACTGTGCCATTCATTTTAGGTCTATAAGGAGAAGAATTGTGATGCTTGATTTTGAACTGAGTGCAAAGTTCTGTAATCATAGCATTATTGAAGTTAGTCCCATTATCAGTGATGATCCTTTTGGGGATACCATAGCGGCATATGAGATTGTGTTTGATGAATCTGGCTACCATGTTCTTGGTGAATGAGGCAAATGAGGCGGCTTCAACCCATTTGATGAAATAATCGATGACGACCAGAATGAAGCGATGTCCATTAGAAGCAGTGGGTTTGATCTCTCCAATCATGTCAATGCCCCACATTGCAAATGGCCACGGAGCGGTCATGACGTTCAGAGGGATAAGAGGAACATGGACCTTGTCAGCATAGATTTTGCATTTGTGGTAAGTTCTTGAGTGGTGATCACAATCAGTCTCCATTGTTGACCAATAGTAACCAGCTCTCAGGATTTTCTTGGCCATAGTATATCCGCTAGAGTGAGTCCCAAAGAGACCATCATGCATGTCTTCCTTAATTTCCTCTGCCTCCTTCTTGTCCACACATCGGAGTAGAGTAGAATCATGGTTGTGTTTGTACAAGATTCCATTACTTAGGAAGAATTTGGCTAAAAATATTCGTAAGAACTATTTGTCATTGATGGATGCTCCTTCGGGATACTCTTGTGCTTCAAGGTATCTCTTCAACTCATGGTACCATGGCTTGTCGGTGTCAGTGTCAAGCTCATAGCAGTGCGTAGGTTCATCGAATCTCTCAATTGTAATCATAGTAGCTTCGTTGTCCCATTTAACCTTGAACATAAAAGACATTATGGCCAAAGCATCGGCTAATTGATTTTCTTCCCTAGGGAAGTGCTCAAAGGTGATCTCTTCGAAGTAAGGAATCAGAGACAACACAAGCTCCTTATAAGGGATGAGATTAGGGTGCTTATTGTCCCAATCTCCTTTTACTTGGATAATCACTAGAGTGGAATCGCCGAAAACATGTAAGTGCTTGATCTTCAAATCAATGGCAGCCTTCAGACCCAAAATGCATGCTTCGTACTCAGCCATGTTGTTTGTACAATTGAAGCATAGCCTGGTAGTGAAAGGAGTGTGGCAACCTTCATGGGAGATGATCACAACACCAATTGCATTACCCAAAGCGTTGGAATCCCCATCGAAGACCATAGTCCATCGGGATCCTTGTTCAGGTCCGTCATACGGTCCCAGTTTCGCGCAGTCGGTCACTAGCATGATGTTCTCATCCGGGAAGTCAAAGTTCATGGACTGATAATCATCAATAACTTGGTGGGCCAAATGATCTGCTAATACACTTCTTTTGATGGCCTTTTGGTTGTGTATTAAATATCGTACTCATTCAAGCTCATTTGCCATCTAGTTATCCGCCCGGAAAGAGCGGGCTTCTCAAAGATGTACTTGATAGGGTCCATCTTAGGAATAAGTAGAGTGGTATGAGTCAACATATACTGTCTTAGCCAACGAGAAGCCCATGCCAGAGCGCAACAAGTTTTCTCGAGCAGTGATATTCTGGTTTCACAATCGGTAAACTTTTTTCTCAGGTAGTAAATTGCATGCTCTTTTCGGCCAGACTAATCATGTTGGCCTAACACACACCCCATAGAATTCTCTAGTACCGACAAATACATGATCAAGGGTCTTCCTTCAACTGGAGGCATTATAATAGGAGGTTCTTGCAGTTATTCTTTGATTTTTTTGAAGGCAATTTGGCATTCATCATTCTATCTAACTACCTGATCTTTCTTCAAGAGTTTGAAGATTGGCTCACAAGTAGCAGTTAAGTGAGATATGAAGCGGGCGATGTATTTAAGATGACCCAAGAATCCTCTAACTTCCTTTTCAGAGTGGGGGACTGGAATTTCTTGGATGGATTTCACCTTAGCAGGATCGACTTCGATACCTTTACCATTGACAACAAAACCTAGAAGCTTTCCAGATCGTACTCCGAATATGCACTTATTAGGGTTCAACCTCAATTTGTACTTTTTCAGCCTCTCGAATAGCTTGTATAGGTGATTGAGATGCTCCTCTTCATTTTGTGACCTTGTAATCATATCATTCATATATACTTATATTTCATGATGGATCATATCATGAAACAAAGCTAACATGGCCCTTTGATATGTTTCCCTTGCATTCTTTAATCCGAACGGCATGACCTTTGTGATGCGGTGGGAGAACTGACTTGAGGTTTTGCGTTTGTGTTCGCAAATGTTGCGGTTAGCAAGAGTCGCCACCGACTTTTCTTTTATCCAAAAGGAAAGGTAAAAAAGCACATGAAAGACCTTTGAGATGTTTTCTTGAGTTTGGAGGTAGATTATGAAAAGGGAAGGTGCTAGCACCCTTTTCATCCATGGTTTTCTATGGGCTCTTAGTTACTTGTTTAGATCACTTGCTTTTGCTTTGAAATTGTTTGAAATGGTGCTTTGTGTGGTTTTGAAAGTATTTTGAAAAGAGGCCATTGTTTAGGCAATCTTTGTAATGATTCTCGTTCGTAAGAATGTATACAAAGATGTTTGTCCTTTTGAAAAATGTTTCAATATTTTGTAAGATGTTTTGAAATGCGCGTGTTTGTTTTTGAAAATAGTAAGGATTATTTTGAAATTGATCAAGTAACTAGAAGCTATCTACCTACTCAAATGTATTTCTTGTGCATTTTTATTCCTTTGACATTGTTGATTTACCATTGATTTGGTAAACAACCCTACCTTTGGATGTAAACAGGACGGGCGTGGGTCATCGTATAACCATGATAGCAATATTTCCAAGTATCTTAGATGTTTGAGGGACCAAGATCATTTTTGTTTAGGCAACCTTTTGATAGTGTCATCGAGGGACTATGATCTTATATTGTTTTATTTCGCCAAGATACCACACATGCGTAACATGGCCATTTTGTTTAGGCAACCAAGTGGGTGAAACCCTAAGGGTGCTTGTGTGCAATGTGTGTCATTTTACATGCATTTGTCTTGTATTAGTTCTTGTCTATTTGTTTGTTTTTGGTCTTGTCATGCAAACCCTAGTTTACTAAACATGATATAAATGAGATAAATTGCGTAAATGTAAACTAAGCTATTACAACAATTATTATGGGAGGGGGGATAAAAGTTTTTGAATAGGGATATTGCACAAAATAAACCCTAAAAATACTATTACAACTCAATTGAATATTGTGTGAATTAAATAAATGTACAAATATTTAAATATGTAATGCAATATCTTTATGGAAAAAATGTTTTGTATTTGTTTAAGGTATGAGAAAATAAAATTAATTAACCCTAGAAAATAAGGAAAAATAATATTATTATTTTTGAAAGGGGGAAACCCTAATTTTTTATTAAAAGAAATATATGTTTCCTATTTTTATTTTGTCCATTTTTTGTACAAGAAAATAATAAATAATATTATGTACAAATATTAAAAATTAAAATATGTATGGAAAATAAATATTTTATGTGTATAAATAATAGAATAACAATATTAAGTATTTTTAAATATTTACAAATTATTTAAGAAAATAAGATCTATTCGATTAAATAAACTATTTTTATGCTAAAAATAATAAAAAAATAAAATAAAAATGTGAAAATAAATAAGTTATTTTTGGGTATTTTTTATCATTAGAAAAAATAAATGCAAATAATAAATATAAAAATATGCAATAAAATGCAAAAATATAAGAAAATAGTCAGGGGGTGCAAAAGTAATCCAGGGGGTGCAAAAAGTAAAAACAAAAAGGCCAGAAATGTAAAAAAGCCCAAGTCAGCTCATCTTCGTCCCTGTCCTTCAGCTTTGTGCGCGTGTTCTTCTTCAAATCTGTAACTTGGTATTGCTTGCATAAAAACAAAAACTTATAACACAAAACATGTAGCATTTTCTCTCACGATTCCAATGATATAAAATTTGTAACCTAACTCTAAAATATCAGGGAGAATTTTATCAGCCCTAATTCGTGACCTAGAAATTCCAGCATTTTCAAACTTCAAATTCTCTCAGCTCAGTTAATATAAATGGAAAGTATGCATATGTACAACTTCACCATGCTAGGGATTGTATTTTTTATTCACAAATCGTGGCTTGAGGATGCTTAAATAGAGAGATAGAGTTTTGAAAAATACCTCCTTCAGCTGGATTTGGATATGACAATGTGGGGACTTTGAGTGAGGCCTGAGGATCGTGTGAGCTTCCTTGAACTTCCTTCAAGCTACTCCAATGCCTAGTTTGCTTTGTGGATGGCCATAACTTACTGCACAAGTCAAGCTGCAACCTCCAAATTTGGAAATGGCAATGGCTGAAACAG
Organism: Vicia faba; assembly: GCA_948472305.1. NCBI lineage: Eukaryota > Viridiplantae > Streptophyta > Magnoliopsida > Fabales > Fabaceae > Vicia > Vicia faba. The sequence goes on along the minus strand of OX451737.1, from coordinate 1,705,835,346 downwards.
GGCTTACAGATGCAGGATGAATGCTTGGACTGCTTTGGTATAATGTGTATGAAGTGTTTCAAATGCTAAAGGGCAAAACGCACGAGCCAAAATGAAGTTGGCAATGATTTTGCAGAACTGTAATGTTTGGGCAGAATTTTGTGTTTTTCAGCTTGAGAGTGTTTTTGGATGCTATTAATTCGTGTTTAGCATTGTAATGACTTGGTATATTTGTATAGAATGGATACAAAGTCCACTCTCACTAGTTGTACAAGTTCTAGCACTTTTGGCCAACTTTCTTGCATTTTAAGAAAAGTGACATGACTTATGCAAACATGCTTGTACTGCTTGCTTGTGAGTTGATAGGAGTTGGTACACATTGCTTAAGATCTGTGGAGATTGCTTTCCTCAAAGAAACAGGTCCAAGGCTCAAGATGGACAATGTTGCAAAAGTTTCACTTTATGAAAATGGCAATGTGAGCTTTATGCCTAAAATGGAATTACAACTTGTACAATGCTTCAAAAGTGAAAATAAAGCCTTTAACCTCTGAGTTTGCATTTAATTATGGAGTTTAGAATGAGTTTAGGACCTGTAATGCAAGGTACAAGCATCAAAGATCTGATTTGCAACTTTATGCATTGTAAAAATGGCATGAACAAAAGTGATAAAATGCCAACTTCTCTTCTTCGGTTCTCCCTAACCAAAAATGATCTTGGAGAGTTCTTGGACATTTTGGAAAGCTTGTAATATGATATATAATCCATATTTGAAATGCATTTTGAGATACCTATTGGAACTAGGTGAAAAATGTCCATGAAGTTGGGTCAAAAAACTGCCTAAATTAGGGCAAATTTTCACTAAGTTATTTAGTTCATGGACCTATATTCACAAATTCATAACTTGAGATCCAAGCATCTTTTGGGAAAAGTTTGTGAAGAAAAGTTGTATATTTCAAGGAGGAATACAACTTTAATGTTGGGAGTTTTATTTGAATCAAATTTCATCATGATGAAAAAGTGGTGGAAAGTTGGGAAAAAATAAGAAAATTTCCATACTTAGAAAAATTCTAAGTTATGAAAATTTTCAAATTCAAAACCCTAATTTGCAATTTTGAGTTTCTTGGTGAACAAGTTTCATGTTTTGACATATCTTGATGAATTATGACCCTTGGCACTTGATTTTGACCAAAAAGTCAAAGTTTAACTTTTCAGTGTACAGTTCACTTTTAATCAGTTGACTGGAAAATTCATCTGTCAATCCAATGATCTTGAGATCTTTTGAACCATGTGATTAGGTCAAGATGATGCCATTGAGTCCTTGAAATAATGTTTGAACCCAATTATTCATTGGCTTGTTTAAAAATCATAAATTTCCCTTTCTCAATCAAAACCCTAATTTTGACCATTTTGCCCTTTTGATGATTTGATCAAATTTCTTGAGGAGTTGTGATCCAAACTTGATCAAATGGTACATATGAGTCTAAAATGTTGTTGTGGATAAAAAATTATGAAGTTTGACTGTAAATTGACCAAGGTTGACTTTTCCCCCAATACAGTTGATTTTTAGGTCAACTGTCCAATTGACTGATCAAAAATGTGATTCAAGGCCTGAAACTTAACATTAGGAATCTTAGGGGTCCAACATGATGTATGAAAGTAATATGAAGCATTGGTGGTCCAAAAAACCTTGTGCAAACTCAAACCCTAATTTTTTCTTGAGTCCAAGAAGTCTTGTGAAAAAGTCTTGATAAATGAGAGGGCAAATTTTGGGGTACAACAACCTTGTAACAAAAGGTGCCCCATTGCATAACAAAAGTGGTCTTCTCCATGTATTAAAGAGTCATCTTAATTTGATTATAGTCGGAGAAACCATCCATGAAAGAGAAGAATTTATATTGAGCAGTGTTATCGACAAAGACATCAATATGTGGTAGAGGGAAGTCATCCTTGGGGCTTGCCCTATTCAGATCCCTATATTCTACGCACATGCGAAATTTTCCGTCTTTCTTCGGTACTGGCACCACATTTGCAAACCATTGGGGATACGATGTCACAGCTAGGAATCCTGCATCAAATTGTTTCATGACCTTAGCTTTTATCTTTTCAGACATGTCAGGCCTCATACGACGAACTTTTTGTTTGATAGGAGGACAATCTTCCTTTATCGGCAGACGATGAACTACAATGTCGGTATCCAACCCTGGCATATCTTTATACGGCCAAGCAAATACTTCCACATAGTCATGCAACATCTAAACCAATCTTCTCTTGACACTGCTTTCCAGGTTAACACCGATCTTGACCTCTTTCTTGTCTGTCTCGGTACCTAGATTGATGACTTCAACTGACTCTTTGTGCGGCTGAATAGCTTTTCCCTCTTGTAATAGAAGTCTGGCTAGTTCTCCTGATATTTCACAATCTTCCTCGCTTCGTCTTTGGCTTGGTTAATTGGATGTTTGAAGTCATGGTTAGCAAAAGTAGAGTCAATGGCAATAAGATCTGGAGTGGATGAGGACCTACAAGAGTGTGTGTGTGTGCATGTAAGATACATGTCTATTTTGAAAAACGTATATGAAGAAAAAGAAAGATAATGAGCACAAAAGTTCGAATGAAAAAAGTCCAATGATTTGTATTGAATGATCATATGATAAAATGAACATAAATAAAACCCTTGACAAATGGACCATAGTTCCCCGGGCCAGGCACATGGCATAAAAGTCATTGTTTAATATTACAGACAAAATGTTCTTGAATTAATAGAAAGCAATAAACAAGTGATTACTCCTCAATGAAGGGGATGGGAAAGAAGTCCTTTGCGTTCTAATTGTTGAGCTCTGTTGTAGTAGGGTATACCCATTCTTCAAACGCACATTCATCATCAGAATCACCCATAATGTTAACTTCATGACTTCCAATACAAAGAGGGGGCTTCCATGCACGAGCGCTCCTCACTTCTTTCTGAGCCTTGATAGTGAAACCCAAACCACATTTGTCTGCTTTGAATGGGATCTCGGGGAGTTGCCCCCAAGTATCATAGCTTCCTTCTTCAACTGCAGCACGAGCATCTCTAAATGAAACCATCTTTGTCACGACCTTAACAGCTTTGGACACATCAGAGGAAAATTTGGATGTAGAAACCATTGGTGGCACAACTCAAAAGCCTGACACGGGGTTTCTATAAATTCGCCATCCATCTCCACATATTTGAAATAATTAAGGTGGCTTACCATGAACTCCTCCTCACCACAGACAGTGACAATCCTTCCTTTGATCGGATACTTGAGTTTTTGATGAAGGGTTGACATTACTGCTCCTGCTCCATGAATCCAAGGTCGACCCAACAGATAGGAGTAAGAAGGACGGATATCCATGATGTAGAGAGTAGATTTGAAAATTCGTGAGCCCACCTTAATCGGGAGATCCACCTCTCCATGAATTGTCCTTTTGGACCCATCGAAAGCCCTCACAATAATATCACTTGGTTTCAAAATTAGTCCTTCACAGTCTAAATGGTCCAAATCCCCCTTGGGTAGCAGATTTAAAGAAGAGCCAGTGTCAACCAGAACATGTGCTAGGGTAGTCCCTTTACATTCAACATAAACATGCAGAGCTTTGTTATGGTTATTTCCAAGTGGTGTCAGATCAACATCCGAGAACCCCAAACCATTGTCGACCATCAAGCTTTCCACACAATTTTCAAACTGCTCAGTTGTGGTCTCATGAGGGACATGAGCCTTCTTCAAGAATTTGATTAATACCCGTGCATGAGCATCAGAACAAAGTAGCAAAGGTAACATGGAAATCTTGGAAGGGGTTTGGCCCAACTGCTCCACAATCTTGAAATCACTCCTTTTTATAATTTTCAAGAGCTCATCCATTTCTCGAGCGGAAGGTTACCCATCAGCAATGACTTTTGCGGGTATCTCTGTCTCAACAGGCTCAACTACCTTCTCTTTTCCCCTTGTATCAGCACTAGGCTTAGCAGTGGTGATGCGGATAGGCGCCTTTGTAGCAGTTGGTGGTGAGATGTTGGGTGAAAATATTCTCTCAGTTCTGGTCACCTTACTAGAGCCAGTAATGTTACCAATGTCGTCAGCTTTTCTTTCTTCAATCTAAGCGTCTTGCTTTATTCCATGGTAAAACACCTCAGTACCATAGTTTTGTGGTACTACTTTGTTAGAAGAGTACAAAATTGGCCCTAGGGAGGTAATTACCAGAGGAGCAACAGTCGGTTCATTCGAAATCCTGGTAGGACCCTTAGAAGAGATCCTAAGAGGCTTGCTTGAGATCTTTACAATAGAGAGGTCCTCAATCTTATTGGTCAAACTTTTAGCGAACAAAGTCTTCTCAAATAGGATCTCATGGCTATTCATCAGGCATTGAAGGCCTTCCTTCAGCCATTTGCATCCACTGAGTTGTTTGGCACAACAATCACAGTCCTTCAAAAATCCAGGGAAAATCCTGACTTTCAGTAAGTTCTTTTTGATAATGGTTAATAGGGTAGTCAAGTCTTTGACGGAGGAAACAAAAATGGTGTCTTCAATAGCATTGACACCATTGCCATGATTTGGTAGAGGCGCGGTGATTACATTCGGAGTTGGAGGAGTATCAAATTCAATGGTCTTGTTGTCTATTAAGTCTAGAATTTTATTCTTCAGCGCCCAGCATTGGTCAGTCTCATGCCCGGGACTATTCGAGTGATATGCACACTTGGTATTCAGATTGTATTTAGGTGAAGTTGTATTTGGATTGGCCGGAGGATCACACAGTGTCACCAAATTAGCCTTTAACAGGTGTTGTAAGGCTTGGGATAATGACATGCCTATCCTTGTGTATTCCCTTCACGGAGCCTCAAACCGTTGATGATTGGAATATTATCTTTGAGCAGGTGGTGGGTTGGAAAATCGAACAACAATGATGGACGGACGGTCATTCTTCTTGGTATAGACCCTTTCCCCATACATAACATTTGCTTCTTTCTTCCTGGTAAAAGGTTTCTTTACGGGATTGGAGGTGGAGGCAGATGCTATGGGAATCTTCCCGCTTTTGATACCACTTTCAACTCTTTCACCGGTTAATATCAACTTGGTGAAACCGGAAGAAGAACAACCAACCAATAAGTTGAAAAATGGACCAGATAAAGTGCTCATAAACATATCAATATGCTCCCTATAGGTTAATGGCGGTTGGACCCTACTGGAAATATCCCTCCACTTTTGGGCGTACTCTTTGAACCATTCATCCTTACCCATTGTCATGTCTTGCAATTGAACTCTTGTTGGTGCCAGGTCGGCATTTTACTGGTATTGGTGGTAGAAAGAGGTACTAAGTCTTCCCATGTATGGATACAGGAACCCTCCAATTAGTAAAACCACTCTAGTTGCATCCTAGCCAAGCTTTCTTGAAAGAAGTGAACCCTGAGTTTCTTGTCGGTGGTGTGCGGTTAAATTTTGCTCACATGAGACTTCAGGTGGAGTTTTGGGCAGGAAACCCCATCATATTTCACGAAGACTGGTATCTTGAATTTGTGGGGAATGACAACCCCGAATATTAAACCCAAATAATTAAAATCCAAGCCAGGGACGGCTTGAATCTCAACAGCCTTCAGTCTATCCTCTAGCTGCTTTTACTTAACATCGGCAGGAGGATATTGCTCGTTAAAATAATCTTCATCATCAGACGCTTGATCATTGATACACCCAGCCTGGGTACTCCTTGCTTCTCCAATTTGATTTTCGTCTTCCTCAAATGAGTCTTCCACTACCGGTATTTAACGGATTGGCTCCCTGAATCTCTTACCCATATTGACTAGGGCTTTCCTCCTTGGTTTCTTTTTGGCTACTAGCAACACCATCAAATCTTGTTTCCTCTTGGCTAGGGTCAGTAGATTCTCTTGAAATTGGGAGTATTGTGCTTGTAGGTTCTTCACTGTTTTCTCGATATCCATCTTGCTTAAATAAATAGTAGAAAGATAAGGAAACTTGTCTTGGAAAAACCTGTTATGTTATGATGCATGCAAGATGTACATGTAAATGATTTCAAGGATTTATGAAATTTAAATTTGTATAGACAAAGAATGAACAAACGTCAAATTTCATTAATTAGTTAAAAATGATTACAACATGACTCTTGGGCTTACAAAACAAATATCTAAGATAAAAAGGTTGAACGCATTCTCTTTGGTGAAAGATAGGCGTTAAAGCTCCATTCTTCATGTAGTTTCTTTGTAAGTTCTAAAAATCTTTTCTCTCTAGCGTAGAATTGAGCTTCGAAGGTGTCTCGTTCTTCTTTTAACGGAATCTAACCATTTTGTAAGTCTTCAAGAGAAGTAGGCATGTTGGGATGGAGGACAGTATACGGGACTTCTCCTTCAGCAACAGGCTCCATAATAACTGGTAGGATGGAGGGGTAAGGCATCATGAGCTTCTGAGCATGATCTCGTACCCACCTAAGGTAAGGTTCAAAGGGAATAGAATTCTTACGTCCTAGTGTCCCACTATCTGCTTTATTTACCATTTTCCAAGCTCTCGCAAACCTCTGACGGTAGCCTTGATCGTCGCTCTCGTAGTTAAATATCACTCCTTGGATGAGCATGTAATGAGGACCATCTCTTCGGGCGTAACCAAACTGTCGCAAGGCTAAAAAAGGATTATAAGTGATACCTCCCCTAATGCCCAGAAGAGGGACATTAGGGAATTCCCCATAACGGTCAATGATAGAAGTATCCGCCAAGGATCTCGAACACCAATGGATATTAGAATGGGTGAGGGACATCATCCTTTGAGACCATGTCAATCTTTACTTGTTCTTCAATGTTGATCGAGGTAAGTGCAAAGTGAACCACTTGGCAAGTAGGGGAATACAACACAAGAGAGTACCTCTTTTCTTCATGGTACAGGTATGAAAACAATGTAAAATGTCTCCCAGCAAGGCAGGTATAGGATTACGAGAGAGAAAGACTGTGATGGCATTCACATCTATGAATTGGTCTGAGTTGGGAAATAGAACCAAACCATAGATTAGAAGGGCTAGGAAATCCTCAAAGGCTTGAAAATCTATATCTTCCCAGATTGAGCGAAGCCTTTCTGAAATTCTGGCAGCAGATACTCAATGTCACGGTGAATGTTATGACACCGTATCTGACTTTCTATAAGACAGTAAATAAAAACAGTAAAGAACACAGTCAATTGTTTACCCAGTTCAGTGTGAAACAACACCTACTCTGGGGGCTACCAAGCCAGGGAGGAAATCCACTATAAGAGATATTAATTCAGGAATAAACCAACCAGTTTATCTCCTTCACTTAAGACCTACCCAGTGCAACTTCAATCTAAGTTCAACTTAAACCTGAGTTCCTACTCACTCCCCCTCAATCACAGCAGTGATACTTAAAACAATTGACTAATGAAATAATGAAGACACTCTTCAGAACATACACTTGATTATGCTTCACAGCTTTTTAATCAAGTAACACAAACACTCGTGCTTCACAGCTTTGAGTGATACATAAACCTAACTTGACTTTGCTTCAAAGCTTTAGTCAAGAGACACAAACACTCTTGCTTAAAATCTTTGAGTGATACAAAAACCCTTACAATCAAAACCTATTCCAAGTCACTTATCACAATGTTACTTGCTTGGAGTAGTTAAAACTATACAGCTCCTAGTTGATCTTCTGTCAAAAGGGATACTTTCCAATCAGCATTCCTGTTGAATAAATATGCAGCTGTGTCTTCAGTTTAGGGCTTCCACGAAAAGCTAGGGTTAATTAGGGTTAACCTTAAGACTTGGTCACAAGAATTTATCAACCATATTAGGGTTGATCTAGGTTAACCTTAAGTCCACGTGAGATTCTGTTCTAGAAAGAATGAACCAACTTCCTGAAAAATCTCAGAATTAACCAAACTGCATAACTGTTAGATCAGTACAGGATGTCTTAACATTTGTTATGACATCAGAATTCCTGTTTACTGATTTGGTAGAAGGCAATAAATGTGATCATTGCAAAATTCTCAGATACACACTCATAAACAGTAGCTACTATATGCCATAATTTTTCTGCATAAAGTACCTAATAAACCAGAATGTTATGACATCAGTCATGACATTCACACACCTGGTTTTACCAAAAATACATGCCAATAACTAAACACTTACAAACTCCCCCTTTGGCAGATTTTTGGCTAAAACCCCTAAGCAATCAGAGAATAGAGAGCAGCAGAATGAATATGTCTGCAGAAAAATATAATGTCTACCAAGAAATAACACAAAATATCTCCCCCTCTTTAGCCACAAATAGGACAAAGATACATGTACTTAAATGTTATACAGTCATCCAAAATGAGTAATAAAAATAACAAGTAAAATCTGAAAGCACTTGCATCAACAGGAACCAGCATCAGGCTTGTCAACTCCACCAAACTTTAAGCACTGTCATCTTCAGATGAGCTACTTTCTTCAGCATTGAGCTGATCTTCAGCAGCACCCTCTTCCCTTCTGTCTCCTTCAGTCTCCTCCTATTCTAATCTGGCAATTAGGTTCTCTAGAGTCTTTTTCCTTGTCTTCAGCTCTTTGCAGGTCTCTTTTAATACAGCTATAACATCAGATGTCTTGGACTGAGTTTTTACAGTTGAAGTCTCAGCTGATGTCATGACAATGTCAGGAACATGAGATCCCTGAAATAGCTTGTAGTGTAACCCAAGAGCAGGAGCTCTTTTGCAAACAGTATCTCTTTCCACCAGGATGTCAGGGTACTGAGCAAGGACAATTCCACATAGAAGGGAGGGAAAGGAAATAGGGCCTTTAACAGCATAGCTTCCAGCATGTTTTAAAGTTTGTTCAAAAATATACCTGTCATAGTCAAATTCAGTCCTGGTACCAATAGCATAAATGAATCTCCCCAATCCTGTAGAGATGGTTGATTTATGGCTTGTAGGGACCCAGTTGGCTGCACCAATCTTGTGCAGGATGGCAAATTTTATGCTTAGCTTGCTAGCATTCAGCTTGCCTTTTGAGGGCCAGCACTTGACTTGTCTTGCTGTGATGGTTTGGCATACTTCATTGTCAGTAACTTCTAGTTCAGGGAAAGCCTCATTTGATCTTTCAAGAAATTTGTTAATTTCAGATGGAGAGAAATTAACCCTTCTTCCTCTCACATAGACACATTCAAAGTCAGTTGACCTTCCATCAGCACATTCATCAGACAAATTCACTATGAATTCCTTGACCAGATTTTCATAGCATTTGGTAAATTTTACCACAGTCTTCATTAGTCCAGCAGCTTTGATCAGGTCCATGATTTCTTTACAATCCATGGCACCATTGTTTAGTTCTCTTTCCAAGGCTATTCTCTTCAAGCAAACATACTTCCATCTGTTGGCATTTTCAGGGTGGTGAAATGAAATGTTGTCAGTGGGGACTTCAGGAACTCTAGCCATTTTGCTGGAAGGGAGTTTCCTTCTGAGAGGAATGTCTTCAGCATCAATTTCAAATTCTGATTCCTCATCAGAATCAGAAGTTTCAGGTTCTTTTCTCTTCTTTGTTATTGGTTGTCTCACAGGCTTTGAGAGACTCCCAGCATGCACTTGGGCTTTCACCTTCCCTTTGGACAGACCAATCTTCACAGTTTCTTCACCAGTCTTGCCTTCAGACCTGGTTTTCTTATCAGCAGGTTTCTCTTTGGTCAGACATTTTGCAGCATCCTGATTACCCTTTCTGTTCATCATTATCCTAGCTATGCTAGGGTTGATATTTGCAATTAGGTCATTGTCTGAGTATTCCTCATCCACATCAATAACAGGTGGTTCAACATTCTTCTCTGAAGGGTTCTGAATATCATCAAGGTTTTCAGATGATTTATGAATGTTGTCATTTGGTGTCTCAACATTCTCAGAGACATCTGGATTTGCTTCAACATTTGGGCTTGCTGATTCTTGATTTAATGGAACAGAAATCCCCGGTACAGAGTGGTTCTCACTTAGTATTCTTGTAACAAGCCTAGCTATTGCTTGATGCACATAAGCTGATCCTTCCCTATTTGGAACAGAAGATGAAGGATGAGAGGGATTACCGGATGAAGTAGCCTGAGACCTTCCTGCATGCCATGTTCTCAGCTTTTTGACCTTGGAGGGGTTAGTTGCCATTTCTCTAAGAGGAGTAACCTCCAGTACTTCAGAATCCATGCATGAGGTGATTGCCCGAGAATCTTGATCAGATGATGAAGATGAAACGGTCGTCTTGGATGAGGATGATGTTTGAGACATTTTGATAGTCTTAGAAAACCAGTAGCAACTAGAGAGAAGACTTTGATTGAGAGAATGGGAGATGTTGCAAAGTCGAGAGAGGAAGGAGGCAAATGTGTGTCTATTCAACTTCTTAATAAATTTGAAAGAGTTGGGAAAACATATGATTGACCTACTCAAGATAGACTTAACAAAAATAACTCCTTCAACCCTTATTTTAAGCAAAATTAATTGCTACAATTTCTCATGTTGGCAAATACCCAACTTGCCCCTCAAGTTTTCAAATTGGTTTGCACCATGAGCCTTGGTAAACATGTCAGCCAGCTATATCTAAGTGGCAACATGTTCCAGTTTAATTGTCTTCTCCTCTACAAGGTGCTTGGTCCTGCTATGCTGAATAGGGTTCTTGGAAATGTTGATTGTACTCAGATTGTCACAGTACAATGTCATAACATCTTGTGTGACATTATACTCAGTGAGCATTTGTTTCATCCATATAATTTGAGAACAGCTACTACCAGCTGCAATGTATTCAGCTTCAGCACAAAAATGAAAAGGAAGTCTTTTGGCATGGATCATAGCTCTGGCAGATTCCTGTATGGTCATATTTTTCCTTTCTACAACTCCATTTTGTTGAGGAGTTATAGGAGAAGAGAATTCATGACTAATTCCTTCTGAGGTACAGAAATCCTTACTATTTTCAAATTCCTTGCCATGATCACTTCTGATTCTGACAATACACCCTTCTTTTTCTCTTTGAATTCTTTTGCACAGTTCTTTAAAAACTTCAAACACATCAGATTTTTCCCTAATGAAGTTAATCCAGGTGAATCTGGAATAGTCATCCACAACAACATAGGCATATCTCTTTCCACCAAGACTTTCCAGCTGCATTGGTCCCATCAGATCCATATGAAGAAGTTCTAGAACCTTAGAGGTGGTCAGATGTCTTGACTTTGGATGTGACATCCTAGTCTGCTTACCAACCTGACATTCACCACAAACTCTCCCTTCATCAATTTGCAGTCTTGGAATCCCTCTGACTGCCTCCATGGAGATAATCCTTTTCATTCCTCTTAGATGAAGATGGCCAAGTTTTTGGTGCCACAGTTTCACCTCTTTTTCTTCTTTGGCAATAGAACACACAGTGGAGTAATTAGTGTTTTCAGGCTCCCACAAGTAACAGTTGTCTTTAGATCTGACTCCTTTCATTACAACTTCTTGTTTTTCATTAGTTACAAGACATTCAGATTTTGAGAAGTTAACCTTGAATCCTAGATCACATAATTGACTGATACTAATGAGATTAGCAGTTAGGCCTTTTACCAATAGTACTTCATTTAGATTTGGAACTCCAGGGCAGTCCAAATTACCAACTCCTTTGATTTCACCTCTAGCACCATCTCCAAAGGTCACATAACTAGTGGTGTGAGGTTTAACATTATTGAGAAGGTTCTTGATTCCAGTCATGTGCTTAGAACACCCACTGTCAAAGTATCAGTCTTCCTTTGCAGAGACTCTAAGGGAAGTGTGGGCTATCAGGGCAGTAGCCTTTTTCTTCCATTGTGGAGTATGTGGTACCCTGTTAGACTTAGGTTTGACACCTGGGTTCTGATTAGGGTATCCATACAATCTGAAGCAGAATGGCTTTATGTGACCAAACCTCCCACAATGATGACATCTCCATCTTTGGTACTTTTTCTTCATATTTCTCTATTCCCGATGTTGAGTGTTATGTTGTGACATCTGCTTTGACATTTGTTTATCAGACCTGATCTTCTTGTCTGCACCAGATTTCTTTGCTGCCACAAATCCTAGACCAGACTTGTTTCCCACATTTTGTCCAACCTGAAGGATTTCTTCCAATTTGTCAGTTCCATTTGTCAGCATCTTGACAGATTTGGTCATCTGGTTCAGTTTTGAGTTCAACATTTGAACTTCCCCTTCTAGATGACTTATAGTTTCAATGTCTGCCCTTTTTTCAGCCTCCAACTTTATGATGAGTTTTGTTTGTCTCTCATTTTGCATGCAGACTTCAGCACTTCTGATACATAATTTCTTGTAAGTATCAGCCAGTTCTTCAAATGTCACTTCCTCATCACTAGTGTCACTTTCAGAGGTACAAATACCCGTTAGTGCAGTAACTAGTTTGGCAGATTCTTCTTCAGAATTACTTTCTGAATCACAGTCAGACCAGGTAACAGACATTCCTTTCTTTTGTTTCTTAATAAAGGTAGGACATTCAGTTCGAATATGCCCATATCCTTCACAACCATGGCATTGAATTCCTCTGCCTTGATTTCCCTTCTCTTCAGATTTTGGTCTTCTGCTGGAGTCATAAGATCTGTTAATGTCAGAGGGGATGTTCTCAACATTTGACCTTGACTTTGGATCCATTCTCTTGATGAGTTTGTTGAATTTTCTTCCAAGCATGGCTATAGCTTCTGAAATATTTTCTTCTTCATCCTCCTTGTTTTTATCTTCAGAGTTGGATACAAGTGCTATGCTCTTGTTTTTCTTGTCAACATTGTCACTGATCCCCATCTCAAAAGTCTGAAGAGACCCAATGAGTTCATCCACCTTTAACTTGCTGATATCCTGGGCTTCCTCTATAGCAGTTACCTTCATTGCAAATCTTTTAGGCAGGGATCTGAGAATCTTTCTCACCAGTTTTTCTTCAGACATCTTTTCTCCCAATGCTCCTGAGGTGTTGGCAATCTCCAAGATGTTCATGTGAAACTCATGAATGGTTTCATCTTCCTTCATCCTTAGGTTCTCAAACTTGGTAGTCAGCATCTGAAGCCTTGACATTTTTACTTTGGATGTGCCCTCATGGGTAGTTTTGAGAGTGTCCCACACTTCCTTGGCCAGTTAACATTGATGTACTAGTCTGAATATGTTTCTATCAATTCCATTGAACAAGGCATTTAAAGCTTTGGAATTTCCCAGGGCTAACTCATCTTCTTCTTTGCTCCATTCTTCCTCAGGTGTCAGACTGATTGTCCCATCTTTCTCAGTTATGATGGGATGGTTCCATCCTTTGTCAGCAGCTCTCCAAGCCTTTTTGTCCAGTGATTTTAAGAAGGCAATCATACGAGGTTTCTAGTAGTCATAATTTGTTCTGTCCATAATTGGTGGTCTGTTCCCAAAAACTCCTTCTTTGTCCATAGTGCCAGAAAGTGATATCCCTAGATCTCACCCAGTAATACAGGCAGGGTGCCTGCTCTGATGCCAATTGAAATTCTGGCAGCAGATACTCAATGTCACGGTGAATGTTATGACACCGTATCTGACTTTCTATAAGACAGTAAATAAAAACAATAAAGAACACAGTCAATTGTTTACCCAGTTCAGTGTGAAACAACACCTACTCTGGGGGCTACCAAGCCAGGGAGGAAATCCACTATAAGAGATATTAATTCAGGAATAAACCAACCAGTTTATCTCCTTCACTTAAGACCTACCCAATGCAACTTCAATCTAAGTTCAACTTAAACCTGAGTTCCTACTCACTCCCCCTCAATCACAGCAGTGATACTTAAAACAATTGACTAATGAAATAATGAAGACACTCTTCAGAACATACACTTGATTATGCTTCACAGCTTTTTAATCAAGTAACACAAACACTCGTGCTTCACAGCTTTGAGTGATACATAAACTTAACTTGACTTTGCTTCAAAGCTTTAGTCAAGAGACACAAACACTCTTGCTTCAAAGCTTTAAGTGATACAAAAACCCTTACAATCAAAACCTATTCCAAGTCACTTATCACAATGATACTTGCTTGGAGTAGTTAAAACTATACAGCTCCTAGTTGATCTTCTGTCAAAAGGGATACTTTCCAATCAACATTCCTGTTGAATAAATATGCAGCTGTGTCTTCAGTTTAGGGCTTCCATGAAAAGTTAGGGTTAATTAGGGTTAACCTTAAGACTTGGTCACAAGACTTTATCAACCAGATTAGGGTTGAGCTAGGTTAACCTAAAGTCCATGTGAGATTCTGTTCTGGAAAGAATGAACCAACTTCCTGAAAAATCTTAGAATTAACCAAACTGCATAACTGTTAGATTAGTACAGGATGTCTTAACATTTGTTATGACATCAGAATTCCTGTTTACTGATTTGGTAGAAGGAAATAAATGTGATCATTGCAAAATGCTTAGATACACACTCATAAACAGTAGCTACTGTATGCCATAATTTTTCTGCATAAAGTACCTAATAAACCAGAATGTTATGACATCAGTCATGACATTCACACACCTGGTTTTACCAAAAATACATGCCAATAACTAAACACTTACACTTTCCAATAAGAACTTGGCTAGGAACCCTTAAACTCCGCTTCTTGTCTCCCAATTTTCTATAATGTCGACTCTCTTCAAATGCAGGGCTTCGGCAATGACTTCAGGTTTTGGAATCCCTTCTAAACCGGTGAACGGTGCTTGATCAAGCACGGGCACTCCTAATAGAAAAGAGAATTCTTTTAGTGTTTGCACTAACTGATAGTCAGGGAAAGTGAAGCAAGGATACATGGGATCGAAGAATTGGAAGAGCACGTACATCATCTCTTCTTGGAAATTGGAGGTAGCCAAAATGAGAAGTCGACCATATTTCTTGGTGAAAGGGGAGTCTTCAGGTACCCTTTACGCTAACTCTTGGAGTTGAGGGTGTGCTTTCACAAAGTTGATTCTAATGGTGTTTCTTCGGACGGAGTTCATGGCCTACAAAACAAAAACAAAGATAAATTCCTAAATCCTTGAAATGGTTAGTGAGAATGTGTATGATGTTATGATTTTTATGATGTTATATATAAGTAAGCAAGTTTTATGTACACACAAAGAAAATAAGTCCTTAGGTTTAGGCTTGCATGGAGTTTGTAGGTAAGTATCCTCTTGAAGTTTTAGTTGGCTCAAACTTGTCCTAGTAATAGTAACCGGGTTCTAAAGGGTCTCAATATCACTGACCTTCCTTTTAGGCATTGTCTCAGCATAATTAATCTTTTCTTGCGGCTGAGATATCCCAAAAGTCCAATCTCAATAAGTGTAGTATCGAGTATCAACCAATTTTCAGCTTTCCACCAAAACTGGTCATCTCACTACGTCCTAATGGCCAAGTTTGTTCAATTAATGTTCTAAGGCCAGTTAGTGCTTCATGGTGCCACTCAACGGCCTCGTATTCTCCTCGATTCAACACAAGGGATACCGGTACCCACAAATACGTCACACTAAGGTAGCCATTGTTTCAACCATATCGGTCTACACCGTACAGTTTCCACAATCTATTGCTACTTACCTAAAAAGGTGTCCCATATTCGGGTAGAAGATCAAAGCAAGCCCAAACAAGGAATCATAATGTAAAGCAAACAAGTCAAACAACGAAAGTAAGTAAAGGTGATCTAGCCCTAAGGTAACCCCACTTTTAAGTTATCCCCAGCAGAGTCGCCAGTTCTGTAATACAGTGGAAGAACTGACTTGGGATGTTTTGCATTTGATCGCAACTGTTGCGGTTAGCAAGAGTCGCCACCGACTTTTATTTTATCCAAAAGGAAAGGTGGAAAAGAACACGAAAGACCTTTGAGATTAATTCTTGAGTTCGAGGGGTAGATTATGAAAAGGGAAGGTATTAGCACCCTTTTCATCCATAGTCATCTATGGGCTCTTAGTTTCTTGCTAGATCACTTGCTTTTGTTTGAAAGTGTGCTTTGTGGTGGTTTTTGAAAGTATTTTGAAAAGGCGCCTTCGTTTAGGCGAACTTTGTAATGATTCTCGTTTCGGCGAGAATGTATACAAATTGTTTGAGTTTTGAAAATATTTCATGGAAAGTGTTGGTGTATTTGAAAAGATGTTTGTTTTAGAAAATGTTTGGTGTTTTTTTTTTTTGAAAGTAAGCAAGCAACTAAGAACATTTCTACCTACTCAAAAGTCTTTTATTCATTTCTCTCTTCCTTTGATATTGCTATCTTACCATTGATTGGTAAGAAGCCTTATCTTTGGATGTAAAGGGACGGGCATGGGTCATGGTATAGTCATGATAGCAATGTTGTGAGATATCTTAGCATTTCTCCTTGAGGGACTAAGATCATTTGAAAGGCAACATTTGTAGCGTCATCGAGGGACTATGATCTTGTATTTTTTATTGTTTTTGCTAAGACATCTCACATGCATAACATGACCATTCTTTATAAGGCAACGAGTGGAATTACCCTAGGGGTGCATGTGTGAATAGTGTGTTTGACTTGCATGCATTTAATCTTTGATTAGGGTTATCTACTTGTTGATTTTATCTTTCCATACAAACCCTAATTACTAAAATTTATATGAAAGCAATAAATTGCGGAAAGTAGATTTACTACGCTATTACATCATTTAGGGATGGGGTATACAAATTTACAAATGGAGGTTGCAAGAAATTAAACCTAATTATCTATTACAACCATATTGAAACTTGAATAATGTACAAGAAATGAAAATATAATATGAAAGGATGTAAATGGAAAAGAAATGGATTTTCATTTCGATTTTGTTAAGGAAGATGGTTTTAACCTAATTATCTAAAAGAAAATAATTAATAAAAATAAGAAAATTAAGCCTAAATTAATTAAGAAATTAAATCAAATTTAATCAAGAAAGCATTTTTAGGGTTTTTTAGAAAAGGTTTTAAGTTTAATCAAAATAGTATGGAAATTAATTAATTAAAAGAAAACCTAAATTCTAAGTTAATTTTAATTGAAAAGAAAATAATTAACCTAAATCTAATTATTAATTTATTAAGAAAAAGAAATTAAGTTTATTTAAGAAAATATTTTTTGTATTTTTTAGTTTATAAAGAAAATAAAATATGTACAATGCAAATAATAAATAAAAAATATATTTTTTTGGATTTTTTGATTTAATAAAAATAATAATAATAATAATAATAATAATAATAATAATAATAATAATAATAATAATAATAAAAGTAATAAATAAAATAAAATAAAATAAAATAAAATATGAAAAATAAAGTCATGAGGTGAGAATAGAATTTAGGGTGTTTGTTAGAAAAAATAGCTTTTTGTTTGAAGCCTGGCCCAAGTTTGATTTTGTTTGGAAATAAGAAAAAAGAATAAAACAAGATAAATGGGTTGTGTTGTCACAAGGGAACAGGGGGTCAGAACAAGCAAAAATGCTAAAGCCCAATGTGGAGGCCCAGGCGTGCTGGTTACTTGCAAAAACAAAGGAAAATGTTGAAAAATATAAATAAAAAAATGGCAGCGCTGGGGCTTGAACCCATGACCTTGACCATATACGCGCGCTGCCTTACCACTGGGGTGTCTATACATCTGTTAACTTAAACAAAACCATAAATATATAACACAAATCTATTCCTAGAAATGAACTTCATCTTCAACCTCCAGCCAGGGTCCACGTATCTCATTCATTTCTCATCCATTCTCAAAACTTCCAACATCAAACTTGTTAGGAATTTTACCAGGATTTCAGAAATGTAAATAATTTGGACTAACAATCAAAGATGAGCATGTATTTCTAAAAGTACCAAATCCTTACCTAACTTTTTTCAGAGATTTAAACATAAAATTCTCTAAGCTCAGGCAATATAAATGAAAAATAGGGATATGTACAGCTTCATGGCAATGATATCTACATTTTGTCTTCAGAATGTATGCACAAAAAATGCTTGTATTAAGATATTAAAGTTTGAAAACTTACCTCTTGCAGTTGGATTTGCGTGTGGAGTTTGAGCAAAATTTGAGATGGCTTGATGATCTCTTTAGCTTGCCTGGACCTCCTTGAGTGTATTCCAACTCCTACTTTGCTTTGAGGATAGATGAAACTCTCTATTCAAGTCAAGTTGCAAGCTTGAGTTTTGAAAATGGTGAAAGGTGCTAAGGGAGTTACATTCCAGAAACAAGGGCCTGGATCACTTTGATATGATGTATATTAAGTGTTTGGATGGTTAAAACTCAATACGCACGAGTGGATTTGGAGATGGCTATATGAAGCTCAAAAATGTCAAGTTATGGCAGATTTTGAGTTGCAGAATGCTTGGGAGTGTTCTGGGGTGCTTGAGCTCGTGTGTTAGCTTGCAATAGACTTGTGTATATGTATGGAAAAGGTTATAGATCAAATGCACTCAAGGTTTCTGAGTTCTAGCCTTTTGGCTCTATAACTTGCTTTTGAAGAAAAGTGAGAAGACAAGTCTCAAAGTGTTGTACAAGCATGGTCTGAGTTGGTAGAGGCCTTAGACATGTTGCTTTTGGTTTTGACTTTACTTGTGTGTAGAGAAAACAATTGAGAGGCTCAAGAAATTGACAATTTCAAAAGTGATGCTTTATCAAAATGGAAATGGAAACTTTGTGCAATAAATGGAAAATCATTTTGGACAAAGCTTAAATCAAGTGGTTCATAGCTCAAAAGCTTGTGCAATCTTCTGATTAAGGATAGATACAAAAGTTAGAGGGCTTGAAAATTTGGATTATGCATCATTGCTTGGAATTGGATCAAATGTTCATCATGAAAATGACTTGAAAAACAAGTTTGAAACCCTAACTTCTTGCCTTCAATTCTCTTAGCTCAAGTATTTACTTGATGAGTTCTTAGACATTTTGGAAATCTTGTAACATACTCTACAACCTTTATGTTGGACATTTTTGAAGATTCAATTTAGAACTAGGTGAAAAGTTTCCATGAAGTTAGGTCAAAATCCTGACTAACTAGGGCAAAATTTCACTAAGTCTTTTTTAGTTTCATGGACATGTCTTCATAAATTCATAACTTGAAATACAAGCATTTCTAGAAAAATTTGTTCCATACAATGTTTTAGATCTCATTTAGATATACAACTTTCATGTTGGGAGTTTTCCTTGAATTATCTTGCATCATGGTGGAAATTTGGCACAAAGTTATGAAAAAATGTTGACTTTCCAACACTTGGAAAAATTTCTAAGTCTTGGAAATTTTGACTTTCCAAAAATTAATTTTGAATTTTTGATTTATTGATGAACAAACTTCATATTTTGATATGTCTTGATGAAATATGATTTTTGAAACTTGATTTTGATCAAAAAGTTAAAGTTAAACTTTTCAATGTACAATTGACTTTTCATCAGTTGACTAAAATTCATCTGTCAATCCAATAATCTTGAGAGGTGATTTGAACTATGAAATTAGGTCAAGATGGTGCATTTGAATCCTTGAGATCATGTCTTAAACCAATAAGTCATTTTCTTGTCCAAAAGTCAAGAACTGAGCCTTCTCAATCAAAACCCTAATTTTGACCATTTTGCCCTTTTGGTGTTTTGATCAAATTTCTTTGAGGAATTTTGATCCAAACTTAACCAATTGACATATAAGAGTTCATAATATTGATATGGATAAAAAATTATGAAGTTTGACTACAAATTGACTACAGTTGACTTTTTATCCAATACAGCTGATTTTAGGTCATCTGATCAAATGATTGAGCAATTTTGTGATCCAAGACTTGAAACTTTACATGAGCAATCTTGAGGGTTCCTAATGATCCATGAAAGTCATTTGAGTCCTTGAAAGTATAATTGTCCTTGTGAAAACTCAAACCCTAATTTTGAGTTGTCAGTGGTTAAGGAGATGTCCTGAGCTGATCAAACCTTGTGTAGTCTTGAATCAACGGAGATCTTATGAGAGATTTCTTGAGAAATTAGAGGAAAAATTTTGGGGTACAACAGATAGAAACATCTAAAGGAGGAGGAAAAGAACATTAAAACCTTTTGAGTAGGTATGATGCTCCTAGTTGCTCGCTTGCTCACAACAAAAACATTTTATGCACCAACACTTTCATTTGAAACATTTTCAAAAGTTAAAATACTTTGTACGCATTCTTATAGAAAAAAGAATCATTACAAAGACACCTTTTAAAAATAACTTTCAAAAACACATTACACAAACACCTCTTTGAACTATTTTCAAAACCAACACTTTGTACGCGTTCTAATAGAAACGAGAACCATTACAAAGACATTTTCAAAATACTTTCAAAACCCATACCACAAGCACATTTTCAAACAAAAGAAAGTGATCTAGCAAGCAACTAAGAGCCCATAGATAACTACGGATGGAAAGGTTGCTAATACCTTCCCTTTTCATAACCTACCCCCCGAACTCAATAAATAATCTCGAAAGGTCTTTCTTGTTCTTTTCAACCTTTCCTTATTAGATAAAAGAAAAGTTGGTGGTGACTCTTGCTATAAGAAACAATTGCAATCAAACGCAAAACACCCAAGTCAGTTCTCCCACCGTGTTACAAACGGACCTGACAACATGCCCAAGAACATGTCCACTAGCTCTCTATCCGACAAAAGAGGTTGTACTCTTCCTGCAAGGTCTCTCCATTTTTGGGCATAATCTTTAAAACTTTCACCGGAACCCATAGACATACTTTGCAATTGTGTACGAGTTAGGGCGAGGTTAGCGTTATATTGGTACTGCTTGTAGAAAGCAGCATCCAGATCTTCCCAATTACGAATGTTGGTTCTTTCCAGTTGATAGAACCATTCCAGCTGAGTCCCTTCCAAACTTTCCTGGAAGAAATGTATCCATAAATTCCTACCGGTAGTGTGGGGTTAAATCTTCCTGACATACGACCTTAAGTGCAGCTTAGGGAAGGAGACACTGTCGTACTTGGAAAAGGTGGGGACCTTGAATTTCTGCGGGATGACCACCCCTAAGACCAGTCCTAACTCCTCAAAATCCAGCCCGGGTATCCTCTGGATCTCCATAGCATTGAGACAATCCTCTAGTTGTTTGTATTTATCATCAGCAGGAGGATATTGTTCCTCAGAATAGTCAGCTTCATCTTCCTCAGACCTTGGGTTATTGTTTTCTTCCGTTGGCTTCTCTTCTTGATTATCCCCATCATGTAAGAAACAAAGATAAACAAAACTCCTAAATAAAATAGGACTCAAGCTTCCCATGAGCGCATCCTCTTTGGTGAAATGTAGGCATTCAAACTTTATTCTTCACGCAGTTGTCTTGTAATCTCCAAAACCTTTTTCTCACTTGCATAGAACTGGGCTTCAAAGGTATCACGTTCCTCTTTGAGTTAAACCAAAGACCTTTGCAATTCCTCGAGAGTAGTCGGCATGTCAGGATGGAGAATGGTATGAGGTGCATATGTATCTGCAATGGGTTCCATGATGAAGGATAGAACGACGGGGTAAGGCATCATGAAATTTTTAGCGTGTGCTTGCACCCACTTAAGCTAAGGCTCCAAAGGGATGGAGTTCTTATGCCCCAATGTCTTTCTATCCACTTAGTTTACCATTCCCCAAGCTCGAATGAACCTTTGACGATACCCTTGAACACCATCCTCATAGTTGAATGCAAATCCCTGAACCAATACATCATGAGGACCATCCCTCCTAGCATACCCAAACTGTCGCAACACCAAACAAGGGTTATAAGTGATTCCTCCCATAATGCCTAGGAGAGGTACATTAGGGAATTCCCCATAGCAATCAATGATGGTAACGTCTTCCACAGATCGAGGACACTAGTGAATATCCGAATGCGTGATAGACATCAACCTATTAGACCATCTTAAGCCTTGTTCGTTCTTTACAACAGACAAGGGTAGGTGCGAAATAAACCACCTAGCCAATAGAGGGGTGCAACACATAAGGGTCCCTCTTCTCTTTACAGTGCGAGTGTAAAAAGAGTGTAGAATGTCTTCAAGTAAAGTAGGCACCGGGTTACAAGACATGAAAACCTTGACAGCATTCACGTCTATGAGTTGGCCCGGATTAGGGAACAATACCATACCATAGATGAGAAGGGCCAACATTTCTTCAAAGGCTTGTAAGTCTAGGGTATCCAAAAAATAGTGAGCTTTCTTAAACGAGAATTTGGCTAGAAAACCTTTGACACCGCTTCTTGTTTCCCAGTTGGTCACAACGTCGGATTGTTGTAAATATAGGGCTTGAGCGATCTCCTCAGGCTTTGGGTCTCTTTCCATACGGTTGAAGGGTAAATGATTGAGGATAGGCACTCCCAATAACTGAGAAAATTCTTCCATGGTAGGTACCAACTGGTAGTCGGGAAATGTAAATCAGTGATGTAAAGGGTCAAAGAACTGGAAGAGAACTCTCATTGTGTCTTCATCAGGGCTTGAGGTGACCAAACTAAGGAGTCGACCATGTCTTTTAGTGAATGGGGAATTTTCAGGAATCCTTGAAGCTAACTCTTTGAGTTGAGGAGGCACCCTTACAAGGTTGACTTGGATAGTATTTATGCGAATGGGAGCCATGTCCTACAAAACAGACACAAAGATAAGTCCTAAAAGTTCTTGAATTTGTTAGTGTGATATGCCATGCTATGATGTAATGATGTTATGTACAAACAGATATATACAATCACACAAACATATCATTAGGTTTAGGCTTGCATGGATTCCATAGGTAAGTATCCTCTTGAAGTTTAGATGGTTCAACCTATCCTATTAATAGTAATCAGGTTCTAGGGAATCTCAATATCACCGATCTTTCTTCACCGAGTATTGTTTCAGTGCAAGCCTCTTTATTGGCGACTAAAATATCCCGGAAGTCAGATATCAACGAGTGTAGTATCGAGTATCAACCAACTTTGGACTGCACCAAAGCCGGCTATCTCACTACTTCCTAATGACAAAGTTGGTTCAATTAAAAGTTCTAAGATCATTTGATGCTTCATGACGCCACACAACGGCCCCGTATTCTCCTTGACTACTCAAGGGCTACTGGTACCAACAAATGTGTCACATCAATGTAGCTATCACTTCAACTGTGTTGGTATGCCCTGCAAAATCCCCATGATCTATTCCTACTTACCTAAAAGGTGTCCCAGATCCGGGTGTAGGATATTTACAAGTAAACCCAAGCAAAACCCATTAAGATAAAGCAAACAAATCATACAAGGAAAGCAAGTTAAATATGACCTAAGATCTAAGGTAACCCGACGCTTATATTCCTCAGCAGAGTCTCCAGTTCAGTGATACAGTGGCAGAACCGACTATTATACTGGTTTTGCGTTTGTGTTCGCAAATATTACGGTAAGCAAGAGTCACAACCGGCTTTTCTTTTATCCAACAAAGGAAAGGGTGAAAAGAATAGAAAAAGACCTTTCGAGATGTTTTCTGAGTAAGGGGGTAGATTATGGAAAGGGAAGGTGTTATAACCCTTTCCATCCGTAGTTTTCTACGGGTTCTTAGAGGCTTAGCTCATTTTTTGAAATACCTTGTGCTTTTGTGTGTTTTTGAAAAGTATTTTGAAAATTCCTTAGTGCGGCGATTTGCTTTATGATAACTCTTGTATCAGTCCTCAAGAGTGTTCATAAAGCGTTTTTTTGAAATTGTTTTTGAAATGTTTTGTATAAGTGTAAAAGTTTTTTTTTGAGCAAGCATCTAGGTGATAACACGAAAATGTATAGTATATTTGGCTTGATTAATATAAATTATGTCTCTATTTTATTTTAATTATGTTGCTTTATGTTGGTATTACGCTGGTATTTAATTGTATTGCATGTATTTAATTAAATGAAGCTTTTGTGAGAAAAGGAAGAAAAAGGGGGGTACAAATGAAGAAAAATAGGAAATATCCAAAAAGAAAAAAGGATACAAAAAGTAAAGAGCCAAAGATAAGCCCAAGCCCAAAAAGAAGAAGCGTGTGGCCACATGAAGCACGACGATCGTCACGTAAAGCACGACGACCGTCATGTAAAGCACGACGACCGTCACGTAAAGCATGACACCGTCACATGAAGCACGAAGACCATCACGTAAAGCATGACGACCGTCACTCCTATTATTTTTCCCACGTCCCTTAAAGCTTGCAACGAAAGTGTGTTAGTTGCTATATCCACATTCCACCAAGTCAACTACGGAGAGATTCAACAGCCCTACAAACTCTCCTACAAATTCTCACCTGCAATTATTCAAGAAAGATATAAATAGGAGGTTTCAGCCATTTAACCGGGGGTCTCTCTTTTTCTCTCTCTGGGGGGTCCAGGATTCCAACATTTTGTTTTAGTTCTTCTTTTTGGAAAGAAACTTTGGAGATTTTACTTTGAGAGAATATTCTTTTCAGCATTATTTTATTTACCAGTTATTTATATATTCCTTTCCAGCATTAATTTCTTTCTACGGTTAAATATATTCTCCGATCGAAGCAAAGCCTACAATTTGTGCAGGAGTGTTTCTGTCTTCAGAGTTATTACCAGGTTCATGTTTACGAATTCTTATTGCTTTTTAATCAATATAATTATGTTTATTTTTGTTTGTCTCTTAAATTATTCTTCGATTTGGTTTAATATTATGTTAGACTAGAAATCCTATACTGGTATTTAAAGTCACTCAACCAAGGGAACGAGTAACTTAGTTGGGATTATTTTTATTACGAAACTTTCTTTTCTGGCCTAAGTTACTATTTTTAATCATTAAATTGTTTTGTTACGGAAGTAAAAAACAGATAGAGGTTAGGGTCAAGAAAGCAGAAGTTTGAGATCTTTTAACTGGACAGTAGTAATTAGGCATTGGCTTAAAATACAGCGGAAGCACTTTAAAGTTAATTAAGATTTTATTTAGTTTTCAAAAAGTTTTTTTAACTCCTGCGGGATGGCGGAAGCGTACGTTAGGACTTAACTGCATAGCCTAGACCAACAAAACGACAGTGTGAGACGAGGGTTTTTAAACTAAATAAGTTTTACTGAAAGCTGTTTTGAAAATATAAAGACGCCCAACTGGTCGCTAGTTCCCGAGGTACGACTATTGCATACTGGTAATTATGCTAATTGATTATTAAAAATCCAATTTAATTTAGTATTTAGTTTTCCCTACAACCCAATCAAATATTCATTAGCTTTAGATTTGCAAAGTAACAATAGAAGACGGTAGATCGATTCATCAGTCTCTGTGGTTCGATATCTTTTAAAACTACACGATAAGATTGTGCACTTGCAGTCCGAATCATTGGATACATAAGTAAAGTCTCGATCAAGTTTTTGGCACCGTTGCCGGGGACTGATTTAAGTCGATATCGCTACTCTTTTGTTACGCAGTAGAGACTAGAGCAAAAACCTTTCTTTTTCTTTTCTTTTTCTTTTCTTTTTCTTTTCTTTTTCTTTTCTTTTTCTTTTCTTTTTCTTTTCTATTTCTTTTCTATTTCTTTTCTATTTCTTTTCTTATTTGTATGCCAAACACTCGTTCGTAAGGCGAGCCGTTATACATACAAATCAACGATATCGAGCGGTATCTCAGACTTAGACGCCGCATTCAAGAGTATCATCTCAAATTTTTGTCCCAATTACTATGTATCACCCAACTTTTTTCTACAACTCCCACTCCGAGTATTTCGAGGAATCACAAGAATCCCATAAATCCGACCTCGAAATACTGTTGGAGAATTTCAATACGTCACAAACTCATTCTCACCCGAATTACCTTTCCAACTACCAATCCCAAAATTTTGAGGAATCGCAAGAATATTATAATTCCAACCAAACTTATCCTCAACCAAATTTCACTTACAATCACTACAACCAATATTTCGAGGGGATGCAAGAATCCTATAAATCTGACCTCGAAATATTAATGGAAAATGAAATATCTATGATGACAGAGCGCTCTGTGGAAACACAAAATGTGACTCTAACTCACTTTGAAGAATCAGAAGAATCGCATGATTTAAACTTTGAAACATCAATGGAGGATTCTGATGCGACACTAATTCACTCTAGGTTAGAATCTATGATTGAGCACTTCGTAGAGACACAAATTGTCCAGAACGAAGAGTTTAGAAAATAAAGTCTTCAAAATAGTGAAAACCTTAGGCAACTGACCACTGTGGTTGAGTCGCTCATGACTCACAACATAGCCTTGGAGACTCAAATCTCCCAGCTTGAACAAAACCCTCTAGGATCCTTCCCTGAGGATAAATTGGATGTTATAACAACCACTAGTGAAAAACAAATTGAAAATCCTAAGGAGAGTGGCGATATGGTTGAGGAGAGTGATGATGTGGTTGAGGAGAGTTCAGACGAGAAAAGAGTAAAGATTGAGAAAAATCCTCCAACACCATCTAAAAGGGAGGTTATAGAAAAGGTAGAGAAGGAAGCACCTATTGTTGTTCCTCATCCCTATACCCCACTGATTCCTTTCTCGAAAAGTTTTATGGAAGCTCATATAGACTCCCAATCTAAAATGTGTATGAAGGTATTGGAAAATATCCACACCAACGCACCCTTGTTTGAAGTCTTGCATAAAAAGAGAAAATTAGAGGACCGTGAAACTAGATATATGATTAGCGTTAAGAGGGTAAGGTTAACCTTTGAGGTGGTGGATGAAATCACTAAGCCCAAACTTGAAAAGTTGATATTTAGGATAGATCCAGAACCACCACCACAAGTTCAGAAGAATGAACCACCCCACAGAAGAAAGAAAAGAAAAGGTGAGATATATTTGAGATGGCTTGATAAGTGGCCATGGAAAATGACAACTACTAAAAGTTCAACCAAGGAGTCATCCTCTAGAGAACCACATGAGTGCTTGCACTCCTGAGCCGTCAAGCTAACGACATTAAACAAGCGCTGTGTGGGAGGAAACCCACAAGTTTTTCATTTAATTTTTATCTTTAATTAAATTATTTCTAATTTATTTCTTATTTATTCATTTCAATTATCATTCCTCTGATTCTACTATGTGCCACTAACTATTCACATAGATATATATCCCTTGTAACACTACTCAAACTATATGAATAAATTAATTAATCAATTCTTGCTTTACTGCACGCGGTCAAACAAAAGACATGCACACACCATTACACCCTGGTGAACGTCGGGAAGCATGTGATGAGCGTCAGAGCTTGTCTCTTTGACCCTGACGAACGTCAGGAACGTGTGACAAGCGTCAGAAGCCTGTCTCCCACGATTTCTCTTCCTGTGATCGTTGAATCATTGAAACTTGAACGAAATTTTGTTTTAAAACCCCCACTACCCCCATTTACTCCATTCATCCTTAACCTCCATAACCTCTCATATTCATAATTCTCCCATAAACCTCATTCAAATTTCCTACTCAATAAAACCATCTATATAAACCTCTCTTCCATCCTTAGTTTCATCACTACCACCCACCTTCCATCTCTTTATCACAAATACATTTTTTCTATCAAGTTCAAAATCATGGCCGCCCAAAGGAATCCACCAAACCAACCTGAACCCGACATGCGACATCTTGTGCTCCGACAAGGAGAAGTAGGTGAACTTCAAAAGGAAAGGTACATAAAATTCCATCGTCGAGGGCTAACATCCACGAGGTTCGTCGATAATAACTGCTTGCAAGAATTGGGGTTGCAAACCCATATGCAAGGCTTATTGAACAAAGCTGGCCTGAGCTTTATTAGCACGATGAACACACTAACTTACGAAGCTCTCACGTTGGAATTCTTGAGTTCCTACGCCTATCACACTCGCGATGATACCGGCGCACACCTAATGGGAGCCGCTCAATTTCGGATGTTCAACCGAGAGTACACACTCCGCCATGAAAATTTGAGCGACATATTTCATTTTCCCCGTGGGAATAATGTGAAATATCGCATTCCCCCAGAATTGGATTGGAATGGAAGTGCATACGCACTATGGGAGAGAATAACCGGTGAACCAAATGTTAATCCCTAAGCACGCTACGCCTCTCACATCCACAACCCGAACATTCGCTTCTTACACCGCGTTATGGCAAACACAGTATTTGGAAGGGCAAACAACAACAAAGTCAACACTAAAGAATTGTAAGCTCTTTATTGTACCTTTTCACAAAACCTCCGTCTTAATCCCGTTACTTTAATGATGGCCCACATTCAAAACCTCGTTACAAGAGACGGGACTACGCCTTTCTGTATCGGAGGCATTGTCACCACAATCGCAGTTCACCTGAACTGGGGGGAAAGGATTCAACTCCTACCTCCGCTGCCAGCAGTTTATATGGATATTGATAACTGTAGAGTTGGCCGCCTGATCAAAGTGCGAGAAGCTGGAGGGTACTATCTAATGGTGAAGAATGCAAAAGTTCATAGCGTGGTCATGCCAAATCACAATTGTACTAATTTGGGTAATCCGGATAACTGGCTTTACAACCTGAACGCCCCAGAACCCGGAGAAAACGATCAAGGAAATCAAGGTGAGGCCAACAACGCTGCGGCTGACAAAATCGAAGAAGAATTAGAGCAGCAAGAGCCCCAACAACAACAAGCCAACAATCCCGCCACCATCGACGCAATCTATGCCGCAATAATGCAGCAAAACCAGCTGTCCACTCAGCACTAGCAGAGCCTCGAGACACGCCAAATTGAGATGATGACTCTCATGCAACAAATGCAGAGAGACCAAAACGAATACACTCGTAGGCATGATCAAAGTATGCTGGAATTCACCACAGGAATGATAGAAGATATGCGAGCCTTAACACTTCATGTTGACGACTTGCATAACATCATATCTCAGAGAGATGGAGGTGAATCTTCCAGACACGGTGAGCAATCACGTCGAAGAGCAAGGACACATGGCAGATTCCGAAGACAAGAGGAGGAAGAATGATTGTCCAGTTTCCATTTCCCCTTTCCATCTTTTGTCAATACATTGAGGACAATGTATGATTCAAGTATGGGGGAGGAAGTACTTCCCTAGTAATTTTTTATTTTCCTTGTAATTTCCCTTCCGTTATCTTTAAATCAATAAAAAAATTTATCAAGTTATCTATTAAAGAAATTTGTGTTATTCTTTTAGACTCCCCTTTCTTTTTGAGCCCTATAAAAAAAATTTGACTCACTCAACAAGTACATAGACTGCAAGATCTTTAATTGCCAAGAATTGTGGTAAGATTAAGCGAAATTTCTACCGTCTAGACATTCTACAACCCCAGAGTATGATAGATCAGTTCAAGTACCTGTTATTCCAACACCCTGAGTTTAGTCTATGTAGTAACCCTGAGTAGTTTATATTAGCAGTCAGCACCGTCTTAAACACAAACTACGCAGGAAGTCGATGAATATAAGTGGATGATATAATATTTCAGCAAAATGTTGCAAGGAAACACACCAATTAAATTGGATGATCCTTACCCGATCGCCTAATCCAAAGGATGTAAACCTTACAAGGTAACATGAAAAATCATTTGGTAGATGGTTCAGGAGCATCTGGTACTGAACTCGGTAGGGCAGATTACGGTCTGATCCCCCGCATCCAACCATTGAATTGGAAAAGGTTGCCACATTATTGTGCCAGAAACCTCTAAAAGTTTATAAGGATCATAAACCATTAACCGACTGTTCTGCTATGTGCGTGTAAAGATAAAGGGCTTAATGTGATTGCGCTAGAATGAAAAGGGAAAAACAAGACAAATACTCGAGGTAGGCTATGATAGGACCTGTAACTAGTTTACGTAAAATGGGATTGTCTAGTGTCATTGACATAGTAATAGAGCATGAATCGAGCCACAAATTTTCTGACAACGCAGCTAGATATTAGTTTGATCCGAGTCATAACCGTGCATCTGACCACATTTAGAAAAACATACTTAGCATTTGCTTGAGGACAAGCAAAGTTTAAGTATGGGGGAGTTTGATAACACAAAAATGTATAG
The DNA here is from genome assembly GCA_948472305.1 of Vicia faba. Lineage (NCBI taxonomy): Eukaryota > Viridiplantae > Streptophyta > Magnoliopsida > Fabales > Fabaceae > Vicia > Vicia faba. The sequence continues at coordinate 1,705,805,473 of OX451737.1, read as the reverse complement.
TATATTTGGCTTGATTAATATAAATTATGTCTCTATTTTATTTTAATTATGTTGCTTTATGTTGGTATTACGCTGGTATTTAATTGTATTGCAGGTATTTAATTAAATGAAGCTTTTGTGAGAAAAGAAAGAAAAAGGGGGGTACAAATGAAGAAAAATATGAAATATCCAAAAAGAAAAAAGGATACAAAAAGTAAAGAGCCAAAGATAAGCCCAAGCCCAAAAAGAAGAAGTGTGTGGCCACATGAAGCACGACGACCATCACGTAAAGCACGACGAACATCACGTAAAGCACGGCGACCGTCACGTAAAGCACGACGACCGTCACATGAAGCACGACGACCGTCACATAAAGCATGACGACCGTCACTCCTATTATTTTGCCCACGTCCCTTAAAGCTTGCAACGAAAGGGTGTTAGTTGCTATATCCACGTTCCACCAAGTCAACTACGGAGAGATTCAACAGCCCTACAAACTCTCCTACACATTCTCACCTGCAGTTATTCAAGAAAGATATGAATAGGAGGCTTCAGCCATTTAACCGGGGGTCTCTCTTTTTCTCTCTCTGGGGGGCCAGGATTCCAACATTTTGTTTTAGTTCTTCTTTTTGGAAAGAAAGTTTGGAGATTTTACTTTGAGCGAATATTCTTTTCAGCATTATTTTATTTCCCAGTTATTTCTATATTCCTTTCCAGCATTAATTTCTTTGTACGGTTAAATATATTCTCCGATCGAAGCAAAGCCTACAATTTGTGCAGGAGTGCTTCTGTCTTCAGAGTTATTACCAGGTTCATGTTTACGAATTCTTATTGCTTTTTAATCAATCTAATTATGTTTATTTTTGTTTGTCTCTTAAATTATTCTGCGATTTGGTTTAATATTATGTTAGGCTAGAAATCCTATACCGGTATGTAAAGTCACTCAACCAAGGGAACGAGTAACTTAGTTGGGATTATTTTTACTACGAAACTTTCTTTTGTGGCCTAAGTTACTATTTTTAATCATTAAATTGTTTTGTTACGGAAGTAAAAAACAGATAGAGGTTAGGGTCAACAAAGCGGAAGTTTGAGATCTTTTAACTGGACAGTAGTAATTAGGCATTTGCTTAAAATACAGCGGAAGCACTTTAAAGTTAATTAAGATTTTATTTAGTTTTCAAAAAGTGTTTTTAACTCCTGCGGGATGGAGGAAGCGTATGTTAGGACTTAACTGCATAGCCTAGATCAACAAAACAACAGTGTGAGACGAGGGTTTTTTAACTAAATAAGTTTTACTGAAGGCTGTTTTGAAAATATAAAGACGCCCAACTGGTCGCTAGTTCCCGAGGTACGACTATTGCATACTGGTAATTACGCTAATTGATTATTAAAAATCCATTTTAATTTAGTATTTAGTTTTCCCTACAACCCAATCAAATATTCATTAGCTTTAGATTTGCGAAGTAACAATAGAAGACGGTAGATCGATTCATCAGTCTCTGTGGTTCGATATCTTTTAAAACTACACGATAAGACTGTGCACTTGCAGTCCGAATCATTGGATACATAAGTAAAGTCCCGATCAAGTTTTCGGCACCGTTGCCGGGGACTGATTTAAGTGTTACGCAGTAGAGACTAGAGCAAAAACCTTTCTTTTTCTTTTCTTTTTCTTTTCTTTTTCTTTTCTTTTTATTTTCTTTCTCTTTTCTTTTTCTTTTCTATTTCTTTTCTATTTATTTTCTTATTTGTATGCCAAACACTCGTTCGCAAGGCGAGCCGTTATACATACAAATCAACGATATCGAGCGGTATCTTAGACTTAGACGCCGCATTCAAGAGTATCATCTCAAATTTTTGTCCCAATTACTATGTATCACCCAACTTTTTTCTACAACTCCCACTCCGAGTATTTCGAGGAATCACAAGAATCCCATAAATCCGACCTCGAAATACTGTTGGAGAATTTCAATACGTCACAAACTCAGTCTCACCCGAATTACCTTTCCAACTACCAATCCCAAAATTTTGAGGAATCGCAAGAATATTATAATTCCAACCAAACTTATCCTCAACCAAATTTCCCTTACAATCACTACACCCAATATTTCGAGGGGACGCAAGAATCCTATAAATCTGACCTCGAAATATTAATGGAAAATGAAATATCTATGATGACAGAGCACTCTGTGGAAACACAAAATGTGACTCTAACTCACTTTGAAGAATCAGAAGAATCGCATGATTTCAACTTTGAAACATCAATGGAGGATTCTGTTGCGACACTAATTCACTCTAGGTTAGAATCTATGATGGAGCACTTCGTAGAGACACAAATTGTCCAGAACGAAGAGTTTAGAAAACAAAGACTTCAATATAGTGAAAACCTTAGGCAACTGACCATTGTGGTTTAGTCGCTCATGACTCACAACATAGCCTTAGAGACTCAAATCTCCCAGCTTGAACAAAACCAGCTAGGACCCTTCCCTGAGGATAAATTGGATGTTATAACAACCACTAGTGAAAAACAAATTGAAAATCCTAAGGAGAGTGACGATATGGTTGAGGAGAGTGATGATGTGGTTGAGGAGAGTTCAGACGAGAAAAGAGTAAAGATTTAGAAAAATCCTCCAACACCATCTAAAAGGGAGGTTATAGAAAAGGTAGAGAAGGAAGCACCTATTGTTGTTCCTCATCCCTATACCCCACTGATTTCTTTCTCGAAAAGTTTTATGGAAGCTCATATAGACTCCAAATCTAAAATGTGTATGAAGGTATTGGAAAATATCCACACCAACGCACCCTTGTTTGAAGTCTTGCATAAAAAGAGAAAATTAGAGGACCATGAAACTAAGGATATGATTAGTGTTAAGAGGGTAAGGTTAACCTTTGAGGTGGTGGATGAAATCACTAAGCCCAAACTTGAAAAGTTGATACTTAGGATAGATCCAGAACCACCACCACAAGTTCAGAAGAATGAACCACCCCACAGAAGAAAGAAAAGAAAAGGTGAGGGATATTTGAGATGGCTTGATAAGTGGCCATGGAAAATGACAACTACTAAAAGTTCAACCAAGGAGTCATCCTTGAGAGAACCACCATGAGTGCTTGCACTCCTGAGCCATCAAGCTAACGAAATTAAACAAGCGCTGTGTGGGAGGCAACCCACAAGTTTTTCATTTAATTTTTATCTTTAATTAAATTATTTCTAATTTATTTCTTATTTATTCATTTCGATTATCATTCCTCCGATTCTACTATGTGCTACTAACTATTCACATAGATATATATCCCTTGTAACACTACTCAAACTATATGAATAAATTAATTAATCAATTCTTGCTTTACTGCACGCGGTCAAACAAAAGACTTGCACGCACCATTACACCCTGACGAACGTCGGGAAGCATGTGATGAGCGTCAGAGCTTATCTCTTTGACCCTGACGAACGTCAGGAACGCGTGACAAGTGTCAGAAGCCTGTCTCCCACGATTTCTCTTCCCGTGACCGTTGAATCATTAAAACTTGAACGAAATTTTGTTTTAAAACCCCCACTACCCCATTTACTCCATTCATCCTTAACCTCCATAACCTCTCATATTCATAATTCTCCCATAAACCTCATTCAAATTTCCTACTCAATAAAACCATCTATATAAACCTCTCTTCCATCCTTAGTTTCATCACTACCACCCACCTTCCATCTCTTTATCACAAATACATTTTTTCTATCAAGTTCAAAATCATGGCCGCCCTAAGGAATCCACCAAACCAACCCGAACCCGACATGCGACATCTCATGCTCCGACAAGGAGAAGTAGGTGAACTTCAAAAGGAAAGGTACATAAAATTCCATCATCAAGGGCTAACATCCACGAGTTTCGTCGACAACAACTGCTTGCAAGAATTGGGGTTGCAAACCCATATGCAAGGCTTGCTGAACAAAGTTGTCCTGAGCTTTATTAGCACGATGAACACACCAACTTACGAAGCTCTCACGTTGGAATTCTTTAGTTCCTACGCCTATCACACTCGCGATGATGCCGACGCACACCTAACGGGAGCCGCTCAATTTCGGATGTTCAACCTAGAGTACACACTCAGCCATGAAAATTTGAGCGACATATTTCATTTTCCCCGTGGGAATAATGTGCAATATCGCATTTCCCTAGAATTGGATTGGAATGGAAGTGCATACACACTATGGGAGAGAATAACAGGTGAACCAAATGTTAATCCCGAAGCACGCTACGCCTCTCACATCCACAACCCGAACATTCACTTCTTACACCGCGTTATGGAAAACACAGTATTTGGAAGGGCAAACAACAACAAAGTCAACACTAAAGAATTGTATGCGCTTTACTGTACCTTTTCACAAAACCTCTGTCTTAATCCCGTTACTTTAATGATGGCCCACATTTAAAACCTCTTTACAAGAGACGGGACTACGCCTTTCTGTATCGGAGGCATTGTCACCATAATCGCAGTTCACCTGAACTGGGGGGAAAGGATTCAACTCCTACCTCCGCTGCCAGCAGTTTATATGGATATTAATAACTGTAGAGCTGGATGCCTGATAAAAGTGCGAGAAGTTGGAGGGTACTATCTAATGGTGAAGAATGCAAAAGTTCGTAGCATGATCATGCCAAATCACAATCGTACTAATTTAGGTAATCCGGATAAATGGCTTTACAACCTGAACGCCCCAGAACCCGGAGAAAACGAGCAAGGAAATCAAGGTGAGGCCAAAAACGCTGCCGTTGATGAAATCGAAGAAGAATTAGAGCAGCAAGAGCCCCAACCACAACAAGCCACAAATCCCGCCACCATCAACGCAATCTATGCCGCAATAATGCAGCAAAACCAGTTGTCCACTCAGCGCTACCAGAGCCACGAGATGCGCCAAATCGAGATGATGACTCTCATGCAACAAATGTAGAGAGACCAAAACAAATACACTCGCAGGCATGATCAGAGTATGCTAAAATTCACCACAGGAATGACAGAAGATATGCGAGCCTTAACACTTCGTGTTGACGACTTGCATAACATCATATCTCAGAGAGATGGATGTGAATCTTCAAGACACGGTGAGCAAGCACGTCGAAGAGCGAGGACACGTGGCAGATTCCGAAGACAAGAGGAGGAAGAATGATTGTCCAGTTTCCATTTCCCCTTTCCATCTTCTGTCAATACATTGAGGATAATGTATGATTCAAGTATGGTGGAGGAAGTACTTCCCTAGTAATTTTTTATTTTCCTTGTAATTTCCCTTCCGTTATCTTTAAATCAATAAAAAAATTTATCAAGTTATCTATTAAAGAAATTTGTGTTATTCTTTTAGACTCCCCTTTCTTTTTGAGCCCTATAAAAAAAATTTGACTCACTCGACAAGTACATAGACTGCAAGATCTTTAATTGCCAAGAATTGTGGCAAGATTAAGCGAAATTTCTACCGTCTAGACATTCTACAACCCCAGAGTATGATAGATCAGTTCAAGTACCTGTTATTCCAACACCCTGAGTTTAGTCTATGTAGTAACCCTGAGTAGTTTATATTAGCAGTCAGCACCGTCTTAAACATAAACTACGCAGGAAGTCGATGAATATAAGTGGATGATATAATATTTCAGCAAAATGTTGCAGGGAAACACACCAATTAAATTGGACGATCCTTACCCGATCGCCTAATCCAAAGGATGTAAACCTTACAAAGTAACATGAAAAATCATTTGGTAGATGGTTCAGGAGCATCTGGTACTGAACTCGGTAGGGCAGATTACAGTCTGATCCCCCGCATCCAACCATTGAATTGGAAAAGGTTGCCACATTACTATGCCAGAAACCTCTAAAAGTTTATAAGGATCATAAACCACTAACCAACTGTTCTGCTATGTGCGTGTAAAGATAAAGGGCTTAATGTGATTGCGCTAGAATGAAAAGGGCAAAACAAGACAAATACTCGAGGTAGGCTATGATAGGACCTGTAACTAGTTTACGTAAAATGGGACTGTCTAGTGTTATTGACATAGTAATAGAGCATGAATCGAGCCACAAATTTTCTGACAATGCAACTAGATATTAGTTTAATCTGAGTCATAACTGTGCATCTGACCACGTTTAGAAAAACATACTTAGCATTTGCTTGAGGACAAGCAAAGTTTAAGTATGTGGGAGTTTGATAACACGAAAATGTATAGTATATTTGGCTTGATTAATATAAATTATGTCTCTATTTTATTTTAATTATGTTGCTTTATGTTGGTATTACACTCGTATTTAATTGTATTGTAGGTATTTAATTAAATGAAGCTTTTGTGAGAAAAGGAAGAAAAAGAGGGGTACAAATGAAGAAAAATAAGAAATATCCAAAAAGAAAAAAGGATACAAAAAGTAAAGAGCCAAAGATAAGCCCAAGCCCAAAAAGAAGAAGCGTGTGGCCACATGAAGCACGACGACCGTCACGTAAAGCACGACGACTGTCACATGAAGCACGACTACCGTCACCTAAAGCATGAAGACCGTCACTCCTATTATTTTGCCCATGTCCCTTAAAGCTTGAAACGAAAGTGTGTTAGTTGCTATATCCACGTTCCACCAAGTCAACTACAGAGAGATTCAACAGCCCTACAAACTCTCCTACAAATTCTCACCTGCAGTTATTCAAGAAAGATATAAATAGGAGGCTTCAGCCATTTAACCGGAGGTCTCTCTTTTTCTCTCTCTGGGGGGTCCAGGATTCCAACATTTTGTTTTAGTTCTTCTTTTTGGAAAGAAATTTGGAGATTTTACTTTGAGCGAATATTCTTTTCAGCATTATTTTATTTCCCAGTTATTTCTATATTCCTTTCCAGCATTAATTTCTTTGTACGGTTAAATATATTCTCCGATCGAAGCAAAGCCTACAATTTGTGCAGGAGTGTTTCTGTCTTCAGAGTTATTACCAGGTTCATGATTACGAATTCTTATTGCTTTTTAATCAATCTAATTATGTTTATATTTGTTTGTCTCTTAAATTATTCTGCGATTTGGTTTAATATTATGTTAGGCTAGAAATCCTATACCTGTATGTAAAGTCACTCAACCAAGGGAACGAGTAACTTAGTTGGGATTATTTTTACTACGAAATTTTCTTTTCTGGCCTAAGTTACTATTTTTAATCATTAAATTGTTTTGTTACAGAAGTAAAAAACAGATAGAGGTTAGGGTCAACAAAGCGGATGTTTGAGATCTTTTAACTGGACAGTAGTAATTAGGCATTGGCTTAAAATACAGCGGAAGCACTTTAAAGTTAATTAAGATTTTATTTAGTTTTCAAAAAGTGTTTTTAACTCCTGCGGGATGGCGGAAGCGTACGTTAGGACTTAACTGCATAGCCTAGATCAACAAAACGACAGTGTGAGACGAGGGTTTTTAAACTAAATAAGTTTTACTGAAAGCTATTTTAAAAATATAAAGACGCCCAACTGGTTGCTAGTTCCCGAGGTACGACTATTGCATACTGGTAATTACGCTAATTGATTATTAAAAATCCAATTTCATTTAATATTTAGTTTTCCCTACAACCCAATCAAATATTCATTAGCTTTAGATTTGCAAAGTAAAAATAGAAGACGGTAGATCGATTCATCAGTCTCTGTGGTTCGATATCTTTTAAAACTACACGATAAGACTGTGCACTTGCAGTCCGAATCATTGGATACATAAGTAAAGTCTCGATCACTAGGAACTATCTACTTATACTTGAAAGGTTTGTTCTTTTCCTCATTTCCTTTAGACAACGCTATCCTACTATTAGTAAGTAGGTAGCCCTATCGTTGGATGTTTAAGGGATATTCGAATGGATGATTTATAGTCACAAAGGTAACTTGGCAAGAAGTTTTAGCAACTACCCTAAGATTCTAAGATCATATTTTTTACCGAGGCAACGTCGAGAGGGTCATCGAGGGACTTATGATCTTTTGAACCAGAGGGTAGCCACTAAAATCTCTCACGTATCGAGAGTGGTGACTATTTCCGAAGGCAACTGAGGTGGGAGTACCCTAGAGGTGTATATGTGCAAGTGTGTTGTGTTCAGTTATTTTATCTTGTGTTTAGTTTGCTAACGTTTGATTTATTATTCTCTTGTCATGCAATCCTATTAGACATACATCTAAGCAGTTAGTATTTACAAGAATAAAATGCGGGAATTGTAAATCTAGCTATTACAAGGCTTTCGGGGAGGGGAAACTACAAATCCAAAACTTGGGGAAAATAAAGAAAGCATTAAAGTAAAAAGTCCTAATTAAGCTATTACAGACTGTGAGCAGTTACAATAATTTTGAAAAATAAAATATAGAAAAAAATAACGCGCGTGAGTCGAAAGGAGTGTCTAAAACCCTAAAAAGGTTCTAAGTAAAATAAGAAAATCTTTTTGTTGTTTTTGTTTATTTGGGAAGATATTAAATTAAAGCTCAATTAATTTAAATAAAGAAAAAAAAAAGAAAATTATTAATCAAAATTAAATCTAAACAAACCTAACATTTTTTGGCATTTTTGTTTGAGAAAAATTTGAATTAAAATGAACCTAATTCTAATTATTTTTAAATGATAAAATAAGGTCAAAATAATAAACTTAATTAATTTAAAAAATTAAAATTAATTAGAAAAATCCTAAGTTCCATCATTATTATTTTTCTGATTTTAGATTATTAAAGAAAATTATTTTATTTTTTTAAAAACATAAAAAAAAAATGAAAAAAAAAAGTAAAGAAATTAAAAAATTGGGCCTAGTGCTAAAGTGAAAAAATGGGGGTGCATTTGAGATTTGTTAGGCCCAAGATGGCTAACCCAGGCGCTGCAAAAAGAAAAAATAGGGGGTGAGAAAATTGAAAATGCTTCGGCCCAAATCAGGAAGCTCAAAGCTGCATTTGATCCTATGTCATTGGTCCTTGAGGCTGCATGGTGAGGCACGCATATGAGGCCTTCAGGTCTGGATTAGATTATGGTGATTTGATGGTACATTGTGGGCGCAAGGGGCTTGAGAGCACTGGATCTGTAATATAAACGTTAGAGAAAATAAAAATCCAGACCTGGGTATCGAACCCAGGTCTTTTCCCAGTATACACGCTTGCCTCACCACTCAGCCAACCTGTTCATCCGTTGATACAAACAACTAAAAAATAATATATTAGAAACAACAAAAAAATTTGAGGTGTCAAACGTGTGTGCTCCAGTAGGGTCCTTTTATTTTAAATGAACCAATCATTTTGATGGGTTTTGACACACAAGCTCATGGGGGTCAAACCACCATCCACGGTGGTTGACCACCTTCTTCACCGGCCAGTCCAAAAACCTATCATGCAAAATAAAGAGATTTGAAACCCCAGATCGTGGCAACCCCCCTAAATCACATGCTGCGAATCCAACCATGGCCTTGGTTTGGACTGAAAGTGCCTGTGCAAGGAGGTATAAAGCTTGGCTGAAGCTTTGCCCTAACAATGACAAAGCTTCGTCCATGCGTTAAATTTCTCATGTGGTGGCTCTAAACATACACAATCATCAGTACAAACATGAATATAAACATATAAATAATTTATATCACAAAGTTAAAGGTTTTGAATTCAAGAAAGTATACCAAAACAGTGACACACGATTCGGCCGTTTGAGAGTGCTACAAGCTTGGAAAATGGCAGGGATAGGTTCCTGGTGTCTTCAGGAACGTGATGGGTCCTTTGAATTGGATCAAAAGAAGCTGGAAATGTGGTTTTGAATTTTCACGATTTTGGATGTTTTTTGGAAATTTGTGAAGCTTTTCTCAGGCTGTGTATGCATGTCTAATGCTTGCAAATGGCTTGTAAAAATAGAGTAGATGGAGAGGGAAAGGAAACACGGAAAGAATCTGTAGCATAAAGGCCATGATAAAGCCATGATCCTTATTTTTAAAAATTTCCAAAAATGATGATTTCATGCCATTTTGAGACTTGGATGTACCTGGACATTCTTTGCACAAATTATAGGCCTTAAGTTAGATCGAAACATTATCCCAAAGGCCAAGGCCCTTCTCTAAATATTTTGTACAATTTATTTTATATTTATTTGAAATAAATCAAAATAAATATGAACAAAATAGATTAAAAAAATGAAAGGCAATGTAAAAAGGATATTAGAGGTCCCTTATAAGGTTAGGAAGACATTTGAAGTCCAAGAAGTTAGGCCATTTACCTAAAAGTTCAAGTTTGTCCAATGCACAATTCTTGAAATTTCTCAAATTTTACCAACTTGGGCAAGCCATAATTTTCTCAATTTTTATTTCTTGAAGATGATCTTGTACTTTTTGGAAAGATCAAGATGTCTCCTTCAAACCCACTTTGATCAATTTTGTATTTGAAGAATTTATCTTTATACAAATGGTCTTGGAAAAAAGTTTCTTTTGTTGACTTTCTGAAAATGACCTGTAATGTATGAGCTTGTATCTTTCAAATGGTGCATTTCTTAGACTTCAGGACAAAAGAGAAGTTGTAGGGAAATGGATTTTCTTAAAAATGAGCCTTGGTTGGGGGAAAATGGATGAATATGTGAAAGTTATGCCTGGTCAAAGTTTAGTTGACTTTTCCTATAGAAACCCTAATTTAGCAATTCTAGACTTTTGATAGATTAGGAGCATTTCTTGAGGAATCATGACCAAACCTTGATCAAATAATGGATATCACTTCAAAATGTTGATGTTTACCAAAAACCTTGAAGTTTGACTGTATATAGTCCACAATTGACTTTTGACCTAGTAGAGTTGATTTTCAAACACTTGAGCAATTGACTGAGCAAACTTGTAGTGTAAGGCTTGAAATTTGTCATGGACAATCTTGAAGACATTTTAGAACAATGGAAAACATTTTAGACTTTTGGAGCTCACACAACTTGGTAAAAAGTGGAACCCTAACTAGAGGTTCATTGCTTAGGAGGAGAATTTGTCTGGTCAATTCTTGGTCATCCTTGAGCAATTAGGAACCTCAATGAGCATGTCTTGAGTAAAAATGGGAGGGAAAATTTTGGGATACAACACTCTGGGTCCAGGGTATGAGCCCGACTACTGTCTCTTTATCTTCTTCCATGTTCAGTCACGTGTGCCTCTGGTTTCATAACTCGGCTTAGGCCTTATGATCTCTAATCGGGGTGTTAACCGAACGATTACCTACTTTCCTTTCTTGGTCATTCAGTCATGTTTTTCCTTTTATCTCCTCTAGCCCGGGCTATAGATTTATGTATGAACATAAGCCCCACGAGCATATGGCTTTTACCTGAAGCCTTATGGTCGGTCAATGTATATATGGATCTATGCTTCGGGTTGGACCTATAAGACCGGATGATGACACGTTGGTGTTCGTGTGGCCCACACCCTAGCTTTTCAATAGTCTTCTAGTCTTCCTAGGTGTAATCATTGATAAGGCCGATTTCTTAGTACCTGTGCACGCTTCCTCTTCTTTAGGCGTTTCATTTCCTATTTTCTTTTATAAAGAACCTTTCCTTTTCTATTTCAAAAAAAACTCGCCCACTTCCCTTTTGTGATACGGTGGCAGAACCGACTGTTTAATACTGGTTTGCATTTTGTATTCACAAATGTTGCAGTAAGTAAGATTCGCCACCGACTTTTCTTTTATCCAACAAAGGAAAGGGTGAAAAGAACAGAAAAAGACCTTTTCGAGATGTTTTCTGAGTAAGGGGGTAGATTATGGAAAAGGAAGGTGTTAGCACCCTTTCCATCCATAGTTTTCTATGGGCTCTTAGAGGTTTGCTCATTTTCAAATACCTTTGTGCTTTGTCTGTTTGAAAATGTTTTGAAAACACTTAGTACGGCGAACTTTGTAATGTTTCTCGAGATAGTGGAGAAAGTATACAAAGTGTTTTGAAATTGTTTTTGAAAAGCAGTTTTTGTGTAAGTGCAAAATGTTTGAGCAAACTTCTAACAGCTATCTACTTTATTACTCGAAAAGGGTCGTTCTTTTCCTCTTTTCCTTTAGACAATGCTATCCTACTATTAGTGAGTAGTGTTGTACCCCAAAATTTTCCCTCCCATTTCCTCAACATTTTTTCATCACAAGACCCTTGGAGCTCAAGATCCAGTTAGGGATTCCTCTGCTCAAGACTTCTCCTTGCACTGTGGACCCAAATTAGGGTTTGTGTTTGCACAAAGATATTTTGACCTAAAATGCCTAAGATGACTTTCATGCTTCATATTGGACTCCCAAGTTTATCCATACCAAGTTTCAAGTCTTGATTCCAAATTTTGCCCAGTCAATTGGACAGTTGACCTAGAAATCAGCTGTATTGGGGAAAAAGTCAATTGTGGCCAATTGACAGTCAAATCTCATGAAAATTGACCCACATCAACATTATGAACTCATATGAACCATTTGGTCAAGTTTGGATCACAATCCCACAAGAAATTTGATCAGATCACCAAAAGGGCAAAATGGTCATTTTTAGGGTTTTGACTAAACAAAGGCAATTTTTGACTGTTTGACCTAGCCAATGGCAAACCAAGATCACATATGGACTCAAGGACCCCATGGAATTATCTTGACATGTTCAACAAGTTCAAAAGATCCCAAATACACAAGATTGACAGTTGAATTTCCCAGTCAATTGATCAATTTTGACTGTATACTGAAAAGTCAAACTTTGACTTTTTGGTCAAAATCAAGTGTCAAGATTCATTTTTCATCAAAACATGCCAAATCATGAAACTTGTTCATCAAGAAATCAAGAATTGCAAATTAGGGTTTGAAATGAAGATTTTTCATAACTTAGAATTTTTCTAAGTTATGAAAAACCCTAATTTTTTCCTAACTTTGTCCCACTTTCTCACCAAGATTCATTTGGATTCAAGAAAAAGTCAAAACATGAAAGTTGTAGCCTATTGAAAAATCTACAACTTTTATTCACAAAGTTTTCCCAAAAGAAGCTTGTATCTCAAGTTACAATTTTTGGAACAAGGGTACCAAACCATTCTTAACTTAGAGAAAATTTGACCTATTTTAGGCAAGGTTTTTACCTAACTTCAAGACCATTTTTCACATACTTCCACTTGGAATTTCAATTTGCATTTCAAAGATGGATTGTATTACACATTCCAAGATTTCCAAAATGTCCAAGAACTCATCAAACAACCTCATGGTTAGAGAGAATCGAATTTGGCAATATGGGAAAAACTCACTTTGTTCATGACCAAATTCCATGTTCATACACTTAGGCAATTTTCAAATCAGCATGCATTTCTTGATTACAGGCCCTAAATCTCTTTTACACTCATAAATTTAATGCAAACTCTTTGTGCCAATACCATATTCTATGTGTTCAAGCATTGCATAAAGGTTTAATCCCAAAGTAAAAAAAGCATAATGGCCATTTTTGCAAAAGTGGAACTTTATGTCAAAATGCAAATCCAAGCAAGTACATTTGAAATCTCTTTGGCACAAGTTTATGAGTTAATTACACTGATCAAGACTGAGTTGTGCAGCACATTAGGAGGGACCTGCCTTGGCCTAAGGACCAACTTGACAACTTTTGCTTAAGTAAGAAGAAAGCTTGCATTTTGTACAACAACTCTCATCTCAGCAAAGACCAACCTAAGCAAACTTTGTCCTCATATTTCACACTCCCTAACTGACCTAAAGCACGACCAAACAACCCTTCATCCATCCCTACACAGAAAATCACAGTTTTGTGGCAAAACAGGGCACATTCTGCAACTTGAATCCCACAACCCATTTCCATCGTGCATCTTGGCCAAAACCAGTTCAAACACTTTCCTTACCATCAATCCAAACTATCCAAAGCATTAGAAGTAGACTGTAACTCCTCTAATCAGTATGGCCATTTTCATTTCTTCCTCTTGCAGGTTGACTTCTGTAGCTTGATACAGAAGGTTTCAAAGCATACCAAGTATTGGAATAGCATCCTCACACTTCAAGCAAGTTGTACAGATCATCATCTTGCCCTGAAAACTCCTCCATTGCCAGACACGATTCCAACTGAGCAGGTATATTCATGAACTTCTAACTCTCAATGTAGGCATTGTTAGCTCTAGGTTTGTGAATAAAAAGTGTTCTACTCATGCCCCTGAAACTGCACATACCTTTACTTTTCATTTATTTTGCATATGCTGTGAGAATTTAAGGTCTGAATATTGATAAAAAGTTAGGTTAAGATTTGGGAATGGTGAAATTCTCTCTCATTTCTGAGAGTTAGGATGAGTTCTTTACATGTCCAGAATCGTGGCATGATGCTTAACATTTCTTATGTTGTAAGTTTGTGCTAAAGGTCCAAGAATCCAGGTGTTTGAATCAGTGTACAAGCGCGCGTTTTTTGTCAAAGTTCTGGCCAGAGGTTGAAGAAGGTCCTATTGGGCTGGGCTTGTTCTATTTTTCTTATTTGCACCTTGCTTTTGCTTTTGAACCTCCCTGGCCCATTTTGAGTTTCGTTTGCCATTCTCATTTTTTTCTTTTTTATTCTGGTTTGTTATTTTTCATTAAAACATAAAAAATACTAAAAACATTTTTTCACATTTTTTTTGCATTTTTATTTGATATTTATTAGCTTTAGTTAGTTATATATATATATATATATATATATATATATATATATATATATATATATATATATATATATATATATATATATATATATATATATATATATATATATATATATATATATATATATATATATATATATATATATATATATATATATATATATATATATATATATATATATATATATATATATATATATATATATATATATATATATATATATATATATATATATATATATATATATATATATATATATATATATATATATATATACTTATTACTTTTGTTTAGAATATTAGAAATAAAACAAAATACATTCATTTTCTAATTTTATTTTATTTTTATCTTCTGAAAACATTTTATGTAAAATATACTTTTTTTATAAATATTGAATATTATTATTTTGTATATATAATACATATTTAGAAAATAATATAAATATATATATACTTATTAGAATATTTAGGACAAAAATATAAAAATATATACATTTTTATTTTGTTAATATTTGACATTAAAAATACCTTTTTTATAAATATACTTCATTTTTATTTTATTTTTGTATATAATAAATAAATATTGTACATATTAAATAATTAATACATTTTACTTAATAAAATTAGGGTTTTGCCCTAAACATAAAAACTCCAAAAATAATACTTTTTATTTTGTTTATTTGACATATAAAAATACCTTTTTTCATACACATAAAAAACATTTTTACATCTTGCATATTTATTCCATTTTATTTAATTATTGTATATTAAATATCTTGTAAATAATTCAATATTGATGTAATAATCTAGGTTTAAATTCCTTGTCAAAATACCCCCCATTTGAACATTTGTACCCCCCTTCCCATATATTGTGTTGTAATAGTTTAGGACTTTATTTTTCGCACTTTAATGCTTTCTAATTATACCATGTTAGAATTAGGGTTTGTATGCAAATAAAAACAACAAAAATAGTTTGACCTAATTTCAAGATAATCAAGCATGAAAATGGACAACACTAATCACACTTGCACCCCTAGGGTATTCCACTTGTTGCCTTCAATAATGGGCCATATTGCATGTTAGGTCTCTTTGGGCAAAAACAAAACAAACAAATGATCATAGTCCCTCGATGACGCTTTCGAAAGTTGCCTAAAAAAATGATCAAGTCTCTTAAAGAAAACATTGCCCAAAGATACTTGGCACCATTGCAATTATGGTCTAAACGATGACCCGCGCCCGTCCCTTTCACATCCTAACACAAGATTGTCCACCAAATGCAATGGTGGAACAAAATTGTTAAAAGGGTTAAAAACATAGCAATAATCTTTGAGAAATTTAGGAGTAGATGACCTCTTAGTTACTTGAATCAAACTTGCAAAACAAAACACTTGCCTATTTTCTAAAACCACACATCACCACACTTTCAAAACAACTTTCAAAAACAAATGAAAACCTTTTCAAAAGACATACACCTTTGTATACATCCCAACATGGATCATTACAAAGGTTGCCACCACATTGGCCTCTTTTCAAAAACATTTTCAAACCCACACACACAAGAGCACCATTTCAAACAATTGAAAATTAAGGCAAGTTGATCTAAGCAAGTAACTAAGAGCCCATGGATAACCATGGATAGAAAGGGTGCTAATACCTTCCCTTTCTATAATCTACTCCCCGAACCCAAGAAAACATCTCAAAGGTTTTTGCTGTGCTTTTTAAACCTTTCCTTAGGATAAAATAAAAAGTCGGTGGCGACTCTTGCTCAACCGAAACATTTGCGAAAACAAACGCAAAACCATAGTCAGTTCTCCCACCGTATCACAGAACTGGCGACTCTGCTGGGGAAAATCTTAAAAGTGGAGTAACCTTAGGGCTTAGATCACCCTCTTGCATGACTAATTGTTTGATTTGATTGCTTTATATCTTGGATCTCTTGTTTGGGTTTGCAATCCTACACCCGGATTTTGGGAAACATTCATAGATAGCAATACGTTGTGGAAACTGTGCGGGGTATACCGACACGGTCGAAGCAATAGCTATATTAGTGTGACATATTTGTGAGTACCGGTAACCCTTGAGTTCAATCAAGGAGAGTACGGGGCCGCTGAGTGATGTCACTAAGCACTAATGACCTAGAACCTTACTTGACCATCTTGGCCTTTCATTAGGGGTAGTGAGATGACCGGCTTTGGTGCAGTCCGAAGTTGGTAGATACTCGATACTACACTCATTGAGGGTTGTTTTCTTGGAATATTTTGGTCGCTAGTTAAGTGGCTAAACCAAAACAATGAACAATGAAAACAATCCAATGATATTGAGCTCCTTAGAACCCGGTTACTATTTATAGGACAGGTTTTTAAGCCAACTACACTCAAGAGGGTACTTACCTATGAAACCCCATGCAAGCCTGAAACTAGGGTTTGGTGTGATTTGCTTGTACATATGTTTGTGCATACATCATGAACATCATAAAACATCATATGCATTCACTAACCACTTCAAGGGTTTGGATCTTCATCTTTGTTCTTGTTTTGTAGGTCATGGAAATTCCTCGCAGAAAAACCATTCAAGTCAACCTTGTGAGAATCTCTCCTCAACTCAAGGAGCTCACCTCAAGAATTCCGGAAAGCTCATCCTTCAGTGAAAGACATGGTAGACTGCTCAGCTTAGTCAACGCCAACATTGAAGAAGACATGATGAAAGTGCTATTCCAATTCTTTGACCCTCTTCACCACTGTTTCACTTTCCCTGACTACCAGTTGGTGCCTAAATTAGAGGAGTTTTCTCAACTCCTGAGAATTCCTATCCTTAATCAACTACCTTTCAACGATACGGAAAAGGAATCAAAGCCTGAAGATGTTGCTCGAGCATTACATCTACAGCCTTCTGACATCAAGGGGAACTGGGAAACTAGAAGCGTTGTCAAAGGCTTCTTAGCAAAATTCTTGTTTGAGAAGGCACAAGAATGTTGGAATTCATTGGACCTACAAGCCTTTGAAGAAATTGTGGCACTCCTTATCTATGGGTTGGTCCTGTTCCCAAATCCTGACCAGCTCGTAGATGTCAACGCCGTCAAAATCTTCTTGTCCATAAATCCAGTACCAACATTGCTTGGGGACATTCTTCACTCATTTTACACTCGAACAATGAGAAAGAGGGGTGTTCTCATGTGCTGTACTCCTCTCCTTGCAAGGTGGTTTATTTCGCACCTTCCACAATCTGTCTTGAAGAATGACCAAGGCTCAAGGTAGTCCCAACGGTTGATGACTCTTACTCACTCTGATGTACATTGGTGTTCTCAGTCCAGAGAAAATGTCATCATCGTCGATCGTTGTGGAGAGTTTCCTAATGTTCCTTTACTTGGAATCAGAGGAGGTATCACCTACAACCCTTGCCTAGCTTTGAGGCAATTTGGATATGCACGAAAAGATGGCCCTCACGACATGTTGATTCCTAACCTAGTTTTTGACTTCGACAATGATGCGCAAGGACTTCGCCAAAGATTCATCAGAGCTTGGAGAATGCCCAACAAGGTTGATAGCAAGACATTGGGACACAAGAACTCCATCCCTCTTGAGCCTTATCTCAAGTGGGTGCGAGCCCGAGCCCAGAGTCTAATGATGCCTTATCCTCATGTTCACCCTGTGATTAAATAGCCCGTCAAGGAAGGAGAGGTTCCCTACACCATCCTACATCCTGACATGCCTACATCGTGGGAGGAGATGCAGAAAAGTTGGATCCAACTCAAGGAGGAACGGAACACTTTTGAAGCCAACTTCTACGCCAGCGAGAAGAAGGTTTTAGAGCTCACCCGCCGACTCCATGAGCAAGAGGCCCTCAACACCTACATCGCACCAAAGAGGATGCGCAATGTCTTTTTACCTTGAGAAGTTGTTTTTGTAATATTTGGCCCATGGGGCATTTATGTACTAACAAATTTCTTCTTATTAATATGACGTGCGTTCTCTTTTGTTTGCAACAATTTTGAATATTTTAAATCCTTGAATGCATTGCATACATAAGCATACCATTCATCATGTGCATAAGCAGGTCTCTTCACCAGGTTTCCTTATCTGTTTGCTGTTTATTTCAGTAGGATGGATCTCGAGCAAACAGTCAAAGACCTGCAAGCTCAAAATGCACAATTTCAGCAACTCCTGATGACCTTGGCTAAGGGTCAGGAGGATCTAAAGACCCTAATAGGGAACAAAGACCCAGTGAAGAAGAAGAAAAAGAGACTCGGGGTGGCTACTTTAGGGAGAAGGTTTGAAGGAGAGGCCCGGAGAGTGCTTGAATTTCCTCCTACTTCTGAGGAAGGAACCAGTAAAGGAGGTGGGGTTGTGGTACCTTCCGAGTCCGACAGGGAAGAAGAGGAGGCTGAAGAGGATGAAGATTACTCTGACCAACAATACCCTCCAGCTGATGATAAATACAAAGGTTTAGAAGACAGGTTGGCAGCCATGGAGCTGCAGAGAGTCCCGGGTTTAGACTTAGAAGACTTGGGTTTGGTTGTTGGGGTTGTGATTCCCCCAAAGTTCAAAGTGCCGGTGTTTGTGAGGTATGATGGGCTGTCCTGTCCAAAAATGCATCTCAGGTCCTACGTAAGGAAAATTCAACCTTACACGACAGATAGAAATCTTTGGATCCATTTCTTTCAAGACAGCCTTTCTGGGGCTCAGCTGGAGTGGTTTTATCAGCTAGAGGGAACCAGCGTCCGAAACTGGGAAGACTTGGCCACCGCCTTTTACAAACAATATCAATATAATTCTGACCTTGCTCCCACACGTACCCAACTTCAGGGTATGTCACTGGGAACAGGCGAAGGATTCAAAGAATATGCACAAAAATGGAGGGATTTGGCTGGCAGGGTGCAGCCTCCTTTAACCGACCGTGAACTTGTTGATATGTTTCTAGGGACCCTATCTGGGCCATTTTTCAATCATCTAATTGGTAACTCTTCCGCGGGGTTTACCGATTTGATCTTAACAGGCGAAAGAATAGAAGTTGGCATCAAGTCAGGAAAGATTCAGAAGGGTGTTGCTGCAAGTGTTGAGAAAAAACCTTTCAAGAAGGAGGCTAGTGCCGTCTATGGTTCTAGAAGACAAGTCAAGCCAGAAAGCCGCCAAGTCGTCAATGCCTTGGTCATTTCAAAACCTGTTGCTGCTCCTCAGCAGTACAATCAACAAAGAGGTGAAAGGCCCAAGAGGTAGTATACTCGGCTGAGTATGACCTTGTCACAAATCTTACCGCAACTGATATCAACTAACTTGGTGACCATCAAAGAGGCTCCAAAGGCCGTGAATACTGCATCTCCTAAGTATAACCCAAATGCCCGTTGTGCTTATCATTCTGATAGCCCCGGGCACACTACTGATGATTGCTGGGCCTTGAGAAATAAGGTGCAAGACCTTATCGATGCGAAGGAAATTCAGTTTGAAGCGCCTGAGAGGCCAAATGTTGTAACTGCTCCTATGCCCTAGCATAGAGTAAATGCCGTCGAGGAAGATTTATATGCTGTTTCGGTGAATGATGTTGCTACCCCTCTTTTGACTGTTAAGAGGAACTTACTGCTAGCTGGTTTATTTCCGGGTTGTAGCAAGGGTTGCCTCCTGTGTGCTGTTATCCCTACCGGTTGTCCGCTGCTGAAATCAGGCATCCAAAGCCTGATGGATAGCAAAGAAATTTTGTTCAAGAAAACTGCTGTTCCGTTTGTTTCCGTTGAAGAAGTATCTGTCGTCACAATTTTCAACAATCCTACCAAGGCTCTCCCGAAGAAGCCAGTCCAAATTATGTCTGTTGCACCCATTACCATTACTGTTCCGGGGCCCCTCCCCTATGAATCCGACAAGGCTGTCCCATGGCATTATGGGGCAGATGTGTATGTGCTTGGAGTGAAGCAGGAGCTCAACACTAGTACCAGTATCAGTAACATCACTAGTCCCGCAAAAGTTACCTGCAGCGGCAGGCTCTTCTCGCCTGACATTGCACCACCAGTTATCCGAAAACCTCTCATCATCACACCCGCAAGTGTGCATGTTTCAAATCAAGTTCATGTGTCTACTACTGCCACCGAGTCCTCTGATGCTCGGGGCAAAGAAGTTGCTACGGATTTGCCTGCCAGGACGGAGGCACCAAAAAAGACTGTTGTTGAAGCCTCCCAACAAGAAATGGAGGAAATCCTTAAAATCATTAAAAAGAGTGACTTCAATGTCGTTGAACAATTGGGGCATACTCCCTCCAAGATCTCCATGCTATCTTTGCTGCTATGTTTTGAGGCCCGCGCCAAGGCCTTGATTTCATTTCTGAAAACGGCCCATGTGCCGCAAGAGACTTCTGCAGATCAGTTCACTGACTGTGTGGCCAATTTGACAGCTGACAATGGTTTGGGGTTCTCAGATGCTGACCTTACCGCCAAAGGGAAAAATCACAATGATGCCCTGCACGTCTCTATAGAGTGCAGGGGCACTACTCTCGCACACGTATTGGTGGATACCGGCTCTTCCCTGAATGTTTTGCCCAAGAAGGCATTGGATCGCTTGGATTGTGAGGGCCTGGAATTGAAACCTAGTAACATCATTGTTAGAGCCTTCGACGGTTCTAAGAGGATGGTGCACGGTGAGGTAGACATTCCTATTCGTGTGGGTTCCCAAGTCTTTAACTCAACGTTCTATATAATGGATATTCGTCCATCTTATTCCTGCTTGTTGGGTCGACCCTGGATTCACAAGGTTGGGGCAGTAACATCCACTCTACACCAGAAGCTCAAATACCCTATTAAAGGGAAGATTGTTACTGTGCAGGGTGAGGAGGAATACATGGTAAGTCACTTGAATTCATTCCGGTATATCGAGATGGACGGGGAGTTTATTGAAACCCCCTTTCAGCATTTTGAGAAGGTACCTCCAACATTGGCGTCGGCTGAGACAGTGGTTGAAGAAGACTTTCCTCTGAAGATGGCGTCCTTGAAGGATGCCCGGGCTATAATTGAGAAAGGCAAATGTGCAAATTGGGGGCAGCTTCCTGACTTCACTCAAAAGAACGACAAGTTCGGGCTGGGCTTCACTGCAGAGGCTCAGAGGGCTGTTCGCAAGGAAAGGATCAGAAAGGCTCCGGTGTTTATCACCAACTCAAGGGTGAATGCTATCGAGGAGGATGTAGAGGAAGCAGAGTTTGACAGTTGGATCTATCCAACCACCAACAACGGACCAAGCAACTGGACGGCAAAGGATTTTACACCTATTACATTTGTCACGCAGTAATTAACTCTTTTATTTTCAATTTGTAACAAACAATATGTTGGAACTTTTATTGGCTCGGTGTCCTACCCGGGGCATCGTAGCTCCATTTGTGAGGGCTTTTTTTGTATGACATTTCCATATATCATTAATCAAAACATTGGACGTTTGCTGCATTTCAAATCTTGTGCTCTTTTTCTTTATGTGTTATATATATTGCAAAACAGCTATATTTACACATACTCACTTATACAGGTTCCAATCCACTCTGGATCTCACTGGTAACAGCTCTGCTACTGCCAGTTATGACTTCGAAAATCCGATCAACTTGGCCGAAGACGAAGGTGAAGATGATTGCGAAGTTCCTGGTGAACTCGCAAGACTGCTACTCCAGGAAGAGAGGGCCATTCAGTCGCATGAAGAGCCGGTGGAAACAATTAACCTGGGTACTGAGACAGATAGAAGAGAAGTCAAGATTGGTGCCAATCTAGAGCTCAGCGTGAAGCAACGATTGATCCAGATGCTGCATGGCTACATGGAGATCTTTTCTTGGTCTTACGAAGACATGCCCGGTTTGGATGCCGACATTGTGGTTCATCACCTGCCTACCAAGGAAGACTGCCCTCCGGTAAAGCAAAAGGTCCGCCATATGCGCCCAGAGATGTCCGAAAAGATCAAAGCTGAGGTTATGAAGCAATTCGATGTCGGGTTTCTTGCAGTGACTTCTTACCCTCAGTGGGTGGCCAACGTGGTGCCAGTACCGAAGAAAGATGGTAAGGTCAGAATGTGTGTCGATTACAGGGATCTGAATAGGGCCAGCCCCAAAGATGACTTCCCTCTGCCTCACATCGATGTTCTTGTTGACAATACTGCTCAACACAAGGTGTTCTCCTTCATGGATGGTTTTTCAGGGTATAATCAGATCAAGATGGCTCCTGAAGATATGGAAAAGACTACCTTTGTGACTCAGTGGGGGACCTTCTGCTACAAGGTCATGCCGTTCGGGTTGAAAAATGCGGGGGCAACCTACCAACGTGCCATGGTTGCTTTATTTCATGACATGATCCATCATGAGATTGAGCTGCTGACAAAGGATGGAACCATCCCACCATAACTGAGAAAGATGGGACAATCAGTCTGAAGCCTGAGGAAGAATGGAGTAAAGAAGAAGATGAGTTAGCCCTGGGTAATTCCAAAGCTTTAAATGCCTTGTTCAATGGAATTGATAGAAACATATTCAGACTAGTACATCAATATGAACTGGCCAATGAAGTTTGGGACACTCTCAAAACTACCCATGAG
The DNA here is from genome assembly GCA_948472305.1 of Vicia faba. Taxonomy (NCBI): domain Eukaryota; kingdom Viridiplantae; phylum Streptophyta; class Magnoliopsida; order Fabales; family Fabaceae; genus Vicia; species Vicia faba. The sequence continues at coordinate 1,705,782,382 of OX451737.1, read as the reverse complement.
GGCACTTCCAAAGTAAAAATGTCAAGGCTTCAGATGCTGACTACCAAGTTTGAGAACCTAAAAATGATGGAAGATGAAACCATTCATGAGTTTCACATGAACATCTTGGAGATTGCCAACACCTCAGGAGCATTGGGAGAAAAGATGTCAGAAGAAAAACTGGTGAGAAAGATTCTCAGATCCTTGCCTAAAAGATTTGCAATGAAGGTAACTGCTATAGAGGAAGCCCAGGATATCAGCAAGCTGAAAGTGGATGAACTCATTGGGTCTCTTCATACTTTTGAGATGGGGATCACTGAAAATGTTGACAAGAAGAACAAGAGCATAGCACTTGTATCCAACACTGAAGGTGAAAACAAGGAGGATGAAGAAGAAAATATTTCAGAAGCTATAGCCATGCTTGGAAGACAATTCAACAAACTCATCAAAAGAATATATCCAAAGTCAAGGTCTAATGTTCATAACATCCCCTCTGACATTGACAGTTCCAGCAGAAGACCAAGGTCAGAAGAGAAGGGAAATCAAGGAAGAGGAATTCAATGCCATGGTTGTGAAGGATATGGACATATTCGAGCTGAATGCCCTACCTTTCTTAAGAAACAAAAGAAAGGAATGGCTGTTACCTAGTCTTACTGTGATTCAGAAAGTAATTCTGAAGAAGAATCTGCCAAACTAGTTACTGCACTAACTGGTGTTTGTACCTCTGAAAGTGACACTAGTGATGAGGAAGTGACATTTGAAGAACTGGCTGATACTTACAAGAAATTGTGTATCAGAAGTGCTGAAGTCTGTGTGCAGAATGAGAAACAAACAAAACTCATCATAAAGTTGGAGGCTGAAAAAAAGGCAGACCTTGAAACTATAAGTCATCTAGAAGGGGAAGTTCAAATGCTGAACTCAAAACTGAACCAGATGACCAAATCTGTCAAGATGCTGACAAATGGAACTGACAAATTGGAAGAAATCCTTCAGGTTGGACAAAATGTGGGAAACAAGTCTGGTCTAGGATTTGTGGCAGCAAAGAAATCTGGTGCAGACAAGAAGATCAGGCCTGATAAACAAATGTCAACGCAGATTTCTCAACACAACTCTCAACATCAGGAACAGAGATGTATGAAGAAAAGGTACCAAAGATGAAGATGTCATCATTGTGGGAGGTATGGTCACATTAAGCCTTTCTGCTTCAGATTGTATGGATACCCTAATCAGAACCCAGGTGTTAAACCTAAGTCTAAAAGGGTACCACATACTCCTCAATGGAAGAAAAAGGCTACTGCCCTGATAGCCCACACTTCCCTGAGAGTATCTACAAAGGAAGACTGGTACTTTGACAGTGGGTGTTCTAAGCACATGACTGGAATCAAGAACCTTCTCAATAATGTTAAACCTCACACCACTAGTTATGTGAACTTTGGAGATGGTGCTAGAGGTGAAATCAAAGGAGTTGGTGATTTGGACTGCCCTGGAGTTCCAAATCTGAATGAAGTACTATTGGTAAAAGGCCTGACTGCTAATCTCATTAGTATCAGTCAATTATGTGATCATGGATTCAAGGTCAATTTCTCAAAATCTGAATGTCTTGTAATTAATGAAAAACAAGAAGTTGTAATGAAAGGAGTCAGATCTAAAGACAACTGTTACTTGTGGGAGCCTGAGAACACTAATTTCTCCACTGTGTGTTCTATTGCCAAAGAAGAAAAAGAGGTGAAACTGTGGCACCAAAAACTTGGCCACCTTCATCTAAGAGGAATGAAAAGGATTATCTCCATGGAGGCAGTCAGAGGGATTCCAAGACTGCAAATTGATGAAGGCAGAGTTTGTGGCAAATGTCAGGTTGGTAAGCAGACTAGGATGTCACATCCAAAGTCAAGACATCTGACCACCTCTAAAGTTCTAGAACTTCTTCATATGGATCTGATGGGACCAATGCAGGTGGAAAGTCTTGGTGGAAAAAGATATGCCTATGTTGTTGTGGATGATTTTTCCAGATTCACCTGGATTAACTTCATTAGGGAAAAATCTGATGTATTTGAAGTTTTTAAAGAACTGTGCAAAAGAATTCAAAGAGAAAAAGAAGGGTGTATTGTCAGAATCAGAAGTGATCATGGCAAGGAATTTGAAAACAGCAAGTTTGATGAGTTCTGTTCCTCAGAAGGAATTAGTCATGAATTTTCTTCTCCTATAACTCCTCAGCAAAATGGAGTTGTGGAAAGGAAAAACAGGACCATACAGGAATCTGCCAGAGCAATGATACATGCCAAAAGACTTCCTATGTACTTTTGGGCTGAAGCTATGAATACAGCCTGCTATGTCCATAACAGGGTCACCTTGAGAAAGGGAACCTCATCCACCATATATGAACTCTGGAAAGGAAGAAAACCAACTGTGAAGTACTTCCATGTATTTGGTAGCAAATGCTATATTCTGGCAGATCGTGAACAAAGGAGAAAACTGGACCCTAAAAGTGATGAAGGCATATTTCTAGGATACTCCTCAAACAGCAGAGCTTATAGGGTATTCAACTCCAGGACCAAAGCCATGATGGAATCAATAAATGTCATAATTGATGATTATCATGAGGAAACAGATGTCCCTTGTAATGTTGAGGCATTCTTTGAGACTTCAATTCAACAGAATGATCTACCCAACACCACCACAGCAGAATCTGAATCAAAGGAAGCTAGCAAAATCCCTTCCATCAGAATTCAGAAGGATCATCCAAAAGAGCTCATCATAGGAGATCCCAACAGTGGAGTCATTACCAGATCTAGAGAAATCATCTCAAACTCTTGTTTTGTGTCTAAAATTGAACCAAGAAATGTCAAGGAAGCTTTAACTGATGAATACTGGATTGGAGCAATGCAAGATGAATTGAACCAATTCAAGCAACATGAAGTTTGGGAGCTAGTTCCTAGACCTGAAGGAACAAACATCATTGGCACAAAATGGATTTTCAAGAACAAATCAGATGCTGAAGGAGTTGTCACCAGGAATAAGGCAAGACTTGTTGCTCAAGGATACACTCAAGTTGAAGGGGTTGATTTTGATGAAACCTTTGCTCCTGTAGCCAGGCTGGAATCAATCAGACTCCTATTGTCAATTGCTTGTCTCCTGAAGTTCAAGTTATTTCAGATGGATGTGAAAAGTGCCTTCCTAAATGGGTACTTGAATGAGGAAGCTTATGTGGAACAGCCTAAAGGCTTTGTGGATCCAAACCACCCTGATCATTTCTACAAATTGAGGAAAGCTCTATATGGCCTGAAACAAGCTCCTAGAGCATGGTATGACAGGTTAACAAAATTTCTCTCAGACAAAGGATACAGAAAAGGAGGCTTGGATAAAACCCTCTTTGTCAAAACTGAAGGAGGGAAGATAATGGTAGCTCAAATATATGTTGATGACATAGTGTTTGGGGGAATGTCAGAACAAATGGTTAAACATTTTGCTGACCAGATGCAGGCTGAATTCGAAATGAGTCTCATGGGAGAACTGACTTATTTTCTTGGACTGCAAGTCTCACAGATGGAGGACTCAATCTTTCTATCTCAAAGCAAGTATGCAAAGAACATTGTGAAGAAGTTTGGTATGGAGAATTCCAGTCACAAAAGGACTCCTGCACCTACTCATTTAAAGCTATCCAAAGATTCAAGTGGGGTTAAGGTGGACTAAAGCCTGTACAGAAGTATGATAGGAAGTTTGCTGTACTTAACTGCCAGCAGACCTGACATTGCTTTTGCAGTTGGAGTTTGTGCAAGATACCAAGCTGATCCTAAAATCAGTCATATCAACCAAGTGAAGAGAATTTTGAAGTATGTGAGTGGAACTTACAACTATGGCTTGTTATATTCTCATGGTTGTGAACCAACTCTGACTGGTTATTGTGATGCTGATTGGGCTGGAAGTGCTGATGATAGAAAAAGCACCTCTGGTAGATGTTTCTTCTTAGGAAACAATCTGGTTTCCTAGTTCAGCAAGAAACAGAACTGTGCATCTCTCTCTACTACTGAAGCTGAATACATTGCAGCTGGTAGTGGTTGTTCTCAAATGATCTGGATGAAACAGATGCTTACTGAGTATAATGTCACACAAGATGTTATGACATTGTACTGTGACAATCTGAGTACAATCAACATTTCCAAAAATCCTATTCAGCATAGTAGGACCAAACATATTGACATAAGACATCACTTTATCAGAGACCTTGTAGAAGAGAAGATTATTAAACTGGAACATGTTGCCACTGAGCTACAGCTGGCTGACATTTTTACAAAGGCACTTGATGCAAATCAATTTGAAAACTTGAGGGGCAAGTTGGGTATTTGCCAACATGAGGAATTGTAGCAATTAATTTTGCTTAAAACAAGGGTTGAAGGAGTTATTTTTGCTAAGTCTATTTTGATTGGGTTAAACATATGCTTTCCCATTTCCTTCAAAATATTTGAGAATTTGAATAGACACTTATTTACCTCCTTCCCCTCTCGCCTCCGCATCAAAACCCAGTCTCTCAATCAGAATTTGCTCTCTAGTTGCTATTGGTCTTCTAAAACTATCAAAATGTCTCAAACATCATCATCATCCAATACGACTATTTCATCCTCTTCCTCTGATCAAGATTCTAGGGCAATCTCATCATGCCTGGATTATGATGTCCTGGAGATTGCTCCTCTTAGAGAAATGGAAACTAACCCCACCAAGGTCAAAGAGCTGAGAACAAGGCATGCAGGAAGGTCCCAAGCTACTGCTTCTGGTAATCCCTCTCATCCTTCTTCTTCTGTTCCCTCTGAAATTGCAAATAGGGAAGGGTCAGCCTATGTTAGTCAAGCAATAGCTAAAATTGTTACAAGAATCCTGAATGAGAACCACTTAGTTCCTGGCATTTCTGTTCCTTTAAATCAAGAAAGTTCAAATGCTGAAACAAATCCAGATGTCTCTAAGGATGTTGAGACACCAGACAAAGATAAGGATGTTGAAGCCCCAGTTGTTGACATGGACAAAGATAAGAATGCTGATATTGCTCACAAGAAAAGGAAGAAGCCCGAACCTTCTGAGTCTGATGACAGTGCTTAAAGTTCATTGGAGATGGCAAACTTGCTGCTAGTTCCAGTTGCTGCAAGTGTTTTGTTTGTTTTGCTGTCTTTATTTGGGATGACTGTATCACATTTAAGTACATGTATCTTTGGCCCATTTGTGGCTAAAGAGGGGGAGATTTTTTGTGTTAATTACTTGGTAGACATCATATTTTTCTGCAGTCATATTCTTTCTGCTGCTATCTATTCTCTGATTGCTTAGGGGCTTTAGCCAAAAATCTGCCAAAGGGGGAGTTTGTAGGTGTTTATTTATTGGCATGAATTTTTGGTAAAACTAGGTGTGTGAATGTCATGACTGATGTCATAACATTCTGGTTTATTAGGTACTGGTTTATTAGGTACCTTTGCAGAAAAATAATGGCATACAGGTGCTGCTGTTTATGAGTGTGTATCTGAGCATTTTGCAAAAAGATCACATTTATTGCCTTCTACCAAAATCAGTAAACAGGAATTCTAATGTCATAACAAATGTTAAGACATCCTGTACTGATCTAACAGTAGTGCAGTTTAGTTAATTCTGAGTTTTTTCAGGAAGTTGGCTCATTCCTTCCAGAACAAAATCTCCCGTTTTCTTTGGGTTAACCTAGCTCAACCCTAACCTGGTTGATAAAGTCTTGTGACCAAGTCTTAAGGTCAAACGGAATTAACCCTAGCTTTTTGTGGAAACCCTAACTGAAGAAACAGCTGCTATATATTCAACAAGACTGCTGTTTGGAATTTATCCCCTTCTAATAGAAGATCAATTAAGAACTGTATCGTTTTAACTACTGTAATCCAAGCAAGTATCATTGTGATAAGTGACTTGGAATAGGTTTTAATTGTAAGGGTTTTGTATCACTCAAAGCTTTGAAGCAAGAGTGTTTTGTGTCTCTTGACTAAAGCTTTGAAGCAAAGTCAAGTTAGGTTTATGTATCACTCAAAGCTGTGAAGAAAGAGTGTTTGTGTTGCTTGATTAAAAAGCTGTGAAGCATAATCAAGTGTATGTTCTGAAGAGTGTCTTCATTATTTCATTAGTCAATTGTTTTAAGTATCACTGCTGTGATTGAGGGGGAGTGAGTAGGAACTCAGGTTTAAGTTGTACTTAGATTGAAGTTGCATTGGGTAGGTCTTAAGTGAAGGAGATAAACTGGTTGGTTTATTCCTGAATTAATATCTCTTATAGTGGATTTCCTCCCTGGCTTGGTAGCCCCCAGAGTAGGTGTTGTTTCACACTGAACTGGGTAAACAATTGACTGTGTTCTTTACTGTTTTTGTATTTGCTGTCTTATAGAAAGTCAGATACGGTGTCATAACATTGACTGTGACATTGAGTATCTGCATCCAGAATTTCACAAATGTTCGGATCTGGAGAAGAAGTTGCTTGAAGAGAGTTTGAAGATCAAGTCTCTGACCAATGAAACTGAGGATCTTAAGGCCTAAAATTCCAATCATACCAATGGTTTGAATTTTGTGGAGAAGTCTTGTGCTGATTTGTAACGATCCCTGGAGAAGACCCAAATGGATGTCCTCAATGCTGAGGATTTGGCTTTCGACCAAGCTAAGGACCAGGTGTTGTGACTTTATCCAGAATTGGATATCTTCTCCATGGACTTCTTCAAGAACATTGTTGATGGTAAGCTGGTGGACGTGGAAGCTGATGACGACAGCGATGAGTCCCCGGCCACAGGTGAATAGGGTACCGACGATGCTTCCCAGGCCGACGTGACCAAATGATTTATTTGTTTTTCTATGATATTTGTTTGTTAGTCACCCTTTTTTGGTGGGTGCATTTTTGTAATGGATTTTGGATGCCTTTTGTCTGTCCTGACAATTGCCCTATGGGCCTTTCAACCTTAATCGTACTTTTGTTTTTGTTTTCGCAATTTCCGTTTATGTTGGTTATCGCTTATATGTATTTTGTATGCCCATATATGAGAGGATTATGGATGTATGGTAGCCCCTGGTCACGTGGTTTTGACAAAAACCATAGTGTTTAGTTTTGAAGGAAAGGCCCTAATCCTCTCTGATATGCCTGATATGGCTGTTTTTGTCGAAGTGTTTTCGTCCCGGCCATAATCTTTGTGAATTTTTTATAATTGTTTAAGAAATCATTGTCTGGCGTAAGGGTATGTACTTAAGCATTTATTCCGCTTGTACTTTTAAGCCATCGCCCAAAATTTCTTTTTTGTTTTGAATAGCCGTGTGGGCTCGTGGAGGCTGGGAAGCGTCTTTATGTGCTTAAATGAAGGGTGGGAAAACACTTAGAAGGGGGGGTTAAATAATTTTTTTCCTTTTTGACACGCAATAATAATGGAAGGACACAGGTATTTTTATCCTGGTTCGTTTGAAACTTAAACTACTCCAGTCCACCCGCCAAGGTGATTTCGCCTCTCTCAACGAGGACTTAATCCACTATAATCAAACTGATTACAAATGCACAACCAAACTGTTGTGACTAACAATACAATGCACAAGCCAACTGCAAGTGACTAACACCTCTAAGACTCAACTAGTCCTAGCTCGCTTGAGAAATCTGACCCAACTGGTCTCTCAAGGAACACTTACAAAAACTATCTCTTAACAGTAGTGAATCAGACTGCTTCTAATAAGCTTTATCACAAACAGTGATTTATCACTAAGATTATTTCCGAACACTTAAGAATTACCCATTATATACTATTAGTTTACAAGAATGAAAACATTGAGCTTTAGTATGTTTTTCGTGGATCAGTAACCTTTCTTTAAAAAAAATGATCTTCTATATATAGCTTTCAGTCTTGACCGTTACTTCCTTGAAGAGAGTGTATGCATTAATGATGCATGTTAGCTTGGTCTTTATGTTTCCAATGTTCTCGTGCATAGTACCACTTGAGTGAGTTAGCCGTCTTAGCATTAAATGAACAACGGTACTGTCAGAGCTTGTCTCTGGAAGTTTAAGACTTTGCTTGCAGCGTTGCCACTTTAGAGTTTGCTTTATCTTTTCTTCTATCAGAGTTTTCTTTAATTTATGTTTATCAGAGTTTTCTTCAGCTTGCATTATCAGATGTTTCTTTTAGCGTGCTTCTTTCAAATCTTTGCTTCACCTAGCTTTATCAGAGGTTGCTTAAAATTGCTTTTCATTAGAGTTTTCCTTGGAGTGATTCCTTCAGAGTTTGCTTTAGACTTGCGTAGAATGATGTTTCTCTTTTGAGATGCTTGAGTCAGAACATCATCTGAATTAGAGAACATGCACATCAGAGTATACAATATATTTTACAAAATTTATTTCATTTTTATCATCAAAACTCTAAGACATGATTAGAACCAAACTTTGTTCTAACAATCTCCCCCTTTTTGATGATGACAAAACAATTCAGATTTTGATTAAAAAAAATTTGTGCAAGATTGAGAATCTCCCCCTGAGATTGATATTTCTTCTTCTGGAAAAAAATAATCAAGGAATTTAAAATCATAAGGGAAACTTCCTGAGATTTGTTCTTCAGAGCTTTGAAACATTTTTCTTTTAGAGTTTCTTTAAGAGCTCCTGATCTTTTCTTCAGAGTTTCTTTAGCAGATATTTTCCAGATGATGTTTAGAGCTTAGTCTTTCAGAGTCTTGAAGTACCTACATATCTCTTAAACAGAAAGAACTTTGTATTTTGTTAGGAATGTTTGAGACTTAGTCCCGTAACTGTTATCATGGATCAGATCAAAATCACATTTCTCCCCCTTTTTGTCATAATTAAAAAGCAAAAAAAATAAAGAGATTAAAAATATTTGTATATTGAAGATTCAAAAGACAAGTACAAAACAAAAAACAATAAAAAAAATTGGAAAAATAAATTAAAACTAAGATTGACGAGAGACAAGAGAAAGAAGAAGACTCTTGATTCCATTTGAGGATTCCTCTTGTTTCATCATCCAAGTTATGATTTCCTTGTTGGTTTCATCCTGTTTGTCCATACCTTCATGGATGGCTTCATTTTCCTTCTTTAGCTCATTCAGAGTGTCCATCACCAGCGAAGAGGGAGCAGATATTGAAGCATCTTCAAAAGATACAACCTTTGGAGAAAAACAAGCAGAGTCTGAGCCTACAACATGGGAGAGGAGGGTGCCAAGATCAATCAGAAGAGTTGGCACTTCCTCAGAGGCAGCTTGAGCAGAAGGTTGGTGATATAGAGTCATTGCCAAGGGATTTGGGTCTGACTCAGAGCCATCTTCAGATTCATCTTCTGAATTTTCCATGTGGTCAGCAAGTGGTAATGGAGCATTGGTAATCTATAGTGGAGAATTTTTACCCCAGATATTTACCACTTTTGTCTTGAAGGAATTCAGATACTGGGTGAAATTCTCAAGAATCTGAGAATAGCACAGATCTTGCATATTAAAGGATTCATCATTGAATTTCCTTCTGAATGCTTCCCACAGAAAATCACATGCAGCTGGGTTCAGGTTGCTGGGAATGTTTGCCTTCAGCAGATCTATCCACGTCTACATTTCTGTTGCAAAATTCTGGAAACGTACATTAACATCTCACTGAACAGGTTTTGGGGTTAGTTTGGGAATAGCCTTTTTGGTGGATTTTATTTGCAGATAACATAGAGATTCAGGATCAACTACAATCTTAAGAAAGTCAGAAGGTTTAGATGGTTCAGGAGGTTCTGATGAGGATGGACTAAAGGTTGGTTCTAGAGAGTGAGGTGATGAGGGTTCAGGTGAGGTAGGTGTGGGAATTTCTGGTGACGTAGGAGGTGTGATGTCAGGAGAGATGATGATGATGATGGTTTGAGCTGAGGAAGAAGGAATACATGTTAGGGATTCATGCGGAGCAAAAATGTTTTTAGAGGGAATGATGAAGGATGGAGGTTGTGTAGCCAGTGGCACATTTATTCCTGGTAATCTCCAAGAACCATCATACCACTCAGAGGATCTTGGGGATAAAGGTCTGATGGGGGATGTTTGAAGAGGATTTTCAGCAGGAGTATTTGGATTTTTTTGGTCGGGAGCAGAAGTAGATATTTCAAGTTGAGAGATATGTGGAGAGAGTGGTGGTTGTGGTTGAGTTTGTGTAGGAACTCCAGTATCAAAATTGTCTATGTCAGATAGTACCTGGTCAATTTGAGGGTTATTTTGAAGGGGTTCAGAGGGAATGGTGAGGTCTATGTCAACTTCAATATCTCCTAGAGTTTGGGGTTCAGCAGATGGTGTTATACATATAAAATCACAAACAGAGATGGTTTCAGTGGACATACCTGAAGATTTCTTCTTCTTCTTCTTCTTCTTCTTCTTCTGAGGACGAGCAGAGGGACCTTCTCCTGCTTGCCTTTTCTTCTGCTTCTGGAGAAAAACTTCTAGAGCAGTTACATTTCTTCCTTGAAGCCATGTTGGGTCAATGGGAATTCCACTCTCCTTGCATGCTTCAATGAAATGCAGAATGATCTCAGGATGATCACCAGAGTTGAAGAGAGGAAAATATTCTACAGGGATTCTCCTTCTGGTGACAGCTGCTGACACATATGGAGTAGGTTCTACCAAAAGTTTGTCAATCAGCTTCCTTTTGAGAAGGTTCTTCCCAGTCAGAGCTTTTCCACAAGTGGCCTCCAATTCTCCAAGCAAGTTGGCGTCTTCTAGATGAGTTATCAGACCATTCTCTGTTAGAATATCTGAGATTAATCTTCCCAGAGGGATCCAGTTTCTTTTTGACTTATGGTTTTTGACCCTTTCAGCTTCCCTGGTTTCCTTCACATGCGTCCAGAGATGGTTGAACAGAAGATAGGGCAGATCAATCTTCACATTTGTGCCAAGACAGAATAAAAGATATTGTTGGTCAACATTGATGTAGTCAGGAGAACTGGTTTCCTTCCTGTGATGAATGCAACCATGAATAATTCTTGCCTAGATTTTATATTTGTTCTTCAAATCTCTGACCTTGTTAGAGGCTTTCCCAATAGTGAAAATCTCAGCATAAACTTTGGACATATCCATTCTTCCACTTAAGATTCTAGTAACACCATTACCTTCAAAGCCTAGAAGCCTCCTTATGAGATTCTCAGTGATGGAAATCTCTTTGCCCATGACGAATGATAGAATGACCTTTGGTGAAGCAATGGCGTGAATCCATAATTCCTTGACAAGATGAGGGAACACTGGTCCAACAATATGATCAAAGAAATTTTTCCACCCTTGGAACTCTACAGCCGGAAACAAACCAAACCCATTTGCTGTCTGATTTTCAAAATCTACCATAAGTTCACTAACCACTTCCAAGCTATCAACAGGGATGAGTGTTGTTCTCTCAGGAGGGACATATCTTTTTGCATGTTGAGAGCTACTTGACGAAACAGGAATGCTTTCGGAAGGGGATGAAGATGAAGCCATTTGGAACACTTAGGTTTAGGATTTTGAAAAAAAAAAGAGAGAGAGTTTGCACAAAACGCAGAAGCGATTGAAATTTGAGAGAGAGTAAAAAGTAAAAAAGAGGAATTTTGTAAGGTATTTAAAGTTTGAAAAAAAATTAGAGTAATAAAACCAGTAAAGAATTAAGAACGCATGCGTGACCTTTCAGAGTTGAAACACGCGTTCAACTTCTGAGGGTAGCGTGTGACAGCTGGTTTAATGTAATGAACTTCTAAACCATTCATGTAATGAAACATTAGACACATTTCAGAATATTATGGATGGCTTCTGATGTAACTCCTCTTCTCACTTCTGAAGAGTAGTTAATTAGAACGTTCATTTCAGAACATTCTGAAAACACATATAGAGAAAAAAATTTCATTCAGGACAAAATTCCATACTGATGTTTTTCAGAGTGAATTTAAATTTATCTCCAAAAAGGGGTTTAGTGAAAATATCAGCCCATTAATGGTTTGTGTCTATGAAGTTTAAACTTAGGATTCCTTTCTGAATGTAGTCCCTTATGAAGTGATGTTGAATTTCTATATGTTTTGCCTTAGAATGTAAGATGGGATTTTTTGAAAGACAAATAGCAGAGGTATTATCACAAAAGATAGGAATCTTACTTTCATAGAGATGATAATCTTCCAGCTGGCTCTTTATCAAGATCATCTGAGTGCTACATCCAGCAGCAGATATATATTCTGCTTCAGTTGTTGATAGTGCAATAGTGGCTTGCTTCTTGCTGTACCATGAGATAATGTTATCACCCAGAAACTAACAGCTTCAGAGGTGCTTTTTCATTCTATTCTATCTTCATCAAAGTCAACATCACAATAACATACTAGTTTAAACTCTTTGGATCTTCTGTAACACGGTCCAAGGTTAGTAGTACCTTTCAGATACCTCAGAATTCGCTTAACAACAGTTAAGTGAGATTCTCTAGGATCTGATTGGAATCTTGCACATAAACATACATTGAATAATATATCTGGTCTAGATGCAGTCAGATAGAGAAGAGGTCCAATCATACCTCTGTAGAGTTTCTGATCCACTTTCTTACTTACCTCATCTTTTCCTAGAATGCATGTAGGATGCATTGGTGTCTTTTCTTCTTTACTTTCTGATAGCTGGAATTTCTTCAGAAGTTCTATAACATACTTTGTTTGATGTATGTAAGTACCTTCTGGAGTTTGATTTATTTGAATTCCCGGAAGAATTTTAGTTCTCCCATCATGCTCATCTCAAATTCAGCCTGCATAGACTCAGCAAATTCTCTTCCAAGAGAGACATTAGAAGTTCCAATAATAATATCATCTACATATATTTGGTAGATTAAAATGTCATTTTTAAATGTTTTTTGAAATAAGGTAGTGTCCACTTTCCCTCTGTTAAAATTTTTTTCTAAAAGAAAGTTACTTAGGCGTTCATACCAAGCTGTGGGAGCTTGTTTCAGACCATACAGAGACTTTTTCAATTTAAAAACATGTTCTGGATATTTTGAGTCATCAAAACCCGGAGGTTGGTGGATATAAACTTCTTCTTCTATGTAACCATTTAAAAATTCACTTTTAACGTTCATTTGATATAATGAGATGTTGTGTTGAACAACAAAAGAAATAATCTAATTGATTCTAACCTGGTGACTGGGGCAAAAGTTTCATTATAATCAATTCCTTCTTGTTGACTATAACCTTGTGCAACCAGTCGTGCCTTGTTTCTGACAACCTCTCCTTGCTCATTCAACTTGTTTCTGAATAACCATTTTGTTCATATAATATTGAATCCTTTATGTTTTGGAACAAGATCCCACACATCATTTCTTGAAAATTGATTTAGTTCTTCTTGCATAGCTAGGATCCAATTGTTTTCTTGTAGAGCATCCTCTATTGAGGTTGGTTCAATCAGAGAGACCAAACCAAACAGTGATTCTTCATTGTTTCTGAAAGAGGATCTTGTTCTAATGGGGTCTTATTTCTTTCCAATAATCACATTTTCTAGATGTGCTGATGTGATTCTGGGGAATCTATTCTGTGAGGTTTATTCAGAAATTCTTAGATTGTCCAGCGCATTTTCAATAGAAGGGTCTTCTGAGTTGTCCTTTGCTTTTGACTCTTCAGAGTTTGTAAGATGATCTTCTGTACCTGCAGGATTTTTATTCTGCTTTGGCATTTGCTGGCCAAGCTTATCATCAAATCTGGCTTTGATTGATTCTGCAACAATCATAGTTTCTGTGTTGTATACCTTATAGCCTTTTAAGCGTTCGGAATATCCAAGCATAAAACACTTTTGTGCCTTAGAATCAAACTTGTTCAGATTATCTTTAGTATCCAGAATATAGCAAGTACATCCAAAAGGATGGAAATATGAAATGTTGGGTTTTCTGTTTTTCCACAACTCATAAGGAGTCTTTTCAAGAATAGGTCTTATAGAGACTCTATTTTGAATATAACATGTTGTGTTTACTGCTTCTGCCCAGAAGTGTTTAGCCATATTGGTTTCATTAATCATGGTTCTGGCCATTTCTTGCAAAGTTCTATTCTTTCGTTCTACAACTCTATTTTGTTGGGGAGTTCTAGGACAAGAGAAATCATGAGAAATGCCATTTTCTTTAAAAAAAACTTTTCAAAATAATGATTTTCAAATTCTCCTCCTGAAGCTACCGGCAGAAAACACAGAGCCGCCACCGAACTTTATTTATCCCGAAGGAAGGGGAAATATCGATGAAACCACAAGGGAATGGATAAGATGGTCTTGCAGCCAAGAGAAAGGGTAAGGGAGTCGGTTATGCGAGGGGAAGGTATTAGCACCCCTCACATCCATTGTACTCAACGGGATCCATTTTGTTTGTTAGTCTTAAAGGGTGTGTTTATCTACAACTATGCTTGCTTAAAGGGAAATGAATGGTTTTTGATTATTGCGTTCGTGAGGGTTTCGCGACCCTTTGCCTACGTATCCAATGAAGGAATCAGAACACTGTAGTTCCTATAGAAAATGGTTGGTTTGTTTGTGTTTTTTTTAGTGGGCAACATTAACGCACGCATTCTAGCAATAGGCACGGCCGGTATCGCGGTAGAATGGAGATAACATGCCCTTGGGGGGAGTTTTGATTTGTTGAGTGTTTTTTAGTTTTAAAGTATATTCATGTAATGATTAAAGAGTGTTTTTTTGGATTTTTTTGGTTTGTTTACTTGTTGATTTTATCTTGCCATAGGCCTAATTACTAGCATTTGTACAAAGAAAATAAAATGCAGAAAGATAAAATCCTACACTATTACAACCGTATCAAAAGGCATAAAAAATATGAAGGAAAAAAAAAGATAAAAGTAAAAAAGTGGGTGTCTTTCGACCCAGGCAGTAGCAACTTTCAATTTGCATTCTGCTGGCTTCCTTCGATTGGGGTTGGCAACAGCAAAGTCACGTCTTTCGATTGGGCCTTGGCAGGGGCGAGGTCCTGTCCTTCGATTGGGCAAAGTCAGCAGCAAGTTGCATCCTTTGACTGGGCAAAGGCAGCAACAAGTTGTATCCTTCGACTGGGGGCTGGCACCAGTGAGGTTATGTCCTTAGATTAGGGGGCTGGCACCAGCGAGGTTCTGTCCTTCGATTAGTCTGGAAGTCAGTGTATGGCAAAGTCTACCTTGTTGCCTTCTTCGATTGGAGGTTGAAAGTAGTGAGGGAATGTCTTTCGATTGAGCCTGGACTTAGTGCAAGTGTGCTTCTGGCTGGGCCTGGAAGTCAGTGGAAACCAAAGGTTTCGTTTCATACTCATCTTTCCTGTTTCTTTCATTTCAAACATTAAATGACAACATGGCCTGTGGCCATGCTAGTATTTATCTTTCAAGCAGTTTAATAATTAAAGCTAGTTCAAGTAAACAGAAAGCAAAACGAAAGGGTTAACTTTTAAAAACATGTTAACATGGTGGAAACGAAAGGAACAGTGGATATGTACATGCTGGAAACGAACAGGAATTGTATTTACATGTTATGAAACGAAAAGTTCAAAGGTAAGAGTGACTTACCTTGCTTCAGGCCTTGAATGGATGTGGGGCCTTGAGTGGTGGCCCTGGATGCTGGATTCGAAACAGGGGTCACAGGCTGTGCTTGGAGCGCTGGATTTGAAGGAAAAGAAAAAAAAGCAAGTGTGATGCTTCTTTGGTTCGAAGGAGACTGCAGTGTGGTTGTTCTTCAGAATCGAAGGAGACTAAAGTGTGTGGTTATGGGTTTTTTCTCACAAGTGTTGAAGGGACTTGAGAGATTTTTGTGTTTGAGAAAGTTTGGGGGATTCGTTCCTCTGGTCCCAAAAATCCTCTCTTGAACATGTTGTGAAGCCTTGTATTTATAGGCAAGCCTGGCTGAAGCTTTTGGAGGGAAAACAAAATACTTTGAACAGTTTGAGTAAACTGCTCTTTGCAGCCTTCGAGGGACAGTGCTTTATTGCCATTTTGGTGCAAGGAATTGGGCAGCGGAGGACTGTTGCACAGCAGTTTTGTAGCAGGTTTTGTTTGTTTTGTTTTGGCATCTTACAGCAGGCATTGAGGATGTACTTCTTGTGAATCAAAACAAAGCATGCAGGAGGCTACAACTTTTGTGAATCAAAGAAAGCATGCAATAAGACATTGCTTAAACAAAGCTTGCATGAAGAGCCACTATCCAATCGAAGCTTGCATGCAGGAAGCCAAATGCTCAATCGAAGCCCCCTGAATCCAACTTGCTCGAAGGAAGCCAGATGCTCAATCGAAGCCCCTAAATCCAGCTTGCTCGAAGGAAGCCAGATGCTTAATCGAAACCTCTAAATCCAGCTTGATCGAAGGAAGCCAGATGCTCAATCGAAGCCCCTAAATCCAGCTTGCTCGAAGGAAGCCAGATGTTCAATCGAAGCCCCTAAATCCAGCTTGCTCGAAGGAAGCCAGATGCTCAATCGAAACCTCTAAATCCAGCTTGATCGAAGGAAGCCATATGCTCAATCGAAGCCCCTAAATCCATCTTGATCGAAGGAAGCCATATGCTTAATCGAAGCCCCTAAATCCAGCTTGCTCGAAGGAAGCCAGATGCTCAATCGAAGTCCCTAAATCCAGCTTGCTCGAAGGAAGCCAGATGTTCAATCGAAATCTCCAAATCGGAGCAAACTTGCTCTTCTTCAATTTTGTCAAAAAAATAAATTTATCTGCTTTGCTCTTTCAATAGTTTCCTCTTTGACTTGATGCTTGAAAATGCAATATGATCCAATTGTACTTGTGCAGACTTAAACCCTGAGAATCCTGACCAGCACACATAGGGAAATAAACCCTAATCCAGGCTCTGATAAAATTGAGCAAGAACCAACCTTGTAACATGACGATAAAATTCGTTCCACGATCCACTAATCGAGAACCAGATGTGCTTCCTTTTTACCTGATAAGAAAACCTCAAAACAAGATTAGACAAAAAGAGGGCGCAACCCTAATACTTCAAACCAAAGTGCCTGATCCCATGAGATGTGGGATATGCAAATGACTGAGTAATAAAATGATGCAAATGGAATGCAAAGTTCAAATCCAGACAAGAATAAAAGAGATAGGGCAAATTTGGGGTACGACAGCTGCCCCTATTTAATTGTCTTAAACCTGAATGTGAGATTGGCGTCAGCCTTTCGGAAGTTCAAGGTGGAAGATGATTAAATACCAGGACCCGAAATTTGCCCTGGAGATATGGTGTGAGTGTTATTCACTGGTGTGAATGTCTGCTTGGGGAAAGAAAAACTGGTCTTCTGGTGGACTGGTCATGATGGATAAAACATGGTTGAAAAAGGGTAGCTCGTACTGGGGTAACGGTGCCAATACAAGGTTTTTTTTAGGGAATGAATAGTAAAGCGACTGAAAGGATATGGTTGACAATGTCATGATGACTGAAAGTGGAATTACCTGACCAAATGATAACTTAAATGCAATGAGTAGAACTTGACGACGGAGAATCTATCAAGCGGTATTTCACGATCTAAAAAGAAAGGTAAAGATAATGGATAAAGATCAGCGTATAATCTATGACCTAAGAGAAAAGGTAAAGACAACGGGTAAAGATAGACGTATGATCTATGACCCAAGAGAAAGGTAAAGTGAGGGTAAGACCTACGTGCGACCTACGACCCTATAAAAGATAATGTGAGGGTAAGACCTACGAGCGACCTACCACCCTATGAAAGATAACGTGAGGGTAAGACCTACGAGCGACCTACGATCTTAAGAAAGATAACGTGCGGGTAAGACCTACTAGCAACCTTCGACCCTATGAAAGATAACGTGAGAGTAAGACCTACGAGCGACCTACGACCCTATAAAAGATAACGTGCGGGTAAGACCTACGAGCGACATACGACCCTTTGAAAGATAACATGCGGGTAAGACCTACGAGCAACCTACGAACCTATAAAAGATAACGTGCGGGTAAGACCTACGGGTGACCTACGACCCTATGAAAGATAACGTGCGGATAAGACCTACGAGCGACCTACGACCCTATAAAAGATAACGTGCGGGTAAGACCTACGAGTGACCTACGACCCTATGAAAGATAACGTACGGGTAAGACCTACGAGCGACCTACAACCCTATGAAAAGATAACGTGCGGGTAAGACCTACAAGCGACCTACGACCCTATAAAAGATAACGTGCGGGTAAGACCTACGAGCGACCTACGACCCTATGAAAGATAACGTGCGGGTAAGACCTACGAGCGACCTACAACCCTATAAAAGATAACGTGTGGGTAAGACCTACGAGCGACCTATGACCCTATGAAAGATAAAATGCGGGTAAGACCTACGAGCGACCTACGACCCTATGAAAAGATAACGTGCGGGTAAGACCTACGAGCGACCTACGACCCTATGAAAGATAGCGTGAGAGTAAGACCTACGAGCGACCTACGACCCTATGAAAGATAACGTGAGGGTAAGACCTACGAGCGACCTACGACCCGATGAAAGAATGTGAGGGTAAGACCTACGAGCGACCTACGACCCTATAAAAGATAACGTGCGGGTAAGACCTACGAGCGACCTACGACCCTATAAAAGATAACGTACGGGTAAGACCTACGAGCGACCTACGACCCTATGAAAGATAACGTGCGGGTAAGACCTACGAGCGACCTACGACCCTATGAAAAGATAATGTGCGGGTAAGACCTACGAGTGACCTATGACCCTATGAAAGATAACGTGAGGGTAAGACCTACGAGTGACCTACGACCCTATGAAAGATAACGTGAGGGTAAGACCTACGAGCGACCTACGACCCTATGAAAGAATGTGAGGTTAAGACCTACGAGCGACCTACGAACCTATAAAAGATAACGTGCGGGTAAGACCTACGAGCGACCTACGACCCTATGAAAGATAACGTGAGGGTAAGACCTACGAGCGACCTACGACCCTATGAAAAGATAGCGTGCGGGTAAGACCTACGAGCGACCTACGACCCTATAAAAGATAACATGCGGGTAAGACCTACGAGCGACCTACGACCCTATAAAAGATAACGTGTGGGTAAGACCTACGAGCGACCTATGACCCTATGAAAGATAACGTGCAGGTAAGACCTACGAGCGACCTACGACCCTAAGAAAGATAACATGCGGGTAAGACCTACGAGCGACCTACGACCCTATGAAAGATAACGTGAGGGTAAGACCTACGAGTGACCTACGACCCTATGAAAGATAACGTGAGGGTAAGACGTACGAGCGACCTACGACCCTATGAAAGAATGTGAGGGTAAGACCTACGAGCGACCTACGACCCTATAAAAGATAACATGCGGGTAAGACCTACGAGCGACCTACGACCCTATAAAAGATAACGTGCGGGTAAGACCTACGAGCGACCTACGACACTATGAAAGATAACGTGCGGGTAAGACCTACGAGCGACCTACGACCCTATGAAAAGATAACGTGCGGGTAAGACCTACAAGCGACCTACGACCCTATGAAAGATAACGTGAGGGTAAGACCTACGAGCGACCTACGACCCTATGAAAGATAACGTGAGGGTAAGACCTACGAGCGACCTACGACCCTATGAAAGAATGTGAGGGTAAGACCTACGAGCGACCTACGACCCTATAAAAGATAACGTGCGGGTAAGACCTACGAGTGACCTACGACCCTATGAAAGATAACGTGAGGGTAAGACCTACGAGCGACCTACGACCCTATGAAAAGATAACGTGCGGGTAAGACCTACGAGCGACCTACGACCCTATAAAAGATAATGTGCGGGTAAGACCTATGAGCGACCTACGACCCTATGAAAGATAACGTGCGGGTAAGACCTACGAGCGACCTACGACCCTATGAAAGATAACGTGCAGGTAAGACCTACGAGCGACCTACGACCCTATGAAAGATAACGTGCGGGTAAGACCTACGAGCGACATACGACCCTATGAAAAGATAATGTGCGGGTAAGACCTACGAGCGACCTACGACCCTATGAAAGATAACGTGAGGGTAAGACCTACGAGATACCTACGACCCTATGAAAGATAACATGAGGGTAAGACCTACGAGCGACCTACGACCCTATGAAAGAATGTGAGGGTAAGACCTACGAGCGACCTACGACCATATAAAAGATAACGTGCGGGTAAGACCTACGAGCGACCTACGACCCTATGAAAGATAACATGCGGGTAAGACCTACGAGCGACCTACGACCCTATGAAAGATAACATGCGGGTAAGACCTACGAGTGACCTACAACCCTATGAAAAGATAACGTGCGGGTAAGACCTACGAGCGACCTACGACCCTATGAAAGATAACGTGCGGGTAAGACCTACGAGCGACCTACGACCCTATGAAAGATAACGTGCGGGTAAGACCTACGAGCAACCTACGACCCTATAAAAGATAACGTGAGTATTGAGAGTTGGGGAGAAGTACGACGTACTGGCACCACGATTTATTTTAGTTGGTAATGTAATAACAGATGTTAATTGGGAATTATGAGGATGAAAAAAATTTGTGAGGATGTTTTGTTGATTTGGGATTGATCTGGCTCATGCTTCATATGCATTTGAAGTGTGACATGATGATCCATGGATATGCTATGCGTTTGAGGATGCGATGCAGTATGTCGTGATGATTATTGTATGCAAAATGTCAAAAACTCATTGGGATTTGTTGTCCGTCAACTTGAGGTACCAATATGGACTGGTGCTTGAAATTGAGAGAAATGAGTTACATCCTTGTCGAGCTCACTGGGGATTAAATCTTGTTGAGGAGGAGTTGCTTGATCTGACTTCCTTCATGTGTTGGACTTCTGTGAATAACTGAATAGAGACATGGATCTCATCAAATGCCCCAAGTTTTCTCTATTTCCAGGGAAGAAAGGGCCCCATCTGACTTTCCTTACTTCACGAACCACTTGGGGATTAGGAAATGGACATCAGTGTCTTCAGATGCCCCGAGTTTGCTTCATTGCTGGGGAGTTGCATGTTTAAATATCTACAGGGAATGATGATGATTCTGAGGACGTTAACTGAACCAAAGTGAACATCATGACTCTCTTAGCTTGATTGAATTTGTACGGATAACAGGAATTTGCTCGAGTAGCTCCGTAAGAAGGGAGGAGGAATGTCCCTGTCTGCAAGGATCTCTTCGAGTGGAATGCTAGAAGATTCGTGTCATAATACGGTGCAAAGTGGCATGCCCAATATCTGCCTCTGATCATGGATTCTCGTAGATATTTGTCGAATCTCGACGTAACTTCCCCAGGTTGCACAAATTTTGAATAGGTTACTCAGCCTGATTCCCCAAGTTTGAAGTTTAAAGAGATTTATCGACATGGTTGCTTCTGATTGACTGGCCAAATATGAAAGAGATTCATCGACGTGATAGCCTCTGATTGGCAGCTTGAGGGAATGCCCCAGAATAAGATCCATCTTTGTTTTTTGACAAGTTTCTGCAGCGATCGTCCTTCGAGATGACCATGTTTTCAAATGATGCTCATCACGCAAGCTTACTTGATGTTCAAAAACTTATTTATATGCAACGAATGTTTGTCTAAGAATGATGATTCTAATGCAAATTCTATGCTTGTCTTGAAGTTCAAAAACTTTTATTGAAATGATGTCGAAGCATTAGTTTTTTTGTTTTTAAGAATAGGTGACGTGTTACCAAATCAAATTTTAGTACATCTCCGAGGAGTCAGGTTACCGTACTCTCGGTACAGTATTGCTTTCGAATTAACCCATGCTTCAGTTAGGACTTTTAAGGGTTATAACGTGGCCTGGTTCACGATTTTAGAAAAAAGGACTTAAGGCTCAAAATTAGTTGGTGCCCACCCATTCTCCATGATGTTCTCCATTCCTATGTTCAGTTAACACGATACAAACACTCATCTCCCGAGAAGAGAGTTTGTGATGATTAAGGAACCACAGGGGTTTCTAAGACCCGACAATCACTGGTTTTTTGGCGTCTGATCACTTGATCTTGTTCTTTGCCGAGGATTATTATTATTTTTTATTTCGCTTTCCCTAATTTTTCCTGGACAAATTTCTTGATTTTGAAGTTACAGTCCAGCGGGATGCCCTGACTTTTGCCTAAGTCTCCTGTTTTTCAAGTTTTGACTTAACGGGGATTTTTGTCTCTTTCTTTTTGAACAAGTTATTGATCTTCGCGCCATCTTCGATTTGTTAGAAATGGTTGTGGTTGTTTGAGTCCTAGATAGATGAAGAATAATTGTTGCGGTATTGTCATCTATTGACCTCCTGATTGTGCAAGAGACACCCATCGGGATATCGTTCTCTTCGATGCATGTTGCTGGTAGGTGACGGTTTATCATTATGGTGTTGACTTCTCCTAGCCCTTTGATGGATAACCATTGTTGTATCGCTAGGAACTCCCTCTTGACGAGTTCTGGATGCTCGATCGGATTAACTGAAATCTACCCGCCCCGAGGTTAAAATTGAGGGTTTTTTTTGTGTAAAAGAAACTCCTACTTCAAAGCTCGAAAGGGTTGACGAGGGTCTATCTTCCTTATAACTCCAGTGTTTGGGGATTTAAAACAATGCTTGTACATCGTCAGCAAGGTTTTATTCAAAAGCATACCATTTGAGAATCTAAGTATCAGATCTTCATCATCCTCCCTCAAGAGTTTTTTTTCTTTCTTTAAAATAAATTAAAAAGAGTTAAGCATCAAAAGCAAGTACAATAACAAAACGTAAATGAGTGAATACGAATGGATTAGTTCAAGACAAACACAGTCAATGCATGGTGATTCAATATAAAAAGACAAACAATTTTGCATACAATGGGTACTTAACAAACAAGAAAGGTTACAAATGATAATGCAAATGAAATTATAAATTTCCATGCTCAAGAGACTTCTTCAGATGCCCCGACTCACATGAGGAGACTCTCTTGCTGTCTTGACACTTATCTCATCAAGGGGATTCAATCCATTATCATACCCTTTGGAGTGAACGTGATAACTTTGGCATCAAGGAGGTCTTGAACGTTGTTTTTCAATTCCCTACAATTCTCAATTGTGTGGCCTGAAGCCTCTGAATGGAATTCGCAACGAGCACTGACACCATACCCTCGTGGGAGAGGATTTGGTGTTGGACCAAGTTCACGCAGTTGAACCAACTGATTGGCAAACAACTGAGGGAAAAATTGAGCATAAGACATGGGGATGGGATCCACCCTCCTTTCAAATAATTTTCTTCCTCTTTCGTCCTTGTTGCCCCTGAGGTTGATGACTCGGCTGAAAAGATCCAGATCGTGCTCGTTGAACATACAGTTGTCTCCGTGTGTACTGATGTTGATGAGTCGTCTTTGCTATTTATTGGATTCTGAGAAAGGGGACCCCAATGAGTTTGTTGCGAAAAATGAATGCATGGTAACATGGATTAAAGCTTTATATTCATTTCTAATGAGACCCAAAGACTCGTCTATCTTTTTAAAATTTCCTTTTTTGAAAAGTTATATCAACAAGACTTGTCTTTGGATTTCTCTAGATATGAGATATATATACATGATGATGTGATGTCATGGTATGTTATGGCATGAAGTCTCAACTCCACATATTCTGGATAACCGTTGCATAGTCCGTTGCACCGGCTGAAAGTAGCAGGATCAAAAGTTCAATGTCACAGGAATGGAGTCAAAGTAACCACCCATGAGGTATGTACTAGGGGTTTATCACCTGCCGAACAAGGTTCTAAATAGTTCTCGAAGTCTACATTCTTCCTTTGGGTATTACCGATGTCCCAATTACTTGGTAATCAGTAATATTCGCAGGAAAAACTCGTCCGAGCGCAATATCGCGTGACAACTACTTTCGGATTACTCCGTTACAGTCTCCGCAATGCACCTAAAAGGCCAAGATGGTTTAATGGTTCTACGGCCCTCAGCTTCTCGAGTTCCCAGGTTGAAAGCAGCGACATCTTCCCGATTACTCGGTAAACATCACTACTTTCAAGGGGACCTCCACTGAGTGGGGGATTCTCATGCCTCCTTCTTCGGGATTACTCCCTCAAAGTTAACATGACTATACCGCCCGTCCTAATCCTATGTGTAACCCAAGTCCGGGTAGAGGACTTATCAAACCCAATAACACAATATAACCAGAATATGTGAGTAGCAACAAATATGCAGTATATACAAAAGAATAAATAAAGAAATAAAAATAAAACAGTAAAGCAAGATAAAGCAAATAAATAAACACCCAAAAAGACAAATAAACAAAACTAGGAGAGACTCACTAATAGTCCCCAGCAGAGTCGCCAGCTGAAGCTACCGGAAGAAAACACAGAGCCGCCACCGAACTTTATTTATCCCGAAGGAAGGGGAAATATCGATAAAACCACAAGGGAATGGATAAGATGGTCTTGCAGCCAAGAGAAAGGGTAAGGGAGTCGGTTATGCGAGGGGAAGGTATTAGCACCCCTCGCATCCGTTGTACTCAACGGGATCCATTTTGTTTGTTAGTCTTAAAGGGTGTGTTTATCTACAACTATGCTTGCTTAAAGGGAAATGAATGGTTTTTGATTATTGCGTTCGTGAGGGTTTCGCGACCCTTTGCCTACATATTCAATGAAGGAATCAGAACACCGTAGTTCCTATAGAAAATGGTTGGTTTGTTTGTGTTTTTTTAGTGGGCGACGTTAACACACACATTCTAGCAATAGGCACGACCGGTATCGAGGTAGAACAGAGATAACATGCCCTTTGGGGGGAGTTTTGATTTGTTGAGTGTTTTTTAGTTTTAAAGTATATTCAAGTAATGATTAAAGAGTGTTTTTTTGGATTTTTTTGGTTTATTTACTTGTTGATTTTATCTTGCCATACGCCTAATTACTAGCATTTGTACAACGTAAATAAAATGCAGAAAGATAAAATCCTACACTATTACAACCGTATCAAAAGGCATGAAAAATATGAAGGAAAAAAAAAAGATAAAAGTAAAAAAGTGGGTGTCTTTCGACCCAGGCAGTAGCAACTTTCGATTTGCATTCTGCTGGCTTCCTTCGATTGGGGTTGGCAACAACAAAGTCACGTCTTTCGATTGGGCCTTGGCAGGGGAGAGGTCCTGTCCTTCGATTGGGCAAAGGCAGCAGCAAGTTGTATCCTTCGAATGGGCAAAGGCAGCAGCAAGTTGTATCCTTCGACTGGGGGCTGGCACCAGTGAGGTTCTGTCCTTCGATTAGGGGGCTGGCACCAGTGAGGTTCTGTCCTTCGATTGGCCTGGAAGTCAGTGTATGGAGAAGTCTTCCTTGTTGCCTTCTTCGATTGGAGGTTGAAATCAGTGAGGGAATGTCTTTCGATTGAGCCTGGACTTAGTGCAAGTGTGCTTCTGGCTGGGCCTGGAAGTCAGTGGAAACCAAAGGTTTTGTTTCATACTCCTGTTTCCTGTTTCTTTCATTTCAAACATTAAATGACAACATGGCCTGAGGCCATGCTAGTATTTATCTTTCAAACAGTTTATTAATTAAAGCTAGTTCAGGTAAACAGAAAGCAAAACGAAAGGGTTAACTTTTAAAAACATGTTAACAGGGTGGAAACGAAAGGAACAGTGGATATGTACATGCTGGAAACGAACAGGAATTGTATTTACATGTTAGGAAATGAAAAGTTCAAAGGTAAGAGTGACTTACCTTGCTTCAGGCCTTGAATGGATGTGGGGCCTTAAGTGGTGGCCCTGGATGCTGGATTTGAAAGAGGGGTCACAGGATGTGCTTGGAGCGCTGGATTTGAAGGAAAAGAAGAAAAAAATCAAGTGTGATGCTTCTTTGATTCGAAGGAGACTGCAGTGTGGTTGTTCTTCAGAATCGAAGGAGACTGAAGTGTGTGGTTCTGGGTTTTTTCTCACAAGTGTTGAAGGGACTTGAGAGATTTTTGTGTTTGAGAAAGTTTGGGGGATTCGTTCCTCTGGTCCCAAAAATCCTCTCTTGAACATGTTGTGAAGCCTTGTATTTATAGGCAAGCTTGGCTGAAGCTTTTGGAGGGAAAACAAAATACTTTGAACAGTTTGAGTAAACTGCTCTTTGCAGCCTTCGAGGGACAGTGCTTTATTGCCATTTTGGTGCAAGGAATTGGGCAGTGCAGGACTGCTGTGCAGCAGTTTTGTAGCAGGTTTTGTCTGTTTTGTTTTGGCATCTTACAGCAGGCATTGAGGATGTACTTCTTGTGAATCGAAACAAAGCATGCAGGAGGCTACAACTTTTGTGAATCAAAGAAAGCATGCAAGAAGACATTGCTTAAACAAAGCTTGCATGAAGAGCCACTATCCAATCGAAGCTTGCATGCAGGAAGCCAAATGCTCAATCGAAGCCCCCTGAATCCAACTTGCTCGAAGGAAGCCAGATGCTCAATCGAAGCCCCTAAATCCAGCTTGCTCGAAGGAATCCAGATGCTCAATCGAAACCTCTAAATCTAGCTTGATCGAAGGAAGCCAGATGCTCAATCGAAGCCCCTAAATCCAGCTTGCTCGAAGGAAGCCAGATGTTCAATCGAAGCCCCTAAATCCAGCTTGCTCGAAGGAAGCCAGATGCTCAATCGAAACCTCTAAATCCAGCTTGATCGAAGGAAGCCAAATGCTCAATCGAAGCCCCTAAATCCAGCTTGATCGAAGGAAGTCATATGCTCAATCGAAGCCCCTAAATCCAGCTTGCTCGAAGGAAGCCAGATGCTCAATCGAAGTCCCTAAATCCAGCTTGCTCGAAGGAAGCCAGATGTTCAATCGAAATCTCCAAATCGAAGAAAACTTGCTCCTCTTCAATTTTGTCAAAAAAAACAAATTTATCTGCTTTGCTCTTTCAATAGTTTCCTCTTTGACTTGATGCTTGAAAATCCAATATGATCCAATTGTACTTGTGCAGACTTAAACCCTGAGAATCCTGACCAGCACACATAGGGAAATAAACCCTAATCCAGGCTCTGATAAAATTGAGCAAGAACCAACCTTGTAACATGATGATAAAATTCGTTCCACGATCCACTAATCGAGAACCAGATGTGCTTCCTTTTTACCTGATAAGAAAACCTCAAAACAAGATTAGACAAAAAGAGGGCGCAGCCCTAATACTTCAAACCAAAGTGCCTGATCCCATGAGATGTGGGATATGCAAATGACTGAGTAATAAAATGATGCAAATGGAATGCAAAGTTCAAATCCAGACAAGAATAAAAGAGATAGGTCAAATTTGGGGTACGACACCTCCATGATCACTTCTAACTTTTATGATTCTAAACTCTTTTTCATTTTGCACTTGGTTGCAGAAGTCGAAGAACACAGAATGTGACTCATCCTTGTGTTTTAAAAACTTAACCCATGTCCATCTGTTGTAGTCATCAACAATGACCAATCCATACTTCTTGCCTCTAATGGATGCAGTTTTAACTGGTCCAAACAGATCAATGTGAAGAAGTTCCAACGGCCTAGAGGAAGAAATAACATTTTTTGACTTAAAATAAGGTTTTGAAAATTTTCCTTTCTGACATGCTTCGCGCAGAGCTTCTGAGTTGAACTTCAGATTTGGAAGTCCCCTGACCAGATTGAGTTTGTTAATTTGAGATATTCTTCTCATGCTAACATGCCCCAATCTTCTGTGCCAGACCCATTGCTCATCGCTAACAAACATAAGGCATTTTACATTCTGAGTTTTAAGGTCAGAAAGATCAATTTTAAAGATGTTGTTCTTTCTCTTGCCAGTAAAAAGGATTGGTCCATCTTTTTTACTAACAGATCTACATGATTTTTGATTAAAGATTATGTCATAACCGTTGTCACTTAATTGACTTATGGACAGCAAGTTATGTGTTAATCCTTCTACCAACAGAACATTAGTTATAGAAGGAAGGTTATCGTTTCCAATGGTTCCAGAACCAATAATCTTTCCTTTCTGATTTCCTCCAAATTTAACATCTCCTCCAGATTTAAGTTACAGACTTTGGAACATAGGCTTTCTTCCCGTCATATGTCGCGAGCATCCATAGTCCAGGTACCATGACTGGTGTTTCAACTGAGTTGTTAAGGACATTTGTAACATATATTATTTTCTCCTTAGGTACCCATGTCTTTTTGGGTCCTTTTTGGTTAGAGTTTCTAAAGTTCTGGTTGAACTTTGATTTTGCATAAGAATTTTCAGAGTGAGAAGTGTATTTGATATCATGTGTGTGCCCAAAAATAAATTGTTTGTGTAGTGGTTTATATGTGATAACCATTTCCTCAACAGGCTTAGGTTTATATGTTTCTTTCCCTTTGGGAGTTTCATATCCAATACCTCTTCTGTTATTTCCACTAACACCATAGATCATTGAAGCCATTCTGCTTCTATCTATGCTTTTAGCAAGAAACATTTGAAAACTAGAGTCATATTCTTTAAGAATATCTCTTAAACTTGAAGCAGAATCTGAAATAGAAATCTTTTGAACTTCCTCTTTGAGTTTAAAAATGTTTTCTTTAAGTTAAGAGTTTTCTGTTTCAAGTTTCTCAAAATCAGATGCAAGATTTTTTTTGAGTTTCTTGTATTTGATTTTGAGTTGACTGTAGTTTTCAAGAAGTTCGGATAAGCTTTCAGCAAGTTCAGCTCTAGAAAATTCAGAGAATACCTCTTTCGGTTCTGAATCAAAGTCTGAGTCATCATCATCTCTTGTGGTAGCCATAAACGCTAGGTTAGCGTGTTCATCTTCTGAGTCAGATTCAGCTTCAGAAGATTCTGAATCATCCCAGGTGGCCATCATGCCTTTCTTTCTTCCAAACCTTTTCTTTGGTCTTTCTCTCTGTAGCTTAGGACAATCACTTTGTAGTGTCCTGGTTATTTATATTCATAGAAGACTATATCTTTGCTGCTTGACTTCTTATGTCCAGAAGATTGTGGTTTATCTTCTGACCTCTTGTAGTTTCTGAACTTCTTTTGTCTGTGGTTCCACATCTGGTTGATCCTTCTGGAGAGTAGAGATAACTCATCTTCTTCTGATGTTGAATCTTCAGAGTTTCCTTCTTCTGCCTGAAAAGCCTTAGTTTCACATTTTTTAATAGATTTAAGGGCGACAGACTTACCTTTCTTCTAATGCTCATGCTCATCAAGTTCTATCTCGTGACTTCTTAATGCACTGATAAGTTCTTCAAGGGATACATCATTCAAATCTTTTGACACTTTGAATGCAGTAACTATAGGTGCCCATCTTCTGGGTAAACTTCTGATAATTTTCTTAACATGGTCTGCCTTGGTGTATCCTTTGTTCAGAACTCTCAGACCAGCGGCCAGAGTTTGGAATCTTGAGAACATAGCTTCAATAGACTCATTTTCTTCCATTTTGAAGGCTTCATACTTCTGGATGAGAGCCAGAGCTTTTGTCTCTTTTACTTGAGCATTTCCTTCATGAGTCATTTTGAGAGACTCAAACATGTCATGTGTTGTATCTCTGTTGGTGATTTTCTCATATTCTGTTTTAGAGATAGCATTCAGAAAGATGTTTCTGGCTCTGTGGTGATTCTTGAAATCTAATTTCTGTTGTTTATCCATGTTCTTTATGTCAATCTTGTTTTCATCTTTGTCTTCTAGATGTGTGTAACCATCTAGGACCATATCCCATAGATCAGCATCATGACCTAGAAAAGAACTTTCTAGTCTATCCTTCCAGTATTCAAAGTCTTCTCCATCAAACACAGAAGGTTTGGTGCAGTTGTTGTTATTTTGTTCAGTTTCCATAGTGTTTTCCTTCTGGATCTTTTTCTGACACTGTTAGGTGTTTGCACCCAGAACTAGAGCTCTGATGCCAATTGAAGGGTGAGAAAACACTTAGAAGGGGGGGGGGGGGGGTTGAATAAGTTTTTCCTTTTTCTCGCGCAATAATGGAAGGACACGGGTATTTTTATCCTGGTTCGTTTGAAACTCAAACTACTCCAGTCCACCCGCCAAGGTGATTTCGCCTCTCTCAACGAGGACTTAATCCACTATAATCAAACTGATTACAAATGCACAACCAAACTGTTGTGACTAACAATACAATGCACAAGCCAACTGCAAGTGACTAACACCTCTAAGACTCAACTAGTCCTAGCCCTCTTGAGAAATCTGACCCAACTTGTCTCTCAAGGAACACTTACAAAAATCATCTCTTAACAGTAGTGAATCAGACTGCTTCTAATAAGTTGTATCACAAACTGTGATTTATCACTAAGATTATTGCCCAATACTTAAGAATTACCCACTATATACTATTAGTTTACAAGAATGAAAACAATGAGCTTTAATATGTTTTTCGTGGATCAGAAACCTTTCTTTGAAACAAATGATCTTCTATATATAGCTTCCAGTCTTGACCGTTACTTCCTTGAAGAGAGTGTATGCATTAATGATGCGTGTTAGCTTGGTCTTTATGTTTCCAATGTTCTCGTGCATAGTACCACTTGAGTGCGTTAGCCATCTTAGCATTAAATGACCAACGGTACTATCAGAGTTTGTCTCTGGAAGTTTAAGAGTTTGCTTGCAGCGTTGCCACTTCAGAGTTTGCTTTATATTTTCTTCTATCAGAGTTCTTCAATTTATGTTCATCAGAGTTTGCTTCAGCTTGCATTATCAGATGTTGCTTTCAGCGTGTTTCTTTCAAATCTTTGCTTCAGCTAGCTTTATCAGAGATTGCTTAAGATTGCTTTTCATCAGAGTTTGCCTTGGAGTGCTTCCTTCAGAGTTTGCTTTAGACTTGCGTAGAATGATGTTTCTCTTTTGAGATGCTTGAGTCAGAACATCATCTGAATTAGAGAACATGCACATAAGAGTATACAATATATTTTACAAAATTTATTTCATTGTTATCATCAAAACTCTAAGACATGATTAGAATCAAACTTTGTTCTAACATTAAACACTTTTGGATGCTGGATCCTATACTTACGAAAGTTGAGATGTGTAGGTTGTAAGTTCGTGCCATGTTGGCTCATGAGAATCACACTTTAGAAGGTCTCGATTTGGTCTGAGTTGTGATGCTCGAAGGGCTGCGCCTGTTATGGCTTAAGGCATGGGCCGAGATCTAGTGTCCCGGGGAGTTTACACCTGAGGTGGCTCAAGATATGAACCGAGGTGTAGAACCTTTGAAGGGGAGGAATCCGATTTAAGGTTCATCGCCGAGAAGGTTACACCTGAGGTCGCTCAAGATATGAATTGAGGTGTGAAACCTGAAAGGGGTGGAATCCGATTTAAGGTTCACCATCGAGATGGTTACACCTGAGGTGGCTCAAGATATGAACTGAGGTGTGAAACTTGAAAGGAGCGGAATCTGATTTAAGGTTCATCGCCGAGAAGGTTATACCTGAGGTGGCTCAAGATACGAACTGAGGTGTGAAACCTGAAAGGGGCGGAATCTGATTTAAGGTTCATCGTCGAGAATGTTACACCTGAGATGGCTCAAGATATGAACCGAGGTGTGAAACATGAAAGGGACGGAAGCTGATTTAAGGTTCATCGCCGAGAAGATTACACCCGAGGTGGCTCAAGATATGATTCGAGATGTGAAACCTGAAAAGGGCGGAATCTAATTTAAGGTTCATCGTCGAGAAGGTTACACCTGAGATGACTCAAGATATGAACCGAGGTGTGAACCTGAAAGCGACAGAATCCGATTTAACTCAACTATCTATAACTTTTCACTATTCTTATATTTCTTATTATTTTTACTTTTTATAATAATTAAATTAAATAAATTTTATAATTTATTCACAAAAAAAATATTTTTTAATCAAACCATTATTCTTAAAAATAATAATTACAAAAATATAATTCCGAATATTTCATAAAAGAAATTTCTCACTATTATTTTTTCAACTATCTATCATTTCTCACTATTTCTCACATTTCCTTCAAGTCACTTTAATTTTTTTTTACTGTGTGTACATTAATTTCTTATATCACAAACGAAATTTCATGCATATGCATTTTTTTCTTCATATGTTTTCTCAACTGAAGATACAAAATATCCAAACCATACATATGGATATTTTTCTTGATATGTTTTATCTGCTGAAGATACAAAATATCCAAACCTTACAATTAAGTATAGATATTTTTTCCCAACTAAAATTTGAATCTTAGTTCACCAAGTTATAGGGGTCTAGTCTTTTTGGATGCTAGACTCAATCTTTCATCAAGTATATATCTTTAGTGTTATTTAACTGTTTTATAAAATAAAGTATATGAGTAAAGTCGGTAACTCAAAAACAACTTTTTTATTTAAGAAAGTAATATCTGAAGTGTCAGGAAATCTTTTTTCTCTCCGACATCCAATGGGGATATATATGGAATGGATCCTATCGAGTAGAAAAATCTCTTAAAGTTGATTAATTTTGCACAAAAATAATTAAATATCAATAATTTATTTCTAAATATAAAAAGATCAATCATTGTTAAAGGAAACAACGAGGTAGTAGTATTTTATGGAATCCATGTGTGCTTATGTCGACGTGCAGTAAAAAAGAATTAATTTCACTGCTGTTTTCTCTTATCAACTATCAATTACCTAATTAACAATATAAACTACTACTTAAACTTCATAATTTTATAAGAGATTATACTTTTCTCATTTTTATTCAAAACACACTAAAATCTAAAATTTATTAGTCAATGATTTTATTGGATATTTATTTTTCTATACATTCATTTTCAACGTTTCCTCTTTCTTTCCTTTTTCAAAAACATTTCTGATTCATTCTCTCTCTTTCTTCCTCTTTCTCGTCTATTTCTTTCTTTCTTTGTGTTCTCGCTTTCACCCATTTGAAGATGTTTTTTTTGTTGATGATTCAATTTACATGTGATTTGATGTAAATTGGAAGATTGGTGTCCGTGTAGTTAACCTGTGAATCGTTAAAGACCGCAATGGACATTAACATTTGGAATTGATTATACAAGATATCAAGATATCAAATTTGTTGTTCCTGTTAAATTATAATTCATGGTGTCGAAAATATTAGATTTGTTTTAGATTTAAATAGATTTGATTTAAGTCTAAAATATATTAGATTTGATTTACTAACAAAATAGATATTTTGGGCTTTGAGCTTAGGGTGTAAGCTCAGTTATAAATAGAGGGAGTAACCCATATTTTTGTAAGCAAGTTAAGCAAGTCATTCACAGTATTTTACAGTTGCAAAGTGAATAAGAAAGTTTTCACAGTTTGTGAGCAGAGAGAAACTCTACAGAAATTATTTTTCTTGTCTTCTTTCTTTGTTTGTCTCATAATTAAATTGTCATTGTGGTAGAAATTCATCATAGACTTTGGTGAGTTTCCAACATCTGGTATCAAGAGTTTTTGTTTCGATTCAAGGGAAGTATCAATCAAGAATGATTGAAGAATTCACGATGACAAGTTATGAGAATGCAAACTATCCAGCAACGCTACCAATTCTGAAAGTTGACAACTATGAGAATTGGTGCAAACAGATGAAAGTCTTATTCAGGTGTCAAAGTCTTTGGGACCTTGTAAAAGATGGAGTCGAAGCGCTTGGAGAAAACGCTTCAGTAGAAGAAAAGAAGAAATACACAGAATCTGAGAAGCTGAGTTATAAAACATTATTTATAATTCATCAATGTGTCAGCCCAGACAATTTCAAAAAGGTTAGTGATTCAGAATCTGCAAAAGAAGCTTGGGAGATCCTTGAGAAGTCTTTTGGAGGCGCTGAGAAGGTGAAAGAAGTGAGGTTACAAACTCACAAAAGGACGTATGAACTACTTCAGATGAAAGACAATGAAAGCATATTTGATTTCTTCACTATAGTTACAAAACTAGTAAATCAAATCAAGTTATATTGAGAAACGTTAACAACAAACGCTGTTGTTTCAAAGATCTTAAGATCTTTAGCCCATAAGTTCGACCACATAGTGGTGGCGATGGAAGAGGGGAAAGACTTGTCGAAATTGACAAAGGAAGAGCTTCAAGAGACGCTTGAATCTCATGAACAAAGAATGAATGAAAGAGCTGCAGGCAAATCGAAGAGTGATGTGGCCTTGCAGGCACATTCAGCAAAAGAAACCAAAGGAAAAGGAAAGTGTTTCGATAGAGGTAGAGGTGGCTACAACAAATCGAATGGTAGAGGAAACCAAATCGAAGGAAATGTGTTGAATCAAAGAAGACCATACCAAAGCAACCAAAGAGGTGGTGTTACAAATAGAGGAAGAGGTGGTGGTTGAAAACCTGATAAGAGTCACATTCAATGTTACAATTGTCAGAAGTATGGACACTATTC
This sequence comes from Vicia faba, assembly GCA_948472305.1. Classification (NCBI taxonomy): domain Eukaryota; kingdom Viridiplantae; phylum Streptophyta; class Magnoliopsida; order Fabales; family Fabaceae; genus Vicia; species Vicia faba. The sequence goes on along the minus strand of OX451737.1, from coordinate 1,705,748,215 downwards.
GAGTGATTGTCCAGAAAAATGAAAGAATCAATAAAGTGATGCAAAGCTTGCAAAACATGAAGAAGAAGAGATGATGTTGATGGTCACAACAAAATATAAAGATAGATTCAAGGACCAATGGTACTTGGACTCAGGATGCTCATCACATATGTCTGGAAGAAAAGACTGGTTTGTCAATATAAAGCCCGCAATGAAAAATATGATAAAATTTGCAAATGACAATAACCTAGCAGTTGAAGGTATTGGTGATGTTATAATTATGAGGAAAGATGGCAAAAGGTCAGTAATCTCCAATGTGTTGTACATACCAGGCATGAAAAGAAATTTTCTCAGTATAGGCTAGTTGATCAAAAAGAATTATAAAGTGTCAATCGAAGATAAGATGATGAGATTCGTTGATGCAAACGAGAGATTAATCTTGAAGGCTCATATGTCTCAGAATCGAACCTTCAAGATTGAACTAAATGTGATGGAGCACAAGTGCCTTTCGACTGCAGCTAGCAGAGATGAATGGATATGGCATTATAGACTAGGTCATCTCAACTTCAGAGACATCAAAGATTTGAAGAGAAGAAATATGGTTTCAGGATTTCCAGAAATCGACATTCCAAACGAGGTATATGAGGAACGTGTGCAGGCGAAGCAACACAAGAATAGCTTTAGCAAGGATGCAGGAAGCAGGTCGAAGGCTAGTCTTGAAGTCATATACTCTGATGTATGTAGATCAATCTAGGTGGATTCGACGGGAGGTAACAAATACTTTGTTACATTCATAGATGATTTCAGTCGAAAGCTGTGGACTTATCTGATCAAGAAGAAAAGTGAAGTGATCGAAGTATTTGCTAAGTTTAAGTCTATGGTCGAAAGACAAAGTGGTCGAAAGTTCAAAGTTTTGAGAACTGATAGTGGTGGAGAATATGTTTCGAAAGACTTCGACATGCTATGTGAAAAGGAAGGGATTATGCATGAGTTGGTGCCACCCTATACTCCACAACAAAATGGAATTGCAGAAAGGAAGAATCGAACCATCATGAATATGGTTAGAAGTATATTGAAAGGCAAGAATTTACCTAAAGAGTTTTGGGGTAAAGTTGTCTCGACTGTAACATACATTTTGAACAGATGTCCTACAAAGAAGCTAGAAGGAATTACTCCAGAAAAATGTTGGTCTGGTGTGAAGACTAGCTTGAGTCATCTGAAGGTATTTGGATCTATTGCACATAGACATGTGCCAGATCAGTTGAGAAGAAAACTTGATGACAAGTCAAGTCAAATGATTCTAGTTGGATATCATTTGACAGGAGGCTACAAGTTATTCGATCCAGTGAAAAAGCATATTGTGATCAGCAGGGACGTGATCATAGATGAGTTTAAAGAATGGGATTGGACTGAAAATGTCAAGAAAGATTCAGTGGGAATCCTACTCGAAGAACCAGAAACTCAAGTCGAAAGAGAAGAGGAACCATCAAATATACCAAGTACAAGCAGGCCTCAAAGAACAAGACGCGTGCCTGCAAGATTGTGTAATTACATCAGATGATGTGATAGATGATGAAGGTGAGCTGGTACATTATTCTTTCTATGCAGATGTCGAACTTGTTAATGCAGCTGAAACATTGAAGGATTCGAAGTGGGTGAAAGCAATGAACGAAGAAGTGAAGTCTATCGAAGACAACAACACTTGGTCACTTGTCGAATTTTCTCAAGGCAAGAAGGCAATTGATGTCAAGTGGGTATACAAAGTGAAAACGAATTCGAAAGGTGAAGTAACTCGACACAAAGCAAGGCTTGTGGCGAAAGGATTTCTACAGAAAGAAGGAATAGACTTCGATGAAGTTTTTACACCCGTTGCTAGGATCGAAACAATCAGGTTGGTTGTTGGTCTAGTAGAAATAAACAGTTGGCACATATGTCAGATGGACGTGAAGTGTGCATTCCTAAATGGACCCTTAGACGAAGAAGTCTATGTTAAACAACCAGTTGGGTTTGTGAAACATGACAAAGAAAGAAAGGTGTACAAGCTACATAAAGCCTTGTATGGATTGAAACAAGCTCCAAGGGATTGGAATAAGAAAATTGATAGTTTCCTAAGGGAGAAGAAATTTGTAAAGTGCACAACTAAACATGGAGTATATGTAAGAAGAAGAAGAAAGAGTGGATTGCTTATACTATGTCTCTATGTAGATGATTTGTTGATAACAGGTAGCTACAAAAGTGAGATCGAAGACTTCAAAGATGATCTCAGCAAGGAACTCGAAATGTCTGATTTGGGTGAGATTTCATATTTCCTTGGTATCGAATTCTACAAGAGCAGTAGAGGTTTGATGATGCATCAAAGAAGATATGCATGAGAAATTCTCAAGAGGTTTAAGATGGAAGAATGCAACTCAACTTCGACACCTGCAGAACCAATACTGCAAATGTCGAAAGATGCAAATGAAGATGATATTGATCCAACCCAATACAGAAGACTTATTGGATCATTGAGATATCTTTGTCATACAAGACCTGACTTAGCATATAGTGTAGGTATGGTAAGTAGATTCATGCAGAAGCCAAAGGTATCACATCTAGCAGCAGTGAAGAGGATATTAAGGTATCTCAAAGGAACATTCGATTATGGCATTTTGTTTCCTGCAGCTGATAAAGGAAAAGAATGCAAGTTAGTGAGATACACTGATTCGAGTTGGTGTAGTGATGCTGAAGATCGAAAGTCAACATCAGGATATGTGTTTATGCTAGGTGGTGCACCAGTTGCTTGGAATTCAAGAAAGGAATCGGTAGTGGCATTATCATCATGCAAAGCAGAATACATAGCTGTTTCTCTTTGTGCATGTCAAGCAACTTGGATGATGAACTTGGTCGAAGAGATAACAGGGAAAGATCATGGAGCAATTACCATGAAGATAGACAACATATCAGCTATTAATCTGGAAAAGAATCCAATAGCACATGGTGGAAGTAAGTACATCGAAATGAGGTTTCATTATCTTCGAGAGCAGGTAGCAGATGAGAAGATGAATTTGGAACACTGCAGAACTGAGAATCAGATTGCAGACATCATGACGAAGAGAGTACAAGTCGAAGTATTCAGAAGACTAAGAGTCATAATGAACATAGATAGTTTAGACACAATGAATTAGATGGTGTATTAAATTATAATTCATAGTGTCGAAAAAATTAGATTTGTTTTAGATTTAAATAGATTTGATTTAAGTCTAGAATATATTAGATTTGATTTAGTAACAAAATAAATATTTTGGGCTTTGGGCTTTGGGTGTAAGCTCAGTTATAAATAGAGGGAGTAACCCCTATTTTTGTTAGCAAGTCAAGCAAGTCATTCACAGTATTTTGCAATTGCAAAGTGAATAAGAAAGTTTTCACAGTTTGTGAGCTGAAAGAAACTCTGCAGAAATTATTTGTGTTGTCTTCTTTCTTTGTTTGTCTCATAATTAAATTGTCATTGTGGTAAAATTCATCATAGACTTTGGTGAGTTTTCAACGGTTCTTTGTAGGTTTGTACATATTTGTAGACAATTCTAATCATTTATGACTATTTCATTAATGTCGGAAACTAAATCCATATTGTTACTAGAATTACCTATTACAACTCAGGTGCGCTAGAATTAGCTATTGATTCACTGTTAGAATTTAGAACCAAATTGATTCATCTCTGGGATTTATCAACTGTAATTTCAGACATTGCTAAGAATCATGAGTAAACAATATGTTGGAGGTATTTATATTGATTTGATACATTAAACCAATCATTTCTGAAGACTTAAATTTGGTGGTTTTTATGTTTCACGAACTTAAGATATGGCATAAGCTTATTTGAAAGACTGAAGCAGGCTGGTTATCCCATTAAAATGTTGAGGACACAATATCAAATGCATCCCGAGGTTAGTGCGTATTTCAGCAATTTTTCTTGTCCTTTGGGTGGACTAAATTGTAACTTTTATGTTTAATTAATTCCTATTTGTTTTGGTAATTTATTCATGTTTGCAAAATGTTACTCCTGACAACGATTACGAGAAGTTAATAAGACAAGAGCTTATCCCTACAAATGAGATAAAGGTGAGTTTTTCATATATTGGTGCATTGGGAGATATGTAACAAGAAGCACTTATAACATAGGTAAAAGAATCACTTCAAGAAGCAGTTATGCTTTCCCTTAGCAGACCAGACCTATTGCAAATGAAGCTGGAGAAAGTTTCATCAATGTCTCTTTGTCTACCATCACTACTAAGTGGTCCGGACAAAGTGAAAAAAATGTTCAAGCTTTGTTTTTATTAGCGGAAAAGGTTGCTCCGACTATTATCTTATGACAAAATCTATGAAGGAATTTCAGAACAAACACTCTTGTGAAAGACACACTATTTATCTACATAAAACTTTAAGGTGATAGGTGAGTGAGTTCTCCCACTTATATATGTTTAAGTCTCCACATTCCTATTTAATATGAGATTATTTTCTCACTTACTCACACTTACTTATTATTCTAACATAGATTACATTAAATTTTTTCATTTTCTTTTTTCATATTTTAGATTTCTATCTTCAGTGACAAAGCCTTGCAGATATTTCATTCTATTTTGCATGCCTTGATTTGTCCAGTCCCCGGAAGTACTAAAACCTGGAAATACCTGCCAAAAAAAGACTTGATCCATGGTTATTTAATTTGCAGAAATTTATTTATCCATTTAATTTTTATCGAACCATGTAATTTAGTGTTTTAATCTAACAAATAATTTATCGTTTATACAACCCCATTCTACTTTTTTTTTGTTGTTTTCAATATGGTTATCAACTAATTTATTTTTCTACAGTGAATGCTTTTGCTTTGTAAAAAGAGAACTTGAGAAGGTTGTGAGTGTGTTGTTTATTTTACTAAACTAGAGATAAACTGTCCTTAAATAATTTGCATACACAATTATATTTAATCCAATAAATTAATATAATATTCAGTGGACATTTGATTTTAATTTTAAATAATCAATTCTAAAACATTACTTCGGAGAATATCATAATATGCACACAAAAAAAAATACATCTTAAATAGCATCTTCACAATCATCTTAAGTAGCAAATATTATGTACAACTTTATCTTTCTTCAAATAAGTCTCCATGCTGAAAATATTTGTAAATTTTATTAATTTTTGTGAATAAGAAATTTTATTAATTTTTGTGAATTTTCTTATTGAAATTTACTATTTTCACGGATCACTATTACCACATCTTTTCTATTTTAGTCAATACAATATTCATAAACATTTATAGTTATTAATGATATATGTAAATATTTATAGTTATTAAGCATATTAATGTCGGTGATTTGCTATATATTTATATTTAAATATTTTTCAGTTATTAGTGATTTTATAATAATTATTATATATCATCAACAATCAAGCCTACGAATGAACTTACCCGTGCGGACGCACGAGCCTTCTACTAGTATATAGCGAGAATTCTTGAATAAGTTGTGTTGATCTTCATACAATGGCGCGAAGATGACCTGCAAGATTAACACTTCAACACTTAAGTCAGTTTAGAATTTAAGGTGAGTGTAGTAAACATGGATATCAGAAAGTGTATTTTAAACATCTCGTGTGATAGCTTTTATACTTTGAGTCACTTGGAGTGGGTTGACGTTGGTTTGAGGTGACTAATTAGGACATGTCGCTGCCTGTAGTGCACTCGAGTGCTCTTGAGTTTGTTTATGTTTTCAAAGAAGAATCCAACCGTAGATTTTGTAACCTCTCACTTCCGTCGATCTGGTATATATATATATATATATATATATATATATATATATATATATATATATATATATATATATATATATATATATATATATATATATATATATATATATATATATAGTTTGTTTAAGCGTTAACGAAATTTTTTGCAATCCTTGATAGTTAGTTTCTATTGCAAGTGTCTTCTTCTCTTCCTTCCCGATACTATATAGCAGAGTGGTTAACGTTATAGTTTCTTGTTCAAAGTTTCCATTTTTCCTTATTACGCTTAACTTTCTCCATCATCTTCTTCTTTACCAGGTACCGCTCTTAACTCAAATTTTTAATACCTTCAGCATTTCCTTTACTTCAGTCAATACGAGTGGTAGTCTCATTAGCTTGGCTAAAGATTCTTTAGAGCGATGCTTCTCCCGTAGTGAAAACGGGAGTATCGTCTAGTCCAAATCCTTCCCCCTTCGTCTACAAACGCATGGGTCCTAAGATCATATCTATAAACGATGATTCTGATTCATAAGGGTTCTTCATGGGCTCTTAGGATGAGGGAGTTTCCTCTAGGGATTCTTCTTTTGACGCTCTTTTCTTTGATGATGATGCTAAGAGGGATCATGCAGTTGCTTCCATGCCCCCTTCTTCTCGTGTTGTAGGAGTTTTGACTTGTCCCCTTTGTCGATTTCAGAAATATGGGCTGCTAGTTTGAGGAGGGAATATGCTAGAGATTACATTCAAGCTTATCGAAAAACCTAAAAGCGAGACCCTAGTGATGTTGACATCAAGGACCATCTGGAGTTCAAGGGTTGACCGGATGTAGTCTCTTCGCTTAAACCTGCCAAGCATTTTAAGGTTTATGATCTATCTTTAAAAAGGATTAGATTAGTTAAGGCGACTGAAGCGATCAAATATAATTGGGTGTTCGTAGAAATATTGGCGATTTATTCTATTTTAACTACTAAGGCAATAATAGACGCGACCAATATCATGGTCGACTACTCTGGTCGGCTACGCTTCATACTGGTCGATCCTTCATGTGGACTCGGGAAAAGGATATGCATCCCCTTTGACGGGTGTTGTGCTCCATTTTATGAGTGTATGTTCTCTAGAATAATGTTGTGGTTATCGTTGTCTAAGTTTAAGGTCTCCGTATTGAAGTACTTTAAGGTTGCCACCTCTCATATTCATCCGTGTTCTTGGGCTTATATGAAGGTGTTCCAATTTTGGACCGAGTATCGATCTTGGAAACATTTCCCTCGTCCATTTTTAGATTTGTTCTATGTCATGCATACCTCCCGGAATGATATCTTCCCTGGTCCAGCCCCTTCATTGATTATTGGGACAATTTCTTGAGGCTCTTCATATTGCTAAGGCCCAGTAATCTGGAGGATAGTTTTTACTTCTACTCTAGATCGGGTGAGACCTCTCATTATTGCAAGAGCAAGTTTTTGAAATACTGATATTGGCCCAATTTCCGATCTAAGCCTCATTCTTACAACATCAAGTTGGATTCTTTCTCTGTTGAGGATGTTATGATGATGGAGGATATGAAGTTTCTATATAAGGACTTGGTTATGAAGAAGGATTCAGCCATAGTGAAATGTCGTCTTCCTTGCAGAGGAAGAAATTTATTGATACTCATGCTATTGTGAGTATGGTCGATCGTGCAGAGAGGAAATAGATATTTGGTGAGGGTACAATCCTTGAGTTTTTTTTACGTGGGTACCTGTATTTTATAGATAAATTAAATAAATTGAAAATCGTCTTTGTTATTGCCTCTGCTCAAGGCGTCAAACCTGGTTCTACTGGTCAGGTTGTTACACTTTCCTCTATGACTTTTGTGCCCTCATATACTACTAAGGCTACTGCACCAATTTCAGGGGTTAATCAACTTACTATTGTCGCTGCCACTCTATCTGTGAAGGATCAACCACAACCTTCTACCACTTCAATGAAGAGAGGGAGGGATCAGGAGAAACATTCCCATTTGGAGGAGGATTCTCCTAAATAGGCCCATTGTAACACGGTGGGAGAACTGACTTGGGTGTTTTGCGTTTGATCGCAATTGTTGCAGATAGCAAGAGTCTCCACCGACTTTTCTTTTATCCAATAAGGAAAGGATGAAAAGAACAGGAAAGACCTTTCGAGATTATTTCTTGAGTTCGGGGGGTAGGTTATGAAAAGGGAAGGTATTAACACCCTTTTCATCCGTAGTTATCTACGGGCTCTTAGTTGCTTGCTAGATCACTTGTTTTTGTTTGAAAATGTGCTTGTGGTGTGGGTTTGAGATATTTTGGAAACGTCTTTGTAATGATTCTCGTTTCTATAAGAATGCGTACAAAGTTTTGGTTTTGAAAATAGTTCAAGGAGGTGTTTGTGGAATGTGTTTTTGAAAGTGATTTTGAAAAGTGTCTTTGTAATGATTCTCGTTTCTATAAGAATTCATACAAAGTGTTTTAACTTTTGAAAATGTTTCAAATGAAAGTGTTGGTGGGTAAAATATTTTTGTTGTGAGCAAGCGAGCAACTATGAGCGTCCTACCTACTCAAAAGGTCTTTATTCTTTTCCTCATCCTTTAGATGTTGCTATCTTACCATTGATTTTGTAAGAAGCCCCATCATTGGATGTGAAGGGACGGGCGTGGGTCATTTGTATAGTCATAGAAGGCAACCTATGGGACGTTTTAGAAATGTCGTTTAGGGACTAGATCGTTTACCGAAGGCAACATCGAGGGTCATCGAGGGACTACGGTCTTTTATCAAGGGTCTTTGCTAAAACGCCCATATTCGAGGGACATAACTATTTTCCGAGGCAACAAGTGAGATTACCCTAGAGGTGCATGTGTGAAAAGTGTGTTTTATTGCATGCATTTTGTCTTTGAATTTTAGGTTGTCTACTTGTTGGTTTTATCTTGCCATACATCCTAATTACTAACATTTGTACAAAAGAAATAAAAATGCAGAAAATAAAGATCCTACACTATTACAACCATATTGAATAGCAAGAAAATGTAAAGATAAAACGAAATAAAAGAAGGAAAAATGAGTGCTTCGATTTTGGCAGCAGAACCCTTCGATTCTGCTTCTCTGGCTCTCTTCGATTTGGGCTTAGCATGAAGCATGATATGCAGCCTTTGATTCTGCCTTTCTGCTTCCTTCGATTGCAGGAATGTTAGGGTGAGCAAGTAAGCTTCGACCATGCCCTTTGTCCTTCTTTTGATTGAGGCCTGGAAGTCAATATGGACATCCTTCTGGCTGCTTCTTTCGATTGAGGCCTGGTAGTCAGTGTGGATAACTTTCTTTTCTCCCTTTTTGCTCCTTCGAATGGCCTGGAAGTCAGTGTGGGGCAAAGCTTAAAGCCACACGCTTTGTTCTGCTTGCAATTGTGAAGCAGCAGGGGGTGAAGCCTAAAGTTTCGACTCACACCTCCTTCCTCCTGTTTTCTTTCGTTTGGGATTTAAATAGTAACATGGCCTGAGGCCATATTAGTATTGTCTCATGGAAATGTTAGTTCTTAAAAAACGTTTGATAAACCAAGTAACAAAACCAAAAGGTTAGCAATGAAAAACAAGCTGAAAAGGTGGAAACGAAAAGGAAACAAATGTTATGTACATGCTTCAAACGAAAAATTTAAGGTCAGAGTGACTTGCCTTGCTTGAAGCTGGAACGTGTGTTTGAACTTGAGAGATTGGACTAGATGCTTCTAGATTCGAAGGAAAGAAACGGGTGTCGGGTTTCTTTATTTGGATTCTGTTGTACCCCAAAATTTTCCCTCTCATGTTTTTCCAAGATTTCCTCCTGCATAGGTGGTTACAAACCTTTGCCTAAAGACAAGGAAATTTTTCAAATGATGGTGAAGTATCCTTCGATTGACATCTGCAAAAGGTCCTTCGATTGGCATATGCAAAAGGTCCTTCAATTGGCATATGCAAAAGGTCCTTCGACTGGCATCTGCAAAAGGTCCTTCGATTGGTGTAGGGGGCTTTCGATGGGCATTTCCAACAAGGCAGCTTCGACGGGCATCTTAAATAAGGTTGTTTTTCATTAGAGCGTACAAAGTTCCTTTCAATAGGCATGTTAACCAAGTAATGTTTCGATTGGCATTGTGGCCAAGCCCTTCGATTGGCATGGGCACAAGGTCTTTCGATTGGCCTCATGTCAAACCCTTCGATTGGCATTGTGTCAAGGCCTTCGATTGGCATTCTGAAAGACCCTTTTGTTGGAACCCTGGGCCAAGCCTTTCGATTGGCATGGCAAGGGATCCTTTGATTTATATCAAAGCAGCTTTGACAGGCATGTTCACCGTGTCTTTCGATTGGCATGGACAAGATCTTTCGATATGCGTTGCAAAGGACTCTCCGATTGATATTTCAATAAATACCCTTCGATTGGTATTTGGACAAGGGCCATTCTAAGAACTCCTTCCAGGCCATTCTAAAGAGGCCATCAATAGGGAACTCGAAAAACATGTCCAGGTACACTGAACATGAAAAAATGGCATGTTTTCCTTGCAAATATGGCAAGAATTCAATGCTGATTGTGGATTCAATTTCTGAGTTAAAGGCCAGATTCTTGCCTTGTTTGATCTAAACTCCACAAGAGCTGATTCGACCAGAGTGATTCTTTTCAAATCAAGCAATCGAAGCAGAGGGTGGCTCAATCGAAGGAGCTATGACATCGAAGCTGGTATAATTCGAGTTAGAGTTTTGAGCTTTCGAAGGAAACAATGCTCTGATGAGAAAAGCTCTGACTAATTCGAATTGGAGCTTAGAGCTATCGAAGAGAGAAAACTCGAAGGGAAGTGGATCTGCAGGGGCGGGTCAACTTTCGATTTTCATCATACTGAAGGCCCAAACAACTCATAACAGGCTGGCAGTAACGCATGAAAATAGAATGGCACGTGATTGAATCAAATATAGCAAGTTTTATGAAGAAATCAAATCAAATCTATTCATCATAATGGACCAAGATTTGATGCACAAATGTTAACCTAAATTCCCTTGTCTATATAAACCTCATAATCTCAGAGAAAAGACACACGGATATTGCCACACAGAGACACACATATATTACCTCGCAAAAACACACAGCCTGCCCCACGAAAGTCCAGAAAATAACATCAAATTCCAAAGTTGTCAAAACTCCATTGCAGGAACCTTCCGTCCAGGTTAACACTCTGATCGTGTTCTTGGAGTTCACACAGGCGTACACTCGTTCGTGCCTCAGCCATCTCACACCCAGGACTACAGATCCAAGCGCCTCCAATGGTAAAAATGTTCAATCTCACTTAATATTAAATTAGACTCATGATTTCATGTTCAGAGTTTTTGTTATTATTTGTGAGCGATTTAACAAAGTGTATGCAAGTTGCAGTGTTCATGCGTTCGAACACCATGGATAGAGTTTTTCGAAGTTGGTTACTTTTGAAACCCATGATACCGGCTGTGACCAACGGAAACCAACCCAGATCCAGGTTCAGGGATTGATTTCGATTGGGATGTTTTCTGTTTTGTTTAGTTTCAAATTAACTAATTTGCAGGACCAAAAGCAGGCGTCATGTATTTCGAATGAGCAAGCCGCGCAGGCGGTGAAAGGGAATTCGTGCAATCGAAGGGACCAAGATTCGAATCCCATGCCTTGCATTTTCAATTTACAACGAATTTGCTTGCAGATCTAGCACACCCAAGACCCTCGAATGAGGTATTCGATCAGCTCATTGGATCAAAGAGCAACCCAAGCCTCTTCGATCCAGGCCTTACTTCCAAGAATGCATTCTTTTCATTTCCTACTTTTGGTCTTTCGATTTTGTCTCCTTTCTTTTGGTTATTTGTCTTTACTTCTTCTAAGTTTAAATTAACATTAAAAAATCACAAAAAAACATTAGGCTTAGCTTTTTATATTAAATTAATTATGTCAATTAATTAATTAACTATTTTAATATTTTCTTAAAAGAAAACTAAAATTTAATAGACTTAGGATTTTTCATTCAATTTCTTTTCATAACAAAAACAAACAAAAAATTCCTTTCACTTAGGATTTTAGACGTATTTTCAATTCATGCGCGCATTTATTTACTTTATCATTTTTTTGTTAATTATGTAACTGTGCCCGGTTTGTAATAGCTTAATTAGGGTTTTATTTCCGTACTTTATTTTTTCAGTAATTATTTATGTATCTACACCAAAGCCTTGTAATAGCGTAGGACCTTTATTTCTCGCTTTTATATTTTATATGCTTGTATATAATTGCTAGCAACCTAGGCGTGTATGATTAATCAATCAATCAGTAGATCACTAAATTCAAGATAAATATATTTGAAAAAAGCACACTGCTGCACACTTGCACCCTTAGGGTATACCTCACTCGGTTGCCTTTGAATTACGGTCACAATTCTCGAAACGTGAGAATTCTTAGTGGTTGTCCTTAAGTCTAGAGATCACTAGTCCCTCGATGACCCTCTCGACTGTTGCTTCGGTATAAAAGTGATCTTAGGGCTTTATGGCAATTACTAAGAGATCTTTCCCTGTTGCCTTAGTGACCGTACGTCCCTTTCGATAGTCCCTCAAACATCCAACGATTAGGGTTACCTACTCACTAATAGTAGGATAACACTGTCTAAAGGATAAGAGGAAAATAACCAACTTTTTTTTCGAGTAGGTAGATAACTGTTAGGTACTTGCTCAAATAAATTTTCACACCACAATTTCAAACACTTTTCAAACAAAGTTTTCAAAACGCTTTATCACACTCTTGAGGACTGATACAAGGGTTATCATAAAGCGAATCGCCGCACTAAGGCATTTTCAAACAAAAATCTTTTTACACAAACACGAAAGCAATTTAAAAAAATGAGCAAGTACCTAAGAGCCCGTAGAAAACTACAGATGGAAAGGGTGCTGTGATACGGTGGGAGAACTGACTTGAGGTTTTGCGTTTGTGTTCACAATTATGCGGTTTAGCAAGAGACGCCACCGACTTTTTATTTTATCCAAAGGAAAGGTCAAAAAGCACATGAAAGACCTTTGAGATGTTTTCTTGGGTTCGGGGGGTAGATTATGAAAAGGGAAGGTGCAAGCACCCTTTTCATCCATGGTTTTCCATAGGCTCTTAGTTACTTGTTTTTAGATCACTTGCTTTTGCTTTTCAATTGTTTGAAATGGTGCTTTGTGTGTGTGGTTTTGAAAATGTTTTGAAAAGAGGCCTATGTTTAGTCGACCTTTGTAACAATTCTTGTGTGAATGTTTTACAAAGGTGTTTGTCTTTTGAAAAGATGTTTCAATGTTTTGAAAGTTTGATTTGGAATTGTGTGGTGAGGTGTGTTTAAAAATAGCAAGGATGTTTTGCAAGCTTTTGATCAAGTAGCTAAGAGTTATCTACCCTATTTTACTCAAAGATATTTCCTATGTTTTTAACCCTTTTGACAGTGTTATTTCACCATTGCATTTGGTGAACAACCTTGTGTTAGGATGTTTAAATGGGACAGGCGCATGTCATCGTATACAATCATTGAAAGCAACTTGTGAGACACTCTAGCAATTTTGTAAGGGACGAGATCGTTTTATCGAAGGCAACATCGAGGGACTACGATCTTTGTTTATCGAAGGGGCATTTGCTAGAGTGTCTCATATTCGAGGAACATGATTGCATTTTTTGAAGCAACAAGCAAGGTTACCCTAGAGGTGCAAGTGTGCATTGTGTTTGTCATTTTCATGCATTTGGATCTTGTGTTAGGTCATCTAGCGATTGATTTTTGATTTTCGCATACAAACCCTAATCTCTAATCATGGCATATTTGAAAGTATAAAGTGCGAGAATTAAAATTCTAAGCTATTACAAAAGTATCCGGGGATGGGGAGTACAAATTATTACAAATGGGGATGAGTCTCACAAGAATAATAATGTCCAAATATTATGTGTTACAACCAAATCGAATTGTCGCAATTTAATATAAATTATAACAAAATTATAAAATAAGGAAAATCAATAAATTATGAGATGCATGTATAAATAAAAATCTATTCTAAAAAAAGAAAGATTAAGTATTATTATTATTTTTTGTATGGGTTTTATTAATTATGTAAATAAAAAAGTTTAAAAGAAGAAAATTTAATTAAATAAAACTTCTATTATTTTTTTGTATTTTATTAATCAACAAAAAGAGTTTAAAGAAAACAAGATTAATTAGCTCAAATTAAATGCTTTTTGGTATTTTCATTATGCGAAACAAGATTAATTAATAAAGAATAAAAATAAAACTAACAAAATAAAGTTTAATATATTATTTATTATTAACAAAAGTAAAAAACAAGTTAATTGAAATTAAAACAAAACAAATAGCATTTGCTTAAAAATGATGATGGGCCATGGGTTTAAGAATTGGGCCCAAACAAAAACTAAAGATAGAAATAAAAGGTGTCAGAAATGGAAAATGGGGGAGGCGCGCTAGCAAAAAACGTGGGCTTGATGAGATTTATGGGGCGAAGGCCCAATGCCAAGTTTGTGACATTTTTAGGGGTTTCAGTTAGGGTTTGTGGAACGAAAGTCTCAGCGGCGCCGCTCTCTCGTTTTCTCTCTTCTTCATCTTTTCATCTTTCTCAAACAATGATGCTCTGATACTCCTCCTAAACCCTAGCTACCGGAGCGCCGCCTCTCACTCTCTCATCTTCCTAACACTTAATGGCCTTGGTTGCAAAGGGTAAGGTTCGTTTCTGGATTTGAGTTTTTTACAGTTTTATGTTTGTTTAAGCTTTGTTCATGTTACTTTGTTTTAATCCATGGTGTTTACATGATCGATATGCAGTAAGGGTTTGAGAAAATCGTACCTTGGGGATTTTTCTGTAAAATGGAGGGAGAGAAAAGGGTGAGACGGAGGTGCGTCCTTGGTGGTTGGACGGAGGAGAAAGTGATGACGCGCTTCTGGCATCTTTATCTTTGTCCCTTTCTGAATGTTGATTAAATCCGTCTCTTAAAACTTTGATTGTTGTTTTTCGTTGATGATGATAGTCTGACACTTGATTTTCATTGATTTTATTGATTCTGAAAAACCCTTTTCATATCTTCTCGACTGTTGATGATGATGGTTATCTGAAAATATTTTGATTTTTTCCTCTATCTGAATGTTGATGTTGATGAAAGTTCTGAAAACTTGTTGCCTTCTTGATGAAACTTGGTTTATTGGTTTCTTTGCCTTGAAGGTTAATGATGTAAGCAGTTCTGAAACCTGTTGTTTGCTACTTGTGAAAACTCTTTTCCTCTGTCTTTGATATGTTGATGATGAGCACAACTCTGAAACTTTGTTGGTTTGTACTTGTTTATGATGATGCTTGTTTTTTGCAAGTTCTGAAACTTTTGGGTTGGTTGCTTCTGAAAACTCTTTTCCTTTCTTTTTAATATGTTAATGATGAGCACAACTCTGAAACTTTGTTGGTTTGTACTTGTTTATGATGATGCTTATTCACAGTTTGGCCAAGCAGTTTGGCAAGTTTGTAGGTTGTTTTGCAGGTATCTTGCAGGTTTTGGAATTGTTGGTTTTGGAATTGTTGGCCTGTTATGCAGGTTTTGTTAGTAGGTTTGCTGGCTTAGCAAGCTTGCAGCTTGGTTCACAGGATTAGCTATGCAGGTTTGGCAAGTTTGTGTTTTACTATGGTGTTTGGCAAGCTAACAGTTTGATTCGTTTGATAGCAAGCCTGTGGTCTGTTGAGTTTGTAGTTTGTGGTGTTTTGGCTAGGCTGTGTTTTGTTTGACATGTTTTTGAGTTTGTTTGTGGTTTGTTGTTTTGGCTGGAAAACTGTTGTGGTAATTTGCAGTTTGTTAACAGGTTTGCAAGTTATGCAGGTTTGGAGAGTTTGAGTTTTCAAGCTTTTTTTTAGTGGTTTGGTTTTTGGAACTGTTATATTTTGACAGTTTTGGTGTTTTTGGCGAAGCTGCTCACAGTTTGGAGTTTGTTGATGGTTTTTGCAAAGTGTTTTTTCTTCTCCTCTCTACTGTTATGCAGTTTTTTGTTTTATATCCTCTTTGCTTTTGTTGACTTGTGACAGCCTGCTCTTTTAGCAAAACTGTCAAACTTCACCTAAGGTGATATCTTTCTCTCTTTCTCTCTCCATGAAAACAAGCATTTTTGCTTTTTTTATTATATTCTGAAAAGTTTGCTCTGTCTGGAAAATGTTGAAAAAGAACTATGACAAGATTTTGTCTTGTGAATTGGTTTTCCTGCTGTTTACTTTTGCCTGCTGCATTTTTCTGTTTTCATGCTGCTTGCCATATTTGTACAGTTTGCATCCAATTTGTTTTATAACTTAGTTTGGGCAATTTGTTTTGTAGCTCAGTTTGGGACATTGCTTGCTGTTTGTTACAGCAGGTTCTTTACTTGTGCTGCATTATATATTTGTTTATGCTTTGACAGTTTGGCGCATGTTTTCCCTTTGGAATTTTGTAACTCAGTTTGGTTCAAAGTTTTCCTTAGTTTGCTGCCATGTTTTGGTTGAGTTGCAATGGTATAGTTTGGATTATGTTTGACAGCTTTGGCGCCTGTTGCATTTGAAATTCAGCTTGCTTTGCATGCTTGCATTTTTCAATTTGTATTTTTAATTTTCTCTTTGTGAACCAAGAAGAGAAATCTTCTTGTGATTAGCAAAGATAAAAATAAAACGTGATGAAAAATAAGCATTCTGATTCCAGACGGCAATTTTTAATGATGATTTTTTTTCTTTCTTTTTCATTTGAAAATTCTTGTACTAATTTTCTTTTCCTTTGTCTTTTTAAGGTGAGCACCAATTGGACGATAGAGGAAGAAAGAGACCTTGAGCACGGGGCAATGGAGTTTAGGATTTAGACTTAGATTTATTTTCCATTTATTGTAAACATTTATTATTTTAAATACTATAAGTTGTAAAACTTACAATATTCAAATAATTTTGTAACAACATTTGAAATGAATAAAAAAGTCTTTATCCAATAAAACTTTTCTATTGTCACATATCTTGCCATTCTTCCTTGCATCTTCACTTAATTATTTAAGACTCTCAAATCAAAATAATTGAAACTGCATTTCAACAATTCTAATCTAGATAACTTAAATTCCAAATAATCAAAAACTTTGCAGTCTCGTAACCTTGCATCAGTATTCCAATCACAATACGCATTGTATAATAAACAAGCAAGCATTCTATTAACCGGAAAACCTTTCATTCCATTAACAAGCAAATGTCTTGATATTCTAAATAACAGTCTCAGCTCCTATTTCTTATCCCAGATAATCAGGTCTTGAGAACAATCAGTTGCCTTTCAGCAAACTTGAAAAAGTGAGAAATCAATGTAATGGTAAACTGAATTTCTGTGGATTCACTTTCTTCTGAGAAATGCGAGAGAAACCCTGATTCTTGATTTACTGCCAAAGAAAAGTCAGTTTGATCGATTCCTGAGCCAATCTTTAAAAATCAGAGAAAACCATAGGGTTGTGATTTCTTGTGAAAAAGGGAGGGCAAATTTTAGGGTACAACAGCTGCCCCTGTTCAATCTTCTTGAACCTGAGGAGTTAGATTGGCAATTTTTCCGTTCGCGACTCGAAGGTAAAAGATGATTGGACACTAGAGTGCCCATAAATTTGCACTCGTCAAAGCATAGTTGAGGGAATGGGCTTAAAGATGCCATTTGGAGATGTGACAGAACCTTGTCGGAGATGGGCTTAAAGATGCCATCCAAGAATGTTTGTTGAACTGTATTTTGTCGGTGAAAGAAATGAGTATCAGAAAGGTATCCATGTCTGGAACGTCTCTGAGCTGGGGGTTTGAATAAGCAATAGATTAGCATCTGTGTTTGGAGAATCCGTAAACTGTTTTCAGAAGTTGAATCTGAACAAGCGATAGATTAGCATCCATGTTTGGAAGCATCCGTAAACTATTTTCATGATCCTTGAAGTTGAATAAGCAATAGATTAGCATCCATGTTTGGTGCATCCGTAAACTGTTTTCAAAAGTCTTGAAGTTGAATAAGCAATAGATTAACATCCGTGTTTGGAGTATCCGTAAACTGTTTTCAAAAGTTGAATCTGAACAAGCGATAGAGTGACATCCATGTTGGGAAGCATCCGTAAACTGTTTTCAAAATTCTTGAAGTTGAACAAGCAATAGATTAACATCCGTTTTTGGAGTATCCATAAACTGTTTTCAAAAGTTGAATCTGAACAAGTGATAGAGTGACATCCATGTTGGGAAGCATCCGTAAACTTTTTCAGAAATCCTTGAAGTTGAACAAGCAATAGATTAACATCCGTGTTTGGAGTATCCGTAAACTGTTTTCAAAAGTTGAATCTGAACAAGCAATAGAGTGACATCCATGTTGGGAAGCATCCGTAAACTGTTTTCAGAAATCCTTGAAGTTGAACAAGCAATAGATTAACATCCGTGTTTTGAGTATCCATAAACTGTTTTCAAAAGTTGAATCTGAACAAGCGATAGATTGACATCCATGTTGGGAAGCATCCGTAAACTGTTTTCATGATTCTGGAGTTGAAGTTTGCTAATCTTATCCTGAAAAGGGTAGAATATTAGCTGAAACACAAAGTTATGTTGCATGAAATGTATGATGCAATATATGTGTTATATCAATGTTTATGATATATGAATGCAATGTATGCGCATGTAAGCTGATGAGCTGTCTTGCTGAGGAAGATAAATCCTAGATAGCTGGAGATAGTAAATCTTTGACCGCTATCAGGGAAGATAAATCCTGGATCCTTGTTGAAGAGTATGTGTGTCTTCAAGCTTTTCGACATCCTCTGTGGGGAGAAGCTATACTACTGGGAAAATCAGGAGTTTGGGTTGTATGCCAATCTACTGGGGATTCCTGTTTTGTTGTTTTGAGGAGAACTCCGCTGGGGAATATCTGAAGACTCTGTGGGGAACTAAGAATGAGAATCTTCATTCTACTAGGGGAACTGGTACTGAGGAATCAAGAATGAGAATCTTTGATCTACAGGGGATTAGAAATTCTGTGGGGAATAGCCATACTGCTGGAGAGTAAGCTCAGGACCTTGGGAAAAGCTTATTCCTGCTTAGAAGAAATTCAGGAGCCTAGGTTGTATGCCACTTTGAGAATGAGAATCCTCATTCTGTCGGGAATATCAGGAGCTTGGGTGTATGCCACTTTGTTGGGGAAGCAAGAATGGGAACCTCCATTCTGTTGAGGATATCAGGGGAAAACTGAATGGTTTCCGCTAGGGATTGGTAGCTCAAAGTTTCCTCTCCGCTGGGGGTCCTAGTGACGTGCTGATTTGATTGGCGACTTTACTGGGAAAAAGTTTAAAAATAACTTTCTGATGAATTATCTGGTTTAAAAGCAACTCTCTGGGAGAAGGGAGGAAACTGGATGGTCTTCACTGGTGTTCACAGGTTGAAGGTTTGACTCGGCTTGGGGAAGAAAGTTTCATTCTTACTGAGGGTTTATAGTTCAAAGTTTTGCTCCGCTGTTGGTTGGGAACTTGAATACTCAACTCTGATGGGGATCCTTGAAACTTAACTCCGCTGGGGATATGCATTTCAAAGCTTTAGTTCCGCCTAGGATCTGGATGATGTATTGCAGGGAATTTCTCCTGGAATAGCCTAAAGACACTTTCCTATACTTCCATCCTATCAGTAATTATTCTTTCTCATTTTGTTTTATGTGTAAGCAGTGATTATATTCAAATGCATATGCTCATTTAATAAATCATTGGACGTTTTCAAATAAAACATAAGTGTAAAAAAGAAAGAAAAGGCAAACAGTTTTTTTTGTACTTTGAAGTAACTTTGTGTAAGTATTTTGTACAAAGGAGACAGACATCCCAGTAAGAGAATGTTGTCATAAAGTTGAGAAAAAATTTTATACAAAGAAAGATGGCTATGTGTAACAATTCCATGGGGTTCCCATTCTGCTATAGCCTTCACAACTCTGAGTATCTTGTCCATTCGTTGCTTCATCCGCAGATGATTGGATAGATCAGAAGCTTGGAGCTTGTCCGTGAAGAGATGACCCTTAAAGTGATCCGATGAGACATAGTCATACGCTTTAATTCCCTAACTTTTTCTTGGATCGCCCTTTCAGGTTTTCGATCCACCGGGAAACCCTTTTTTGCCCAAGTCGCCCTTTCGGGTTTTCAACTTTCTGGGTGTACAAATTTTTTTGTTTATCCCTAATTTTTGCCCGAACCGCCCTTTCGGGTTTTCGATTCGCCGGGATGCCCATTTTTGCCCAAGTTGCCCTTTCGGGTTTTCAACTTGCCGAGTAGTTTATGCGTAGTATCTTTTGACTATGTCAGCATTCGCAGGGTGCGGCAGGTCGTCGTCGTCCATGGTGGTCAAGATCATTGCCTCACCAGAAAAGATGTTTTTGATCACAAATGGTCCTTCGTAAGTAGGAGTCCATTTTCCCCTGGGATCACTTTGCGGCAAGATAATTCGCTTGATTACAAGATCCCCTACTTGATATACTTGTCTCTTAACTTTCTTGTTGAAAGCCTTGATCATCCATTTTTGATACGTCTGACCATGACAAACAGCAGTAAGTCGCTTCTCATCAATCAAGTTAAGTTGATCAAGCCGGGTCTGAATCCAATCGTCTTCACTCAAACCAGCGTCCTTCATGATTCTCAGGGAAGGAATATGAACTTCTATAGGTAAAACAACTTCCATGCCGTATACCAAAGAAAAGGGTGTTGCCCCAGTTGATGTTCGCGCCGCGGTACAGTACCCATGTAGAGCAAACAGTAACATCTCATGCCAGTCCTTGTAGGTGACTGTCATCTTTTGAATAATCTTCTTAATATTTTTGTTCGCAGCTTCGACAACACCGTTCATCTTTGGCCTATAGGGAGATGAATTGTGATGTTGAATCTTGAACTGTTCACACAGGGCGGTGATCATAGTGTTTTTCAGGTTTATACCGTTGTCCGTAATGATTCGATCAGGAATACCGTATCGGAAAATGAGGTTCTGCTTGATGAAGCAGGTAACCATATTCTTTGTAACAGAGGCGAAGGAAGCTTCTTCGACCCATTTGGTAAAGTAATCAATAGCTACCAGGATGAAGCGATGTCCATTGGATGCTGTCGGCTTGATTTCTCCAATCATGTCGATTCCCCACATTGCGAACGGCCAAGGAGCTATTAGAACATTGGGGGGAACTGGAGGAATATGTACCTTGTCAGCATAAACTTGGCATTTGTGACAAGTACAGGCGTATTGATGACAATCAGCTTCCATGGTAGACCAGTAGTAGCCTGCCCTTAGGATCTTCTTAGCCATCGTATGTCCGCTCAAATGGGTGCCGAATGTGCCACTATGCAGTTCAGTCATTATCTGTTCGGCTTCAACCTTGTCCACACAACGAAGCAGAACACAATCATGGTTGCGCTTGTATAGGATACCATTGCTCAGGAAGAACTTGGCAACAAATCTCCTTAAGAACTTTCTGTCATTGACTGAAGCTCCTTCAGGGTATTCTTAAGTCTCGAGATACCTTTTGATTTCATGAAACCAGGGTTGTTCCACTACTTCTTCAGTATTAATCTCATGACAATGTGTAGGTTCATCCATTCGCTCGATGGTAATTTGGGGAGCCTCATTATCCCAGTTGAGTGTAAACATGGAAGACATTGTAGCTAGAGCATCTGCTAGCTGATTTTCTTCTCGCGGGAAGTGCTCAAAGGTAATCTGATCGAAATGAGGTAACAATGTTAGGACATGTTCTTTGTATGGGATGAGATTAGGGTGTTTAGTGTCCCACTCTCCTTTGATTTGACTGATAACCAAAGCTGAGTCCCCAAATACAACCAAAGATTTGATTCCTAGGTCAATCGCAACGTTGAGACCAAAGATACAAGCTTCATACTCGGCCATGTTGTTGGTGCAACTGAAGTAGAGTCTAGCAGTGAAAGGTGTTTGGCAACCTTCTGGAGAGATAAGTACCGCACTGATACCGTTGCCAAGTGCATTTGCAGCACCATCAAAGTACAGGGTCCATCGAGATCCTTGTTCAGGTCCGTCATACGGTCAGTTACCTTCAATGTTGTCCAATGTCATAATGTTCTCGTTAGGAAAGTCAAATTTCATGGATTGGTAATCTTCGACAGCTTGATGAGCTAGATAGTCAGCTAGTACACTCCCCTTTATAGCTTTTTGGGTTGTGTACTGGATATCATACTCAGTCAGGATCATTTTCCATCTAGCGATTCTTGCAGATAAAGCGGGCTTTTCGAAGATGTACTTGATCGGATCCATTTTAGAAATCAGCAGAGTGGTATGTGTCAACATATACTGCCTTAGTCGGCGAGCAGCCCATACCAAAGTGCAACAAGTTTTCTCGAGCAGTGAGTAGCGAGTCTCACAGTCGGTAAACTTTTTGCTAAGGTAATAAATGGCATGCTCTTTTCGACCAGACTCGTCATGTTGGCCCAGTACGCACCCCATTGAATTATCCAAAATAGTCAGATATATGATTAACGGCCTTCCTTCGACGGGTGACATCAAGATAAGAGGCTCTAGCAAATACTCCTTGATTTTATCAAAAGCAGCTTGACAGTCATCATTCCATTCAACCACCTGATCTTTCTTCAACAGCTTGAAGATTGGTTCACAGGTAGATGTTAGGTGAGAAATGAACCTTGCAATGTAGTTTAGGCGTCCTAAGAAACCTCTGACCTCCTTTTCAGTGCGGGGGGCAGGAATTTCTCGTATAGCTTCGACTTTAGCAGGATCTACCTTAATGCCTTTGTTGCTGACGATGAATCCCAAGAGTTTACCAGACCTGACTCCGAAAGTGCACTTACTAGGGTTCAGTCTGAGCTTATACTCCTTCAATCTGACAAACAGCTTTTGCAGATGGTCGAGGTGTTCCTCTTCTGTTTGTGAACGGGTTATCATATCGTCTACATAGACTTCGATCTCATGATGTATCATGTCATGAAACAAAGCTACCATGGCACGCTGATAGGTTGCCCCGACATTCTTCAGTCCGAATGGCATCACCTTATAGCAGAAGGTACCCCACTGCATAACAAAAGTAGTCTTCTCCATGTCTTAGGGGGCCATTTTGATTTGGTTGTACCCTGAAAATCCATCCATGAAAGAAAATACCTTATGTTGAACTGTGTTGTCGACCAAAATGTCAATGTGCGGTAGTGGAAAGTCATCTTTAGGGCTAGCCCTGTTTAAATCTCGGTAATCCATGCACATTCTTACTTTTCCATCTTTCTTAGGCACGGGAACAATGTTAGCGACCCATTGAGGATAGGAAGTAACAGCAAGAAACCCGACGTTGAATTGCTTCATCACTTCGGCTTTGATCTTTTCAGACATATCGGGCCTCATTCGGCGGACTTTCTGTTTTATTGGTGGACAGTCTTCTCTAGTAGGGAGACGGTGAACCACAATATCTGTGTCGAGTCCCAGCATGTCTTCATAGGACCAGGCAAAGATCTCAACATATTCATTTAACAACTGAACTAAGCGCTCTTTGACATTTGGCTTTAGGTTGGCACCCATTTTAACCTCTTTTCTGTCTTCGGCAGTACCCAAGTTGATAGTATCTAACAGCTCTTCATGAGGCAGAATAGCCCTCTCTTCCTGTTGTAGAAGTCTAGCCAACTCTCCAGGCACTTCACAGTCTTCATCACCTTCGTATTCGGCATGATTGACCAGATCTTCAGAGTCACTGAAGGCCATAGCAGAATTGTTACCCATGGAATCCGGAGTGGATGGGTACCTGCATTTTGTGAGTATGGGTGTGTGTAAGGGATAGCCACCTTTAAACAAAATAAAATGTAAAAAGAAAGAAAATGAACACAAAAGTTTATAGATGAAAACGTCCATGATTCATTAAAATGGCATATGAAAATGAAGAAATCAAGCCCTTACAAATGGACCTATATACCCCGGGTAAGGCACAAGGCAAAAAGAGTGTACGAATTGTTTAATAGTTATTACAGACCAACTGAAAAATGTTCAAAAGATAAATTACTGATTGATGAAAGTAATGGGAACAAAGTCTTTCGCCTGCCAGTTGTTTAGTCCTCCTTCAATGGTTGGAAAGATCCAATCTTCAAAGTTACCCTCGTCTTCAGCATCTTCTAAAGCATGAACTCCGTGGTGACTGATTTTTAAGGGTGGTCCTCCAGCCCGGGAGCGACTCACAGCTTTCTGGATAGCAGCAGTGAAACCCAATCCGGACTTGTCTGTCTTATGAGGAAAATCTGGTAGTTGACCCCACACTGTACTTCCTCCTTCCTTGATTACAGCCTTCGCGTAAGGGATGACATCCGGGACACAGGCTTGGTAATGATAGGCACATCAGTTATTGTCTTTGCTACCGCGACCTCAGGAGAAACCTCTTCAAAGTGTTGGAAATGTGTTTCTATGAATTCACCATCTAACTCCACGTAGCGGAAAGATTTAAGGTGGATTATCATATACTCCTCCTCACCATGAACTGTTATGATTTTACCCTGGACTGGGTACTTTAGTATCTGGTGTAGAGAAGAAGTGACTGCTCCAGCGTTGTGGATCCATGGTCTTCCCAACAAGCATGAATATGAAGGACGGATGTCCATCACATAAAACGTAGAGTTGAAAATTTCTGTTCCCACCTTGATTGGGATTTCCACTTCTCCGTGAACCATCCTCTTAGAACCGTCGAAGGCTCTAACAACGATATTACTGGGCTTTAAGGTCAAACCCTCACAGTCCAATCTGTCCAATGCTTTCTTTGGTAGAACATTTAAGGATGAACCGATATCAACCAGAACATGAGAAAGTGTGGTCCCTCTGCACTCTACCGAGACATGCAGCGCATCATCATGCTTTCTTCCCTTAGGGGTCAAATCAACATCAGAGAAGCCAAGACCATTGTCGGCTGTAAGGCTAGCCACGCACTCTTGAAACTGATCTGCAGAAGTTTCTTGAGGCACGTGTGGCGTCTTCAGGAATTTGATCAAGGCTTTGGCATGAGCCTCAGAACAGAGCAATAGAGCCAGCATGGAGATTTTTGAAGGGGTTTTCCCCATTTGTTCTACGACATCATAGTCGCTCTTCTTGATTATCTTTAAGATTTCCTCCATCTCCTTTTGGGTGGTCTCGGGGATAACCAAAGGCTGAGCCCTCGTCCTGACGGGCGCTTCTTGGATCCCCTTACCTTTATCAGCGGTGACAGTCGAGGGTACAACTTCGGGAGTAACAAATTCTTCAATCATTGGACCTTGCGCAGATATCTTGACTAGAACACGAGCACTTGAGGGTCCGAAGACTGCCCTTGGAGGAGCAATCTCCGAAGAGAAGATTCTTCGACTACGAGTTATCTTACTCGTCCCCGCAATATTTCCCACATCAGAAGTTTCTTCATCGGAATTCTCTTCGGCTGATTCGATCTGCTTGACACCATGGTAGAAGATCTCTCCTCCATAATTCCATGGTATCTTCTTGTTGGACTTATATAGGATAGGCCCCGACATGGTAATTTTCAGCGGTACAAACTTATGATCAGGCGTAATCTTAACAGGCCTTTTGCAGGTCTTAGAAAGATTGTCGGAAATGGTGATTATAGCAATGTCATTGATTGGAGTAACAAAGGTAACAGGAGTGACATGAGTGGTAGTAGCAACATGAGTTTTCTGAAAGAGGATCTCTTGAGTATCCATCAGGCGTTGGATGCCTGATTTCAACAGTGGGCAGTCGGTTTGCATGGTTGAATAGAAGTAACAATTTTTTTCACATCCCGGTAAAATTCCGGCTTTCAACAGATTCAATTTAATCACTGGCAACAGAGTCATTAATTCGTCAACAGCGGTAACATGAAGATCTTCCACAATTGCATGGACATTATGACCATTCTTGGGCATTGGGGCAGAAATCACATTCGGCTTTTCGGGTGCATCGAATTCTACCTCCTTGGCATCTATTAAGTCTTGGATCTTGTTTTTGAGGGCCCAACAGTTGTTGGTGTCATGCCCTATACTGTCTGAATGGTATGCACATTTTGCATTGGGATGATAATATGGAGAAGTGGTATTTGTATTCTTCGGTGCCTCTCTTAAACTAGCAAGGTTTAATTTCAGGAGATATGGAAGGATCTGAGCGGGTGTCATGTTTATCAGGGTATATTGTCGTTGTGGCCTTTCTACCCTTTGTTGATAAGTTCTAGGCTGATCATTCCTCGATTGACTGTTTCTAGGCTGATCTGATGCGGACTTCTGAATTAACACGGCCCCCACCGTTGGCCGGCGTTCTTCTCTTTCCCGATTTCTCTGGGTGTAAACAGCATAACTTTCCTTCTTGGCTGGGAAGTTCTTCTTGATAGCGGATGAAGCAGATGCATCCTTCTGAATTTTACCACTCTTATTACCAGCCTCAACCCTTTCCCCTGTCAGAATTAATTCAGTGAACCCTGCAGATGAGCTCCCTATTAGGTGATTGAAGAATGGACCAGACAGGGTCCCCAAAAACATATCAACAAGTTCCCTTTTAGACAATGGTGGTTGCACCCTTCTAGCCAGGTCCCTCCACTTCTAGGCATACTCCTTAAAGCCCTCGTTAGAAACCATACTCATACTCTGTAGTTGAGTTCGAGTAGGTGCCAAATCTGCATTGTATTGATATTGTCGGTAGAAGGCAACAACCAAGTCCTCCCAGTTATGTATATCAGCCCTCTCGAGCTGGTAGAACCAGTCCAATTGTGTGCCCGACAAACTATCTTGAAAAAAGTGGATCCACAGATCCTTATCAGAAGTGTGAGGTTGGATCTTTCTGACATAAGACCGCAGATGCATCTTTGGACAAGACAAACTATCGTATTTAGCGAAGGTAGGCACTTTGAATTTAGGGGGAATAACGATCCCAGCAACCAATCCCAGCTCTTCGAAATCCAGTCCAGGTACCCTTTGTACCTCTATGGCTGCCAACCGCTCTTCCAGATTCTTATACTTGTCGTCCGCAGGAGGGTACTACTGCTCAGAGTAATCTTCATCCTCTTCCACTTCCGCCTCTTCAACCTCAGACTCGGAAGGTACTGCAACTCCCTTCCCTTTGCCGGCCCCTTCATCAGACGTCGAGGGGAAATCTAGGACTCTCCTAGCTTGGTTCTCAAATCTTCTTCCCAGAGTAGCTACCCCGACTCTTTTCTTTTTCTTTTTTCCTTTTTCCTTTTCTTTTTCTTTCTGCTTCTCCAACAGTGCTTTAAGGTCCTCTTGACCCTTTTCCAAGGTCAGAAGGAGTTGTTGGAATTGCGAATTCTCTGCTTGCAGATCTTTGACCGTCTGCTCTATATCCATCTTGCTGAAATAAACAACAGAAAGATAAGGAAACCTGGTGTGAAGACCTGTTTATGCATATGATGAATGATATGTTTATTCATGTAATGCATCCAAGGATTCAGAAATTCAAAATTGTTGCAGACAAAAAGAACACACGTCATATTAATAAGAAGAAATTTGTCAGTACATAAATGCCCTATGGGAAAAATATTACAAATTTCTTAATGTAAAAAGACGTTGCGCATCCTCTTTGGCGCGATGTAAGTGTTAAGAGTCTCCTCTTCGTGAAGTCAGCGGGTAAGCTCTAAAACCTTCTTCTCACTGGCATAGAAGCTGGCTTCAAAAGTGTTCCGCTCTTCCTTGAGCTGTATCCAACTCTTTTGCAATTCTTCTAATGATGTTGGCATGTATGGATGTAGGAGGGTGTATGGAACCCCTCCTTCCATAACAGGCTCTTTAATCACGGGGAGAATGTGGGGGTAAGGCATCATAAGACTCTGGGCGCGTGTTCGTACCCACTTGAGGTAAGGCTCAAGGGGGATGGAATTCTTGTGCCCCAATGTCTTATTATCCACTTTGTTGGGCATCCTCCATGCTTGGATGAACCTTTGTCGAAGTCCTTGAGCATTGTTGTCGAAGTCAAAAACCAAGTCAGGAATTAGCATATCATGAGGGCCATCCCTTAGGGCATACCCAAATTGTCTCAGAGCTAAACAGGGGTTGTAGGTAATGCCTCCCCTAATGCCAAGTAGCGGGACATTAGGTAATTCCCCACAACGATCAATGATGATGACATTTTCTCTGGACCGAGAACACCAATGAACATTAGAATATGTGAGAGTTATCAATCATTGCGACCACCTCAAGCCTTGTTCATTCTTCAAGATTGACTAGGGAAGGTGAGAAATAAACCACCTTTCTAGGAGAGGAGTACAACACATGAGAACACCTTTTTTCCTTATTGTTCGTATGTAAAATGAGTGTAGGATGTCCCCAAGCAATGTAGGCACAGGATTCCGAGATATGAAAATCTTGACAGCATTCACATCTATAAGCTGATCAGGGTTTGGGAACAAGACCAACCCATAGATGAGAAGTGCTACGATCTCCTCAAAAGCTTGTAGATCTAGAGAATTCCAGCAGTCTTGTGCCTTCTCAAACAGAAACTTTGCCAAGAAACCCTTGACACCACTTCTGGTTTCCCAATGACCTTTGATATCAGATGGTTGCAAGTGTAAGGCTTGAGCAATATCTTCAGGCTTTGGCTCTCTTTCCGTACCATTGTAGGGTAGTTGATGGAGAATAGGAATCCTCAGAAGTTGGGAAAATTCCTCCAAAGTAGGTACTAGTTGGTAATCAGGGAATGTAAAGCAATGGTGTAGGGGGTCAAAGAACTTGAAGAGGACTTTCACCATGTCTTCTTCAATGTTGGAGTTGACCAAGTTGAGAAGTCTACCATGTCTTTCACTGAAGGGAGAATTCTCTGGAATTTTGGAAGTAAGCTCCTTGAGTTGATGAGGGATTCTCACAAGGTTGACTTGAATTGTTTTCCTGCGAAGATATTCCATGGCCTACAAAACAGGAACAAAGATGAAGATCCAAACCCTTGAAATGGTTAGTGGATGCAAATGATGCTTCATGATGTTCATGATATATGCACAAGCATATTTACAAACAAATCACACAAAATCCTAGTTTCAGGCTCGCATGGGGTTTCATAGGTAAGTACCCTCTTGAAGTTAGTTGGCTCAACCTGTCCTATAAATAGTAACCGGGTTCTAAGGAGCTCAATATCACCGGATTATTTTCTGTGTTCATTGTTTCAGTTTAGCCACTTTACTGGCGACCAAAATATTCCAAGAAAACAACCCTCAATGAGTGTAGTATCGAGTATCTACCAACTTCGGACTGCACCAAAGCCAGTCATCTCACTACCCCTAAAAAGGCCAAGATGGTCAAGATAAAGGTTCTAAAAGTCCATTAGTGCTTCATGACATCACTCAGCGGCCCCGTATTCTCTTTGATTAACTCAAAGGCTATCGGTACCCCCAAATATGTCTCACTAATATAGCTATTGCTTCAACCATGTCGGTATACCCCGCACAGTTTCCACAACGTATTGCTATTTACCTATGAATGTTTCCCCAAATCCGGGTAGAGGATTTCAAACCCAAACAATAGAACCAAATGTAAAGCAATCAAGGAAAACAAGATAAGCATGGAAAGGTGATCTAAAACCCTAAGGTAACCCCACTTTTAGTTTACTCCCCAACATAGTCGCCAGTTCTGTGATTCGGTGGGAGAACTGACTTGAGGTTTTGCGTTTGTGTTCGCAATTGTGCGGTTTAGCAAGAGTCGCCACCGACTTTTTATTTTATCCAAAGGAAAGGTCAAAAAGCACAGGAAGGACCTTTGAGATGTTTTCTTGGGTTCGGGGGGTAGATTATGAAAAGGGAAGGTGCAAGCACCCTTTTCATCCATGGTTTTCCATGGGCTCTTAGTTACTTGTTTTTAGATCACTTGCTTTTGCTTTTCAATTGTTTGAAATGGTGCTTTGTGTGTGTGGTTTTGAAAATGTTTTGAAAAGAGGCCTATGTTTAGGCGACCTTTGTAACAATTCTTGTTTGAATGTTTTACAAAGGTGTTTGTCTTTTGAAAAGATGTTTCAATGTTTTGACTGTTTGATTTGGAATTGTGTGGTAAGGTGTGTTTAAAAAAAGCAAGGATGTTTTGCAAGCTTTTGATCAAGTAGCTAAGAGTTATCTACCCTATTTTACTCAAAGATATTTCCTATGTTTTTAACCCTTTTGACAGTGTTATTTCACCATTGCATTTGGTGAACAACCTTGTGTTAGGATGTTTAAACGGGACAGGCGCGGGTCATCGTATACAACCATTGAAAGCTACTTGTGAGACACTCTAGTAATTTTGTAAGGGACGAGATCGTTTTATCGAAGGCAACATCAAGGGTCATCAAGGGACAACGATCTTTGTTTATCAAAGGGGCATTTGCTAGAGTGTCTCATATTCGAGGGACATGATTGCATTTTTCGAAGCAACAAGCAAGGTTACCCTAGAGGTGCAAGTGTGCATTGTGTTTGTCATTTTCATGCATTTGGATCTTGTATTAGGTCATCTAGCGATTGATTTTTGATTTTCGCATACAAACCCTAATCTCTAATCATGGCATATTTGAAAGCATAAAGTACGAGAATTAAAATTCTAAGCTATTACAAAAGTATCCGGGGATGGGGAGTACAAATCATTACAAATGGGGATGAGTCTCACAAGAATAATAACTTCCAAATATTATGTGTTACAACCAAATCGAATTGTCGCAATTCAATATAAATTATAACAAAATTATAAAATAAGGAAAATCAATAAATTATGAGATGCATGTATAAATAAAAATCTATTCTAAAAAAAGAAAGATTAAGTATTATTATTATTTTTTGTATGGGTTTTATTAATTATGTAAATAAAAAAGTTTAAAATAAGAAAATTTAATTAATAAAACTTCTATTATTTTTTTGTATTTTATTAATCAACAAAAAGAGTTTAAAGAAAACAAAATTAATTAGCTCAAATTAAATGCTTTTTGGTATTTTTATTATGCGAAACAAGATTAATTAATAAAGAATAAAAATAAAACTAACAAAATAAAGTTTAGTATATTATTTATTATTAACAAAAGTAAAAAACAAGTTAATTGAAATTAAAACAAAACAAATATCATTTTCTTAAAAATGATGATGGGCCATGGGTTTAAGAATTGGGTCCAAACAAAAACTAAATATAGAAACAAAAGGGGTCAGAAATGGAAAATGGGGGAGGCGCGCTAGCAAAAAACATGGGCTTGATGAGCTTTATGGGGCGAAGGCTCAATGCCAAGTTTGTGACATTTTTAGGGGTTTCAGTTAGGGTTTGTGGAACGAAAGTCTCAGTGGCGCCGCTCTCTCGTTTTCTCTCTTCTTCATCTTTTCATCTTTCTCAAACAATGATGCTCTGATACTCCTCCTAAACCCTAGCTACCGGAGCGCCGCCTCTCACTCTCTCATCTTCCTAACACTTAATGGCCTTGGTTGCAAAAGGTAAGGTTCGTTTCTGGATTTGAGTTTTTTACAGTTTTATGTTTGTTTAAGCTTTGTTCATGTTACTTTGTTTTAATCCATGGTGTTTACACGCTCGATATGCAGTAAGGGTTTGAGAAAATCGTACCTTGGGGATTTTTCTGTAAAATGGAGGGAGAGAAAAGGGTGAGACGGAGGTGCGTCCTTGGTGGTTGGACGGAGGAGAAAGTGATGACGCGCTTCTGGTATCTTTATCTTTGTCCCTTTCTGAATGTTGATTAAACCTGGCTCTTAAAACTTTGATTGTTGTTTTTCGTTGATGATGATAGTCTGACACTTGATTTTCGTTGATTTTATTGATTCTGAAAAACCATTTTCATCTCTTCTCGACTGTTGATGATGATGGTTATCTGAAAATCTTTTGATTTTTTCCTCTATCTGAATGTTGATGTTGATGAAAGTTCTGAAAACTTGTTGCCTTCTTGATGAAACTTGGTTTATTGGTTTCTTTGCCTTGAAGGTTAATGATGTAAGCAGTTCTGAAACCTGTTGTTTGCTACTTGTGAAAACTCTTTTCCTCTGTCTTTGATATGTTGATGATGAGCACAACTCTGAAACTTTGTTGGTTTGTACTTGTTTATGATGATGCTTGTTTTTTGCAAGTTCTGAAACTTTTGGGTTGGTTGCTTCTGAAAACTCTTTTCCTTTCTCTTTGATATGTTAATGATGAGCACAACTCTGAAACTTTGTTGATTTGTACTTGTTTATGATGATGCTTGTTCACAGTTTGGCCAAGCAGTTTGGCAAGTTTGTAGGTTGTTTTGTAGGTATCTTGCAGGTTTTGGAATTGTTGGTTTTGGAATTGTTGGCCTGTTATGCAGGTTTTGTTAGTAGGTTTGCTGGCTTAGCAAGCTTGCAGCTTGGTTCACAAGGTTAGCTATGCAAGTTTGGAAAGTTTGTGTTTTGCTATGGTTTTTGGCAAGCTAACAGTTTGGTTCGTTTGATAGCAAGCCTGTGGTCTGTTGAGTTTGTAGTTTGTGGTGTTTTGGCTAGGTTGTGTTTTGTTTGACAGGTTTTTGAGTTTGTTTGTGGTTTATTGTTTTGGCTGGAAAACTGTTGTGGTAATTTGCAGTTTGTTAACAGGTTTGCAAGTTATGAAGGTTTGGAGAGTTTGAGTTTTCAAGCTTTTTTTAGTGGTTTGGTTTTTGGAACTGTTATATTTTGACATTTTTGGTGTTTTTGGTGAAGCTGCTCACAGTTTGGAGTTTGTTGATGGTTTTTGCAAAGTGTTTTTTCTTCTCCTCTCTACTGTTATGCAGTTTTTTGTTTTATATCCTCTTTGCTTTTGTTGACTTGTGACAGTCTGCTCTTTTAGCAAAACTTTCAAACTTCACCCAAGGTGATATCTTTATCTCTTTCTCTCCATGAAAACAAGCATTTTTGCTTTTTTTATTATATTCTCAAAAGTTTGCTCTGTCTGGAAAATGATGAAAAAGAACTATGACAAGGTTTTGGCTTGTGAATTGGTTTTCCTGCTGTTTACTTTTTCCTGCTGCATTTTTCGGTTTTCATGCTGCTTGCCATATTTGTACAGTTTGCATCCAGTTTGTTTTATAACTTAGCTTGGGCAATTTGTTTTGTAGCTCAGTTTGGGACATTGCTTGCTATTTGTTACATCAGGTTCTTTGCTTGTGCTGCATTATATATTTGTTTATGCTTTGACAGTTTGGCGCCTGTTTGCCCTTTGGAATTTTGTAACTCAGTTTGGTTCAAAGTTTTCCTTAGTTTGCTGCCATGTTTTGGTTGAGTTGCAATGGTATAGTTTGGCTTATGTTTGACAGCTTTGGCGCCTGTTGCATTTGAAATTCAGCTTGCTTTGCATGCTTGCATTTTTCAATTTGTATTTTTAATTTTCTCTTTGTGAACCAAGAAGAGCAATCTTCTTGTGATTTGCAAAGAGAAAAATAAAACGTGATGAAAAATAAGCATTCTGATTCCAGACGACAATTTTTAATGATGATTTTTTTTCTTTCTTTTTCATTTGAAAATTCTTGTACTAATTTTCTTTTCCTTTGTCTTTTTCAGGTGAGCACCAATTGGACGATAGAGGAAGCAAGAGACCTTGAGCATGGGGCAATGGAGTTTAGGCTTTAGACTTAGATTTATTTTCCATTTATTGTAAACATTTATTATTTTAAATACTATAAGTTGTAAAACTTACAATATTCAAATAACTTTGTAACAACATTTGAAATGAATAAAAAAGTCTTTATCCAATAAAACTTTTCTATTGTCACATATCTTGCCATTCTTCCTTGCATCTTCACTTAATTACTTAAGACTTTCAAATCAAAATAATTGAAACTGCATTTCAACAATTCTAATCCAGATAACTTAAATTCCAAATAATCAAAAACTTTGCAGTCTCGTAACCTTGCATCAGTATTCCAATCATAATATGCATTGTATAATAAACAAGCAAGCATTCCATTAACCGGCAAACCTTTCATTCCATTAACAAGCAGATGTCTTGATATTCCAAATAACAGTCTCAGCTCCTATTTCTTATCCCAAATAATCAGGCCTTGAGAACAATCAGTTGACCTTTCAGCAAACTTGAAAAAGTGAGAAATTAATGTAACGGTAAACTGAATTTCTGTGGATTCAATTTCTTCTGAGAAATGCGAGAGAAACCCTGATTCTTGATTTAATGCCAAAGAAAAGTCTGTTTGATCGATTCCTGAGCCAATCTTTAAAAATCAGAGAAAACCCTAGGGTTGTGATTTCTTGTGAAAAAGGGAGGGCAAATTTTGGGGTACAACAGGTGCTAACACCTTCCCTTTCCATAATCTACCCCCTTACTCAATCTCGAAAAAAGGTCTTTTTATGTTCTTTTCACCCTTTTCTTTGTTAGATAAAAGAAAAGCCGGCGGCGACTCTTGCTTATTGCGACATTTGTGAACATAAAACGCTAAACCATTATAACAGTCGGTTCTGCCACCGTATCACAGAATTGGCGACTCTGCTGGGGAGGATGCTTAAAGTGGGGTTTACCTTAGGGTCTAGATCATTTTAAAATTTATTTCTCTGTTTGCTTTGATTGCTTTACTTTTAAGGGTATTGTTTGGGTTACTATAGATCCTACACCCGAATCTGGGGCACCTTTTTAGGTAAACAGCAATAGATTATGGAGATTGTATGGTATAGACCGATATGGTTGAAGCGATATCTGTGTTGGTGTGACAATTTGGTTGGTACCGGTATCCCTTGTGTCGAATCAAGGAGAATACGGGGCCGCCGCGTGGTGTTGTGAAGCACTAACGAACCTTAGAACCTTAGTTGAACAAACTTGTCCATTAGAAAGTAGTGAGATAGCTGTCCTCGGTGTAAAGCTGGGAATCGGTTGATACTCGATACTATACTCATTGAGATCGCACTTTCAAGATGTTTTGGCCGCAAGAAAATATTGCTAAACTGAGTGATAAAGAAAGATCAGTGATATTGAGACTCCTTAGAACCCGGTAACTATTTCTAGGAAAGGTTTGAAACCAACTAAACTCAAGAGGATATTTACCTATAAACCCCATGCAAGCGTAAACTTAAGGTCTTGTGTGCTTTCCTTGTGTGTGATTAATTTGCTTAAACATGACATCATGCATCATAAACATTCATACCACAAAGAAAAGAGAGATTCTTATGTGTTGTGTGCCTTTGCTTTTGAGGTGGTTTATTTCTCACCTCCCTAAAATAGTACTGAAGAATGAAGAAGGTTTGGGCTGGTTGTAAAGGATAATGTCACTCTCTCATACGAATATTCTCTGGTATTCCTGATCTATGGGAGATATTTCTATTATTGACCACTGCGGGGATTTCCCGAATGTACCACTACTTGGCATTAGGGGAGGCATAACCTATAATCCTTCTCTGGCTCTGAGACAATTTGGTTACGCTCGAAGGATGGTCCTCACGAGATGCTTATCCAGGGCGTTGTGTTTAACTATGAGAATGATGTTCAAGGGTATCGTGAAGCCACCGGCAGAAAACACAGAGCCGCCACTGAACTTTATTTATCCCGAAGGAAGGGGAAATATCGATAAAACCACAGGGGAATGGATAAGATGGTCTTGCGACCAAGAGAAAGGGTAAGGGAGTCGATTATGCGAGGGGAAGGTATTATCACCCCTCACATCTGTTGTACTCAATGAGATCCATTTTGTTTTTTTGTCTTAAAGGGTGTGTTTATCTATAACTATACTTGCTTAAAGGGAAATGAATGGTTTTCGATTATTGCGTTCGTGAGGGTTTCGCGACCCTTTGCCTACGTATCTAATGAAGGAATCAGAACACCGTAGTTCCTCTAGAAAATGGTTGGTTTGTTTGTGTTTTTTAGTGGGCGACGTTAACACACGTATTCTAGCAATAGGCACAGCCGGTATCGCGGTAGAATGGAGGTAAATGCCCTTGGGGGGAGTTTTGATTGGTTGAGTGTTTTACGAGTTTTTAGAAAAAATTCGAGTAATAATTAAATGTTTTTAGATTTTTGATTTGTGAATGAGAATTTTTTTGTTTTAATTACAACAGAAGGAAAAAAGTAGATTTAGAGGGAGACTAGAAGAATCCTAATTGGTCATGTGAAAAGATGGACTTAAAGTTGAGTGTAAAAGGGAAATTCTACCCTAAAGTTATCATACATAGATACAAGCCTAATGTCTAATTAGTTCAATCTTGAAGGGGAATGAACTAACAACCCTATGGGGAGCATGGCAATCTCACAAAAGAGAAGAAGATGAAAAAGCAAGCAATCAAATGAAAGCAAGCGAGATATCATACGAGAAGTAGAAACTTACTCAAAATCATCAAGAATTAATCACAGAATTCATCAAGAAGCAAAAAGGGATTATGGCGTAATCAACCAAACAATTAATATCCAAAATATAAGAATTAAAATTCTAACTATGTTTTTTTGTGATTTTCATGTAAGGAAATTAGATGTTAAAAGGAATTAAAAACCTACTCTAATATTTTTGTGGTTTTCTCTTGTTAAGAAAATTAAATCAAAATCACATAAAAGCTATAGGTGAAAATTCAGGAATTAATATTAAAAATACTACCTTTGGGATTTTTATATAAAAAGAAAATAGAAGTTTAAAAGGAGATGAAATCCTAATTCTAATATTTTTGGAAATTTTTTATCATGTAGAAACTAAAACAATTAGAATAAATCAATTAAATAATATTAAAAATAGAATAAAATGTTAACTAACAAAATTGATTATTCACAAAATTTCTAAACTATTTTTTTTTAAAACTAAGAAAATTAAGAAAACTATTTAGTTAGAAAAAACTACGTTATTATAATTGAGATTTAAATCTAAACTAAACTAAGAAAATTATGAAAAATAATTTAAAAAAAAAAGGTGCAAAGAGAATATACTGGGCGTGGGAGTAGAAATCCAGAATAGGCTCATAAGAGAATGCAGCGGCCCAACAAACTTTTGTTACTGAAAATAAAATAATAAAATGGGGGTGCTGATGTGAAATCCGCTGGGCTGGCGCTTGAGGCAAGGCCCAAATGTTTTTTTTATTGCAAAAAAAAAAAACTGTGTCAATAAAAAAAACGGGTCCGGACGGATTTGGAACGAGGCCCAAAGTTAAAATTGCAAAAAAAACCTAGACGACTACTAAGCCAGCCGCCACTCATCTTTCTCATTCCACTTTCACAATATTCCTTCCCCTGTTTCTTTCTCATCTTTCACGCCCAGAAAAGCAAACAACAAAAACACTCATCTTTTATGTTTAGCCAATGCTTTGCTTCCATTCTATCTCCTCTCTGTTCGTCTCTGTTTGGTCTCATATTGACCTTCTCAAATCTACGCGTGATTTCGCCTTCGTGACCATCTCTCAGCCGCTTCGACTTATCTCTAGTTATTTATTACTCTCTCCCAAACAAGTACAACAACATAAAAAAAACATGAAAATAAAAAACCCTGATCCCCTTTCAACCCAAAAAACCCCAATATTTTCACTATTGTTCAGAGGTTACCTGGTACAAGTCAATTTCTCGGCGAAAAAGGAACAATCTAGAAGAAAAAACGGAAAACTGCATGAATCCAGGTAAATCTTCCGTGCTATCTTCTTCTGATCTGGATCTTTCGTTTGCGTCTAAGTTTGATGTCTTATTTCTTGCTCTGCTTCTTAAAATTATTGGTGTTTTTGCGGTTTTGGATTTTCTGTTGAACAACTGTTGAATGAATGTTGTTGATTGTTTGTATCAATGCAGGTTTGGTGAATATGGTCAGGATGGAAGGTTATAGAATTTATGTTACTGTATGTTGGTCTTTGGTTACACTGGCTTGTTGGTTGCTTTGACGGTTTGTTTTGGTTTTGGCTGATGCTGTTTTTGACAGTTTGTTTTGGTTTTGGCTGATGTTGTTTTTGACAGTTTGTTTTGGTTTTGGCTGATGCTGTTTTTGACAGTTTGTTTTGGTTTTGGCTGATGCTGTTTTTGACAGTTTATGGTTTTGGCTGATGCTGTTTTTGACAGTTTGTGGTTTTAAAATAAAAATCCCCTTTGCTGTGTTTTAAGTTGTGTGTCTAGGATCTTTAATGAAATAGTGGTGTGTTTCTTTATAGTGCAACAGGGATGGAAATGTGGGGGGGAAAATTTGTGAGATTTGAACAATGTTGGTATGCTGTCTTGTGGCTTTAGAATGCAGGTTTTGTTTTTGTCTATTTTGGTGTTTGTGGGTAGTTTTCTTGGACTGTTTTGGTTATGCAGTATGCAGGTTTTTTTCTTTCCTCTTTCTCTTTCAATGATGCCAAGCTATTGTGCTTTTTTTTCTTTGAAAATTCTGAAGGGTTTGCCTCTTTTAGGAAAATGATGCATTTGAGGTTTTGGTTGTTTGTTAGCCTTTTATATTATTTGACCATTGCTATTTTATACTTGCTGATTTTGCTGCTTTATTTTGGCCTATTGCCGCTGCTGTTTCTGCTTGTGATGCAGCTTTATGTGCTGCCTGTTTATTGCAGCTGCTAGCTATTTGCTTTGTTGTTGTTCAGATATGCTGTGCACTTGGGCCTTTGGGCTGCATTTCTTTGGTTGTTTATGTGTTGTTGGCAGTTTGACTATTTCACTTTAGCAACAAAAAAATGTTTTCAATTTTCTTTCTCCTCTTTGTGAACCAAAAGGAAAACTTTTTGCGATTTGCAATTAGGAGAAGATGGCCCATGATTAGAAATAAATACCTCTTTAACTGATTCCAAATGTGAACCATTATGATGAGGCATTGATTCTTTTTATCAATTAATTCTTGTTTGGAATTTATTTTTTTTGTGTTTGATTGCTAACTTTTTTTTTCTTTGTATTGTTTCATGAACACGAGAATTGGATGGCAAGCGATGTTGGACGATAAAAATACCATGGCGAGGAGCGGGGACGAATGGCCTGAAGATAAAGACTTGAAGAAACGCACATTATTTCTCTTTTTTTTTTGTGTAAATAAACCAATGTAATTTGTATTTCACACTGTAATATGCCTTGTAACATTGTCTCAAAAATGTAATGAGCACAAAATTGAACGAATTTATCAATGATGAACCTTGTTGTGGAAATCAAATGACTCTTGAATTTGTTTGAATTCTAAGATTTTCTCTTGAATAATTCGAATGCGCATCTCAACTTTGTAACTTAAATCTCAAGAAATCATGAATAATGGTTATAACTTATACTCCAAACAAATCATGCACCTTATCTTTCAAAACCCAATCAAATTCTCAAACAAAATAAATGCTTAAGAGTTTAATTCCACTAATTAATTCGAACCCCCAAAACACCGGTCGCTTGAACCTTGACTTTCATATCATGCCTGAACCACACTTGTACTTCTCGACCAGAAACCTAACTTTTGATATTCAGCCCACAATATCCTGTAACTTAAGCAACAAAAACATGTCTTGACGGTCATGAATCCTCAACCTCATTTCTTGTGCCCAAACTCCACATTTGCCAATTTAAACTTCAAACTCTCGACTCAACGGCTTAGAGGCTTTAAAAAGAAACTTGAAATGCGAGGAGGTGAAATTCTTGACCTAATGCACTGAGCTTTGAGCCGTCCTCGAGGCAGGCGAAAGAAACATCTTCCCAGAAACCAGAGACTCGAAACCCTAGCATCTTGACCAGCACACATAGGGAAATAAACCCTAATCCAGGCTCTGATAAATTTGAGTGAGAACCAACCTTGTAACCTGACGACACAATTCATTCCATGATCCGCTAATTGAGAACCAGATGTGTTTCCCTTTTTACCTGATAAGAAAACCTCAAAACAAGATTAGACAAAAAGAGGGCGCATCCCTAAAACTTCAAACCAAAGCGCCTGATTCCCGGGATATGCAAATGACTGAATAATAAAATGATGGAAATGGAATGCAAATTTGAAAGCTAGACCAAAAATAAAGAGATAGGGCAAATTTAGGGTACGACAACTGCCCCTATTTAATCGTCTTAAACCTGAATGTGAGATTGGCGTCAGCCTTTCGGAAGTTCAAGGTGGAAGATGATTAAATACCAGGACCCGAAATTTGCCCTGGAGAGATGGTGTGAGTGTTATTCACTGGTGTGAATGTCTGTTGGGGAAAGACAAACTGGTCTTCCGGTGGACTGGTCGTGATGGATAAAACATGGTTGAAAAACGGTAGCTTATACTGGGGTAACAATGTCAATATAAGGTTTTTGAGGGAGCGAATGGCAGGGGGACTGAAAGGATATGGTTGACGATGTCGCGGTGACTAGAGGTAAGAAACTTAACAAAATGAAAACTTAAATGCAATGAGTAGAACTTGATGACGACAAAGAATCTATCAAGCGATATTTCATGATCCAAAAAGAAAGGTAAAGATAATGGGTAAAGATCGGTGACCTACAGGCGACCTACGACCCTAAAAAGATAACATGAAGGTAAGACCTACGAGCGACCTACGACCCTATGATAGATATCGTGAGGGTAAGACCTATGAGCGACCTACGACCCTATGAAAGATAACGTGAGGGTAATACCTACGAACGACCTACGACCCTATGAAAGATAACGTGAGGGTAAGACCTACGAGCGACCTACAACCCTATGAAAGATAACATGGGGGTAAGACCTACGAGCGACCTACGACCATATGATAGATAACGTGAGGGTAAGACCTACGAGCGACCTACGACCCTAGGAAAGATAACGTGAGGGTAAGACCTACGAGCGACCTATGACCCTAGCAAAGATAACGTGAGGGTAAGACCTACGAGCGACCTACGACCCTAGCAAAGATAACGTGGGGGTAAGACCTATGAATGACCTACGACCCTATGAAAGATAACGTGGGGGTAAGACCTAAGAGCGACCTACGACCCTATGATAGATAACGTGAGGGTAAGACCTACGAGCGACCTACGACCCTATGATAGATAACATGAAAGTAAGACCTACGAGCGACCTACGACCCTATGAAAGATGACGTGAGGGTAAGACCTACGAGCGACCTATGACCCTAGAAAAGATAACATGAGGGTAAGACCTACGAGCGACCTACGACCCTACCAAAGATAACGTGAGGGTAAGACCTACGAACGACCTACGACCCTATGAAAGATAACGTGAGGGTAAGACCTACGAGCGACCTACGACCCTATGATAGATAACGTGAGGGTAAGACCTACGAGCGACCTACGACCCTAGCAAAGATAACGTGAGGGTAAGACCTACGAGCGACCTACGACCATAGTAAAGATAACATGAGGGTAAGACCTACGAGCGACCTACGACCCTAGTAAAGATAACGTGAGGGTAAGACCTACGAGCGACCTACGACCCTAGCAAAGATAACGTGGGGGTAAGACCTACGAGCGACCTACGACCCTAGCAAAGATAACATGAGGGTAAGACCTACGAGCGACCTACGACCCTAGTAAAGATAACGTGAGGGTAAGACCTACAAGCGACCTACGACCCTAGCAAAGATAACGTGAGGGTATGACCTACGAGCGACCTACGACCCTATGAAAGATAACGTGAGGGTAAGACCTACGAGCGACCTACGACCCTAGTAAAGATAACGTGAGGGTAAGACCTACGAGCGACCTACGACTCTAGTAAGATAACGTAAGGGTAAGACCTACGAGCGACATACGACCCTAGTAAAGATAACGTGAGGGTAAGACCTACGAGCGACCTACGACCCTAGGAAAGATAACGTGAGGGTAAGACCTACGAGCGACCTACGACCCTATGAAAGATAACATGAGGGTAAGACCTACGAGCGACCTACGACCCTATGATAGATAACGTGAGGGTAAGACCTACGAGCGACCTACGACCCTAGCAAAGATAACGTGAGGGTAAGACTTACGAGCGACCTACGACCCTAGTAAAGATAACGTGAGGGTAAGACCTACGAGCGACCTACGACCCTAGTAAAGATAACATGAGGGTAAGACCTACGAGCGACCTACGACCCTAGCAAAGATAACGTGGGGGTAAGACCTACGAGTGACCTACGACCCGAGCAAAGATAACGTGAGGGTAAGACCTACGAGCGACCTACGACCCTAGTAAAGATAATGTGAGGGTAAGACCTACGAGCGACCTACGACCCTAGCAAAGATAACGTGAGGGTAAGACCTACGAGCGACCTATGACCCTATGAAAGATAACGTGAGGGTAAGACCTACGAGCGACCTACGACCCTAGTAAAGATAACGTGAGGGTAAGACCTACGAGCGACCTACGACCCTAGTAAGATAACGTAAGGGTAAGACCTACGAGCGACATACGACCCTAGTAAAGATAACGTGAGGGTAAGACCTACGAGCGACCTACGACCCTAACAAAGATAACGTGAGGGTAAGACCTACGAGCGACCTACGACCCTGTGAAAGATTACATAAGGGTAAGACCTACGAGCGACCTACGACCCTAATAAAGATAACGTGAGGGTAAGACCTACGAGCGACCTACGACCCTAACAAAGATAACGTGAGGGTAAGACCTACGAGCGACCTACGACCCTAGCAAAGATAATGTGAGGGTAAGACCTACGAGCGAACTACGACCCTATGAAAGATAACATGAGGGTAAGACCTACGAACGACCTACGACCCTAGTAAAGATAACATGAGGGTAAGACCTACGAGCGACCTACGACCCTGGTAAGATAATGTGAGGGTAAGACCTATGAGCGACCTACAACCCTAGTAAAGATGACGTGACGCTAAGACCTACGAGTGACCTACGACCATAGCAAAGATAACATGAGTATTGAGAGTTGGGGAGTACGATGTACTGACACCATGGTTTATTAGTTGGAAGTGTAATAACAAATGTTAATTGGGAATTATTAGGATGAAATGTTTTGTGACGATGTTTTGTTGATTTGGTATAGATTTGGCTCATGCTTCAAATGCATCTGAAGTGTGACATGATGATCCATGGATATGCTATGCATTTGAGGATGCAATGTAGTATGTCGTGATGATTATTGTATGCTAAAATGTCAAAAACTCATTGGGATCTGTTGTCCGTCGTCTTGGGATACCAATATGGACTGGTGCTTGAAATTGAGAGAAATGAGTTATATCTTTGTCAAGTTCACTGGGGATTGAATCTTGTTGAGGAGGAGTAGCTTGATCTGACTTTCTTCACCTGTTGGACTGCTTGTGAATGATTGAATAGAGACATGGATCTCATCAAATGCCCCAAGTTTTCTTTATTGCCAGGGAGGAAAGGGCCCCGTCTGACTTTCCTTACTTCACGAACCACTTGGGGATTAGGAAATGGATATTAGTGTCTTCCGATGCCCCGAGTTCACTTCATTGCTGGGGAGTTGCGTGTTTAAACATCTACAGGGAATGACGATGATTCCGAGGACGTTAACTGAAGCAAAGTGAACGTCATGATGCTTTTAGCTTGATTGCATTTGTACGGATGACAGGAATTTGCTTGAGTAGCTCCGAAAGAGGGGAGGAGGAATTCCCCTGTCTGCAAGGATCTCTTCGTGTGGAATGCTGGAAGATTCGTGTCATAATACGGTGCAAAGTGGCATGCCCCAAAATCTGCTTCTGATCATGGATTCTTGTAGAGATTTGTTGAATCTCGACGTAACTGCCCCAGGTTGCAAAAATTTTGAATAGGTTACTCAGCCTGATTCCCCCAGTTTGAAGTTTAAAGAGATTTATCGACATGATTGCTTCTGATCGACTGGAAAAAATGAAGAGATTTATCGACGTGATAGCCTCTGATTGGCAGCTTGAGGGAATGCCCCAGAATAAGATCATATCTTTGTTCTTTGGCAAGTTTCTGCAGCAATTCGTCCTTCGAGATGACCATGTTTTCAATTGATGCTCATCACACAAGCTTACTTGATGTTCAAGCACTTATTTATATGCAACAAATGTTTGTCTAAGAATGATGATTCTAATGCAAATTCTATGCTTGTCTTGAAGTTCGAAAAACTTTTATTGAAATGATGTCGAAGCATCAATTTTTTTGTTTTTATGAATAG
Organism: Vicia faba; assembly: GCA_948472305.1. Classification (NCBI taxonomy): domain Eukaryota; kingdom Viridiplantae; phylum Streptophyta; class Magnoliopsida; order Fabales; family Fabaceae; genus Vicia; species Vicia faba. The sequence goes on along the minus strand of OX451737.1, from coordinate 1,705,704,572 downwards.
GTGACGTGTTACCAAATCAAATTCTAGTACATCCCCGAGGAGTCAGGTTTCCGTATTCTCGCCACGGTATTGCTTTCGAATTAACCCATGCTTCAGTTAGGACTTTTAAGGGTTGTAACGTGGCCTGGTTCACAGTTTTAGAAAAAAGATTTAAGGCTCAAAATTATTTGGTGCCCACCCATTCTCCATGATGTTCTCCATTCCTATATTCAGTTAACTCGATACGAGCACGCATCTCCCGAGAAGAGATTTTGCGATGATTGAGGAACCACATTGGTTTCTATGACCCGACAATCACTGGCTTCTTGGCGTCTGATCACTTGATCTTGTTCTTTGCTGAGGATTATTATATATTTTTTCGCTTTCCCTAATTTTTTCCTGGACAATTTCTTGATTTTGAAGTTGCAGTCCAGCGGGATGCCCTGACTTTTGCCTAAGTCTCCTGTTTTTCAATTTTAGACTTAGCGGGGCTTTTTATCTCTTTCTTTTTGAACAAGTTATTGATCTCTGCGCCATCTTCGATTTGTTGGAAATGGTTGTGGTTGTATGAGTCCTGGATAGATGAAGAATAACTATTATGGTATTGTCATTTGTTGACCTCCTGATTGTGCAAGAGATACCCATCGGGATATCGTTCTCTTCGATGCACGCTGCTGGTATTGCAAAAAAAAAACAAAAAAACGTGTCAATAAAAGTAACGGGTCCGGACTGATTTGGAACGAGGCCCAAAGTTAAAATTGCAAAAAAAACCTAGACGACTACTAAGCCAGCCGCCACTCATCTTTCTCATTCCACTTTCACAATATTCCTTCCCCTGTTTCTTTCTCATCTTTCATGCCCAGAAAAGCAAACAACAACACTCATCTTTTATGTTTAGCCAATGCTTTGCTTCCATTCTAGCTCCTCTCTGTTCATCTCTGTCTGGTCTCATCTCGACCTTCTCAAATCTGTGCGCGATTTCACCTTCGTGACCATCTCTCAGCCGCTTCGACTTATCTCTAGTTATTTATTACTCTCTCGCAAACAAGTACAACAACATAACAAAAACATGAAAATAAAAAACCCTGATCCCCTTTCAACCCAAAAAACCCCAATATTTTCACTATTGTTCAGAGGTTACCTAATACAAGTCAATTTCTCGGCGAAAAAGGAACAATCTATAACAAAAAACGGAAAATTGCATGAATCCAGGTAAATCTTCCCCGCTCTCTGCTTCCGATCTGGATCTTCCATTTGTGTCTAAGTTTGATGTCTTATTTCTTGCTCTGCTTCTTAAAATTATTGGTGTTTTTGCGGTTTTGGATTTTCTGTTGAACAACTGTTGAATGAATGTTGTTGATTATTTGTATCGATGCAGGTTTGGTGAATATGGTCGGGATGGAAGGTTATAGAGTTTATGTTACTGTATGTTGGTCTTTGGTTACGCTGGCTTGTTGGTTGCTTTGACAGTTCATTTTGGTTTTGGCTGATGCTGTTTTTGACAGTTTGTGGTTTTAAAAGAAAAATCCCCTTTGCTGTGTTTTAAGTTGTGTGTCCAGGATCTTTAATGAAACAGTGGTGTGTTTCTTTATAGTGCAACAGGGGTGGAAATGTGGGGGGAAAATTGGTGAGATTTGAACAATGTTGGTATGCTGTCTTGTGGCTTTAGAATGCAGGTTTTGTTTTTGTCTATTTTGGTGTTTGTGGGCAGTTTTCTTGGACTGTTTTGGTTATGCAGTATGCAGGTTTTTTTTCTTTCCTCTTTCTCTTTCAATGATGCCAAGCTATTGTGTTTTTTTTTCTTTGAAAATTCTGAAGGGTTTGCCTCTTTTAGGAAAATGATGCATTTGAGGTTTTGGCTGTTTGTTAGCCTTTTATATTATTGGATCATTGCTATTTTGTACTTGTTGATTTTGCTGCTTTATTTTGGCCTGTTGTCGCTGCTGTTTCTGCTTGTGGTGCAGCTTTGTGTGCTGCCTGTTTATTACAGCTGCTAGCTGTTTGCTTTGTTGTTGTTCAGATATGATGTGCACTTGGGCCTTTGGGCTGCATTTCTTTGGTTGTTTATGTGCTGTTGGAAGTTTGACTATTTCACTTTAGCAATAAAAAAATGTTTGCAATTTTCTTTCTCCTCTTTGTGAACCAAAAGGAAAACTTTTTGTGATTTTCAATTAGGAGAAGATGGCCCATGATTAGAAATAAATACCTCTTTAACTGATTCCAAATGTGAACCCTTATAATGAGGTATTGATTCTTTTTATCAATTAAATCTTGTTTGGAATTTCTTTTTTGTGTGTGTTTGATTGCTAACTTTTTTTGTTTTCTTTGTCTTGTTTCATGAACACGAGAATTGGATGGCAAGCGATGTTGGACGATAAAAATACCATGGCGAGGAGCGAGGACGAATGGCCTGAAGATGAAGACTTGAAGAAACACACATTATTTCTCTCTCTTTTTTTTTGTAAACAAACCAATGTAATTTGTATTTCACACTGTAATATGCCTTGTAACATTGTCTCAAAAATGTAATGAGCACAAAATTGAACGAATTTATCAATGATGAACCTTGTTGTGGAAATCAAATGACTCTTGAATTTGTTTGAATTCTAAGATTTTGTCTTGAATAATTCGAATGCACATCTCAACTTTGTAACTTAAATCTCAAGAAATCATGAATAATGGTTATAACTTGTACTCCAAACAAATCACGCGCCTTATCTTTCAAAACCTAATCAAACTCTCAAACAAAATAAATGCTTAAGAGTTTAATTCCACTGATTAATTCGAACCCCTAAAACACCAGTCGCTTGAACCTTGACTTTCATATCATGCCTGAACCACACTTGCACTTCTCGACCAGAAACCTAACTTTTGATATTCAGCCCACAATATTCTGTAACTTAAGCAACAAAAACATGTCTTGACGGTCATGAATCCTCAGCCTCATTTCTTGTGCCCAAACTCCACATTTGCCAATTTAAACTTCAAACTCTCGACTCAACGACTTAGAGGCATTAAAAAGAAACTTGAAATGCAAGGAGGTGAAATTCTTGACCTAATGCACTGAGCTTTGAGCCGTCCTTGAGGCAGGCGAAAGAAACATCTTCCCAGAAACCAGAGACTCGAAACCCTAACATCTTGACCAACACACATAGGGAAATAAACCCTAATCCAGGCTCTGATAAATTTGAGCGAGAACCAACCTTGTAACCTGACGACACAATTCATTCCATGATCCACTAATCGAGAACCAGCTGCGTTTCCCTTTTTACCTGATAAGAAAACCTCAAAACAAGATTAGACATAAAAAGGGTGCAGCCCTAAAACTTCAAACCAAAGCGCCTGATTCCCTGAGATGCGGGATATGCAAATGACTGAATAATAAAATGATGCAAATAGAATGCAAAGTTCAAAGTTAGACCAAAAATAAAGAGATAGGGCAAATTCGGGGTACGAAATATCGCCAGAGGTTCATACGAGCTTGGGGCATGGTAAACAGATTTGGCATCAAGACGTTGGGGCCGAAGACTTCCATTCTTATGGAGCCTTATCTCCAATGGGTACGAGCTCGTGCTCAAAATCTTATGATGTCATATATAGCCATCTTACCAGTGATTGTGGATCCCATTACAGAAGGGGATATTCCCTATACGGTTCTTCATCCTGATATGCCCACTGATCTTGAAGAATTACAGAGATCCTGGATTCAGCTGAAGAAAGAGTGCAATACATATAGAGATCATTTCTATGCACATGATAGGAAAGTTTTAGAGCTCACGAAGAAACTTCATGAGGAAAGAAGCCTTAATGTCTATCTCGGCGCGAAAAGGAAGCGCCCATGGGAAACTTGATTTTTTTTAGTTTTGTGAACCTTCAATTGAAAAGCCTAAAAGGAAATTGTATTTTGAATTCTACTAATAAAATCTTTGTTTCATTTTGGTTCGCAAATTTAAATTTCCCGAAATCCTTGAAATCATTGCAAACACATGTCATACATATCATTGCATAAACAGGCTTCATAGGAGGTTTCTCACTTTCTTCGCTGTTTATTTCAACCATAAAGAAATGGCTCTCGAACAGAGAGTGAAGGATCTATAAACTCAAAATTCCCAGTTTCAACAAATGATCATGGCTCTAGACAAAAGGCAAGAGGAACTGAAAGCCATGATTGTTAAAGTCAAGACCAAGAAGCCAAGGAGGACAACTGGTGTGGTAAATCTAGGAAGGAGATTCAAGGGACCGTTAAGGGAAGTGGTTGAGCTGACATCTTCATCCAAAGAAGGAGATAACCAAGAGGGTGAGACAAGAGAGGAAGACCATAGTCCGGGGGAATTTGATAATGAGAGTGATTACAATGAAGAGCAATATCCTCTGGCCGACGAAAAGTATAAATAGCTGGAAGAGCGTCTGAGTGCAATGAAGATTCAGAAAGTGCCTGGGACGGACTTTAAAGATCTGGGTTTGGTTTCTAGGATTGTCATCCCACCAAAGTTCAAGGCACCAGTGTTTTCCAAGTATGACGGGGTTTCATGCCCTAAAATGCACCTCCGGTCTTATGTGAGGAAGATACAGCCTCACACTGGTGACAGGGACTTATGGGTCTACTTCTTTCAGGATAGTCTATCCAGAACTCAATTATATTGGTTCTATCAGCTAGAGAGGAGCAACATTCATAATTGGGAAGACCTGGCCGCTGCTTTCTATAAGCAGTATCAGTATAATGCAGACCTTGCTCCCACCCTTACTCAACTCCAAAGTATGGCTATGGGTTCGAGCGAGGGCTTCAAAGACTACGCTCAGAAGTGGAGGGACTTAGAAGGAAGAATTAAGCCTCCCCTGTCTGATAGGGAGCTAGTAGATATGTTTCTAGGTACTCTATCTGGTCCATTCTTTAATCACCTAATTATAAGTTCCTCGACCGACTTTATTGAATTAATCTTGATAGGCAAAAGAGTGGAAGCTGGAATTAAGAGTGGGAAGATTCAAAAGAGTGCATCCTCCAGTGCAGTAAGGAAGCCATTTACTGGGAAGAAAGAGGTTAGTGTTGTGTACAATCAAAGGAGTCAGGATAGAACTGAACGCCATCCGACGGTAGGGACTGTCATGATCCCTAAGCCTGCACCCACTCAACAGAGGAATAATCAACAGAGAATAGAAAGGCCAGTAAGACAGTTCACCCGGATAAATATGACTTTATCCCAAGTTTTTCCTCATTTGTTGAAATCTAATCTGGTAACCTTGCGGGAAGCGCCAAAGAATCCCAACACTACCTCTCTCCGCTACAATCCAAATGACCGCTGATCTTATCATTCAGAAAGTCTAGGTCATGATACAAACGAATGATGGGCTTTGAAAAACAGGGTACAAGACCTTATCGAGGCGAAGGAAATTGAGTTTGACTCCCCTGAAATTCCAAATGTTATCACTGCTTCTATGCCCAAGCACGACCGTGTTGTTAACGCTATTGAAGATGATATGTTTATTACTACTGTTGAAGAGATTGTTACTCCTCTTATGACCGTTAAGTGGATTTTATTGAAGGCCGGTTTATTTCCGGGCTGTGGCGAAGGTTGCCATTTCTGTTTATCTCTACCGACTGGTTGTCATTTGTTGAAGGCAGGTGTTCAGCGCCTGATGGATGATATAGAGATTTTGTTTGAGAAGAATCCTGTTCCAACCATTTCTTGTAAAGATGTTTCAATAATAACCATTTCCGCCAATCCTCCCAGGGTCTCTACCAAAATACCCATCAGGATTACATCAGTTCTGAAGGTTACTCCGCTAAAATTACTATGCCAGGGCCAATCCCATACTCCTCAGATAAAATTGTTCCTTGGAACTATGGGGGTGACGTCTACTACCACGGCGTCAAGCAAGATTGGTTGGCTGATGAAGACCAGGTTTCCGAGAAGGCTGGCCCCGACATTGGCAACATTGTGGGAACCAACAAAATAACCAGAAGTGGAAGAGTGTTCTCCCCTAAGATTTCTCCTATGAAAGTTGTTACTGGTCCTGTGATCATTCCTACTTTCATTACTGCTGATACTACTATTACAATCCCTCTGATTACCCCTGCTGACACCCCTATCACCGAGTCTACCGAGACTTGGGGCAAAGACATATTGGTTGAGCCTGTCCAGACGAAGGCACATTAGGTATCTATCCCAGAGACTTCCAAGAAAGAAATGGAGGAAATTTTGAAAATTATCAAGAAAAGCGACTACAACATGGTCGAACAGTTGGGGCAGACCCCTTCAAAGATCTTTATGCTAGCCTTATTGTTGTGCTCCGAATCTCATGCAAAGGCTTTGGTGAAATTCCTAAAAACTGCCCATGTGCCCTAGGAAACCTCTGCTGACCAATTCAAAGATTGTGTGGCTAGTTTGACGGCTGGTAATGGTTTGGGCTTTTCTGATGCTGATTTAACTCCTAGAGGGAGGAAGCACAATGATGCGTTGCATGTCTCTGTCAAATGCAAGGGCACTACTTTGGCCCATGTCCTAGTAGATACTGGTTCATCATTAAATGTGTTGCCTAAGAACGCTCTGGATAGACTAGACTATAAAGGCTTGACCTTAAAGCCCAGCAATATTATAGTGATGGCTTTTGATGGTTCAAAGAGAATGGTGCACAAGGAGGTGGTCGTCCCTATCAAGATTGGATCTCAGACTTTTGACTCTACCTTCTATGTGATGGATATCAAACCATCTTGTTCTTGTTTGTTGGCCCTCCCTTGGATACATGGGGCTGGAGCTATTACGTCCACTCTGCATCAGATGATGAAATACCCGGTCAAAGGGAGAATTGTCACTATACACGGCGAAGAAGAATACATGGTCAGTCACCTAAATTCCTTCAGATATATGGAAATGGATATGAGTTCATCGAGACTCCGTGCCAGAATTTCAAAGAGGTACCTCAGACTTTGGCTACAACTGAAACTGTCACCAATATGCTGAAGATCACCAGACCTCCCTTGAAGATGGCTTCTCTCAAGGATGCAAAAGCGGTTGTCGAAGAAGGCGTGCCTACCATCTAGGGTCATCTCCCTGATATTCCATACAAGTATGATAAATTTGGTTTGGGTTTCTCTTCATGGGCTCAAAGGGCTGTTCAATGTGCTCGTGCTAGAAGACCTCCCATACGCATCAGCAATCATGGGGTCAACGCTTTAGAAGATGGAGACGGTGACAATGACATGGACAGCTGGATCTTCCCTACTACCAACAGTGGACCCAATAACTTGACGGAAAAGGATTTTGTACCGATTACTTTTACTCAGAAGTAATTGTCTTTCTTGTTTTTTTGGATATGTAATAAACAATATAACTTTATGGCCGTGTGTCTTACCCGGGGCACATCGGTTTATTTATGAGGGTTATCATGTTCTATTATCATATGGAATTAATAAAGCATTGGACGTTTATGCATACAAATTTTGCGCTCTCTGTTTTTTCTTTTCTACTTTTAATTTGTTTATACAACTATGCTCTTACACACACTCACATATCAAACTGCAGATCCATGTCCACTCTGGATCCCATTGATAACAGTTCTCCTATTTCCAGTTATGACTTTGAAAATATGATCAACCAAGGCGAGGACGAAGGTGAGGAAGATTGTGAGGTACCTGGAGAACTTGCTAGGCTGTTACAATAGGAAGATAGGGCTATATATCCTCATGAAGAGCCAATTGAGACAATAAACTTAGGCACAAAGGGGTAGACAGAAAAGAAGTCGAGATTGGCACAAATATAGGGCTTAATGTCAAACAGCGGTTGATATAAATGTTGCATGACTATGTCAAGATCTTTTCCTGGTCATATGAAGACATGTCAGGACTGGATACAGGTATTATGGTTCACCGTCTTCCAACTAAAGAAGATTTCCCTCTGGTAAAGCAGAAGGGCCGTCGCATGCACCCTGAAATGTCAGAGAAGATCAAAGCGGAGGTTATGAAGCAGTTCAACGCTGGTTTCTTAGCCATCACCTCTTATCCACAATGGGTTGCCAACGTAGTTCCGGTGCCTAAAAAAGACGGCAAGGTACGGATGTGTGTGGACTACAGAGATTCGAACAGGGCAAGCCACAAAGATGACTTTCTGCTCCCCCACATTGACGTTCTGGTTGACAACACCGTGCAACACAAGATCTTTTCCTTCATGGATGATTTCTATGGTTACAATCAGATCAAGATGGCACCCGAGGATATGGAGAAGACAACCTTCGTCACGCAATGGGGCATTTTATGCTACAAAGTGATGCCATTTGGATTAAATAATGTCGGGGAAACCTATCAGCGAGCCATGGCCACCTTGTTTTCTGACATGATTCACCATGAGATAGAGGTATATGTGGATGACATGATATCCAGGTCTCAAACTGAGGAAGAGCACCTTGATCATTTACAAAAGTTATTTGATAGGTTGAAGACGTACAAGCTGAGGTTGAATCCAAACAAGTGCACCTTCGGGGTAAGGTCTGGTTAACTGCTAGGTTTCATTGTCAGTGACAAGGGCATTCAGGTAGACCCTGCAAAAGTAAAGGCTATACAAGAGATGCCGGCTCCTCGCATTGAGAAGGAGGTCAGAGGCTTTTTGGGACGACTAAATTACATTTCCAGGTTCATTTTCCATTTAACTACTACTTCTGAGCCAATCTTCAAGCTCCTGAAGAAAGATCAAGTGGTAAAATAGAATGACGAATTCCAGACTGCCTTCAAAAGAATCAAGGAATACCTTCCAGAACCACCAATTATGATGCCTCCGATTGAAGGAAGACCTTTGATAATGTACTTAACAATGTTAGATAATTCAATGGGGGTGTGTGTTAGGGAAGCATGACGAGTCTGGTCGAAAAGAGCATGCAATATACTACCTTAGAAAAAAGTTTACCGACTGTGAAACAAGATACTCACTACTCGAGAAAACTTGCTGCGCTTTGGCATGGGTTGCTCGCCTACTAAGACAATATATGTTGACCCACACTACTTTGTTGATATCTAAGATGGATCTGATCAAGTATATCTTTGAGAAGCCCGCCCTCTCCGGAAGAATAGCAAGATGGAAAATGATCTTGACTGAATATGATATCCAATACATGACCCAGAAAGCAATCAAGGGAAGTGTACTAGTTGATCATTTGGCTTATCAAGCTGTGGATGACTACTAGTCCATGAATTTTGAGTTCTCGGACGAGAATATTATGCTAGTGACTGACTATGAAGAACATGGACTGGATGAAGGACCTGAAGAAGGATCCCGATGGATTATGGTTTTTGACGGAGCCTCGAACACACTCGGCAATGGCATTGGTGCTGTAATTATATCTCCTGAAGGTTGTCATACTCCTTTCACCTCCAGATTATGTTTCAACTATACCAACAATATGACGGAGTATGAAGCATGCATCATGGGTCTCAAAGCTACTATTGACTTGAGGATCAAGTTCTTGAGCATTTTCGGGGATTCAGCCTTGGTAATAAGTCAAATCAAAGGCGAGTGGAACACAAAGCACCCGAATCACATCCCGTACAAAGAGAACATGTTGACATTGTTTCCACACTTTTAAGAGGTAACCTTTGAACATTTTTCATGAGAAGAGAATCAGTTAGCAGACGCGCTAGCTACCATGTCATCTATGATCAAGGTCAAGTGGGACAATGAGGCTCCCCGAATTACCATCGAGAGGTTGGATGAACCAACATACAGCTACGAGATCGACACTGAAGGAGTAGCAGACAAACCTTGGTTTCATGAAGTGAAAAGGTATCTCGAGGTTCAAGAATATCCCGAGGGGGCATCTGTCAATGATAAGAAGTTTTTGAGAAGGTTCACCGCAAAGTTCTTCCTCAGTAATGGAATCCTCTACAAGCGTAACCATGACTCTACTTTACTTTGGTGCATAGACAAGAGCGAAGTAGAGTGGATTATGACAGATTTACACGAAGGTGCCTTTGGAACCCATTCTAGTGGACATACCATGGCAAAAAAGATCCTACGGGCAAGATACTATTGGTCCACTATGGAAGCGGATTGTTATCAGCATTCCCGACTTGTCACAAATGCCAGATCTATGCTGATAAGGTGCATGTAACTTCGGTTCCTTTGAACGTCTTGACGACTCCTTGGCCCTTTGCAATATGGGGCATTGACATGATCAGAGAGATTAGACCTTCCGTTTCCAATGGACATCGCTTCATCCTGGTGGCCATTGATTATTTCACGAAGTGGGTTGAAGCTGCCTCTTTTTCTACTGTTACCAAGAATGTTGTGGTGCGATTTATCAAGCATAACCTGATTTTTTGGTATGGTGTGCCAGAGAGAATCATCACTGACAATGGTAAAAATATCAACAAGACGATGATCACCGAACTCTGTAAACAATTCAAGATCCAACATCATAGTTCTTCCCCTTATCGGCCAAAGATGAATGGCGATGTGGAGGTTGCTAACAAGAACATTAAGAAAATCATACAGAAGATCACGGTGACATACAAAGACTGGCATGAGATGTTACCATTTTCTCTTCATGGTTATCGCACCTCAGCACAAATGTCAACAAGGGGAACACCCTACTCTCTGGTATATGGTATGGAGGTTGTCCTTCCTATTGAGGTCCAGCTCCCTTCTCTGAGAATCATGAAGGATGCGGGTATGAATGAAGATGATTGGATCCAGACTCGACTTGATCAACTGGATCTGATTGATGAGAAAAGGCTTATTACTGTCTATCATGGTCAAATGTATCAAAAACGGATTATCAAGGCTTTCAACAAAAAGGTCAGACGCCAAGTATATCAAGTCGGGGATCTAGTAATTAAGCGCATCATACTGCCGCAAGGTGATCCCAGGGGAAAATGGACTCCCACATATGAAGGGCCATTTGTGATCAAAAGCATATTTTCAGGAGGAGCCATGATTTTGACCACCATGGATGATGACGACCTTCATCACCCTGTTAATGCAGACATAGTGAAAAGATACTACGCATGAATAAAGACCCGCTAGGTTGAATGGTCTAGGCAGAAATAAGGGCATCCCAGCGAACCAAAAGGGTTCGGGCAAAAATTAGGGATGAAAACAAAAATATCTGTACACCCGGCAAGCCGAAAACCTGAAAAGGCGGCTTGGGAAAAAAAGGGTATCCTGGTGGACTGAAAACCCGAAAGGGAGGTCCAGGAAAAAGTTAGGGATTTGAAGCGTATCACTATGTCCCATTGGATCACCTTGCAACCAGACTTCGGTATCAACTATCAAGCTCAAACAACACCGATCAATCCAGTCAGCTTCGGACAACTAGCAAAGTAATGAGACGCTCGAAGACATAGCGACAGTAGCAGAATTGAAACTCAATGGTATTATCACACATAGATGTTTTCTTCTCTTTGTACACTAATTTGTATCGTCTTCACTCTCACGGAAGCATTCTCCAACTAGAACGTCATCCCCTTTGTACATAATTCCTGTTATAGGCAAACTTCAGAAATCAATACAAATCGTTTCTTTGGAAGTACAAAACTGTTTGCTTTTCTTTTTTTTCTCTTTCCTGTTTGTTTTGCAAAAACGTCCAATGACTTATTCTTGACATGTGCATTTGAATATGATTTCTATTCACAAATATTTTCATAAGAAATAGAAGGATAATTGCTCATGACTTAAGGAACAGGGAAAAGTCTATAAAACCATTTCAATCCCGACAAGTTACTCCTTCCAGCAGGTATAGGGGCAGAGACAGTTTTGAGACTAAGTCACCATTACATATGACCCCGTGACGTCTATGTTTCCCACAGAGTAGAGACAACCAAAAGTTTTGATTTCTGCTTCCCCAAACAGGAGTTACTTTCCCCAGCAAAGTTCCTTCAGAGAACCGATACCTATATTCCCCAGCCGAGTTTTATAATCGCAATCGATTTATAAAGCTTTCTCCCGAGCAGAGTTTATTTCTCTGACTGCGGAATCTCCTCTCGAGCAGAGTTTATTTCTCTGAATGCGGAAGCTCGATCCCCATAGAGTTTATTTCTCCTACTATGGAAGTTCATCCCCTAATGGAGTTTATTTCTCCGAATCTGCAAAATATTCTAGCAAAGCATCTCCTCTCTCAAACAGAGTTATTCCCCTGCAGAGTTATTCTCAGGAAGAGTCTCTCCCCGACAGAATATTCACAAACAGAAAGGAGTGAATCCCCAGCATAATCATCTCCATTCACCATCCCTAGTTGAAATGGAGAATCCAGCTTCCCAACACTGTTAGAACATAGTTTGACTCTACAACCCTTAATTAGAGTTTTGATGATAACAAACACAAAGAACAAATATGCACTCTAAATTTGTGTTATTTTGTATGCAGAAGTTCTGACCAAAATAGCATCAGAAATTAAGCTACAGAAGCTTTCAAGCTGAGGTAATCAAAATCTGCGCTGAAGAATGATGATCAGAATCTACGCTAAAGTGAAGAATGCTCTGATTCTAAATAGAAGTTTAATATACCATCAGATCCTCACATCTCTGAGTCATCAATGTTCTGAAGAAACTGGAGCATGCAAGATTCTAAGTTCTGAAGCGTTACTTTTCATTTAAGACAGCATCATATGCAACGACTTCATTCAGACAAGAATCTTCTCAATATGGAAATAGCATTGAACATCCATTATCATGCTTTATGTTGGACAAGATTTCCACGCCTATATAAACAAGCTTAGAGGACAAATCATTTATGATTTTGAAACACAACTGCAAATACCTCTTAAACGCTGTAATCTTACATATTCATATATACGCTCAAAATTGTGTAAAATATCACAGTAGTGATACAGTTTTTGTAAGGAAAAACAACAGTACACAATTGATTATTTTATCTTGATTAAGCTAGTTTTCCTTGAGATAAATCAGGTTGTGGTTGTAATCAAGAAGACTTTGGCAGTTGCCAAAGTTTTGTTGTAATCAGCTTTGATTAGTGAATTAAGTCCTTGTTGGAGAGAGGATAAATCACCTTGGCGGATGGACTGGAGTAGTTTGAGATCAAACGAACCAGGATAAAAAAATCGTGTCTACTGCGCCTTTGATTTTAAGTTTCAATTCAACCCCCCTTCTTGTGTTTTTCACTTCTAAAATTGGCATCAGAGCGCCTGGTTCTGAGTTCATACACTTAACCGTGTCAGTACAAGATCCAAGCCAAAACATCAACAATGACTATCATGAGGACAATGACAGAATCAGCAGCAAACCTCCAGTCTTTGATGGAGAAAATTTTGACTACTAGAAAGACAGAATCGAGAGCTTCTTGCTGGCTCATGATGCCGATCTATGGGACATGGTAATTGATGGATACACACATCCAGTGGATGAAAGTGGTCAGAAGATAGACAGAAAAAGGATGTCTGACCAATAAAAACGTGATTTCAGAAACCATCATAAAGCCAGAACAATACTTCTTAGTGCTATCTCATACTCAGAATATGAGAAAATATCAAACAGAGAGACAACCAAAAACATGTTTGACTCTCTGAGAATGACGCATGAAGGCAACATACAAGTCAAAGAAGCCAAGGCCCTTGCGCTCATTCAGAAATATGAAGTATTCAAGATGGAAGATAGTGAATCCATAGAAGCAATGTTCTCAAGATTCCAGATTCTTGTTGTTGGGCTGAAAGTTCTTGACAAAGGATATTCTACTGCTGATCACGTAAAGAAGATCATCAGAAGTCTACCCAAGCAATGGAGGCCAATGGTCACTGCACTTAAGCTGGCTAAAGATCTCAACAAGATATCTCTGGAGGAACTTGTCAGCTCCATCAGAAGTCATGAGATAGAGATAGAAGAAGACGAGCCTTAAAAGGAAGGTAAGCCTCTAGCATTAAAATCTAACAAAAAATCTGATTCTAAGGTTTTGCAGGCTATGGAAGAAACCTCTAATGGATCCTCATCAGAAGAAGACGAATTGTCTCTTATCTCCAGAAGAGTCAATCAATTGTGGAAGCAGAGACAAAGAAAATTCAGAAACCCGAGAAGATCATAGAATCAAAATGAATCCTCCTCCAGATACAGAAAGTCTGAGTCCTCCTCTAGACATAGAAGATCTGAAGCTTCTTCAGGACAAAGAAAGTCAAACAACAAAGATATCATCTGCTATGAGTGCAATGAACAAGGGCACTACAAAAGTGATTGTCCAAGGCTTCAAAAGGAGAAGCCCAAAAAGAAGTTCTTCAAGGAGAAGAAGAAAAGCCTCATGGCAACATGGGACGATTCAGACACTTCTGATGTTGACCCAGAGTCAGATGATGAAAGAGCCAACATAGCTCTCATGGAAAACGTGTCATAAGACAGCGAAGCTTCTGGTTCAGACTCAGAATCAGACACAAGAGGTATTCCCTGATTTCACTGTTAATTTTACTAAGGCTGAACTTGCAGAACGTCTGAATGAAATTCTGGAAAGATATCAGCAGATCAGAGTCAAATTCAAGAACCTGAAAAGGGAACTTGTCTCTGACTCTGAAATAACTGAGAGTCTCAGATTAGAGAATTCTGAGTTAAAAGAAAAGATTTTAGAATTAGAAAATCATTTACAAAACTCTCAGAAAGAAATAATCTCAGAGACTCCCAATAGTGCTGATAAGATCATCAAAGAGTATGATCATAACTTTCAGAAGTTTTTGGCTAAAAACATAGATAGAAGCAAGATGGCTTCAATGATCTATGGAGTTAACAGGAATGGCAGAAAAGGAATAGGATACCAAGGTAAGGTATCTCCACCTAAGAAAGTCATGGACCTTGTTATAAGACGCACACCACTAAAATCAAACTTCACATATGGGCACACACATGACCTAAAATACACTAGTAATGATTACTCTGTCAAACCAAAACTCAACCAGAATTTTGGTAAAACTAACAAACCAGGACCCAAAAAGATATGGGTACCTAAGGACAAAATTATATATGTAGCATATATCTTTAGCAGCAAGGCTAAAACACCAGTCATGGTACCTGGACTCTGGATGCTCTCGACACATGACGGGAAGAAATCATATGTTCCAAAGCCTGAAACTTAAACCTGGAGGCTACGTGGGATTTGGAGGCAACCAAAGAGGGAATATCATTGGCTCTGGAACAGTAGGTAATGGTAATCTTCCTTCTATCAATAATGTGTTTTTAGTTAATGGATTAATGCATAACCTGTTATCCATAAGTCAATTAAGTGATAACGGTTATGATATAATATTTAATCAAAATTCATGCAAAGCTGTTAGTCATAAAGATGAAACTATCCTTTTTAATGGAAAGAGGAAAAGCAACATTTATAATATAAAACTTTCTGAACTAAAAAGTCAGAATGTAAAATGTGTTCTCTCTGTCAACAACGAGCAAAAGGTCTGGCACAGAAGATTGGGGCATGTTAGTATGAGAAGAATATCTCAGATTAACAAACTCAATCTGGTCAGAGGACTTCCTAATCTGAAGTTCAGCTCAGGTGCTCTGTGTGAAGTATGTCAGAAAGGAAAATTTGAAAAACCTGCTTTTAAATCTAAAAATGTTATTTCCACCTCTAAGCCATTAGAACTTCCGCACATAGACTTATTTGGACCAATGAAAACTGCGTCTGTTAGTGGCAACAAGTATGGGTTAGTGATCGTAGATGACTATAGCAGATGGACATGGGTAAAGTTCTTAAGACACAAGGACGAGTCACTATCTATGTTCGTTGCATTCTGTAACCAAGTTCAGAATGAAAAGGATCTTGGAATTGTCAAAGTCAGAAGTGATCATGGTGGAGAATTTGAAAATAAAAAATTTGAAACATTTTTAATGAAAAAGGCATCTTGCATGACTTCTTTTGTCCTAGAACTCCCCAACAAAATGTAGTTGTAGAACGAAATAACAGAACATTGTAAGAAATGGCCAGAACCATGATCAATGAGACTAACATTGCTAAGATCCTCTGGGCAGAAGCAATTAACACTGCGTGTTACATTCAGAATAGAATCTCTATAAGACCTATTCTGGAAAAGACTCCATATGAATTGTGGAAGAACAGAAAGCCCAACATTTCTTATTTCCATCCATTTGGATGCACATGTTTTATTCTGAATACTAAAGATTATCTGAACAAGTTTGACTCTAAAGCACAAAAGTGTATTATGTTAGGATACTCTGAACGCTCAAGAGGGTACAAAGTATACAATACAGAAACACAAATTGTTGAAGAGCCAATCATTGTTAGATTTGATGATAAGCTTGAACCTCAAAAGTCAAAGCAGAATGAATCTTTTGCAGATATAGAAGTTGAATTCACAGGTACTGAAGACACCTTATCAGAAGTTCTCAACAGAGACGCTCCAACAACTTCAGAAATAAATGTTACAAGTGATCCAATACCTTCTATTGATCAACTCCAAAAAAGGTTGTCAAGAAGCAGCATAGCTCACCCAGAAGATAAGATCCTGGGAAAGAAGGATGATCCAATAAGAACAAGATCAACATTCAGAAACTCTGAAGAATCCCTCATGGGACTGGTCTCTCTGATTGAACCAACATCTATTGATGAAGCTCTTCTTGACAATGACTGGATTCTGGAAATGCAGGAGGAATTAAACTAGTTCACCAGAAATGACGTATGGGATCTGGTTCCCAAACCAAAAGGATTCAACGTCATTGGAACAAAGTGGGTGTTCAGAAACAAACTGAATGAGCAAGGAGGAGTCATCAGAAACAAGGAACGACTGGTGGCACAAGGTTATAGTTAGCAAGAGGGGATAAACTATACAGAAACCTTTGCTCCAGTCGCCAGGTTAGAATCTATCAGACTCTTAATCTCCTTTGCTATCAATAATAGCATCACTCTGTATCAGATGGATGTAAAAAGTGCATTCTTAAATGGTTACATAGATGAAGAGGTATATGTGCACCAACCCCCTGGGTTTGAAAATTCAAACACCCAGAATATGTTTTCAAACTAAAGAAGTCACTTTATGGTCTGAAACAAGCTCCCAGAGCTTGGTATGAAAGACTAAGTAACTTCCTGTTAGAAAAGGAATTCACCAGAGGGAAAGTGGACACAACCTTATTCTGTAAGATATTTAAGAATGACATTTTAGTTTGTCAGATTTATGTAGATGATATCTGTTGTACCTCAATTTTTCCCCTAAGATACCTTCATCATACCATATTGTTTCAATCACCACAAAATCACATTAGGACTTTTGGTTCTTCTCCTACCTTTGGCCTTACTCTTTGAGGAGTTACCAAGCATATTGACTTGCTTTCTTTGGTGAACATGGATATTTTGCTTTGATTTTCTATCTAAATTAAAAAATACAATATTGGTTTGTCTTACTTGTTAATAATGTAGGTAAAGGCAATGAGGATTAGCAAGTTGTATCATGGGTTCATGAGTTTATTTCCATGCCCTAGTCAAAGCTTGAGAAATCCAAACCTCACCAATGAATTTGTTTTGAAATTGGTATGGAAGTGGTTTTAGTGGCTATGAATACTCATCCTCATCCTCAACAAATTCTATTCACAAAGGAAGAATATGGGCATAAAAAGTTTGTTCAAACTTGGCAAAGTTCCACCAAGCTTTCTCTTGATCTAGAAGCTAGGGTTTTGGACTTCAGAGGGGCATATCTTGCTCATCTTTTGATATTTTTGAGTGATTATAAAAACATTATTCTCTTCAAAGAGTTAACAACAAATGACTTCAAAATTTCCAAGGAGTTTTCATGTGGAAGTAACTTGATGAAGAAGAAAGATTACAAGTCACCCAGATAAATCCCCATTTTTCCATATGTGACTTCAAATGGTCATAACTTGGTCAATTTTTATCACCTTGAGCCCATTATTTTTTCATGATGATCCTAAGGATGCGTACTTGATGCCTTCTTCTATGTGCAAAGTGAAAAAATGGATGGAAGTTGCCTTGAGAATGCAAAAGATTATAGGTCATTTCATGATTTTTGGCAAACTTCAACAAGTCATAACTTGCTCAATTTTTGGAGATTTTAAGTGGTTCAAATTGCAAAATGTCATTCAAGAGGTATACTTCATTCCATCGTTTTTGATCAAGAGCAAATTATAAGTGGAAGGCCATGTTTGGATGCAAAGGATTATAGGTCATTTTTAAAGAAGAATTTGAAATATTTCTAAGTATGGAAAGTCAACTATTTTTCTTCAACTTTGACTCATGTAACTTTCAGCTCAAGCATCCATTTGATTCCATTCTTTTTCCATTGCAAAGCTTGTTACCTCATATTTCCAAAGCATCAAGAATTTTGCCCTAAGACTCCTTGAGGTGGAAATGCCATTGGATTGAACTTGGTAACTTGGAACTGAAGTCTCACTGTAAGTCAGAATTTGAAATCCATGTTTTGGCCTTTAAACATCAAATTAGCACACGTTTATGATCTAAACATGTTTAACCAAGTTGCCAAAGTGGATTAGAGCCTTGAAACGCAAGGATTTGATGAGTTTTTATGCAAATCAGATCACACTTTGCTCGTGTATCAGGTTCACACAATTTCCTTCCTATTTGCATCATTCCACATGCTTGAACATTCCATTTGATACCCTATAAATAGAGGGTCATCCCCCATTCAATTTTCCAAGCTTAGATATCCAAAATCACCCTGCCAAACTTGCTCCACAACTCAGAATTCAGCTACTTCGATTCCTATTCTCAAGCCTTTTTCAATCCATTTTTTCCATCAATTCACATTCCTTGATCTTCCCTGAACCTAACCATACAATTACATTCAAGAATCGTGCCCTACATTTCTCCATAGAAGTCCAGTTTCAAAGCTTTGCAACTCAACTTTAATAGGTAGATTACTTCATCAAATCTTCAAAACTTTGGTATCATTACGTTGCTCTCATTGCCCTGGTTCTAGTCGCAACATTCACTTTCATCTGGAAGCACGTTTTGACCATGAATATTCAAATCTCTTTCAAAACTTTCTTTCCAAATTGCTTGAATTATAGTTTATATAAATTTGTCGCGAATGTGTGGTTGTCTTCGTCTTGAAGAGACGAAGCGAATGGCATAGGTCTGAGCTTCTAATTTTACAGTTGGAGAGACCTGCAATTCGTGAGGACTGAAGGTTGAAGATGGCCAACGTGTCATCTTCTAACCAATGAAAGCGTGACATTTGTTATTTTCAAATTCTGATTTATTTGATGATCCTGTACATTATTCAGTAAAGATCATGATATGCACAGCGCACCAGATCCTTTGGATTTGATTACTAACACGTTTTGACTCTCATCCAATGGTCCACATCTTTTACTTTTATTTTCTTTTTCTGATTTTTATATTTTAATTATTTTAAATTTCAAAAATCATAGAAAATTCATTTTTAGTCCAAAAAATCTGAAAAAATTATGAAAAATATTTTTGATTATTCTCTTTCTTATTTTTATTTTTTCACAATTTATTTTTGTGTTTTGGTATTTTTTATGAATTTTACACTTATTTGATTTGTTTAAAATGTTTAAAAATACTTTTACACATTTTTAAATTCTGAAAAAATTATGGAATGATCCAATGATATTGTGACAAATATTTGTGACCTTATTTTATTTTTGTTTCTGACTTCACTATTTTTTTATCATTTTTTGCTTACTTTACCCATTTATTTTAATTTTAAAAATAGTTTTTGACTATAAAAAATTACCAAAACATTTGTAAAATTACTTAGCCATTTTTTCTGATTTTTCTATGGTTTTACTTTTCATTTCTTGATTAATTTGAACATTGTTGATATTTTTCTCATTATTTTCTATTTTTAAAACATTTTTAAAATCCTTTTTTTGTATTTTAAATGTATTATTATTTTGTGTTTATTTTCTGGTTGTCTTGGGTTGATTTTTTTATCATGGCTTTATTAACATCATTGGATCCATGGTGTTGAGTTTAACTCCACAAAAAATGGATGAATGATTTTAATAGTAGTTTGATTAAATATTAATTCAAATGTGGTTTTTTTTCTTTTTTACCCTAAATCCCCTTCATCCCATCCCCTTCTCATTGCACTAAATATTGTTGGAGCATGATCTCTATATCATGTCTCAAAACAAACGGTGCATAGATTGCTATTGATCGGCCTCAAAATAGGTGCGACTTCTATATAAGTCCACTTACGATTGCTTAACATAACGCTAAATTTTGTCCCGATTCGAATAAATGATCATTCGTGGCCCAAACTTATAATTGCAAGCCCTAGTATGTTAATTTGATCTCTTTGATCCAATAACCTTGAGATTCATTGTGTGGAGGCTTTGGTTCTACCAATCCTCTAATGGATCTACAATACCTTTGGTCAACACGGATCACTTAAATATCGTTGATCATTAAATGGTACTTATGAGAATTCCAAATGGATGATATACTTGACAAAAAGCAAATGCAACTTGTTGTGTGGAGCCTTTGGTTCTACCAATTCTCTAATGAGTTCCAAATGCAAGTTTCAAGATGATCATCCAACTAACCACTAATTAGTGACTTGTTTTACCTTATGCTTTTATTCTTTTTTATGCTTTATGTACTATTTACTTTTAGCATTTACATTTCATGCCATTTTCCTCTTTGCTCATTTGAGAATTTATTTTCTTGCCATTTTTACTTTGCTCACTTGAGCTTTTCTTTCTCTTTTCCTAAGATACTTAATAATCAACTTAAACCCTAAAAAACTCTTAATGGTACTTGGACTATTTGGTTACTATCCTTGGCATGATGGAGCAGTGAACTTTTCTTGGACTTAGGATTAGAAACCTTGGCCTATCTTGGATACCTCGTGATCTTATCTGATTATTTTGTTTGGAGCTCTTGAGGTTTACTTCAAGACATTGGGTTGCTTGTTTGTTTTTGTGTGCAGGTTTTTGTGATTACATCATCCGTTTGTAATCTGGAATTCACCCGTATACAGCCGTTACTCTGTCCAATTTTTGTGAAGACTTAATATATTTTAAGAGGTTTAGTATCTTTGCTTGCTTGGTTTCAATCCAAAGAATGGGAATTTTATCTTGGCTCATAATGTCAAGCTTTGGCTTCTTGTTGGTTATATGGTCCTTATCCTTAGCTTTTACCTTATGTTTTAGGATAGCCTCTTCTTCTCCTCCCATCTTCTTTAATTTCAAAATCTTCTCCCTCCTTTTGAAACCCTTCTTGTTTTTTTTTTAAAACTTGAACCACTTTCATAATAAACTTGGGCTTATACCCATGCATTTTCAAAAATATTTTCATAAATATACTTCAATCAATTTAATAATACTTTGACACTTTTTGTGAGAAGACTAAAAGTTAACCAATCTCATTTCAAACCATTTTGCCACTTTGGCTTTAACCTTTAAAACTTTTCTCAAAAGGTTAGACTCTTGTCAATCCTTGTAGTGATGCAAACAACTATACTTCTACAATATGTAGTGAAGAGAGATATTTTCCACTTGGGTGATGAGTGAGGCATTATTGATTTTAAAATCCAATTCATATCCTCCACTTTGAGATGATGCAAATTCTCCTTTCTCATGATTATGGGTAGTAAGTATGTTTTCCACACGGACAATGACAATGATGTCTTGTCTCTTAAAATTAACCAACACACTTGTGTTTCAAACTTTTTAAAGAGGAACTACGTGTACCCTGATCCCCTATTGCACGAAAGGTGGTACATAGGCACTAAAGGTTCGCAACCGCGGCGGGTGCAAAAATCATAAAAAATATATTTCTTTTCTCACCTCCACCATCCATTTCATATATAACACCTTTTTTATAGCCAAAATATACAGATTTTACAAAGAGGTTCCTGCGGAGTACCGTAGATGTTTAGGGTGCTAATACCTTCCCTTTTCATAACCAACCCCCTTACCTTGAATCTTTCCCCCGTTTTGGGTTATTCTCTCTTTTCCCATTCCTTTGGAAACAATAAAGCGCGGTGGCGGTTTTTATTTTGATTTGTACAAAGTCTAGCCAATCTAATGGCTTAGTCTTGAACATTTATACCGCTACAGAAAAATGGAGACTTCACTGGGGAAAGATTGACTTCTTGCTAGTCCATCCCTTAGTGGGTCAAGCCTATCTTTGTTTATATCTGTATATATGCTATTGTTGTTTATGTGTTATATTTTGTATATATGTTTGTTTGGATTTTCCTGGTTTTCAGGGTGCTTGGTGATTACTCATAAGTCCTATACCCGGACTTGGGAAAACTTTAAGATAGGACGGGCGGTATAGTCATGTTAACTTTGAGGGAGTAATCCCAAAAAAGGAGGCATGAGATCCCCCACTCAGTGGAGGCCCCTTTGATTGTAGTGTCGTTTACCGAGTAATCAGGAAGACGTACTGCTTTCGACTTGGGAGCCTACTGAAACTGAGGACCGTAGAATACCAAACCCATATTGGCCTTTTAGGTGTAGTGCGGAAGCTATGACGGAGTAATCCGGAAATAGTTATCATGCGATACTACGCTCGGACGAGTCTTTTTTAAGAATATTACTAATTATCGAGTTAATCGGGAAGTTGGTAATATCCGAAGGAAGGATGTAGACTCTGGGAACCTTTAGAACCTTGTTCGGCAGGTGATAACTTTTTAGACCAACACCTTATGGGTAGTACATTCGACCTCATGCTCGTGACGTTGAACCTATGAACCTTATATGTGTGATCTTGTGTGTGATTGCTGCATCATGCATCCATGCACTCATAAGCATCTTTTGAAGAAAATAATATTTCAAGGGATTTAAAGGTTGACTATTTGTGAATATCTCAGGTACTGTTAACCATGGATTCTGGAAAGAGAAAGACCGGGAAATACAGTTTCAAGGATCCCAAGATAGATGAGTTGGTCAGTCTAATTCCAGAGATTGAGTGTCCTGCAGACTTTCGGAAGAAGTATGGATCCATTATTCCTCTCATGAAGCTGAAGATGAAGGAGGGTATTCTCTCGACCTTGGTCCAGTTCTATGATCCGATGTATCACTGCTTTACTTTTCCCGACTATAAGTTGATGCCTACACTGGAGGAGTATTCTTATCTATTGGATTTACCTGTCACTAATCGTGTTCCTTTTACTGGCTTGTAGGGTGAGCCAAAACAACATGAGATTGCTACTTTGATTCATTTGGGGAAGTCTGAGGTGGAAGCCCATATGACTACCAAAGGAGGGATTAGAGGATTACCAGCCTAGTTCTTATTGGAGAAAGCTCTTTACTTTACCAGAATGAAGAGTACGGTTGCTTTTGAGGCCATCTTTTCTTTACTGGTGTGATCGGTGGATCTGGAACTGACTGTTTTAAAGCTGGTTCGCGAAATGTCGCGGAAGCAAGAGTCGCCACCGTCTTTTATTTTCTCCAATATGGAAAGGACAAAAGCACAAAAAAATTCCTTATGAGATTGCTCTCGGTTCGGGAGGTAGATTATAGAAAGGGAAGGTGTTAGCACCCTTTCTATCCATGGTTATCCATGGGCTCTTAGATACTTGCTCATTGTGTTTTCAAAATGTTTGTTTGCTTTTCAAGGTGAGTGGTTTTTGAAAAAAGTTTCGTTTGAAAATTTTCTAAGTAACTCTTGTATCTGTCCTCAAGAGTGTATGAAAAATTTGTTTAAAAAAAACTTTTAGAAAGTGTAGGTGTGAAAAGTATTTTGTTTGTTTTTGAAAAGAGCAAGTATCTATGAGAATCTACCTACCCTAAGGAATCCGTCTGTGTAAATGTCCTTAAAGTAGTGCCATCCCACCATTGAGAGGTAGGTAGCACCACTGTTGGAGGTGTTCGGGTCAATTCGAGGTTCGGGACATGGTGATCACCAGAGCAATGGGAAGACACCTTAGAAGCTACCCTCATGCCAGGTTCCCGGATCATGAGGACTTACTAAGACATCCTCTACTCGACGATCACCTTTCGAGGCAAGGCAACAGTGAGGCGTACCCTAGGGGTGGTGTGTGAATTGTGTGTCATTTTCAGATATTTTTGTCTTGTCATGTATTAGTGATCTACGCTTTGATTTTATTTTTGGGCATTCATTCTTTCATGTTATTGTTTAACAGTTAAAGGTGCGGGAATTTAAAGTGCGGAAAAGATAAAGGGTCGTACGCTATTACAAAGGCGCGGGTCTACAACGCCAAATTAATCCAGACCCGATTTAAAATAAAGTATAGAAAATAAATGGCTAATTAACTATTACAGGGCTTTGGAACAAATACATTATATTTACAACAAAGAAATAAATAAAACGCGCGAAATGAGAATATAATCGAATGCGAGGGCGTTGAACCCTTTGAAGGAATTAAAATAAGATTATTAAAATAATTAAGTTAAATAAAAGAAAGAATTTATTTTTTATGTTTTTTTTTTGTATTTATGACATTAAAGAAAAAAATTAAATTAAATAATTCTAATTCTAATTGTTTTTTTTTATTAAAGAAAATGCATCAAAGTTAAAACCTAGAATTAACATTAATTAATTATAAAATTTACTTACAAAATTAATGGTTAATGATACTTATAATAAAAATATTTAATTAATTAAAAAAAAGGGTAAAAAGTGCTAAAGATCTATTTTTATTATTTTTGGTTATTGTGAAAAAGAATTAAATTAACAACCTAAAATTAAATCTAAATTAATTATGGGATTTATTTACAAAATTAATACTAAAATAAAATATTTGTTATTTTTATCTTTTCTGTTTTTTTTTGTGTTTTTTATATGTCATGAAAATATTAATTAATTAAAAGAAGGCAATAATTAAAAGAATATAAAAATAATAAAAACAAAGAATGTAAAGAAAATTGCAAAACCTAAGGGGGTGAAGCCCCTAATTTGGAGGTTGGCCCAGCAATTTCTGGCCCATTACTGGAGGCCTTGTTGACTTTTTCAGGCCACGTGTGGTAGCTTTGACTAGGACCCATCATGTTCCTTAGATCTGAACCATTGGATGAATGAGACTGACCAAATGGACGGCTTGATGGAGGGATGTATGATGGTATTCAATCATTGAAACTGCATGGAAACATCACATGAAAAATAACATGGAAATAGTGAGGGACCTGGGGCTCGAACCCAGGTCCTGTAGTTTGCCAACGCCTATGCCTGCCACTGAGCCATTTAACGCGCCTTGTATATTATATAAGAAACAAATAATATAATAGAAAATACATGTTAGTGTTATAAAATAAAAAAAAGCGCGCGCTGGATTCAAACCAGCCATTCACAGCGTGACACACAGTCATCTTCCCCAATGTGCCTGTAATGAAAATGAAATAGCGGGGGTTTTGAACCCCCCCAAAACTCAAGCTATTTGAAAATAGCGAATAGGCCATGCCTAAACATAAATTGAGCGCGACAACAAAAATGGAATCCTCATGTTGCCACGATTTCATTCATGCCGGTGTCAAAGTCCAATTTTTCCACATAACTAAAGCCCTAATTTTAAGCTTTAGGAACCCTAGCTTTTGTTCATGGTGAAATCGTGCACAGGCTTGGAAAACCCAATTGAATCATGCTAACAGCTTCAGAACAATCATATTAGTCCAAATCCATGATCAAAAATGATAAATATGGCATGAATATTGAAATGCGAATACCAAAAATTTCGAGGAAAGTTGGACTTGGTTATACCTGTTCTTGGCGTTTGAAGGTCTGAATTTGATGGCTATAGTTTCCTTAAGGTGTCAGTAACCTGTTTGGATGAGAATGAGAGGTTGAAACGGGCTCTAGAAGTGTTTTCAGTTTTGAGATTTTTTGCCAAAAGTATGAGTTTGCTCTTTGTGTTCTGGTGTAGCTTAGGTCTCAATTTCGTTTTGTCTCACTTGTATAAGCATTAGGCAATGTGAATCAAAAGGAATTATGGCCTCTTAATGCAACACATTCAATTTCATGATTCTCCATAAACCTCCATAACCAAATTTCCTTTTTTGACTCATTTTTTGAATTCTTGCTATTTTGGCCCTTTGCACGAATTTGGTAGGTTGCATAATGATAAATCAATGTTAGTTAAGGCCAAATATTCCATTTAATTAAGCTTTTTGATTTTCTTTTGATTTTAAAAGATTTAAAATTAATTAAGTCCAATAAAATCAATAAAAAATGAAAAAATTAATTAAAAAATATGAAATAAAAGGTGGGACACGTGGGAAGCATGGCCAAGTTAATTCAAGTGGAAAAAAATGGCCCCTTTTGTCAAAAATGAAATTTCAAGGATAAATGATTTTGGCCATTTCACAAAAATTTCCCAACTTCTCCAATGCATATCTTGCTCAATTTTTAGGTTTTGATCATGTTCTTGGACATTTTAGAAAGGTCTTGAAGTCCTCTAAACAATGTCTTTGGTCCCATGTAATTTTGATTTATCAATCCCAAGTTATGGCCTTTTACTTAAAGTCCCTTTTTGTTGACTTTTGAAAATGACCTATAATGTTGAAATTGATAACTTTTTGTGAGAGCATTTCTTGGACTTGAAGTATGAAGATGAGTTGTAGGAAATGTCTTTCTCTTCAAAATGAGCTTTGGATGGAATTTTTCTGATGAACCATGAAAAAGTTATGCCTTGGTCAAGTTACAGTTGACTTTTCAGCTGTCCAAAAATAGAAACTTTTGCATCTTGATGATTTTTGAGCCATACTTTGAGAATCATGATCAAGCATTGATCCAATGATGTTTGTGGCTTCAAAATGAGATGTTGACCAAAAATTTGAACTTTCAACTGCCAAATGACCATTTTGCCCCTACAGTTGACTGTAGTGCAATTAGGGTTTTTGACTGTGCAATTTTATGCTGAAAGTCTTGAAACTTGGTATGAGGATGATTGACCATATTTGTAGGCATGTGAGACTTGATTGGACCCTTGGAAACTTCATTTTCTTGATCAGAACAAAAACCCTAATTTTGACTGTTTAGGAGGCCCTTGAACTGTGCAACCCTTGGGGAATTTTGAAGCATGACTTGGCAATTTCTTGGAGAATATGGGAGGGAAAATTTTGGGGTACAACAGTTGCCCCTGTTCAATCTTCTTAGACCTGAGGATGCAGATTGGCCGACTTGCCTTTCGTAATCCGAGGGTAGAAGATGATTGAACACTAGAGTGCCCAGAAATTTGCACTCACATAGCAGCAATGTGATGATGGGAATGGGCTTATAGATGCCATTTGGAGATTGATGGATAGGATGATGGGCTTATAGATGCCATGCTAAGAGATGCTGGAGAGTGAATGGGCTTATAGATGCCATCTGGATGTCAATCGCATAAGAGATTCCTTAGCGAGAACTTGCATACCTGCAAAAGAAAAAAGAGTACCTGATATGTTGCAGGAGCTGGTTTTCAGATGCTTTGCATAGATGTGTCCTGAATAGTTAGAGGAGCTGGATCTGGAGCTTCAACAGATGATGAATGAACCAGGGGTGGTTACTAACTCAGCATGAACGGTGAGAGAACCTTGGGTGACTTTAACCTCAGCAGCAATCGTTGAGAAAATCTTGGTGGGAATTATCGTCTCCACAGGATTAGGGAGAGAACCATAGGAAATTATAATCTCAACAACGGACGTTTGAGAAAAACCTGGGTTGGAATTATCATCTCCGCAGCATCGGGGAGAGAACCATAGGAAATTATAATCTCAACAGCGGACGTTTGAGAAAAACCTGGGTTGGAATTATCATCTCCGCAGCATCGGGGAGAGAACCATAGGAAATTATAATATCAACAGCGGACGTTTGAGAAAAACCTGAGATGGAATTATCATCTCCACAACATTAGGGAGAGAACCATAGGAAATTATAATCTCAACAGCGGAGGTTTGAGAAAAACCTGGGATGGAATTATCATCTCCACAACATTAGGGAGAGAACCATAGGAAATTATAATCTCAACAGCGGACGTTTGAGAAAAACCTGAGATGGAATTATCATCTCCACAACATTAGGGAGAGAACCATAGGAAATTATAATCTCAACAGCGGACGTTTGAGAAAAACCTTTGATAACTTCTACTGAGTCTTCATCAGAAAAATCTGTTTGGGGTCGATTTAGCTGGACTAGAGAAGACCTTGGACTGGATAAGAAACCTTTGGAGTCGATTAACTGAACCAGTCTAGGTCTTGAAATATGATTGAGAATTTAACTGAATTTTTCCTGAAAGGTAAAGGTCAGTCATATGCAATGCATGATATGGATCAAGCAATGATGCTCTCAACATAAATGAGATTTGTAAGATATGATGTGTCTATGCATGCTATAATGATGTATGGAAGTGCTATGTTTATGAATGCATTTTTCGTCTAGGAAAGTAAATCCTTGACGGGTGCCGGGAAGTCACTCCTGGGCTGATGTTGCAGAATAGATTTGCCTCCGCTGGGGATGATAATTGCAAGTATACCAGTAGGAGAAGATGACTCCGTTGGGGAATAAACTTGGCGAATGGATTACTCTGCGGGGAGAAAAGTACTCTAGCGATCTTGCTGGGAAGCAATACTCTGTGGGGAGAGAGGTACTTTGCTCGGATATTGATGGTAACTTCGCTGGGGATACCATTGTTATGTTGGAAGTGTGATGAACTCCGCTGGGGATGGGGAGAATTCGCCGAGGACAATCTTTCCGTGGCTTTTGGCTGAGGATAACCCAGTTATATCCTGGTAGGGAAATAACCTTTGAAGAAAGCCGGGAGACGCGTTCGTGCTCTGCGGGGAAGAAGCTTCCAGAATCTACTGGGGAAATTTTTGAGATGTATTTTTTGTAAGTTGAAAGAGGGAACCTATGTAGGGTTACTTTGAGGTTGGGCTCGCGTGAAGCTGCATTTGGAGTTGAAGGAAACCTGTGTAGGGTTTCTTGATGACGAGTTCGTGTAAAACTTCATCTTTGGAAAGAGAGGACCTGTGTAGGGTTTCTTGATGGCGAGTTCGTGTAAAACTGCATCTTTGGAGGGAGGAAACCTGTGTAGGGTTTACTGACAATGAGTCCGTATAAGACTGTATCTAGAGCTGAGAAGGAAACATGTGTATGGTTTACTGATGACGAGTCCGTGTAAAACTGCATCCTTAAAAATAGAGAACCTGTGTAGGGTTTCTGGGTGACGAGTCCGTGTAAAACTACATCTGGAGTTTTGAGAAGGAAACCTGTGTAGGGTTTACTGATGACGAGTCCGTGTAAAACTACGTCTGGAAAGAGATAACCTGTGTAGGGTTATTTCAGGATAAGTCCGTATAAAACTTCTTGATGAACCGGGGTAAGGTTATCTTTGAGGTAAGTCCGTGTAAGACTTCCGGATGAACCGGGGTAAGGTTATCTTTGAGGTAAGTCCGTGTAAGACTTCTGGAGGAAACCGGGGTAAGGTTACTTGTGGAGGGTGAGTCCGTGTAAGACTTCGTGATGAACCGGGGTAAGGTTATCTTAAGATGAGTCCGTGTGAGACTTCGTCTGAAAATTGAGAAGGAACCGGTGTAGGGTTACTTTGATGATAAGTCCGTGTAAGACTTTTTTGAAAGAAAAGGAACCGGTGTAGGGTTACTTGTGGATGAGTCCGTGTAAGACTTTGTCTGAAAGTTGAGAAGGAACCGGTGTAGGGTTGCCTGATGACGATCAAGTGGATGATTGTCCTGTTTGGTTTCGGATGTTAACCCTTGATCTGGAATTTGTAAAGGTAGATGGTAATCATCTTTGTATTAACCTTTCCTTGGTACTTTGGTTGACAGAGCAACTGGATCGCCTGGACGACTCATTATTGCCCCTGTTTCTGAGGTGAGGGGAAAAGATATCTTGTGGAGGTGCTGGATGACTGCCGATTGACAAACCTTCCTTTTGGTAGGCAAGTGACGAGATGCCGGGACATAGTCGTACGCTTTGATCCCTAACTTTTGCCTGGACCGCCCTTTCGGGTTTTCAGTCCACCGGGATACCCATTTTTGCCCAAGCCGCCTTTTCAGGTTTTCGACTTGCCGGGTGTACAAATTTTTCTTTTTCATCCCTTATTTTGCCCGAACCCTTTTGGTTCGCCGGGAAGCCCTTATTTTTGCCTAGGTGTGTCAACCTAGCGGGTCTTTGATTACGCGTAGTATTCTTTTTCGATTATGTCCACGCTCTCAGGGTGTAGGGGGGTGCCCCTGTTGATAGTGTTGTGTTGCCCTGCTACCAGAAGATGTCCGATCGTGCAAGATTCGTTGCTGGAATGCCACCAGTGACTCGGGCGGAGGTTTGCCCCAAGCTAGTTGGCCTTGAGAGATTCCTCGAATCTTGACTGGACTGCCCCAGATGATAGACACTGATCATGCCATGCCCCTTGATTGGAAGTGTTTCTTCAACTTGAGGTGATCTCTTTGTTGAGAGGACTTTTGTTCATTAGATGTTCGTCGTGCGAATTTCTCTGCTGTTCAAACAAATAGTCATATGCAAACAAGGTTATTTTAAGAATGCAAAGGCTTATGTCTGTCTTGAAGTTTTTTTTGAAAAATGCATTTTTTCAGTAAAAACAACAAATTTTGTAAAATGTGATGTCAACTCGTTATTTTACCGCAAGCCTTAAGGAGTCAGGATACTTTTTGTAACAGTATGCTTTCGAACTAACCCATGCTTCAGCTAGGACTTTTAAGGGTTATAACGTGGCCTGGTTCATGGTTCAAGAAACAAAGGATAAAGGCTCAAATTATTTGTACCCACCCGCTCTTCGTGATGTTCTTCAATCCTAAACTCAGCCGATCGTGCGCTAGACTTTGTTTGAGTCTTTGCCTTGATGTTCCAATGATGATTCAGATATTGATGATTCATTCTGAATAGGCAGTCTTTTTTTTTTGTTGAGGGTTTGTGCGACCTCTTTCTTTTTGATTTTGCTATCCCTAAATTTTGCCTGAACTGTTTCTTTTGTGATTACAGTCAGCGGGATGCCCCAGTTTTGTAAGTATCCTTCATAGGTTTTGACTTATTGGTTTTTTATTTTTGAGATATAATGACTTCCTATCTTTATGGTTATTTAGAACCATCACTGTCTTTTGTTTCAGAAGGACTTCTTTTGATGCCATTCGTTGTGCACTTGGATCAGCTGAGAGAACTACCCTGCCCCAGGTTATGATTAAGGGTTTTAATTTTCGAAAAGAAAAACTCCTACTTCTTTGGCTCAAAGGGGTCGACGAGGGATTATCTTCCTTATTACTCAAGTGTTTAGGGATTGAAACAATGCCTGTACCTCATCAGCGGGGTCTGTTCAAAAGCATACTGTAAAGATCGTGGTATCATTTTCGTCATCCTCCCTCAAGAGGCTTAGAATTTTCAGTCAAGAGTTGATCATCACAAAAATATGAAAGCAGTTTTAAGTACAGTAAACATAATTAATTCAAGACAGACATGTGTAATGTATTCATGAAATAAAAGAGTTTAACATGATAATTGTTTGTTTGAACAAGAAAAGAAAAATACAACTTGAATTCAAATGAACAAAAATCTCTCAATCCTAGCCATGTTTTGGCAAAGGAGCAGTGGTCACAACGGGAGTCTCAGCAGGCTCGAAATCGATCTCCTTAGCGTCGATCATATTCTGGATCTTATACTTCAGCGCCCAACAGTCCTCAGTATCGTGCCCCGGGCTATCAGAATGATAAGCACACCTCGCTTCTGGATTGTAGTTTGGAGAGGAGGTCTTGGGATTTGCAGGAGGGTTGATCACCGCAATCAGGTTCATTTTCAACATGTGCTGCAATGCTTGTGACCATGGCATGTTGATGTTGGTGAATTGTCTTTTAGGCTCGTCCGGCCTTCGCTGATTTCCCTTTTGTGGTTGGCGGCGTGGTGCAGAACCAGAGATCATGACTGCCCCTGCCTGTTGGTCACGACGACTCTTTTGACCGTATGCAGCATTAGACTCTTTCTTGCCCATGTAAGGCTTTTGGTGAGTATCCGAAGGTGTGGCCTCCTGAATCTTCCCACTCTTGATACCAACTTCGATTCTTTCCCCAGTCAGAATGAGGTCGGTAAACCCTGCAGATGAATTACCAATGAGATAATTGAAGAACGGCCCGGATAGGGTCCCTAAGAACATATCAACGAGTTCCCGGTCGGTCAAAGGTGGTTGTACCCTCCCAGCAAGGCCCCTCCAACTCTGCGCATATTCTTTGAAACCTTCTCCCGATCCTAACGACATACCCTGGAGTTGGGTACGTGTAGGAGCGAGGTCGGCATTATACTGATACTGCTTGTAAAAAGCAGGAGCCAACTCCTCCCAGTTACGAACCTTGGTCCCATCCAGCTGATAGAACCATTCGAGGTGAGTCCCTGAAAGACTCTCCTGGAAGAAGTGGATCCACAAGTTCTTGTCCACAGTGTATGGTTGAATCTTCCGCACATAAGATCTGAGATGCAACCTGGGACAGGATGCCCCATCATACATAGCAAAAGAAGGAACCTTGAATTTGTGTGGGATCACCACACCAGAAGATAGACCCAGGTCCCTGAAATCCAACCCAGACACTTGTTGAATTTCCATGGCATTCAGACGATCCTCTAGTTGCTTGTACCGGTCCTTAGCAGGGGGGTATTGTTCATCATTGAAGTCTGTCTCGGTGTCAGAGACCATAGGGCTAGGAACCTCTCTCCCTTGGTGACTGCCTTCCCCCACAGATGGAGTAGTCCTCTCAGCTTCATTCTGCAGTGTGTTCCCAGATCTGCGTCTAGGGTTGAACAAAACAGTCCTCTTTTTCTTCTGAATCAGAGTCTTCAATTCCTTTTGACCCTGGGCTAGGCTCATAATCAACTCCTGGAACTGGGCATTCTGGGCCTGGAGGGCCTTGATAGCTTGTCCATCGGATGATTCAGGATTCATGATGACGGCTGTAATAAACAGCGAAGAAGGTAAGTGACATGCAACAAGTGTACCTGTAATGAAATGATATGTATGATATGCATGCGATGTTTTCAAGGATCTTGCGGGGTAGACAAGAAAAATTGTTAGAGTTGAATTTCGTAGCTTGGTTGAAGGAACTGCATGTTGTTGAGAGTCCTTCTTCAAGGGTCAAAGGCTCACCATATCCAATGGGTCATAGCCTCTGACAAACTTGGCTTAGAGGAAAATAAATCCCCTTTGCCCCTGGCTAGGCAGTTTGGTCCATCGTGACCTGCACCACAGACCCTTGAGATCCTTGAAATGGATTAGTCCTTATGTAGGATGCATGCAATGGCATGATGTCATGATGTTATGCTATGCGTGGGGTAATGTAGGTAAACCCTGTTATGAGTCCCATTTAAGGACTGTAAACAAAACTTGCGAGAAACTTAGTAAACCCTGTTATGAGTCCCAATTAAGGACTATAAACAAAACCTGTAAGAAACTCAAATGTCAGATAACAAGCATGCAAGTAGTCAAGTTGGAAGGCACACAAGTCACACAAGGGAAACCCTTAGAGTTCAGGCCAGCATGGGGTCTGGGTATTACCCTCTTGAAGTTGGTGGGCTCAACCTGTCCTATTAGAAGTAACCGGGTTCTAAGGATCTCAATATCATTGGATTTCTTTCATTGTTCATCGTTTCGATTTAGCCACTGACTGGCGATCAAAATATCCCAAGAAAACAACCCTCAATTGAGTGTAGTATCGAGTATCAACCGACTTCGGAGTACACCAAAGTAGTCATCTCACTACCCTAAAGAGGCCAAGATGGTTCAATTAAGGTTCCTAAGGTCTGTTGATGCTTCACGACACCATGCGGAGGCCCCGTACTCTCCTTGATTGACTCAAGGGTTACCGGTACACACCAAAGTGCCACATCAACGTAGCAGACTGCTTCAACCATGTCGGTATACCCCGCACAGTTCCCTCACAGCCTTGTTGCTACTTTCTAAGAAGGTATCCCCAAATCCGGGTTAGGATCTATAGAACTCCCAAGACAGTCCCACAATTTAAAGCAAACAAATCAAAGAAATTGAAAACACAGTGATCTTAGTCCTAAGGTACACCTCACTTTAAAGATTTCCCCAGCAGAGTCGCCAGTTCTGTGATCGGTGGATCTGGAAATGACTGTTTTAAAGCTGGTTCGCGAAATGTCGTGGAAGCAAGAGTCGCCATCGTCTTTTATTTTCTCCAATATGGAAAGGACAAAAGCACAAAAAAATTCCTTATGAGATTGCTCTCGGTTCGGGAGGTAGATTATAGAAAGGGAAGGTGTTAGCACCCTTTCTATCCATGGTTATCCATGGGCTCTTAGATACTTGCTCATTGTGTTTTCAAAATGTTTGTTTGCTTTTCAAGGTGAGTGGTTTTTGAAAAAAGTTTCGTTTGAAAAATTTCTAAGTAACTCTTGTATCTGTCCTCAAGAGTGTATGAAAAATTTGTTTAAAAAAAACTTTTAGATAGTGTAGGTGTGAAAAGTATTTTGTTTGTTTTTGAAAAGAGCAAGCATCTATGAGAATCTACCTACCCTAAGGAATCCGTCTATGTAAATGTCCTTAAAGTAGTTCCATCCCACCATTGAGAGGTAGGTAGCACCACTGTTGGAGGTGTTCGGGTCAATTCGAGGTTCGGGACATGGTGATCACCAGAGCAATGGGAAGACACCTTAGAAGCTACCCTCATGCCAGGTTCCCGGATCATGAGGACTTACTAAGACATCCTCTACTCGACGATCACCTTTCGAGGCAAGGCAACAGTGAGGCGTACCCTAGGGGTGGTGTGTGAATTGTGTGTCATTTTCAGATATTTTTGTCTTGTCATGTATTAGTGATCTACGCTTTGATTTTATTTTTGGGCATTCATTCTTTCATGTTATTGTTTAACAGTTAAAGGTGCGGGAATTTAAAGTGCGGAAAAGATAAAGGGTCCTACGCTATTACAAAGGCGCGGGTCTACAACGCCAAATTAATCCAGACCCGATTTAAAATAAAGTATAGAAAATAAATGCCTAATTAACTATTACAGGGCTTTGGAACAAATACATTATATTTACAACAAAGAAATAAATAAAACGCGCGAAATGAGAATATAATCGAATGCGAGGGCGTTGAACCCTTTGAAGGAATTAAAATAAGATTATTAAAATAATTAAGTTAAATAAAAGAAAGAATTTATTTTTTATGTTTTTTTTTTGTATTTATGACATTAAAGAAAAAAATTAAATTAAATAATTCTAATTCTAATTGTTTTTTTTTATTAAAGAAAATGCATCAAAGTTAAAACCTAGAATTAACATTAATTAATTATAAAATTTACTTACAAAATTAATGGTTAATGATACTTATAATAAAAATATTTAATTAATTAAAAAAAAGGGTAAAAAGTGCTAAAGATCTATTTTTATTATTTTTGGTTATTGTGAAAAAGAATTAAATTAACAACCTAAAATTAAATCTAAATTAATTATGGGATTTATTTACAAAATTAATACTAAAATAAAATATTTGTTATTTTTATCTTTTCTGATTTTTTTTTGTGTTTTTTATATGTCATGAAAATATTAATTAATTAAAAGAAGGCAATAATTAAAAGAATATAAAAATAATAAAAACAAAGAATGTAAAGAAAATTGCAAAACCTAAGGGGGTGAAACCCCTAATTTGGAGGTTGGCCCAGCAATTTCTGGCCCATTACTGGAGGCCTTGTTGACTTTTTCAGACCACGTGTGGTAGCTTTGACTAGGACCCATCATGTTCCTTAGATCTGAACCCTTGGATGAATGAGACTGACCAAATGGACGGCTTGATGGAGGGATGTATGATGGTATTCAATCATTGAAACTGCATGGAAACATCACATGAAAAATAACATGGAAATAGTGAGGGACCTGGGGCTCGAACCCAGGTCCTGTAGTTTTCCAACGCCTATGCCTGCCACTGAGCCATTTAACGCGCCTTGTATATTATATAAGAAACAAATAATATAAAAGAAAATACATGTTAGTGTTATAAAATTAAAAAAAGCGCGCGCTGGATTCAAACCAGCCATTCACAGCGTGACACACAATCATCTTCCCCAATGTGCCTGTAATGAAAATGAAATAGCGGGGGTTTTGAACCCCCCCAAAACTCAAGCTATTTGAAAATAGCGAATAGGCCATGCCTAAACATAAATTGAGCACGACAACAAAAATGGAATCCTCATGTTGCCACGATTTCATTCATGTCGGTGTCAAAGTCCAATTTTTCCACATAACTAAAGCCCTAATTTTAAGCTTCAGGAACCCTAGCTTTTGTTCATGGTGAAATCGTGCACAGGCTTGGAAAACCCAATTGAATCATGCTAACAGCTTCAGAACAATCATATTAGTCCAAATCCATGATCAAAAATGATAAATATGGCATGAATATTGAAATGCGAATACCAAAAATTTCAAGGAAAGTTGGACTTGGTTATACATGTTCTTGGCGTTTGAAGGTCTGAATTTGATGGCTATAGTTTCCTTAAGGTGTCAGTAACCTGTTTGGATGAGAATGAGAGGTTGAAACGGGCTCTAGAAGTGT
The DNA here is from genome assembly GCA_948472305.1 of Vicia faba. Lineage (NCBI taxonomy): Eukaryota > Viridiplantae > Streptophyta > Magnoliopsida > Fabales > Fabaceae > Vicia > Vicia faba. The sequence continues at coordinate 1,705,668,194 of OX451737.1, read as the reverse complement.
TTTCAGTTTTGAGATTTTTTGCCAAAAGTATGAGTTTGCTCTTTGTGTTCTGGTGTAGCTTAGGTCTCAATTTCGTTTTGTCTCACTTGTATAAGCATTAGGCAATGTGAATCAAAAGGAATTATGGCCTCTTAATGCAACACATTCAATTTCATGATTCTCCATAAACCTCCATAACCAAATTTCCTTTTTTGACTCATTTTTTGAATTCTTGCTCTTTTGTCCCTTTGCACGAATTTGGTAGGTTGCATAATGATAAATCAAAGTTAGTTAAGGCCAAATATTCCATTTAATTAAGCTTTTTGATTTTCTTTTGATTTTAAAAGATTTAAAATTAATTAAGTCCAATAAAATCAATAAAAAATGAAAAAATTAATTAAAAAATATGAAATAAAATGTGGGACACGTGGGAAGCATGGCCAAGTTAATTCAAGTGGAAAAAGTGGGCCCCTTTTGTCAAAAATGAAATTTCTAGGATAAATGATTTTGGCCATTTCACAAAAATTTCCCAACTTCTCCAATGCGTATCTTGCTCAATTTTTAAGTTTTGATCAGGTTCTTGGACATTTTAGAAAGGTCTTGAAGTCCTCTAAACAATGTCTTTGGTCCCATGTCATTTTGATTTATCAATCTCAAGTTATGGCCTTTGACTTAAAGTCCCTTTTTGTTGACTTTTGAAAATGACCTATAATGTTGAAATTGATAACTTTTTGTGAGAGCATTTATTGGAATTGAAGTATGAAGATGAGTTGTAGGAAATGTCTTTCTCTTCAAAATGAGCTTTGGATGGAATTTTTCTGATGAACCATGAAAAAGTTATGCCTTGGTCAAGTTACAGTTGACTTTTCAACTGTCCAAAAATAGAAACTTTTGCATCTTGATGATTTTTGAGCCATACTTTGAGAATCATGATCAAGCATTGATCCAATGATGTTTGTGGCTTCAAAATGAGATGTTGACCAAAAATTTGAACTTTCGACTGCCAAATGACCATTTTGCCCCTATAGTTGACTGTAGTGCAATTAGGGTTTTTGACTGTGCAATTTTGTGCTGAATGTCTTGAAACTTGGTATGAGGATGCTTGACCATATTTGTAGGCATGTGAGACTTGATTGGACCCTTGGAAACTTCATTTTCTTGATCAGAACAAAAACCCTAATTTTGACTATTTAGGAGGCCCTTGAACTGTGCAACCCTTGGGGAATTTTGAAGCATGACTTGGCAATTTCTTGGAGAATATGGGAGGGAAAATTTTGGGGTACAACAAATGGCTTATGGATTATTCTTATTTCCTAATGTGGACAAGTTTGTCGACATTAACGCTATCAGGATTTTCATGATTGGAAACCCAGTTCCTACACTGTTGGGTGATGCTTATTAATATGTTCATCTTCGGAGTTCTTATCATGGGGGAATGATTATCTGTTGCATGCCTTTGTTGTACCAGTGGTTCATCTCTCATATGCCTCAGTCTGATGCCTTTTGGGATGTCAAGAAGGAACCTCGTTGGGCTCCTAAGATCATGGCACTTACTCACTCGAATATTGACTGGTATCATCGAGCTTATCAGGATGTGGAGATTATTGACGGTTGTGGTAGTTTCCCCAATGTACCTCTTCTTGGTACTAAGGGAGGAATTAACTATAACCCTGTTCTTGCACGGCGACAACTTGGTTATCCGATGAGGGATAAACCAAACAGTATTCATTTGAGTAGTTTCTTTCTGAAGGAAGGAGAAGACCACAGGGAAGCTAGGGAGAAGATCGCGAAGGCCTGGCGTCACATTCATAAGAATATTAGGAAGGATTTAGGACCTAGGGGCGTTGTTTCTTTGGAGCCATATCTTCAGTGGGTCCGATCGAGAGCCATTTAGTTGAAGATGCCGTATACTCGGGAGACACCCATTCATGATCTATTTGTGAAGACCACTCCTCCCTTATTAGATGATCTAGAAGAGTTGCAACTCACTTATGTTAGGATGCAACATGAAAGGGATGCTTGGAAGAACAAGTTCCAGACTTTAGAGAGTTCCTATAGAGCAGACATGAAGGAGAAAGATGATTTGATCGAGATCCTTGATAGTCGAGTTGTGGAGTCTATACATAGGCAAGGGGATTTATTTTCCCCTAAGCCTCAAACAGGTGCTGTTTGTTCACTTTCTGATTCAGATGATTGGAAGGAGGTTGCCATCAGACATGTGGAAGAAAACCAGAGGTTGAGAGCTCAGATTTCCAGGCTCACAGGGAAGCGCCATTGTACAGATTGATCTCTATCAGTTCCTTTTCTCAGGATTTTAGATTGTATTTTCATCTTGTACTTGGGATCATTGAAACTTGTAACCCATTTCGAAGTTATTATAATAAAAGTTTTCAGTATTTCAAATGCGTTATTATTTTGATGTTTGCAATATGTCTATAAACGTTAAATCCCTTGAAATATTAAATGATGAAGTAAAATAATAATAATAATCATATACATTGCATATCATGCATCATATTGCACATATTTCTTGCATTTGTTATGCATACCCAGGTGTCTTACCCAGCTTCTTTACTTCATTCAGCAAATTGACTCATCACTACAACACTCGGGCTAATTTCAAAAAGAAGATGGACAACTTAGAACAGGAGAATCGCGAGCTACGTGAAGAAGTTTCTGCTTTGAAGGCTGGCTTGGCCAATTTGACTACTCTGATGGAAGCTCTGGTGGATGCTCAGAATCAGCCACCGAATGTTCAACCTCAACCAACAAGGGCAAATGCCGAAGTTCCTACTATTCCTGTATCCGCTACTCCGACTGTTGTTCAAAACCGCATGCCTCAGGGTTATCCGTGGGGAATGCCGGAGAATTTTGCACCTGAAAGTTTCAATTTGGGCCCCCAAGATGCTCCCGTGGTTCCAAATGTTGTTACTCCAGCACCCCCTATGGTGCATGCTATCCCTTCTGCACCTCCTTCGGTGAATTTGGTTCCGTTTGTTAATGAAGATGTGTGTCGTCCTTTCCCTCCGCCGAGTGAAGACTTGGGTCTTTATGACAGAATGGATGATTTCCAAGAGCAGTTTGATAGAATGCAAAGAGAGATGAAGGCTCTTAGGGGAAAAGAGTTATTTAGGCAGAATGTGAATGAGCTGTGTTTGGTCCCGAATGTTAAAGTTCCTGCTAAGTTCAAGGTACCGGAGTTTGAGAAGTACAAGGGCAACACTTGCCCTCGTGCTCACTTGGTGATGTATGTAAGGAGAATGTCTACCCACACCGATGATCAGCGTCTGCTGATTCACTTTTTCCAGGATAGTCTGACCGGTGCAGCGATGAAATGGTACATGAGTTTAGGCAGCGCCAACATCCATACTTTTAATGATTTGGGAGAAGAATTTATAAAACAATACAAGTACAATGTGGACATGGCGCCTGACCGTGACCAGCTTAGGGCCATGGTTCAGAAAGATAGAGAATCGTTCAAAGAATACGCGCAAATATGGCGCGAGGTGGCTGCACAAGTGATTCCTCCTATGGAGGAGAAGGAAATGACTAAAACTTTTCTTAAGACGCTAAGGCCTTTCTACTATGAAAGAATGGTAGCAAGTGCCCCAAGTGATTTTACAGAGATGGTAGGAATGGGTGTCCGCCTAGAAGAGGCAGTAAGAGAAGGTTGTTTGACAAAGGGAGAAGGATCCGAAAGTGTGAAGAAGCCAGCTTATGGGTTTACAAAGAAGAAAGAAGGGGATACCAATGCTGTTATACAAGAGAGGAGGGTAAACGCTCCTAGAAGGAATTATCAGCGTCACCAGCAAGTTACTTCAGTGACTCCTGTTATGAATACCGCTCTAACTACCGTTGCTTATCAAAGACAGTCCCAACAGGGGAACCAAGGGAATAATCAAAGAAGGGAGAACTATGACCTTATTCCCATGAGTTATGCAGAACTACTACCAGCATTGATTCATAAGAAGTTGGTCCAGACATGACCACCTCCCGTTGTACCATCACTATTACCTTGGTATTACAAAGCAGACCAGACGTGTGCTTTTCATCAAGGAGCACCAGGGCATAGTGTTGAGAATTGTTATCCTTTGAAGATTGAAGTACAAAAGTTGGTGAAGTCTGGAATTCTATCTTTCAAGGACATGAGACCTAATGTGAAGACAATCCTCTGCCCAAGCATGGGGGAGTGAGTTCTGTGAATATGGTGGCCGGTTGTCCAGGTGACTTCCAGATTTTTTGACATTAATTTGGTTAGAGGGGATTTGGTAAAGATGCACGCAGACCTCTGTGAATTCAGCTATTATACACATGACCATGCCGGTTGTGCTGTTTGCAGTACAAATATACAGGGTTGCGAGAAGATAAAGGTTGATTTACAGGAGATGATAGATGAAGGTTTAATCCATATAATCAGGCCTATGGCAGAGTATGAAGAGGAAGTGAATATGGTTTCTAGATGTCCTGGTGAATTCAAATTTTTTGATGTGAAGCATTTGAATGAAGATCTCGTACAGTTGCATGCTACCTTCTTCCGTATTGCTGGTCAGGTGGAACACCAATATGGATCTTGCATAGTTTGCTTTCGAAACCCCCAAGGATGTTCTATTATGAGAGAGGGTGTTCAATTGCTGTTAGACAATGGGACTATCAAGATCACAGGTCAGAGAGATGATTATCACGAGATTGATACGGTTGAAGTTTGTTTGATGGGAGAAGAGTCAGAGGAGGAATATGCCTCCGTGGATGAGTATTTCTCTTCAGACGAAGATTTGTTTGCCGGAAATGGACTTTTGAAGGCTGATTATGTCGAGGAAGGTGTAAATGTAATTGTACCTTGTTTTGGTGCACCCTCTCACCTTGAGGTGGAGTACCATAGCAAACCAGATGTTACCCCATTGGTAATTAGTCTGCCAGGACCTGTTCCCTATAAATTAGATAAGGCTGTGCCTTACAAATACAACGCTACAATCTTGGAAGATGGGGTGGAAGTTCCCATCCAGCCAATGCTAGATGTTGGAAATATAGCTGATAGTAGCAGGGTGACTCGTATTGGTCGTGTGTTTGTGCCGGTTATTCGAAAAGATGTTGTTTCTGGAAAGAAAATTGCTGAGAACGATGAGCCTAAGAAGTTTGCAGGAGAGACTAGTGGGGCTGCATTGGAGAAAGAAGTGGATGATATCTTGAAAATAATTAAAATGAGCGATTACAAAATTGTGGACCAGCTATTACAGACTCCTTCAAAGATATCCATCCTAGCTTATGAATTCCTCCGCTCATAGAGAATCACTGATGAGAGTACTAGACCAAGATTTTGTAGAGAATGACATGCCGTTGGATCAATTCAGCAGCGTAATTGGAAACATTACGTCATGTAAAAACTTAAGTTTTTGCGATGATGAGTTACCAGATGAAGGGAGGAATCACAATCTGGACCTCCACATATCTATGAATTGCAAGAATGATTCACTGTCCAATGTGCTAATTGATAACGGATCCGCGTTGAATGTTATACCGAGAAGTACTCTCATGAAGTTAAAGTATCAGGGAACATCTATGCGCCTGAGTGGCATCATTGTGAAGGCTTTCAATGGGTCAAGGAAATCTGTCATCGGTGAAGTGGACTTGCCCATCCATATAGGACCACGCTTGTTCTTGATAACTTTCCAGGTAATGGACATTATTCCCGCATATAGTTGTTTGCTAGGACGACCACGGATACACGAAGTAGGGGCTGTCACTTCAACTCTGCATCAGAAGCTAAAATTTGTGCATGAAGGGAAGGCAGTGATCATAAATAGGGAGCAAGCGTTGTTGATATCCCATCTATCCTCTTTCAGTATTGTAGAAGCGGATGAGGCTGTTGTTGGAACCCATTTCCAAGCCCTATCCATTGACAACATAAGGAAGAATGAGAATTCTGTGGTTTTGCTGAAGGACGCGCAACAGGTTGTGCGCAATGGTCACAATGCAGTTTGGGGACGACTTGTGGATCCACCCGTGAACAAAAATAGAACTGGTTTGGGTTTCTCTTCGAGGAATGGAAAAGGAGAAAGTATGAAGTTGAAGTCTTCTGTGAACAGTTATCATGATGTTTTCCGCAGCGGAGGCTACCTCCATCTGATTGGTCCTAGAATTAATGTTGTTGAAAAGGATGAAGCAGAGCAGGAAGCACCGAATTATGTGACGCATAGAGTCCGAGTGCAGAACTGGGTCACCATTGATGTTCCTTCTTGCATACATGTTTCAAAGTAATTTGTTTTGTTAATCAGTTTCTTTCTTTTGAAAATTTTTCACTCTGCCCAATGTGGAAGTATCGATGTTGTAGGGCTTATCTATTTGCTATAACTGTAAAGATCATTAATAAAAGTTGTCTTTGCTTCCAAATTATGTCTTCTATTTTCTGCCTTTTTCTTGGGAAATGGTAATAATAAAAAGAAAACCTTTCAAAATAAATAATAACTGAAAATTAATCTGCATGATCACTTGTTATATGTGTGTCAGTTTCTAAAAGCAATCATAAATCCCATGTGCAGATTAATTAAAAAAACCCGTTGAATACAATGACCCTGCACCCTCTCCCAACTTTGAATATCCTGTGTTTGGGGCTGAAGAAGAAGATTATGGTGAGATTCCAGAAGAGGTCTCACGGTTGCTTGAGCACTAGGAAAATATCATTCAACCATACAAAGAGCCTTTGGAAGTGGTTAATTTGGGTTCAGAGGAAGATCTGAAGGAAGTCAAGATTGGAGCATCGTTGCATCCTGATGTAAAGAGCGGGTTGATTGAGCTATTGAAAGAATATATGGATATTTTTCCTTGGTCTTATCAAGATATGCCTTGTCTAGATACAGACATTGTCGAACATCGTTTGCCGTTGAAGACGGAGTGTCCGCCAGTTAAACAAAAGTTGATAAGAACCACCCGAATATGGCATTAAAGATCAAAGATGAGGTCCTAAAGCAGATTAATGATGGTTTTCTTGTGACATCAGTGTATCCTCAATGGATTGCCAATATTGTCCCAGTACCGAAAAAAGACGGAAAAGTCCGCATGTGCGTAGATTACAAAGATCTAAATAAAGCTAGTCCAAAAGATGATTTTCCATTGCCTAACATTGATATGTTAGTGGATAACACAACAAAATTAAAGGTATTCTCGTTCATGGACGGATTTTCCGGGTATAATCAAATAAGAATGGCTCCAGAGGACATGGAAAAAACAACGTTTATCACACCCTGGGGAACATTCTGTTACAGAGTGATGCCCTTCGGGTTGAAGAACGCTGGTGCAACATACCAGAGGACTATGACAACCATATGCCATGATCTGATGCACAAAGAAATCGAAGTATATGTTGATGATATGATTTCCAAATCCCAAACTGAAGAAGGGCATATAGAAGATTTTTTGAAGTTGTTTCAGCGTTTGAGGAAGTATCGTCTCTGCTTGAATCCAAATAAATGCACCTTCGGAGTGAGATCGGGGAAATTGTTTGGTTTAATTGTTAGACAGAAAGGAATTGAAGTTGACCCTGACAAAGTCAAAGCAATTCAAGAAATGCCAGCACCAAAAACTGAAAATAAAGTCAGGGGTTTCCTCAGGTGTTTGAATTATAACTCCAGATTTATTTCCCACATGACCGCAACGTGTGAACCGATATTTAAGTTGTTAAAGAAAGATCAAGGTTGTGTGTGGACGGATGACTGCCAAAGGGCATTTGAAAGTATTAAAGAATATCTGCTTGAACCTCCTATCTGGATCCCTCCCGTAGAAGGAAGACCGTTGATTATGTATCTAACAGTGTTGGATAAATCCATGGGTTGTATTCTGGGACAACAGGATGAAACGGGAAAGAAAGAGTTTTCCATTTATTATCTCAGCAAAAAGTTCACTGATTGTGAGTCGCGGTATTCCATGCTAGAAAAAACATGTTGTGCTTTGGCCTGGGCGGCAAAGCGTTTGTGGCAGTATATGTTGAATCATACCACTTGGTTGATCTCCAAAATAGATCCAATCAAGTATATTTTTGAAAAGCCTGCTTTTACGGGGAGAATTGCCCGTTGGCAGATGTTGTTGTCTGAATATGATATCGAGTACCGCACTCAGAAGGCTATCAAAAGTAGTGTGTTGGCAGATTACCTTGCTCACCAGCCGGTGGAAGATCATCAGTGTGCAGAATATGAATTCCCCGATGAAGATGTGATATTCTTGAAAGTGAAAGATTGTGATGAACCATTGCCCGAGGAGGGCCCCGACCCTGAATCTCATTGGAATATGATATTTGATGGAGCTGTGAATGCTTATGGTAAAGGAATTGGTGCTGTGATTGTTACTCCTCATGAATTGCACATTCCTTTTACTGCAAGGTTAACATTTGATTGCACTAATAATATGGCAGAATATGAGGATTGCATCATGGGTCTTGAAGAAGCTATTGATCTCAGAATAAAAATTCTAGATGTGTATCGTGATTCAGCATTGGTAATAAATCAGATTAAAGGGGAATGGGACACTCGTCACCCTGGCTTGATCCCTTACAAAGATTATGCTAGAAGATTGCTACCCTTCTTCAATAAAGTTGAATTCCATCACATTCCTAGGGATGAAAATCAATTGGCAGATGCTCTGTCAACTCTGGCTTCCATGTACCAAGTAAATGCTTGGAATGATATACTCCGAATTACAGTTTGACGGCTCGATAGGCCCGCTCATGTGTTTGCGACAGAGGAGGTAGCAGATGAAAAACCTTGGTACTATGATATCAAGCATTTTCTTCAGACTCAGGAATACCCGTTTGGTGCGTCAAAGAAAGATAGAAATACATTGAGAAGGTTGGCAGGCAGTTTCTTCCTCAGCGAAAATGTGTTATACAAGAGGAATTTTGACATGGTCTTGCTCAGATGCGTGGATAGACACGAAGCAGACATGTTGATGCATGAGATCCATGAAGGTTCAATTGGCACTCATGCTGATGGACATTCAATGGCTAAAAAGATGCTAAGGGCAGGTTATTATTGGTTGACGATGGAATCTGATTATTACAAATTTGCAAAGAAGTGCCATAAATGCCAGATTTACACAGATAAGATCCATGTGCCTCCGACACTTCTCAATGTGATTTCCTCCCCATGGCCTTTCTCTATGTGGGGTATTGACATGATTGGGATGATAGAACCCAAAGCTTTGAATGGGCACCATTTTATCTTAGTAGCAATTGATTACTTCACCAAGTGGGTGGAGGCTGCATCCTATGCCAATGTTACTAAGCAGGTGGTTGTGTGCTTCATTAAGAATAACCTTATATGTCGGTATGGTGTGCCAAGCCGAATTATCACTGACAATGGCTCGAATTTGAACAACAAGATAATGACAGAACTGTGCGAAGAATTCAAGATTGTCCATCACAATTCATCTCCATACAGGCCTAAGATGAATGGAGTTGTTGAAGCTGCTAATAAGAATATCAAGAGAATTATCCAGAAAATGGTTGTTACTTATAAGGATTGGCATGAAATGCTTCCTTTTGCTTTGTATGGATATCGAACATCTGTTTGCACTTCAACAGGAGCAACCCTGTTTTCTCTAGTTTATGGAATGGAAGTTGTACTCCCTGTCGAGGTAGAGATACCCTCGTTGCGTGTGATAATGGAAGCCAAATTGACAGAGGCTGAATGGGTTCAGAACAGGTTTGACCTATTGAATTTGATTGAAGAGAAGAGAATGACAACTTTGTGTCATGGGCAGTTATATCAGAAAAGAATGAATAAAGCATTTGACAAGAAGGTCAAACCTCATGAATTCAGAGAAGGCGACCTCGTGCTCAGGAAGATCATGTCTTTCAACGCTGATTCTAGGGGCAAGTGGACTCCTAATTTTAAAGGCCCGTATGTTGTCAAGAAAGCCTTCTCTGGTGGTGCATTAATTCTTGAAACTATGGATGGCGAGGAGTTCCCACGTCCCATGAATTCTGACGTAGTCAAGAAATACTTCGCCTAAAGAAATAAAAGAACAACTCTCTAAGTTGAAAACCCGAAAGGGCGGCTTAGGCAAAAAAGAGCGTCTCGGTAGGCCGAAAACCCGAAAGGGCGGTCTAGGCAAAAATTAGAGACATAAACAGAATAAATTTCCCGCTAAGTTGAAAACCCACAAGGGCAGCTTAGGCAAAAGTTAGGGATTTTTCTTGGCAAGTAACTACGTCAGACAAGACTTGATCGTTGAAGTAACAATCTTCTCGGATCCTCACCATACTTCAACAAAAGCTGCTGCTCAGGACTTCAAAAGTTATTAGGGGGAATAGTGGTCATTGTATCTAAATGTATCTTTTCCATTATGTATTACCATTTCCCAAACTTTGTAATCATCCATAGATTCTCTCCATTCGCAGACTACCATTCTATTAATGAAATTCGAGCTTTTGCCTAACTTTTTGTGTTCTTATTTTTATTTAGCTTGCAAAGACATCATTTATTGCTGATAATAACTGTTAAAGCAAAATGATTAAAAAGCAAAATTAACTTTTCAAAAAGAATAGATCTTTACCAATTCAATTTACTTTGGGATTTGTGATGAAATAATGACAACAAGAATGGTGGTCCCAAGAATGAACAAACTCCAGTTGTTGTAAGAATATTTACTCCCTTCATGAAATTTTTCTCAGGTCATTTTGCTGGTGTGCGCAATCCTTGTGTGTTTATCAGATAGTTAAAGACAATACCAGTGGGTACAAGGTGCAGTATTGGGTTTGTGACCCCACTATCACCAGCCAAGTCTTGTTTCTTTTCGGGTTTGCGTGATCAGAAGTCTCCGTCTCAGTTTCCCCAACAAGTTTTCCCTCATATGATGAAAGTATTGACTTCTTGATTTCCCAAGAAGGTTATCCCAGGGCATATCTTGTTTGGAATGAGCATTCGTGATGAAAGTTTTCTCCGAGGAGTTAGACTTGAATTCCCCAGTAAAGTTTGGTTGTGTCGGCATCAGTCTGCTTTATTTGAGGCTGGTCTCGCAAATCTCCAATAGGCATGTTGCTTTTTAGAAAAACCATTTTCTCCGATGAAACTGTAAGAAGGATGTTCTATCCCGATATTTGTTTGATTTGGCTACATCTGAATTATGTTTCTCCTCAATAAAGTTAAGGAAGGCAATGGGTTTGGTTTCCGCAGTTGCTTTTACTTTTCTTGGATTGATCTTTCTGGTTAAATTTTAGCCCGATGTTGTTAGTACCTGAGGCGGTTTTGTTTGTTTGTACTGGTTATGTATCCTTTTACCAGCATATGCACGATAGCACTCATACATTCATACATACATCATGCATAACTAAAAACCATCGTTCATTAGCATTGTGTTCTGACCTTTCCTGCAGTGCTCTTTGCTTAGTTGATTTTGGTTTTCCCTCTTGAGTTTATTTCTCAAAATATGAATCTGCACTGGCCATCTTGCTCCAGTTTATTTATGAATTGGATTTATGGATCTCTGAAAACTTAGAGTTTTGGTTCGTGCATTTATTTTGCACAGGAAGACTTTATCTCCTCGGCAGGGATATCGTGGCATGTCCCCGGGAAGTCATATTGCTATTCCCAGAAAGTCATTTCTCTTTGCAGTTCCCCTAGACAATAAGTGGAAGTCTCTTTATTTGAGACAGATTACGCATTACCCTTTCCAGGCAGATTTCCTTGGTTAAAGAAGAAGTTGAGACCCGTTCTTGGCAAAACACCAGAATCTTGGGAAACTTGATATATTTTCTCTTTCTACCTTCAGTGAACATTGGTAATACATCGGCAGTGAACGTCGGTGTTTGTTTTTTTTTTGCTATCTTCAGTGAACGTTGATAGTTCATTGTCAGTGAACGGCGGTGATATGGTATATTTTCTCTTTCTACCTTCAGTGAATGTTGGTAATACATCGGCAGTGAACGTCAGTGTTTGTTATTTTTTGCTATCTTCAGTGAACGTCGATAGTTCATCGTCAGTGAACGGTGGTGATCTGATATATTTTCTTTTTCTATCTTCAGTGAACATTGATAGTTCATCGTCAGTGAACGGCAGTGATATGATTTTCTCTTCCTACCTCCAGTGAACGTTGGTAGACCATCGGCAGTGAACGTCGATGCATGTTATCCTCCTCTCTGATTTTTTTCTTGTGGTTTACCAGTGATTTATTTTCCTGTTGGAATTTCTATTTTGTTGCTACATTTCATGTTGCATCCCCAATACTACTTTGTGTCTTTTTGTTCCATTCATATGCATTCATATGCATAAATGTTTGCATGGCATCTTAGGGCCAAAAACAGGGTTTGTTTTATATTTAAGTATCTTCGATCACGTCGACACGAAGATTTTTAACCTTCGTATCTCCGGATAGAAGAAACTTAAATAAGGGCAGCTGTTGTACCCCAATTTTTGCCCCTAAGATCCCTTCATCATACCATATTGTTTCATTCACCACAAAATCACATTAGGACTTTTGGTTCTTCTCCCTACCTTTGGCCTTACTCTTTGAGGAGTTACCAAGCACCTTGACTTGCTTTCTTTGGTGAACACGGATATTTTGCTTTGATTTTCTCTCTAAATTAACAAATACAATATTGGTTTGTCTTACTTGTTAATAATGTAGGTAAAGGAAATTAGGATTAGCAAGTTGTATCATGGGTTCATGAGTTTATTTCCATGCCCTAGTCAAAGCTTGAGAAATCCAAACCTCACCAATGAAGTTGTTTTGAAATTGGTATGGAAGTGGTTTTAGTGGATATGAATCCTCATCCTCATCCTCAACAAATTCTATTCACAAAGGAAGAATATGGGCACAAAAAGTTTGTTCAAACTTGGCAAAGTTCCACCAAGCTTTCTCTTGATCTAGAAGCTAGGGTTTTGGACTTCAGAGGGGCATATCTTGCTCATCTTTTGATATTTTTGAGTGATTCAAAAAAAATTATTCTCTTCAAAGAGTTACCAACAAATAACTTCAAAATTTCCAAGGATTTTTCATGTGGAAGGAACTTGATGAAGAAGAAAGATTACAAGTCACCCAGATAAATCCCCATTTTTCCATATGTGACTTCAAATGGTCATAACTTGGTCAATTTTTATCACCTTGAGCCCATTATTTTTTCATGATGATCCTAATGATGTGTACTTCATGCCTTCTTCTATGTGAAAAGTGAAAAAATGGATGGAAGTTTCCTTGAGAATGCAAAAGATTATAGGTCATTTCATGATTTTTGGCCAACTTCAACAAGTCATAACTTGCTCAATTTTTGGAGATTTTATGTGGTTCAAATTGCAAAATGTCATTCAAGAGGTCTACTCCATTACATATGTTTTGATCAATAGCAAATTCTAAGTGGAAGGCCATGTTTGGATGCAAAGGATTATAGGTCATTTTTAAAGAAGAAATTGAAATATTTCTAAGTATTGAAAGTCAACTATTTTTCTTCAACTTTGACTCCATGTAACTTTCATCTCAAGCATCCATTTGATTCCATTCTTTTTCCATTGCAAAGCTTGTTACCTCATCTTTCCAAAGCATCAATAATTTTTCCCTAAGACTCCTTGAGGTGGAAATGCCATTGGATTGAACTTGGTAACTTGGAACTGAAGTCTCACCATAAGTCATAATTTGAAATCCATGTTTTGGCCTTTAAACATAAAATTAGCACGCGTTTGTGATCTAAACATGTTTAACCAAGTTGCCAAAGTGGATTAGAGCCTTGAAACGCAAGGATTTGATAAGTTTTGATGCAAATCAGATCACACTTTGCTCGTGTACCAGGTTCACACGATTTCCCTCCAATTTGCATCATTCCACACACTTGAACATTCCATTTGATTCCCTATAAACAGAGGGTCATCCCCTATTCAATTTCCCAAGTTTAGATAGTCAGAATCACCCTGACAAACTTGCTTCACAACTCAGAATTCAGCTACTTCGAATCCTATTCTCAAGCCTTTTTCAATCCATTTTTCCATCAATTCACCTTCCTTGATCTTCCCTGAACCTAACCATACAATTACATTCAAGAATCGTGCCCTACATTTCCCCATAGAAGTCCAGTTTCATAGCTCTGTAACTCAACTTCAATAGGTAGATTCCTTCATCAATTCTTCAAAACTTTGGTATCATTGTGTTGCTCTCATTACCCTGGTTCTAGTCGCAACGATCACTTTCATCTGGAAGCACATTTTTACCATGAATTTTCAAATCCCCTTTCAAAAATTTCTTTCCAAATTGCTTGAGTTACAGTTTATATAAATTTGTCGCGAAGGTGTGGTTGTCTTCGTCTTGAAGAGACGAAGCGAATGGCATATGTCCGAGCTTCTAATTTTACAGTTGGAGAGACCTACAATTCGTGAGGGCTGGAGGTCGAAGATGACCAACGTGTCATCTTCCAACCAATGAAAGCGTGACATTTGTTATTTTCAAATTCTGATTTATTTGATGATCCTGTACATTATTCAGTAAAGACCATGATATGCACAGCGCGTCAGATCCTTTGGATTTGATTACTAACGCGTTTTGACTCTCATCTAATGGTCCACATCTTTTACTTTTATTTACTTTTTTTGATTTTTATATTTTAATTGTTTTAAATTTCAAAAATCATAGAAAATTCTTTTTTAGTCCAAAAAATCTGAAAAACTTATGAAAAATATTTTTGATTATTCTCTTTCTGATTTTTATTTTTTCGCAATTTGTTTTTGTGTTTTGGTATTTTTTATGAGTTTTACACTTATTTGTTTGTTTAAAATGTTTAAAAATACTTTTACACATTTTTAAATTCTGAAAAAATTATGGAATGATCCAATGATATTGTGACAAATATTGGTGACCTTATTTTATTTTTGTTTCTGACTTCACTATTTTTTACCATTTTTTGTTTACTATACCCATTTATTTTAATTTTAAACATAGTTTCTAACTTTAAAAAATTACCAAAAAATTTGTAAAATTACTTGGCCCTTTTTTCTGATTTTTCTATGGTTTTACTTTTCATTTCTTGATTAATTTGAACATTGTTGATATTTTTCTCATTATTTTCTATTTTTAAAACATTTTTAAAATCCTTTTTTTTTGTATTTTAAATGTATTATTATTTTGTGTTTATTTTCTGGCTGTCTTGGGTTGATTTTTTTATCATGGCTTTATTAACATCATTGGATCCATGGTGTTGAGTTTAACTCCACAAAAAATGGATGAATGATTTTAATAATAGTTTGATTAAATATTAATTCAAATGTGGTTTTTTTTTCTTTTTTATCCTAAATCCCCTTCATCCCATCCCCTTCTCATTGCACTAAATGTTTTTGGAGCATGATCTCTATATCATGTCTCAAA
Organism: Vicia faba; assembly: GCA_948472305.1. Lineage (NCBI taxonomy): Eukaryota > Viridiplantae > Streptophyta > Magnoliopsida > Fabales > Fabaceae > Vicia > Vicia faba. The sequence continues at coordinate 1,705,652,885 of OX451737.1, read as the reverse complement.
ATAAATGGTGTATAAATTGCTATTGACCAGCCTCAAAATAGGTGCGACTTCTATATAAGTCCACTTACGATTGCTTAACATAGTGCTAAATTTTGTCCTGATTCGAATAAATGATCATTCGTGGCCCAAACTTATGTTTGCAAGCCCGAGTATGTTAATTTGATCTCTTTGATCCAATAACCTTGAGATTCATTGTGTGGAGGCTTTGGTTCTACCAATCCTCTAATGGATCTACAACACCTTTGGTCAACGCGAATCACTTAAACATCGCTGATCATTAAATGATACTCATAAGGATTCCAAATGGATGATATACTTGACAAAAAGCAAATGTAACTTGTTGTGTGGAGGCTTTGGTTCTACCAATCCTCTAATGAGTTCCAAATGCAAGTTTCAAGATGATCATCCAACTAACCACTAATTAGTGACTTGTTTTACCTTATGCTTTTATTCTTTTTTATGCTTTATGTACTATTTACTTTTAGCATTTACATTTCATGCCATTTTCCTCTTTGCTCATTTGAGCATTTATTTTCTTGCCATTTTTACTTTGCTCACTTGAGATTTTCTTTCTCTTTTCCTAAGATACTTAATAATCAACTTAAACCCTAAAAAACTCTTAATGGTACTTGGAATATTTGGTTACTATCCTTGGCATGATGGAGCAGTGGACTTTTCTTGGACTTAGGATTAGAAACCTTGGCCTATCTTGGATACCTTGTGGTCTTATCTGATTATTTTTGTCTGGAGCTCTTGAGGTTTACCTCAAGACATTGGGTTGCTTGTTTGTTTTTGTGTGCAGGTTTTTGTGATTACAACCTCCGTTTGTAATATGGAATTCACCCGTACACAGCCGTTACCCTGCCCAATTTTTGTGAAGACTTAATATATTTGAAGAGGTTTATCTATCTTTGCTTGCTTGGTTTCAATCCAAAGAATGAGAATTTTATCTTGGCTCATAATGTCAAGCTTTGGCTTCTTGTTAGATAGATGGTCCTTATCCTTAGCTTTTACCTTATGTTTTAGGATAGCCTATTCTTCTCCTCCCATCTTCTTTAATTTCAAAATCTTCTCCCTCCTTTTGAAACCCTTCTTGTTTTATTAAAACTTGAACCACTTTCATAATAAACTTGGGCTTATACCCATGCATTTTAAAAAATCTTTTCATAAATAAACTTCAATCAATTTAATAATACTTTGACACTTTTTGTGAGAAGACTAAAAGTCAACCAATCTCATTTCAAACCATTTTTCCACTTTGTTTTTTACCTTTAAAACTTTTCTCAAAAGGTTAGACTCTTGTCAATCCTTGTAGTGATGCAAACAACTATACTTCTACAATATGTAGTGAAGAGAGATATTTTCCACTTGGGTGTTGAGTGAGGCATTGTTGATTTTAAAATCCAAGCCATATCCTCCACTTTGAGATGATGCAAATTCTCCTTTCTCATGATTGTGGGTAGTAAGTATGTTTTCCACACGGACAATGACAATGATGTCTTGTCTCTTAAAATTAACCAACACACTTGTGTTTCAAACTTTTTAAAGAGGAACTATGTGTACCCTGATCCCCTATTTCACGAAAGGTGGTACGTAGGCACTAAAGGTTTTCAACCGTGGCGGGTGCAAAAATCATAAAAAATATATTTCTTTTCTCACCTCCACCATCCATTTCATATATAACACCTTTTTTATAGACAAAATATACAGATTTTACAAAGAGGTTCCTGCGGAGTACCGTAGATGTTTAGGGTGCTAATACCTTCCCTTTGCATAACCAACCCCCTTACTTTGAATCTTTCCCCCTTTTTGGGTAATTCACTCTTTTCCCATTCCTTTGGAAACAATAAAGTGCGGTGCCGATTTTTATTTTGATTTGTACAAAGTCTAGCCAATCCAATGGCTTAGTCTTGAACATTTCTACCGCTACAATATCATTTTTGGATCCACTAAACCTTCTCTGGGAAGAGAATTTGCTAAGTGCATGCAGGCAGAGTTTGAAATGAGCTTAATGGGGGAACTCAAATTCTTTTTGGGAATTCAGATAAACCAAACTCCATAAGGAACTTACATTCATCAGAGCAAATATGTCAGAGAACTTATGAAGAAATTTGACCTCTCAGAATGTAAGCCCTCAAAGACTCCAACGCATCCCACGTGCATTCTGGAAAAGGAAGAGGTAAGTAAAAAGGTAGAACAGAAAATCTACAGAGGTATGATTAGATATCTCCTTTATCTGACGGATTCAAGGCCTGATATTTTATTCAATGTTTGCTTATATGCTAGATTTCAATCAGATCCTAGAGAGTCTCACTTAACAACAGTTAAGCGAATTTTCAAGCACCTGAAAGGTACTACTAATCTGGGTTTGTTTTATAGAAAATCCAATGAATACAGCTTAGTAGGATACTGTGATGCTGACTTTGCTGGAGACAAAGTAGAGCGTAAAAGAACTTTTGGAAGCTGCCAGTTTCTGGGAGACAATCTGATCTCATGGACCAGCAAGAGACAGTCCACAATAGAATTGTCAACAGTAGAAGCTGAATACATAGCAGCTGCTGGATGTAGCACTCAAATGCTCTGGATGAAAAGTCAACTTGAAGACTTCGTCATATTTGAGAGTAACATTCCTATCTTCTATGATAACACTTCTGCCATATGTCTCTTTAGAAATCCCATTTTGCATTCTAGAGCGAAGCATATAGAAATAAAACATCACTTTATTAGGGATTATATTCAGAAAGGAATTCTTACTTTGAAATTTATTGACACAGACCATCAATGGGCTGATGTATTTACAAAACCCATTTCTGAAGATAGATTCAATTTTATTCTGAAACATCTCAGCATGAAATTGTGTCTAGAATAAAACGTTTTATTTGCATATCCTAAACCTCAGAACTTTATTGTTTTATGTGAACATCTGATCAACTTGTCTTCAGAAGTTAGAAGTACAATTGCCTCAAAATCTATCTATGAAGATCTGAACGTTTCATTTCAGAGGATAGAGGCGTGCAGTTCACACAATCAAACATTTGTCATCCTCTCACAAGCTACCTTCTGAGGCTGAACACGCGTTCAAATTCTGAAGGGTCCAAGGCTCTGATTGGATGCATTGAGACATTTGTCATTGGTAACTGTTCAATATCTCTATAAATCCCCTAATTTCAGGTGTCATTAATTCAATATAATCATTACTTATTTTTCTCTTTCTTACTGATTATGTTTTCTAAAGAACTTATATAAACTCAATTTACTATTTCATTCATTCACGTTTTACCATCTTCAATATTCTCTCTTGTTCTAGTTTCTTTTTCAAAAAACCCTTCCATCAATTTTCTTCAAACAATCCGTGTGAACAATGGAATCATCATCAAGTATCAAGAATCTCAACAATGCTCCTGATTCTTCATCAACTGAACAGTATGAAGAGCCCATTAGAAAGCTATTCACTCCGGTTGACAACCTTGAAGTTCTATGTGAATTGATCGTTGATTTTGAAAGCTTACAAGAAAATGGGTTTAATTTGTATGAAGATGTAACTGCACAGGGATGGAACAGATACTTTGATCGTCTGTTGGGTCCAACTTTTCCCATTCTTGTTAAATAGTTTTGGATTCATGCTACCTCATCCAACCACCAGGTCACATCATATGTTATGAGGAAGAAGATAGTGATTAGAGAATATTTGATTGGGAAACTCATTGGATACAATGGCGATGGAGTCAGATGCATTGATATGGATGATAAGTGCTCTGACCTAAAACCTATTGCTAGGGAAATCTTCACTTCTGGACAGCCATCCAGCAAGATCAGAGACTTGAAGGACCATTACAAAATCTGGGCTAGAATAATTCTTGGATGTATCAATCATAAGAAGCCTACAAACTCCCTTGATTATATCAATATTGATAAGCAGTTTCTGATTTACTTCATTGCAAAGAAGACCAAGATAAACCTTCCACATTTGCTCTTCAACCATATCAGAATAAGTGTGAAAGAGACAAGAGAAGAAGAAAGAACTAAGAGGGATTGGATTCCTCTAGGAAGATTGATTTCAGATATTCTAATAGAAAATAGGCTGATAGAACATCTAATAGAGGCTCAAGAAATCAGTACTCTGGAAGCAACTGTTGGAAAACCTTTAAATGCCAAGAATCTGAAGAAAATGAAGATTATTAAGAACATTAAGAAGAAACCAACAATTGCTTCTCATGAGGTCATCACTTCTAGTAGAATCCCTTTGAAGGATTTTCCACTATTTTCTGAGATAGATGCCTCTCCAAAGATTATAGTCAGATACCTTGAAGCTTGCAAGGCTGATGGGACTATTCCAGAAATCAACATCCAAGATCTGCACAAGCCAGCTCCAGAGGTTGTGCTAAAGAAATCCAGAAAGAGGAAGGCAGCAGGAGGAGGATCCTCTCAGAGGACACCCAAAGCTGCGAAAAAGAAAGGTAACCCTTCCTTTGTTTCTGTTGTAGAATCAATAGCTATTCCAGCATCTGGAACCATTCCCCCTCAACAAACAGAAAATCCTTCACCCCAAACATTTGAGGATTTTGACATAGAGTTTGACCCATCTGTAACTCTTGGAAATTTCTTGAATGAACCTCACTCCCCCAATCCAAATCCAAATCCAGAACAACATCAACCAGAACTTGCTAGAGTTCTATCTGATATTGAACTGTTTGATCAAGACTTTTCCTCACCACTCCCAGAAAATCCAAACACTCAACCTCAACAACCATAAAATCCACAACCACACTCCCCTCAACTAGAAAATCCACAACCACACTCTCCCTAACCAGAAAATGAAAACCCTCTCACTCCTCAATCTGAAAACCCATCTTCTGAAATACCTGAACCAGAAATTCAACATGCTACCGCAAACCAATCAGAAGACTCCCTTTCAGACTCTGATACCACTATCCCAATTCCTGGGATAACAGAACCTCTTACGGTTCATTTACCTCTCTCCATTCATGATATTCCAGAAATACCTTCACCATATGAATCCACTCCACCAAACACCCCTCACTCACCAATCCTGATTTCTGACTCTTCCACTCCCTCACCTATCAACCATCCAGCTGACAACCTCGGACTTGTCATTGATCTACAAGTGCTAGACCAACTAGCTTCCACCTCAAACAAAATTTCCACCCTCAAACCTAAACCAACCTCAACCAAATCAGATGTTGGTAAGAATCTGTTGATTTTTGAAACAGAAATACAAGGGATTACTTCTTTGAAGCAAGCAAGTCAAAATATTTCTAATCCGGCTGCTTCTGATTCTCTGTGGGAAAGATTCAGAAAATGGCTCAACTCTGAAACCTAGAAGCTGAAAGAATTGAGCTATGAAAGGGCTCAGCAGAACTTCAGTGATCAGCTGAGAGCCTTCAAAGATCAAGTTCTGAGCCAATGGGACAAGAAAGAAATTCTTCTGCTGGATAATGCTCCCTAGAAAGAGCAACCTTCAGAAGCCACTGAACCAGATTCTTTTAGTCACCCTCTGACTACTGCTCCAGAAAAGGTGATTGCAACAGAAGAAGTTGTTCAATCAGAAGAGGCTTCAGAGTGTTCTGAACGACATGCAACCCTTGAAGATACACCAGCTTCGTCTCTAGTCATGTAAACTCTGGAAGAGTTGAAGAAGGAGAATGCCTTAATCCATGCCAAACTGGATAAGCAAGAGGACACAAAAAAAGAGATCAAGGATATACTGGATAAACAAGAAGATACAACAAAATAAATCAAAGATATTATGGGAAAGCGGGAAGAATCAAGCACTCAGATTAAGAGCTTGTTGGAAGCTTTGTTCACACGTCTTCCCCCTCCTTATTAGATTTTCTTTAAATGTTTATCTGTATTTTTATTTTTCACCTTATCCTCCTTGTTTCTGAAAATTTTCATTGAATTATTGTTGTACCCCAAAATTTTCCCTCTCATTTCTTCAACATTTTCTCACCACAAGACTCTTGAACTCAAGATCAGGTTAGGGTTTGCTCTGCTCAAGACTCCTCCTTGCACTGTTGACCCAAATTAGGGTTTGAGTTTGCACAAAGATGTTTTGACCTAAAATGCCCAAAATGACTTTCATGCTTCATATTGGACTCACAAGTTTATCTATACCAAGTCTCAAACCTTGATTCCAATCTTTGCCCAGTCAATTGGACAGTTGACCTAGAAATCAGCTGTATTGGGGAAAAAGTCAACTGTGGTCAATTGACAGTCCAACCTCATGATTTTTGACCCACATCAACATTATGAACTCATATGAACCATTTGGTCAAGTTTGGATCACAATTCCACAAGAAATTTGATCAGATCACCAAAAGGGCAAAATGGTCATTTTTAGGGTTTTGACTGCACAAAGGCAATTTTTGACTGTTTGACCTAACCAATGGCAAACCAAGCTCACATATGGCCTCAATGAATCAATGGCATGGTCTTGACACATTCAACAAGTTCAAAGGATCCCAAATGCACAAGATTGACAGATGAATTTTTCAGTCAACTGATCAAAATTTGACTGTATACTGAAAAGTCAAACTTTGACTTTTTGGTCAAAATTAAGTGCCAAGATTCATTTTTCATCAAGACATGTAAAATTATGAAACTTGTTCATCAAGAAACCAAAAATTGCAAATTAGGGTTTAGAATGAGAAAATTTCATAACTTAGAATTTTTCTAAGTTATGAAACTTCCTTATTTTTTCCTAACTTTGTCCCATTTTTTCATCAAGATACATTTGGATTCAAACAAAACCCAAAACATGAAAGTTATAGTCCATTTCAAAATATACAACTTTGATTCACAAATTTTCCTCAAAAGAATCTTGTAGCTCAAGTTATGATTTTTGGAACAAGGATGCAAAACATTCTTAACTTAGAAATTTTTTGACCTATTTTAGGCAGGATTTTTGCCCAACTTCATGGCCACTTTTCATATGCTTCCACTTGGAATTTCAACTTGCATTACAAAGATGGATTGTAATACATATTCCAAGATTTCCAAATTGTCCAAGAACTTCTCAAACACCCTTGTGGTTAGGGAGAATCGAATTTGCAAAGTTGGGCAAAATCCACTTTTGTTCTTGACCAATGCATGTTCATACACTTTGCATTTTCAAACTCAGCTTGCACAAACTAGATTACAGGCCTCTAATCTTTCTCACACTCAATAATTTAATGCATATCCTTTGTGTTCAAGCCTTATTTTGTGTGTTTAGCCATTACATGCAAAATTAATCCATATATGGAAAAATCACATTTTCCATTTTGATAAAGAAGTGCTTTATGTCAAATTCAGAAATCAAAGAGGTACAAGCCAGATCTTTTGGGCACAAGTTTATGGACAAATCCCACTGATCAAGAACCAAGTTTGCAGCATGCTTGAGGGGACTGTAGTAGCCTATAATCCAACTTGACAATCTTTGCTTAGATAAGAAGAAACATTGCAAAAGATATACCACATTCACTTCCTGCAAGCACAAGCAAAAAACAAACTTCATGAACACTTTCCAGACATCAAACCAAGTTTGAAACACGACCAAACCATCCCTCAAACCTCCTCATTTACAGAAACACCTTCTTGCTGCAAAAACAGAGTCCCTTCTGCAACTTGACTTCCACAAACACTTCCACTCGTGCGTTTTGTCCAAAGCTTGTTCAAACAGACTCCCTACCATCCATTGAAGCTATTCCAAGCATTGAATTTGAACTGTAACATCCATAACCAAGGTTGCCATTTTCACTTTTCATTGTTGCAGGTTGACTTCCATAGCTTGATTCATAAGGATTCAAGGCACACCAAGCATAGGAGAAGGTTCCTGGGACCTCAAACAAGTTGTACAAGTCCTCAAACACCATTGAAGTTGGCCATATTACTCTGTTCGAGTCAAGATGAGACATGTAAAATGTGAACTTCTATCTCTCTATCCAAGCATATTTAGGCTTAAGTTTGTGAAGAAAGTATGTCCTACTCATGGCCCTGAAGCCACCCATATACTTACTTTTCATTTATGTTGTGTGTGCTGAGAGAATTTTGAACCTGAACATTGGAAAAAACTTATGTCAGGAATTGGGGGAGAAGAAATTCTCTCTCATTTCTGAGAGTTAGAACAACTTTTTTATATGTATGAACTCGTGATTTAATGCTCTATATTGTTCATGTTGTGAGTTTTGGCTAAAAATCAAAGAATCAGGAAGTTTGAATCAAGCATGGAGGGCGCGCGTTTTTGACAGAAATGGTTGGAGGTTGAAGACAAGCCCCTTGGGCTGGGCCTGAGTTATTTTTTTCTGTTTACACCACTTTTTTCATTTTGCACCCCCCTGGCCCATTGTGTGTTTTTTTAATTATTTTTGACTTTTTTTTTCTGACTTATTATTTTTTGCTCAAATATAAAAAATATAAAAAATATTTTTCCACCCATTTTTGCATTTATTTGGAATTTATTTGTTTGATTAAACTTATATATATATAAATCAATATATTTCTTTTATTTAAAACACAAAACAATAATACAAAAAAATATATTTTTAGTTATTATTTTTTATTTTGCATTTTTGAAAACATTTTCTAAAAATATACTCTTTTAGTAAATAATTAATATTTTTATTTTTGTACATATTTAGTATATTTAAATATATATAATATAAATACTTGTATATTTATTAAGATATTTAGGATAAAAATATGAAAATAAAACATTTTTATTTCTATTAATATATGACATCAAAAATACTTTTTCTTTACAATATACTTCTTTTTTTATTTTTTGTATATAATTAATAAATATTGTATATAATATAATTAATAAATGCTATTTATTTAGAAAACTAGGGTTTTGCCCTAAACCATGAAAATATCCAAAAAAATTGACTTTTTATTTTTGTTTATATTTCATATGGAAAATACTTTTACATACATAAAAAAAACATTTTTATGCATAATACATTTTGCATATTTATTATATTTGTCTTAATATTGTACAATTTTAATACTTGTATATTCAATTTGGATGTAATAGTTCTAGATTTAATTTCTTACTAATTATCCCCCATTTGAACATTTGTACCCCCATCCCCATAATTATGTTGTAATAATCTAGGACTTTAAATTCTGCATTTTAAAGCTTTCTAATTATGCCATGATAGACCTAGGGTTTGTATGCAAAATCAACCAACAAATAGCTTGACTAATGCAAAGACAAAAAAGCATGAAAATGGACAACATTAATCACACTTGCACCCTTAGGGTTACTCCACTTGTTGCCTTTAATAATGGGTCATGTTGCATGTTGAATGTCTTTGGCAAAACAAAACAATTCAAATGATCATAGTCCCTCGATGACGCTTTCTCAAGTTGCCTAAAAAATGATCAAGTCCCTTGAAGGAAAAATTGCCAAAGACACTTAGCACCATTGTATTCATGGTCTAAACGATGACCCGCGCCCGTCCCGTTAACATCCTAACACAAGATTGTCCACCAAATACAATGGTGGAATAATACTGTTAAAAGGGTTAAAACATAGGAAAAATCTTTGAGAAATTTAGGGTAGATAGCTCTTGGTTACTTGACCAACTTGCAAAACAAATCCTTGCCATTTTTCAAAACACACATCACAACACACTTTCAAAACAACTTTCAAAAAACATTGAAAATTTTTCAAAAGACAAATACACCTTTGTATACATTCAAACATGGATCATTACAAAGGTTGCCACAACAAATGGCCTCTTTTCAAAACCTCTTTCAAAAACACACACAAAGCACCATTTGAAACAATTGAAAGCACCATTGAAAATGCAAGGCAAGTGATCTAAGCAAGTACCTAAGAGCCCATGGATAACCATGGATAGAAAGGGTGCTAATACCTTCCCTTTCTATAATCTACTCCCCGAACCCAAGAAAACATCTCAAAGGTTTTTGCTGTGCTTTTTAACCTTTCCTTAGGATAAAATAAAAAGTCGGTGGCGACTCTTGCTAAACCGAAACATTTGCGAAAACAAACGCAAAACCCAAGTCAGTTCTCCCACCGTATCACAATTATGTTTTCAATATAAATCATCTTTTTGACTCTGATTATATTGCTTTTTGATACTTGACAAAAAGGGGGAGAAAGTAAGATATTTTCAATAACACTATACTGGGACAAAGTCTCAAACATTCTGAATATCTTAACCTCTATGTTTTTCTGAAAAGCTTGAACAGGAACATATTCTGATAAGGACAAAAGGAGATGCATCAAAAGCTCTGACGAGAAGGAACTTTAGGGAAGCAACTCATCTCTATCTGAGTAATTAACTCAGGGGGAGACTCTCCTAAAGCTTTTTGTTCTATATTTTTCATTGAAAATCCTAGTTTTTGTCATCATCAAAAAGGGGGAGATCGTTAGAACATAGTTTGATTCTATAACCCTTAATTAGAGTTTTAATGATAACAAACACAAAGAACAAATATGCACTCTAAATTTGTGTTATTTTGTATGCAGAAGTTCGGACCGAAACAACATCAGAAATTAAGCTACAGAAGCTTTCAAGATGAGGTAATCAGAATCTGCGCTGAAGAATGATGATCAGAATCTACGCTGAAGTGAAGAATACTCTGATTGTGAACATAAGTTTAATATACCATCATATCCTCACATCTCTGAGTCATCAATGTTCTGAAGCAATTGCAGCATGCAAGATTCTAAGTTCTGAAGCGTTACTTTTCATTTAAGACAGCATCATATGCAACGACTTCATTCAGGAAAGAATCTTCTCAATATGGAAATAGCACTGAACATCCATTATCACGCTTTATATTGGACAAGATTTCCACACCTATATAAACAAGCTTAGAGGACAAATTGTTTACGATTTTGACACGCAACTGCAAATACCTCTCAAATGCTGCAATCTTACATATTCATATATACGCTCAAAATTATGTAAAATATCACAGTAGTGATACAGTTTTTGTAAGGAAAAAAAACAGTACACAATTGATTATTTTATCTTGATTAGGCTAGTTTTCCTTGAGATAAACCGGGTTGTGGTTGTACTCAAGAAGACTTTGGTTGTTGTCAAAGTTGTGTTGTAATCAGTTTTGACTAGTGAATTAAGTCCTCGTTGAAGAGAGGCGAAATTACTTTGGCGGGTGGACTGTAGTAGTTTGAGATCAAACGAACCAGGATAAAAATATCGTGTCTACTGCGCTTTTGATTTTATGTTTCAATTCACCCCCCTTCTTGTGTTTTTCACTTCTTCAAATACTCTTCAGCAGCAGTCCAGGATTTATTTTCCCCGACTAAGAAATACTGCAATAGCATCCCATATTCATACATCATGGCATGCATATACATATTGCATACAACACAATCTCATTTATTTTGAGAACATCATCACAATGCATTTCATACATCATGACATTGCATACGACTAACTCTTTACCTTTTAGGGAAAAGATCAAATCAACAAGCTACGTCTAATAAAGGGCTATTCCAGGATTTTCCTCAGAAAGATGTCCTCACAAGATTTTCCCTGGGTCAGACAGGTCGACACTAAGATCTCTCTGATTACCATTCCAGTGGAAGAGGTTCCAAGACTTTCGTCTGGGTCAATTGAATCGATACTAAGATTCTCCTGATTACTATGCCAGTCAAAGTTAACCCAATATTTTCCCTGGGTCAGACAAGTCGACACTAAGATCTCTCTGATTACCATTCCAGTGGAAGAGGTTCCAAGACTTTCGTCTGGTTCAGTTGAATCGATACTAAGGTTCTCCTGATTACTATGCCAGTCAAAGTTAACCCAAGATTTTCCCTAGGTCAGACAGGTCGACACTAAGATCTCTCTGATTACCATTCCAGTGGAAGAGGTTCCAAGGCTTTTGTCTGGGTCAGTTGAATCGATACTAAGATTCTCCTGATTACTATGCCAGTCAAAGTTAACCCAATATTTTCCCTTGGTCAAACAGGTCGACACTAAGATCTCTCTGATTACCATTCCAGTGGAAGAGGTTCCAAGACTTTCGTCTGGGTCAGTTGAATCGATACTATGATTCTCCTGATTACTATGCCAGTCAAAGTTAACCCAAGATTTTCCCTGGGTCAGACATGTCGACACTAAGATCTCTTTGATTACCATTCCAGTGGAAGAGGTTCCAAGACTTTCGTCTAGGTCAGTTGAATCGATACTAAGATTCTCCTGATTACTATGCCAGTCAAAGTTAACCCAAGATTTTCTCTGGGTCAGACAGGTCGACACTAAGATCTCTCTAATTACTATGCCAGTTGAAGATGTTCCATGACTTTCGTCTGGGCCAGTTGAGTCGATACTAAGATTCTCCTGATTACTATGCCAGTCAAAGTTAATCTGAGATTTTCCCTGGGTCAGGCAAGTCGACATTATGATCTCTCTGATTACTACTCCAGTTAAAGATATTCCAAGAATTTCGTCTGGATCAGTTGAATCGATACTAAGATTCTCCTGATTACTACGCTAGTCAAAGTTAATTCAAGGCCTTCCCCTGGTTCAATCAAATCGATACTAAGATTTCTATCCCAGTTGAAGACAATTCGAGACCTTTCTCTGGTTCAATCAAATCGATACTAAGATTTCTATCTCAATTGAAAACAACTCGAGACCTTTCATTAGTCCATTCAAATCAATACTAAGATTTCTATTCCAATTAAAGAAGCTATGAAACCCAGAAACTAACCGGATAATAGTCAATTAACAATTCAAGACACTGTGAAGCCTGGATCCTGACTAGATAACATTTTAATATCATCTCCCCAGTAAGTCGTTGTGAAGCCTGGAGCACGACCAAATAACAGTTAGCCTTATTATCCTCAGCAAGCCACTGTAAAGCCTGGATTCTGACCAGATAGCAGTTCACTTCCGTCTCTTCAATCAAGTGATGACTCCCCAGTAGAGTAACAGATAACTGGAGCTCCTAAAACTCTATGTTCCAAGACAGATACCAACATTCCTCAGCGGAGTCCTCTCTAACAACAAGAGCAGGAATTCCCACAAAGGGATATCTCATGAAATCATCATTGTTCGGGATGACATCTTTAAGCCCATCTCTGACGACTCTCCGTCACATTTGATGGCATCTTTAAGCCCATCTCCGACGATCTTCCGTCATCTTTTCCAAATGGCATATATAAGCCCATTCCCAATACTATCTACACAGTCAAGTATCATCTAAAACGAGTGCAAATTTCTGGGCACTCTAGTGTTCAATCATCTTCCACCTTCCGATCACGAAAGGCAGACCAGCCAATATACATCCCCAAGTTTAAGAAGATTGAACAAGGGCAGCTGTTGTATCCCAAAATTTTCCCTCTCATGTTTTTCCAAGATTTCCTCCTGCATAGGTGGTTACAAATCTTTGCCTAAAGATAAGGAATTTTTTCAAATGATGGTTAAGTATCCTTCGATTAACATCTGCAAAAGGTCATTCGATTGGCATATGCAAAAGGTCCTTCGATTGGCATATGCAAAAGGTTCTTCGACTGATATCTGCAAAAGGTCCTTCGATTGGCGTAGGGGCCTTTCCATGGGAATTTCCAACAAGGAAGCTTCGATGGGCATCTTAAATAAGGTTTTTTTTCGTTAGAGCATACAAAGTGCCTTTCGACAGGCATGTTAACCAAGTAATGTTTCGATTGGAATTGTGGCCAAGCCCTTCGATTGGCATGGACACAAGGTCTTTCGACTGGCCTCACGACAAGCCCTTCGATTGGCATTATGTCAAGGCCTTCGATTGGCATTCTGAAAGACCCTTTCGTTTGGCACCCTGGGCCAAGACTTTCGATTGGCATGGCAAGGGATCCTTCGATTTAGCATTGTGTCAAAGCAGCTTCGACAGGCATGTTAACCGTGTCCTTCGATTGGCATGGACAAGATCTTTCAATTGGCGTAGAAAAGGACTCTCCGTTTGACATTTCAATAAATACCCTTCGATTGGTATTTGGACAAGGGCCATTCGAAGAACTCCTTCGAGACCATTCGGAAGAGGCCATCAAGAGGGCACTCGAAAAACATGTCTAGGTACACTGAACATGAAAAATGGCATGTTTTCCTTCCAAATATGGCAAGAATTTAATGGTGATTATTGATTCAATTCCTGAGTTAAAGGCCAGATTCTTACCTTGTTTGTTCTTAACTCCACAAGAGTTGATTCGACCAGAGTGATTCTTTTTGAATCAAGCAATCAAAGCAGAGGGTGGCTCAATCTAAGGAATCATGACATTGAAGCTGGTGCATTTCGAATTAGAGTTCAGAGCTTTCGAAGGAAACAATGCTCTGATGAGGAAAGCTCTGACTAATTCGAATTAGAGCTTAGAGCCATTGAAGAGAGAAAACTCGAAGGGAAGTGGATCTGCAGGGGCGGGTCAGCTTTTGGTTTTCATCATATTGGAGGCCCAAACAACTCATAACAGGCTGGCAGTAATGCATGAAAATAGAATGGCACGTGATTGAATCAAATATAGCAAGTTTTTATGAAGAAATCAAATCAAATCTCTTCATCATAATGGACCAAGATTTGATACATTAATGTTACCTAAATTCCCTTGTCTATATAAACCTCATGATCTCATGGAAAAAACACACGGAAACACATGGAAACACACAGAGACTGCCACACAGAGACACACATATATTACCTCGCAAAAAAACACAGCCTTTCCCACGAAAGTCCAGAAAATAGCATAAAATTCCAAAGTTGTCAAAACTCCATTGCAGGCACCTTCCGTCCAGGTTAACACTTCAATTGTGTTATTGGAGTTCACACAGGCGTACAATCGTTCGTGCCCCAGCCATATCACACCCAGGACTGCAGATCCAGGCGCCTCCAGTGGTAAAAATGTTCAATCCCACTTAATCTTTAATTAGACTCATGATTGCATGTTCATAGTTTTTGTTATTATTTGTGAGTGATTTAACAAAGTGTATGCAAGTTCATGCGTTCGAAAACCATGGATAGAATTTTTTGAAGTTGGTTACTTTTGAAACCCATGATACCGGCTGTGACCAACCGAAACCAACCCAGATCTGGGTTCAGGGATTGATTTCGATTGGGATGTTTTCTGTTTTTCTTAGTTTCGAATTAACTAATTTGCAAGACAAAAATCAGTCGTCATGTATTTCGAATGAGCAAGCAACTTAGGTGGTGAAATGGAATTCGTGCAATCAAAGGGCCAGGGTTCGAATCCAAGGCCTTGCATTTTCAATTTCTAACGAATATGCTTACAGATCTAGCACCCCCAAGACCCTCGAATGAGGTCTTCGATCGGCTCATTGGATCCAAGAGCAACCCAAGCCTCTTCGATCCAGGCCTTACTTCTAAGAATGCATTATTTTCTTTTCCTGCTTTTGGTCTTTCGATTTTGTTTCCTTTCTTTTGGCTGTTTGTCTTTACTTCTTCTAAGTTTAAATTAACATTAAAAAACCACAAAAAAACATTAGGCTTAGCTTTTTATATTAAATTAATTTTGTCAATTAATTAATTAACTATTTTAATATTTCCTTAAAAGAAAAACTAAAATTTAATAGACTTAGGATTTTTCATTCAATTTCTTTTCATAACAAAAACAAACAAAAAATTTCTTTCACTTAGGATTTTAGACGTATTTTCAATTCATGCGCGCGTTTATTTACTTTATCATTTTTTTGTTAATTATGTAACTGTGCTCGGTTTGTAATAGCATAATTAGGGTTTTATTTCCGCACTTTATTTTTTCAGTAATTATTTATGTATCTACACCAAAGCCTTGTAATAGCGTAGGACCTTTATTTCTCGGTTTTATATTTTATATGCTTGTATAAAATTGCTAGTAACCTAGGCGTGTATGATTAATCAATCAATCAGTAGATCACTAAATTCAAGATAAATATATCTAAAAAAAGCACACTGCTGCACACTTGCACCCTTAGGGTATACCTCACTCAGTTGCCTTCAAATTACTGTCACAATTCTCGAAACGTGAAAATTCTTAGTGGTTGTCCTTAAGTCTAGAGATCACTAGTCCCTCGATGACCCTCTCGACTGTTGCCTCGGTATAAAAGTGATCTTAGGGCTTTAGGGAAGTTACTAAGAGATCTTGCCCCGTTGCCTTAGTGATTGTACGTCCCTTTCGATAGTCCTTCAAACATCCAATGACTAGAGTTACCCACTCACTAATAGTAGGATAACACTGTCTAAAGGATAGGAGGAAAATAGCCAACTTTTTTTCTGAGTAGGTAGATAATTGTTAGGTACTTTCTCAAACAAATTTTCACACCACACTTTCAAGCACTTTTCAAACAAAGTTTTCAAAACGCTTTATCACACTCTTGAGGAATGATACAAGGGTTATCATAAAGCCAATCGCCGCACTACAACATTTTCAAACAAAAAGCTTTTTCATACAAACACGAAAGCAATTTTAAAAAATGAGCAAGTACCTAAGAGCCCGTAGAAAACTACGGATGGAAAGGGTGATATCACCTTCCCTTTCCATAATCTACCCCCCTTACTCAGAAATCTCGAAAAAAGTAATTTTTCTGTTTATTTCACCATTTCCTTTATTGGATAAAATAAAAGTCGGTGGCAAATCTTGCTTACCGCGACATTTGGGAACAAAAAACGTAAAACCAGTATAACAGTCGGTTCTGCCACCGTATCACAAATTCGAAGGTCAGGAGGTGTGAGGGTGGTGTTTGTTATTTCTGGATTCGAAGGAGAAGAACAGGTGTAGTGTTCTTTCTATTGGATTCGAAAGAAAACAAATTGTGGGGATTGCTTCAGATTCAAAAGAGAAAAAGAAACAAGTGTTGTGTTTCTTTAGATTCTGGGTTTGTGTTTAGCGTTTGAGAATCTTAAGAGTTTAAGAGTTTTTTGAGAGTTTGATGATTTTTTGAAGATTCTTTCCACACCACCCAAAAGTCTCTGGATGTGTTGTCCAACCCCTTAGACGTGTTATGGAGCCTCTTATTTATAGGCAAAGTTGGCTGAGGTTTAGGAGGAAAAACAAAACAATTTGAACAAAATGGGCAAACTATTTTTGTAGCTTTCTATGGGCAATATTCGTATGCCAAATTGGTGCAAGAATAGGGGCAGTGTTACAGGACTGCTGTGCAGCTGTTTTGGAACGTTATAGCCAGTGTATCAGGCCTGAACTTGGCAGCAAGCATCTTTTGAATATTTCATCTTTCGTTTTGACTTCATAGGTCCAACCTTCGACCAGATTCTCCTTCAAACAACATTATTTGATTTTCACCCAAGAAGTGTCTTTTGAATGGACTCTTTTTGTCATCCTTCGAAGGAGCCAAATGTGTGCCCCTCGAATGGGTCACCAAAATATGTCTTAAGGTATGTCTTGCAAGTCCTTAGAATGGGCCATCAAACACGTCCTTCGAATGGGATACCCATACATGTCTTTTTAATGGGTCATGTGGGTATCTTTGAAAAGGCCAAATATGTATCCTTCGATTGGACTACATGTGTGTCCTTCGAAGGGATCAAATGCAATTCTTTGAATGGGCTATTAAGCTATATCCTTCAAAAAGGATCCCTATGTATGCCCTTAAAATCCACCAATACATGTCCTTTGAAGGGGCCACCAACCATGTGTGTTGAAGGTTTACAAGGGTGGAATCGAAGCAAACTATTTCAAAGGGAAATATTGTCCAGTTGAAGCTAGTGTAAACATAGCCAATGCCCTGTCGAAGCCTGCATACAGGAGGTCACTACTTTGTGACTCCAAGCAAGCATATAAGATGCCATTGCTCAAACGAAGGTGTTGTACCCTAAAATTTTCCCTCTCATTTCTCAAGAAATCTCTCATAAGATCTCCATTGATTCAAGACTACACAAGGTTTGATCAACTCAAGACACCTCCTCAAACACTGATAACTCAAAATTAGGGTTTGAGTTTGTAAAAATATAATTTAACTTATAATGCCTTATATGACTTTCATGGATTCATTTTGGATCCCCAAGATTTCTCATGTCAAGTTTCAAGCTTTGGATCATATTTTTGCTCAGTCAGTTGATCAGTTGCACTAAAATCAATTGTTTTAGGGAAAAGTCAATTGTGGTCAATTTGAAGTCAAACTTAATAATTTTTTTATCCATATCAACATTATGAACTCATATATGTCAATTGATAAAGTTTGGATCACAATTCCTCAAAGAAATGTGATCAGAACACCAAAAGGGCAAAATGGTAAAAATTAGGGTTTTGATTGAGAAGGCTCAGTTCTTGACTTTTGACCAAGAAAATGACTTATTGGTTTAAGACATGATCTCAAGGATTCAAATGCATAATCTTGACCTAATTGCATAGTTCAAATCACCTCTCAAGATCATTGGATTGACAGATGAATTTCAGTTAACTTATGAAAAGTCAATTGTACAATGAAAAGTCAAACTTTGACTTTTTGATCAAAATAAAGTTTCAAAAATCATATTTCATCAAGACATGTTAAAATATGAAACTTGTTCATCAAGAAATTAAAAAAATTCAAATTTATCTTTGAAAAGTCAAAATTCTAGGACTTAGAAATTTTTATAAGTGTTAGAAAGTTAACATTTTTTCATAACTTTGTGCCAAATTTCCACCATGATGCAAGATGATTCAAGGAAAACTTCCAACATGAAAGTTGAATATCTCAATGTTATCTAAAACATTGTAGGGCAGAAATTTTTCTATAAATGCTTAGATTTCAAGTTATGTATTTATGAAAACATGTACATGAAACTAAAAGACTTGGTGAAATTTTTCCATAGTTAGGCAGATTTTTGGTACTAACTTCATGGTAACTTTTCACATGGTTTCAATATGATTCTTAAAAAATGTCAAACATAAAGGTTGTAGAGGGTGTTACAAGTTTACAAAATGTCCAAGAACTCATCAAGACCATACTTGAGCTAAGAGAATCGAAGGCAAGAAGTTAGAGTTTCAAACTTGTTTTGCAAGACATATTTTGTGATGAACATGAACCAAATCCATAGCCATGCTGCATAATCCTCACTTTTCAGGCCTCGAACTTGTTTTTCACTCCATAATTAATGGTTTACACAACTTATTATACCCTAATCCAAGTGTTTCATGCTTTGTCCAAACCAATTTGCCATTTTAGGAAGAAAGTTCACACTTCTATTTTGGAAAAGTGGCTTTAATCACAATGTCAACTCTTCTTGAGCCCATCTTGACTTCTCTAGCACGACTTCTGTCATCCTCAATGTGAGAAGAAGTTCCAAGGGGCATGCCTAGCTAGCTCAAATTGAAGATGCTTCTTCTAAAGACATTCAAGAAGAGGAAGCTAGAAGCATTAGAGCTAACATAGCTACTGATGAAGAAGACTCTTTTGAGGAGCGGTATCCACCAGCTGATGAAAAATACAAACAGCTTAAAGACAGACTAAAAGCTGTGGAGATCCAAGTTGTGCCTGGTTTGGACTTAGGAAACATGGGTTTGGTTTCTGGAGTGGTCATCCCACCAAATTTCAAAATCCCTACCTTTGCCTCGTATGATGGAGTCTTTTTTCCTAAGATGCATCTAAAGTCCTATGTTCGCGAGATTCAACCATACACAACTGATCAGAAGCTTTGGATCCACTTCTTTCAAGAGAGTTTAGCTGGGACACAACTTGAGTGGTTCTATCAATTAGAGAGTTACCATATTCACACTTGGGAAGATCTAGCTGCTGCTTTTTAAAAGCAATACTAGTACAACGCTGATCTTGCACCAACTCGGGTGCAATTGCAGAATATGGCCATGCGTTCCAACAAGGGCTTCAAAGAATACACCCAAAAATGGAGAGACCTGGCTGGCAGGGTGCAACCACCTTTAGCTGACAGGGAGCTGATTGACATTTTTATGGGAACTTTTACGGGACCTTTCTTTAATCATCTAATCGGAAGCTCCTCAGCCAGGTTCACCGAGATAATACTGACTGGCGAAAGGGTCAAAGCTGGCATCAAAGTGGAAAGATCCAAGGAGCTACATCCTCTGATTCTCAGAAAAATCCATACAATGGGAAGAAAGAGTCAAATTCTATTTACAACCAAAAGAGTCCGAACCAGAACCACCACGACCAACATGTGGGGGAAGTCCTGATCTCCAATCCTGCATCAGTGCAACAACGACAACAGGGGCATCAGCATAAGGAGGTTGCACCTAAAAGATAATTCACTAAGATCAACATGCCACCAGCTCAAGCGCTAAAACACATGTTGAAAGCAGAGTTGATTATGTTAAAGGCTCCTCTCTGGAACCCCAATACTTCTTCTCCCACCTATCATCCCAATGAAAGGTGCGCATATCACTCTTATAGTCCTGGACACGACACGAATAACTGTTGGGCTCTGAAGAACAAGATCTAAGACATGATTGATGCCAAGGAGATTGAGTTCGACCCTCCAGGGGCTCCTAACGGGATCACTGGTCGTATGCCAAATCATTAAGGGCTCTTTGTTCATTCTTGAATTTTCAATTGAAATTTCTTTTGCTTGTTCAAACACTTATCTATTAATGTCAAACTTTGTTTCATTAATGCATTGCATATGTTTGTCTTAAACTCACCCATTCGTTTTCATTACATTTCAAATATGTTATTTACTCCCTTTATGGTATTCAACTCTTGTTTCAAAAGTTACAAGCCTTTAGAGGGAGGATGACGAAAACAATGCCATGATCTCATACAGTATGCTTTTGGACAGACCTTGCTGATGATATACAGGCGTTCTTTCAAATCCTAAACACTGGAGTTATAAGGAAGATACTCCCTAGTCAACCCCTTTGAGCCAAAGAAGTAGGAGTTTCCTTTTTTACACAAATTGAAACATTTAATCAAAACCTGGGGCAGGGTAGTCTCTCAGTTAATTAAAATGCGCGTTCAGTCGCAAACTTTCACTTCGTAATGCAATGAATGACATCAAAAACATTCCTCTGGAATCAAAAGACGATGATGGTTCCCTATCACATAGGCTGTCGTTATTTCTCAAAAAAAAAAACCCCAATAAGTCAAAACCTACGAAGGAGACTTAAGAAAAATTGGGGCATCCCGCTGACTGTAATCTCAAAAGTAAGAACAGTCAGGCAAAATCAGGGATAATAAATCAAAAATAGGTCACTGTAAATCCTCGACCAACATGAAAAATGTTGCAAAAATGACTTCCTTCCGATAAACTTAACTTGTCTGAACCATCACCAAGACGTCATTTCAGACTCAATTGGAGTTCAAACGCACAATTACCTGAGTTTAGGACTAAAGAACATCACAAATAACGGGTGGGTACAAATAAAATTTAAGCCTTTATCCTTTGTTTCTTAAACCATGAACCAAGCCACGCTACAACCCTTCAAAAGTCCTAATTGAAGCATAGGTTAGTTCGAAAGCATATTGTTACAAAAGGTATCCTGACCCCTGTAAGGCTTTACTCTAAATCCTGAGTTGAATTTTCTTACAAAAATTCTTTTATCTGCTAAAATGCATTTTCAAACCTTCAAGAGAAGCATAAACTTTGCATTATTTGAATATCGATGTTTACATTTGGCTATTTGTTTGATAGTAGAGAAATTTGCAGACGAATATCCAGTGAACAAAAACCCTCTCAATGAATAAAATCACTTCAAGTGGGAAGACGCTCCCAATAAAAGATCTCCCATAAGCAAGTGGGCATGACGTATCACTATCCCACACACCTGGGGCAGTCCAGTCAAGATTCCAAGAAATCTCTCAAGAGTTGCTGAATATACCAAGGGCAAGTCTCCATCTGAATCACTTGGGATGTTGAATGTGAATCCCAACAAAGGGTTATGTGCAGTCAAACACTTCCTGGCAGAGCCAAAAACACCTACTAATAGGGGCAGTGACAAATTTACCCCAAGATTATGTTCAAAAGATGACCCCCAACCAGGTTTTCAATCTCTGAAAACTCCTCCCCAATTGAGTTGATCTCAAGAATCCTCAAGGATTTCTGCCAAAAGAAGACACCTCTGCAACAGACTGACGACAGGGTTTATTTCCCCAACCAACTACAGATTCCCCAACAGAGACTCCTGAACTCTTTTCCTTAAACAGAGATCAACACTCACCATAGAGATTTCTTTTCAAAAAAAACCAGTATTCCCCAACGGAGTTTCTCCTCAAACAACAAAATAGGAATCCCCAGTGGAAACATCCTAAAACAAGGTCCGAAGAGGAGCTTACTCTTCATCCACAGCAGCGGTCCGGGATTTCATTTCCCTAGGCTCCCCAGCATTTGTCAAGGATTTATTTTCCCAGACAAAGTTACATTTCAATAATGCTTCACATTCATACATCATATAACATACATGATATATGCATACAACATAGCTTTATTTCGAGAACATCATTACGTAATGCATTTAATACATCATGACATTGCATACAGCTAACTCTTTACCTTTTCAGGAAAGACTAAACAAAAGTTAACTATCATCAATAATTTTCAACAGTTCCAAATTAATACCTGTAACAAGTCAGGAAAACTATTTGAGAATAACTGATTGTAGATTAATACGTGTAACAAGCCAGGAAAGCTATCTACCTGAGCAGATTGAAGATTAATACCTGTAACCAGCCAGGAAAAATATCCTTCTTTCCGAGGTCAGAGATTAATACTTGAAACAAGACAGGGCAATTATCTACACGAACAGTTGAAGAAATGCTATACGGGCTCCTTCTCATACACTCTTCTAGAAACAATTCAGATGCGATCCTGATATGGCTGACATTCTGACACTTACTCCAGATTCCCTCTAGAAACAATTCAGATGCGATCCAGATATGGCTGACATTCTGATACTTACTCCAGATCTTCTTCTAGAAACAGTTCAAATGCGATCCAGATATGGCTGACATTTTGATACTTAATCCATATCTTCTTCTAGAAACAGTTCAGATGCGATCCAGATATGGCTGGCATTCTGATACTTACTCCAGATCTTCTTCTAGAAATAGTTCATATGCGATCCAGATATGGCTGACATTCTGATACTTACTCCAGATTCCTTCTAGAAACAATTCAGATGCGGTCCAGATATGGCTATCATTCTGATACTTACTCCATATTACTTCCGAAACAATTCAGATACGATCCAGAGACGAATATTATTCTGATACTTATTCCAAAATTTTCTCCTAAATACAGTCCAGATACGATCCAGATACGGATGTCATTCTACCACTCATTCAACATACCTTTCAAATACAATCCAGATACGATCCAGACACGGATGTCATTCTTCCACTCATTCAAAATACCTTTCAAATACAGTCCAGATACTATCCAGATACGAATGCTATTCTGACGCTCATTCAGTATATCTTTCAGATACGAGTCATATAAAATCCATTTATGGATAATATTCGGATACTCGTCCCACTACATATGTTATTTCAATTTGAATCTATCAATGGTTTATCTTTATCCCTTTCCCATAGAAATTTTCTCTGATTTAGATAAATCACTCCAAAGATTTATTCTGATTCTTCTCCAATTGAAGTCAAAATTTAGACTTGGTCTAATTTCTGTCAACAATCACCTTTGGATGGCATCTGTAATCCCATCTACGACAACTCAACGTCATCCCTCCAAATGGAATCTCTAAGCCCATTCCCTACACAGTCAACTAACACATCATCGAGTGCAAATTTCTGGGCACCCTAGTGTTCAATCATCTTCCACCTTCAAGTCACGAATGACGGACTCGCCAATCTAACTCTTAAGGTTTAAGATTGAACAGGGGCAGCTGTTGTACCCCCAAAATTTACCCTCTCATTTCTCAAGAAATCTCTCATAAGATCTCCATTGATTCAAGACTGCACAAGGTTTGATCAGCTCAAGACACCTCCTCAAACACTGATAACTCAAAATTTGGGTTTGAGTTTGTACAAAGATAATTGAACTTCTAATGCCTTATATGACTTTCATGGATTCATTTTGGATCCCCAAGATTTCTCATGTCAAGTTTCAAGCTATGGATCACATTTTTGCTTAGTTAGTTGATTAGTTGACCTAAAATCAACTGTATTAGGGAAAAGTCAACTGTGGTCAATTTGCAGCCAAGCTTCATAATTTTTTATCCATATCAACATCATGAACTCATATATGTCAATTGATCAATTTTGGATCACAATTCCTTAAAGAAATTTGATCAAAACACCAAAAGGGCAAAATAGTCAAAATTAGGGTTTTGATTGAGAAGGCTCAGTTCTTGACTTTTGACCAAATAAATGACTTATTGGTTTAAGACATGATCTCAAGGATTCAAATGCACCATCTTGACCTAATTGCACAGTTCAAATCACATCTCAATATCATTGGATTGACAGATGAATTTCAGTCAACTGATGAAAAGTCAAATATACACTGAAAAGTCAAACTTTGACTTTTTGATCAAAATCAAGTTTTAAAAATCATATTTCATCAAGACATGTCAAAATATGAAACTTGTTTTGGAAGACATATTTTGTGATGAACATGAACCAAATCCATAGCCATGCTACATAATCCTCACTTTTCAGGCCTCAAACTTGTTTTTCACTCCATAGTTAATGGTTTACACAGTTGATTATGCCCTTATCAAAGTGTTTCAAGCTTTGTCCAAACCAATTTTCCATTTTGGGAAGAAAGTTCACACTTCTATTTTGGAAAAGTGGCTTTAATCACAATGTTAACTCTTCTTGAGCCCATACATTATTGTTTCTGACTCCAAAACATTTCAAATCAAGAAGTAACATATTTACAGCCTGCTAAACACCCTACAAATCCTTGTACTTCACATTGAAACCATGTTTGTCAACATTGCTTTAAAATCAATTAATCAAGCCATAACATGTGATTTCAAATTCAGAGTTGTTTCAAGTCTCAAAACCTTTTGCCGATAAGTAAATACACTATTTGCAAGCTAAGAGACATATACTTAAGCCCTCAAACCCGCTCAAAGTCAGGATTGCATAAACAACATCCATTATTGCACTTTTTGGCCAGAAATCCTAAACACCTAATCCACTCGTGCGTTTCTTGGCCTTTCACTTCCAAAAGTTCCTAAACATCATCTACAAACAATCCCACACCCTGTTACACGACTGTAACATCTCCATCACCTTCTTCCATAACCAAAAAACAGAGCTTGCATCTTGACTTCTCTAGCACGACTCAAGCACTCCCAGTATCAAGTAAGGTTCGCATTAGCTTCCTGGGAACTTGAGGAAGCTAACCTGATCATCACCATCACTTGAAACAAGCTCAAACTCATTTCATGATTTCTAGTTTTTGAGGTATTTTTCTGAACTTTCATCTCTTCATTTAGGCATTGTTAGGCTTTCAATTTCAAATACACAATGTAGATATCATTGCTCTGAAGCTGTACATATCCATAATTTTCATTTATATTGCCTGAGCTTAGAGAACTTTAAGTTTGAATCTCTCAAAAAAGTTAGGTCAGGATTTAGTACTTTTAGAAATACATGCTCATCTTTGATTGTTAGTCCAAATTGTTTACATTTCTGAAATCCAGGTAAATTTTTTAACAAGTTTGATGTTGGAAGTTTTGAGAATGAATGAGAAATGAATGAGATACAGGTACCCTGGCTCGAGGTTGAAGATGAAGTTCATTTCTAGGAATGGATTTGTAATATATATTTATGGTTTTGTTTAAGTTAACAGGTGTATAGCCACCCCAGTTGTAAGGCATCACACATTTATGGTCAAGGGCATGGGTTCAAGCCCCAGCGCCGCCATTTTGCATATTTTCCAACATTTTTCAACTTTTTTGTTTGAACCATGCACACCTGTGCCTCTTTTGATAGGCTTTTTGTTCTTTTAATTATTCTGACCCCCTATTTCCTTTTGACAACGCAGCCCATTTCATTTTATTTTATTTTGTTTTTATGTTTACAAAAACACTAATGGTCCAGAAGAAAAAAAACATCAAATCTGTTTTACATTAAATATTATACCCTAAACTGTTTTACACCCCCTAACCTCATTTTTATATTTTTATTTTATTTTCATTTTATTTATTTTTATTATCATTAATATTAATATTAATATTATTATTAATAATAAAAAAGGACAAAAATATTTTATTTATTATACTATATATTTATTTTATTTTTCAATACAAAAAGACAACATTTTTCTTATAAAAACTTAATTTCTTTTTTCTTAATAAATTAATAATTAGATTTAGGTTTAGTTATTTTCTTTTTTTATTAAAGTTAACTTAGAATTTAGGTTTTCTTTTAATTAATTAATTTCCATACTATTTTGATTAAACTTAAAACCTTTTTTAAAAAAACCTAAAAAATGCTTTCTTGATTAATTTTTTTCTTTTAAACTAGGGTTTTATTTTACTTATTTTAATTAATTATTTTCTTTTAGATAATTAGATTAAAACCAAGGATCTTTCTTAACAAAATCCAAACAAAAAAATCATTTCTTTTCCATTTATATCCTTGTACATTATATTCCTTTCAATTCTTGTACATTATTCAAGTTTCAATATGGTTGTAATAGATAATTAGGTTTAATTTCTTGCAATCCCCATTTGCAAATTTGTATACCCCATCCCTAAATGATGTAATAGTGTAGTAAATTTACTTTCCGCAATTTATTGCTTTCATATAAATGCTAGTAATTATGATTTGTATGGGAAGATAAAAATCAACAAGTAGATAACCCTAATCAAAGATTAAATGCATGCAAATCAAACACACTATTCACACACGCACCCCTAAGGTTAACTCCACTTGTTGCCTAAAAAATGGTCATGTTATGCATGTGGGATGTCTTGGCAAAAACAATAAAAAATACAAGATCATAATCTCTCGATGACGCTACGAATGTTGCCTTACAAATAATCTTAGTCCCTCAAGAGAAATGCTAAGACATATCACAACATTGCTATCATAACTATTCAATGACCCACGCCCGTCCCTTTACATCCAAAGATAAGGCTTCTTACCAATCAATGATAAGATAGCAATATCAAAGGAAAGGAGAGAAATGAACAAAAGACTTTTGAGTAGGTAGAAACGTTCCTAGTTGCTTGCTCACTTTCAAAACAAACACACACCAAACACTTTCAAAACATGAAATATTTTCAAAATTCCAACACTTTGTATATGTTATTACAAAATGAGAACCATTGCAAAGTTTTCCTAAACGAAGGCGCCTTTTCAAAAAATACTTTCAAAAACCACCACAAAGCATACTTTCAAACAAAGAAAGTGATCTAGCAAGAAAATAAGAGCCCATAGATAACTATGGATGAAAAGGGTTCTAACACCTTCCCTTTTCATAACCTACCCCCCGAACTCAAGAAATAATCTCAGAGGTATTTCCTATTCTTTTCACCCTTTCCTTCATTGGATAAAAGAAAAGTCGATGGCGACTCTTGCTAACCGCAACAATTACGATCAAACATAAAACATCCCAAGTTAGTTCTTCCATCATATCACAGAAGGTTTGCATAAGGATTCAATACCTTGTCGAAGCCTGCATATAGGAGTTCACTGCTTTGTAACTTAAGGCAAACATGTAAGGGGCCAATGATGCAATCGAAGCTTGCGTGCAGCAGGGTTCGAAGCAAGCTTAAAGGTGAATTCTAAGCATGCATGAAGGTTGATTTGAAGCAGGTTTGAAGGTGGATTTGAAGCAGGTTAATTTTGAAGGAAACCAATTCCCCAAACAATGGATGACTCAAGCTTTCTCGAAGGAAGCCTAGAAGCCCAATCGAAGGATGTGGATTCAAAGCAAACTTGCTCTTCTTTGACTTGTCGAAAGGCACATTAACAGTTTTCCATCTTCAAAGAAAATAATTTTCTTCATTTCTTCAAATAGGTGTTTGTAACCACACATGCGAGAGAAATCTTGAAAAATGAGAGGGCAAATTTTAGGGTACAACAAATACCCCTGTTAAATCTTCTTAAACCTGAAGAGTTAGATTGGCGAGTCAGCCATTCGTGACTTGAAGGTGGAAGATAATTGAACACTAGAGTGCCTAGAAATTTGCACTCGATGATGTGGTTGTTAATTGTGTAAGGAATGGGCCTAAAGATGTCATTTGGAGAGTTGTCGGATATGGGCTTACATATGCCATCCAAATTGATTGTAGACAAAAATTAAACTAAGTCTAAGCTTGACATCAACTGGAAAAGGAATCAGAATATATATTTGATTAATTTAGACTGAACCAGAAGAAGTTTCTACCAGAAAGAAATCAGGATAAACCATTGATCGATTTAAACTGAACCAGCAGAGGCCTTGGATAATCTTTAACTGGAAAAAAATAAGAATAAATCTTTGGAGCGATTTATCTGAACTAGAGAAAGTGTCTACCGGAAAGGAATTAGGATAAACCATTGATCGATTTAAACTGAACTAGAAGAGTCTTGAATATTCTTTAACTGGAAAGAATCAGAATAAATCTTTGGAGCAATTTATCTTCACCAGAGAAAGTGTCTATCAGAAAGGAATCAAGATATACCATTGGTCAATCTAAACTGAACCAGCAGAGGTCTTGAATATTCTTTAACTGGAAAGAATCAGAATAAATCTTTGGAGTGATTTATCTGAACTAGAAAAAATGTCTACCGGAAAGGAATCAGGATAAACCATTGATCGATTTTAACAAAACCAGCAGAAGTCTTGAATATTCTTTAACTGGAAAGAATCAGAATAAATCGTTGGAGCGATTTATCTGAACCAGAGAAAGTGTCTACCGGAAAGGAATCAAGATAAAACATTGATCAATTTAAACAGAACCAGCAGAGGTCTTGAATATTCTTTAACTGGAAAGATTCAGAATAAATCTTTGGAGCGATTTATCTAAACCAGATAAAGTGTCTATCGGAAAGGAATCATGATAAACCATTGATCGATTTAAACTGAACCAGCAAAGGTCTTAATATTCTTTAACTGGAAAGAATCAGAATAAATCTTTGGAGCGATTTATCTGAACCAGAGAAAGTGTGTACTGGAAAGGAATTAGGATAAACCATTGATTGATTTAAACTAAACCACAAAGGTTTTGAATATTCTTTAACTGGAAAGAATCAGAATAAATGTTTGGAGAGATTTATCTGAACCAGAGAAAGTGTCTACCGGAAAGGAATTAGGATAAACCATTGATCAATTTAAACTGACCATCAGAGGTCTTGAATATCCTTTAACTCGAAAGAATCCGAATAAATCTTTGGAGCGATTTATCTGAACCAGAGAAAGTGTCTATCGGAAAAGAATCAGCATAAACCATTGATCAATTTAAACTGAACCAACAGGGGTCTTGAATATTCTTTAACTGGAAAGAATAAGAATAAATATTTGGATTGATTTATCTTAATTAGAGGAAGTGTCTACAGGAAAGGAATCAGGATAAACCATTGATTTATTTAAACTGAACCAGCAAAGGTCTTGAATATTCTTTAACTGGAAAGAATCAGAATAAATCTTTGGAGCGATTTATCTGAACCAGAGAATGTGTCTATCAGAAAGGAATCAGAATAAACCATTGATCGATTTAAACTGAACCAACAGAGGTCTTGAATATTCTTTAATTGGAAAGAATCAGAATAAATCTTTGGAGCGATTTATCTGAACCAGAGAAAGTGTCTATCAGAAAGGAATCAGAATAAACCATTGATCAATTTAAACTGAACCAGCAGAGGTCTTGAATATTATTTAATTGGAAAGAATCAGAATAAAGCTTTCGAGTGATTTATCTGAACCACAGAAAGTGTCTACCGGAAAGGAATCAGGATAAACCATTGATCGACTTAAATTGAACCAGTAGAGGTCTTGAATATTATTTAACTGGAAAGAATCAGAATAAATCTTTGGAGTGATTTATCTGAATCAGAGAAAGTGCCAACCGGAAAGGAATCAGGACAAACCATTGATCAATTTAAACTGAACCAACAGAGAACTTGAATATTCTTTAATTGGAAAGAATCAGAATAAATCTTTGGAGCGATTTATCTGAACCAGAGAAAGTGTCTACCAGAAAGGAATTAAGATAAACCATTGATCGATTTAAACTGAACTAGCAGAGGTCTTGAATATTCTTTAACTGGAAAGAATCAGAATAAATCTTTGGAGTGATTTATCTGAACCAGAGAAAGGTTCTACCAGAAAGGATTCAGGATAAACCATTGATCAATTTAAACCGAACCAGCAGAGGTCTTGAATATTCTTTAACTGGAAAGAATCAGAATAAATGTTTGGAGCGATTTATCTGAACCAGAGAAAGTGTCTACCATAAAGATATCAGGATAAACCATTGATCAATTTAAACTGACCATCAGAGGTCTTGAATATTCTTTAACTGGAAAGAATCCGAATAAATATTTGGAGCGATTTATCTTAACTAGAGAAAGTGTCTACAGGAAAGGAATCAGGATAAACCATTGATCAATTTAAACTGAACCAGCAAAGGTCTTGAATATTCTTTAAGTGGAAAGAATCAGAATAAATCTTTGGAGCGATTTATCTGAACCAGAGAAAGTGTCTATCGGAAAGAAATAAGAATAAACCATTGATTGATTTAAACTGAACCAGCAGAGGTCTTGAATATTCTTTAATTGGAAAGAATCGGAATAAATATTTGGAGCGACTTATCTAAACCAGAGAAAGTGTCTATCAAAAAGGAATTAGGATAAACCATTGATCAATTTAAACTAAACAAGCAGAGGTCTTGAATATTCTTTAAATGGAAAGAAATAGAATAAATCTTTGGAGCGATTTATCTGAACCAGAGAAAGTGTCTACCAAAAAGGAATCAGGATAAACCATTGATCGACATAAACTGAACCAGCTGAGGTCTTGAAGATTATTTAACAGGAAAGAATCAGAATAAATCTTTGAAGCGATTTATCTGAACCAGAGAAAGTGTCTACCGGAAAGGAATCAGGTTAAAGCATTGATCAATTTAAACTGAACCAGCAGAGGTCTTGAATATTCTTTAACTGGAAAGAATTAGAATAAATCTTTGGAGCGATTTATCTGAACCAGAGAAAGTGTCTACCAGAAAGGAATAAGGTTAAACCATTGATCGATTTAAACTGAAACAACAGGGGTCTTGAATATTCTTTAGCTGGAAAGAATCAGAATAAATCTTTGGAGTGATTTATCTGAACCTGAGAAAGTGTCTACCAGAAAGGAATCGGGATAAACCATTGATCGATTTAAACTGAACCAACAGAGGTCTTGAATATTCTTTAACTGGAAAGAATCAGAATAAATCTTTGCAGCGATTTATCTGAACCAGAGAAAGTGTCTACTGGAAAGGAATCAAGATAAACCATTAATCTATCTAAACTGAACAAGTAGAGGTATTGAATATTCTTTAACTGAAAAGAATCAGAATAAAATTATGGAGCGATTTATCTAAACCAAAGAAAGTGTCTACCAGAAAGGAATCAGGATAAACCATTGATCGATCTAAATCGAACCAGCAGAGGTCTTCAATATTCTTTAACTGGAAAGAATTAGAATAAATCTTTGGAGCGATTTATCTGAACCAGAGAAAGTGTCTATCGAAAACGAATCAGGATAAACCATTGATCGATTTAAACTGAACCAGCAGCGGTCATGAATATTCTTTAACTGAAAAGAATCAGACTAAATCTTTGGAGCGATTTATCTGAACCAGAGAAAGTGTCTACCGGAAAGGAATCGGGATAAACCATTGATCGATTTAAACTGAACCAATAGAGGTCTTGAATATTCTTTAACTGGAAAGAATCACAATAAATATTTGGAGCGATTTATCTGAACCAGAGAAAGTGTCTACTGGAAAGGAATCAAGATAAACCAGTAATCTATCTAAACTGAACAAGTAGAGGTATTGAATATTCTTTAACTGGAAAGAATCAGAATAAAATTATGGAGCAATTTATCTAAACCAGAGAAAGTGTCTACCAGAAAGGAATCACGATAATCCATTGATCGATTTAAACTGAACCAGCAGAGGTCTTGAATATTCTTTAACTGGAAAGAATCAGAATAAATCTTTGGTGCGATTTATCTGAACCAGAGAAACTGTCTACCGGAAAGGAATCAGGATAAACCATTGATCGCTTTAAACTGAACTAGCAGAGGTCTTGAATATTCTTTAACTGGAAAGAATCAGAATAAATCTTTGGAGCAATTTATCTAAACCAGAGAAACTGTATACCGGGACGGAATCGGGATAAACCATTGATCGATTTAAACTGAACCCGCATAGGTCTGAAGGAATTGTTTGTCATGTAAATAGTCACCCCGTCTTGTTTCGGGAATTGATCTACACTTAATTTGTTCACATATAGTCGTCCTGTTTTGTTTGAGGTATTAATCTAGAACTATTGAAAATTGTTAATGATAGCTATCTGTTGATTGATCTTTCCTGAAAAGGTAAAGAGTTAGCTGTATGCAATGTCATGATGTATGAAATGTATGGCATAATGATATTCTCAAAATAAACGAGATTGTGCTATATGCGTTTCGTATGCATATGTTATGACATATGAAATATGAAATGTTGTTGAAATGTAACTTTTGTCTTGGAAAATAAATCCTTGACAAGTGTTGAGGACTTTTGGGAAGTTAAATCCCGGATTGCTGTTGGAGATGAAGAGTATGTGCATCTTCGAACTTTGTTTAGAATTTTTTTGCTGGGGATTCCCGTTTTTATTGTTTTAAGGAGAACTCCACTGGGGGATGTTGATTTTTCTTGAGAAGAAAACTCTGTGGAGAGTGTTGATTTCTGCTTGGGGAAAAGAGTTCAGGAGTTTCAGTTGTCTGTTTCTCTACTGGGGAGCTATCTCTTGATGGAAGAGAAAGGGAGTTAACAACTTGTTGGGGACAAAGAAATTAACTGTTATCTGGTTATCTCCCAGGTTTTGCAACAACTCACTGGGGATTGTAGAGCAGTCTACTGGGGAAGAGGAGTTATGGTCCCTTGATTTGTGATAGTCTGAGAGGAAAATTCAAGCTGGGGAACCTTGTTGTTTGTTGGGGAAATAAACCCTGTCGCCAATATGTTGGAGAGGTGTTTTCTTTTGGCAGAACTCGAGGATTCTTGAGATCAACTCAGTTGGGGAGAAGTTTTCAGAGATTGAAACTCTGGATGGGGATCACCCTATGAAAAGGACTTTGTGGGAGATTTGTCACTTCCCCTAGTAGCAAGTGTTTTTAGTATTTCCAAGAAATGTCTGTCTGACCGTACGTAACCCTTTGTTGGAATTCACGTTCAATGCCCCAAGTGATCCAGATACAAACTTGCCCCTGGTTATTCAGCATTTCTTGAAGTTTTGAAAATGCGTTTTAGCAGATAAAATAATTTTTGTAAGAATGTGAATTCACCTCAGGATTTAGAGTAAGCCTTACAGGGGTCAGGATACCTTTTGTAACAGTATGCTTTCGGACTAACCCATGCTTCAATTAGGACTTTTGAAGGGTTGTAACGTGGTATGGTTCACGGTTTAAGAAACAAAAGATAAGGCTCAAAGTGTATTTGTACCCTCATGTTCTTCATGATATTCTCCAGTCCTAAGCTCAGTCAATTATGCGTTTGAACTCCTATAGAATCTGGAATGATGGTTCATATATTTGGAATTTTATTTGAGAAGGCAGTCATTTTTGCGACACTTTTCATGTTGTCGAGGATTTATATTGACCTCTTCTTGATTTATTATCCCTGGTTTTTTTTGCCTGACTGTTCTTGTTTTGAGATTACAGTCAGTGGGATGCCCCAATTTTCTTAAGTCTCCTTCGTAGGTTTTTACTTAGCGGGCTTTTCTCTTGAGAGATGATGACTGCCTATTTGATAGGGAACCTTCAATGTCTTTGGATTCAACAGGATGTTCTTGAAGTCATTCGTTGTATACGAAGTGAAAGCTTACGACTGCACGAACATTCGAAATAAATTGAGAAACTACCTTGCCCTAGGTTTTGATTAAAGGTTTTAATTTGTGTGAAAAAGAAAACTCTTACTTCTTTGGCTCAAAGGGGTTGACTAGGGATTATCTTCCTTATAACTCCAGTGTTTAGGATTGAAAGAAACGCTTATACATCGTCAACAAGGTCTGTCCAAAAGCATATTGTATGAGATTATGACATTGTTTTCGTCATCCTCCCTCTAAAGGTTTTCAACTTTTTGAAACAAGAGTTGAATATCATAAAGGGAGTAAAAAGCATAGTTTTAAGTATAAGGAAAATAAATGGATTAATTCAAGACAAACATATGCCATGCATTAATGAAAGTAACCAAAGTGTGACAAATAAGTGTTTAAGGAAACAAAGAAATTACAACTGAAAATTCAAATAAACAGAAAATTCCTCCACCTAGACCATCACTTCATATGGACGCCTTTGAGAGGTGACAGAAGAATTCCAGTTGATCATCCTGTGTAAACTCCAACACTCCTTCATCGATTAGGTCTTGAATCTTGTTTTTCAACGCCCAACAACTATCAGTATCATGCCTCTGACTGTTGGAGTGATATGTACACATTTCATTGGGATGGTAACTAGGAGAAGCAGTATTAGGATTCC
The DNA here is from genome assembly GCA_948472305.1 of Vicia faba. NCBI lineage: Eukaryota > Viridiplantae > Streptophyta > Magnoliopsida > Fabales > Fabaceae > Vicia > Vicia faba. The sequence continues at coordinate 1,705,618,328 of OX451737.1, read as the reverse complement.
GAGGAGTATTCTTCAACGTGACCAAATTCATCTTCAACATGTGTTGCAAGATTTGCGACATCGACATGTCGAGTTTGGTACATTTCCTATTGGATGCATTCTGTTTATGCCTATTACCCTGTTGTTGTTGGTGAGATCATTGTTGGGCTTACGATGTAGAAGAAATTTGGAAAGGTCTGCTCTCCACCAAACTAACTTCTTATCTCATCGGGGGCTGATTAACGACTCGGTCCCCAATTCTAGTTGTTTGCCCCATGTGGGTGCATCCGTCTTGATGAAGCTTGTTGACAAGGGCTCTCAGCTCTTCTTGTCCTTGAGCCAAGTTTTGGATAAGAGCCATCTGGCCCACCATTTGTCCCATTATCTGGATCTTCATTATGGCTATCTCAGTTTGTAGGCGCTCCAACTGGTCCTCCCTTTCGTCCTCAGGATTCTCCATGGTCATGCCCCTAGTGATGAGTGCTTTCACTTATTATTGCCCCTTGGATAGGTTCAAGAACATTTCCTAAAGTTGAGAATTTTGAGTTTAGATGTCCTTGATAGTCTGTCCTAGAGCCATCTCTACTGAAATAAATAGTAAGCAGATGAGAAAACCCGTGTGGGGAAAACCTGTCATGATATGATGCATGGTATGTGGATGCAATGTTTTCAAGGACTTAGAAGATTTAAATTTGTTTTAGAAAAGAAAGGAGCAAACATAAATTGTCTTGCTATCCACTTTGTTTACCATTCTCCAAGCTCGTATAAACCTTTGAGGGTAGCCTTGGTTGTCGCCCTCATATTCGAATTCCAAACCTTTGATGAGTGCATCGTGATGATCGTCTCTTCGTGCATACCCAAATTATCGTAATGCGAGAGAAGGGTTATAGGTGATGCCTCCCATAATTCCTAATAGTGGGACATTAGGGAATTCCCCATAATGGTCAATGATAGTAGTATCCTCCAAGGATCGAGAACAGCAATAAATGTCAGAGTGTGTGAGGGACATCATCCTTTGAGACCATGTCAAACATTGCTCATTCTTTAACGTTGATCAAGGTAGGTACAAAGTAAACCACTTATAGAGTAGGTGGATGCAACACAAAAGAGTACCTCTTTTCTTCATGGTGTGGGTGTGGAAACAATCTAAAATGTCTCCAAGCAAAGTAGGTATAGGATTACGAGAGAGGAAAACCTTGATGGCATTCACATCTATGAATTGGTCCAGGTAGGGAAATAGAACAAAACCATAGATTAGAAGGGCCAAGACATCTTCAAAATCTTGAAAATTTATATCCTCCCAGAATGAACAAGCCTTCTCCAACAGAAACTTGGATAGTGTGATACGGTGGGAGAACTGACTTGGTTGTTTTGCGTTTTATCGCAAATGTTGCGGCTAGTAAGAGTCGCCACCGACTTTTCTTTTATCCAAAAGGAAAGGTGAAAAAGCACAGGAAAGACCTTTGAGATTATTTCTTGAGTTCAGGGGTAGATTATGAAAAGGGAAGGTATTAGCACCCCTTTGATAATGTTCTTTGTGTGGTTTTTGAAAGTATTTTGAAAAGGCGTCATCGTTTAGGCAAACTTTGTAATGATTCTCGTTCGTAAGAATGTATACAAAGTGTTGATCTTTTGAAAATGCTTTCAAGTTTTGAAAAATGTTTTGAAAGTGTTTGGTGTTTATTTTGAAGATAGCAAGGATGTTTTGTTTTGAAATTGAGCAAGTAACTAGGAACTTTCTACCTACTCAAAAGTCTTTCATGTTCATTTCCTTTTTCCTTTGACATTGTTATCTTACCATTGATTTGGTAGATAATCCTATCTTTGGATGTAGAAGGGACGGGCGTGGGTCATTGTATAACCATGATTAGCAATGTTGCTAGGTATCTTAGCATCTTTATTTAGGGACTAAGATCATTTTGAAAGGCAACATAGATAGCGTCATCGAGGGACTATGATCTTTTGTTTGTTTGTTTTTGCTAAGATACCTCACATGCGTAACATTGTCACTTTGTAAGGCAACCAAGTGGATTTTACCCTAGGGGTGCTTGTGTGCAAGTGTGTTGATTTTCATGCTTTATTTAGTCTTTGATTAGGGCTTGCTACTTGATTGGTTTTAGTCTTTCCATACAAAACCCTAATTACTAGCATTTGTATATAAAGCGATAAATTACGGAATTTAAAATCACTACGTTATTACAGTACTTGTGGGAGGGGGGGTATATAAATTACAAATGGGGATTGCTAGAAAATAAACCTAATTATCTATTACAACCATATTGAACTTGGATAATGTACAAAAAATGAATAAATATACAAGAATGTAAAATGGAAAGAAAATGGACTTTTGTTTGGATTATTTTAGGAAAAAGGGTTTTGTTTTAACCTAATTAACTAAAAGAAAAATAATTAATTAAGTTAGTAAAAAGTAAACCTAAATTTACTAGGAAAAGAATAAATAAAACCCTAATCTAAATATTAATTGATTGAAAAGAAATTAAGTTTGTAAGAAGAATATTTTTGGTATTTTTGTCTTTTAAAATAATTTATAGTATTATAAAATATCTTTGGTATTTTTATATTTTAAAATAATATATTTTAATTGTGTAAAGAAAATAACTAAAAAAACCTAGTTTCTAATTAAATTTGTAAATTAATTAGTAAAATAAATAAAATATGATTAAAATAAAAGTAATTTTTATTGTAAAAAATAAATAAACTATATCAAAATATAAATCTAATGTTTTTATATTATTTTCTGATTTTTAATATTGAATAAAATATTTAAGAAAACAAATAAAATAAAAAATAGAAAAAGAAAATGTAATGGGTCAGGGGTGTGAATAGTCAGCAGGGAAGGCAAAAATAAGCAAAAAATACTGGGCCCAACAAGAGGAGCCCAGCGCTGCAAACAAATGGCAAAAATATGAGAAAATGTGAGAAAATCAAGCAAAAGGGTACCACTGGGGCTCGAACCCAGGTTCCACAAGTTAACAGGCGTACGCTTTACCACTGGGGTGGCTCTACATCCTTTCATATAAACAAAACAATAAATATAGGATACAAAATGCACCATGTTTACACTTCATCTTCAACCTCCAACCAAAGGACCTGTATCTTCTTCATCTCTCAACAAAAATGAAAAGTTCAAACATGAAAGTTGTGGCATTTCTTCCCACGAACCCAACCATATAAATAACTTAAGCTAACAATCAAAGATGAAGGAGAATTTCTCTGGCCCTAATTAAAAACCTAAAAATTTTAGAAAACTTCAACTCTAAAATTCTCTAAGCTCAGGCCATATAAATGCAAACTATGGATATGTACAGTTTCGTGGCAAAGTTATCTACATTTTATCTTCACAAATCAAGACCTAACAATGCCTAAATAATGAGATGAAAAGTCAGAAAACTCGCCTTGCAGCTGGAGATCATGTTTTGAGTTAGAGCTACTTTCAAAGTGTTTTGATGATTGGGTGAGCTCCCTTTCACCTCCAAGAAGCTATTGCAAAGCTTACTTTGTGGTGAGAGTTCTTGAATCAAGATGAAGAAGTCAATGTGCAATGCCCTGTTTTTGAAAATGGAGAATGGTGTAAATGGTATTACAATTTGAAAACAGGGGTTGGGATAGTTTCTGTATGTGTATTAGAAGCTTTGTGAATGGTTTGGCCAAGAAACGCACGAGGGAATTTGGAGGTTGGGTTCAAAAATCAGAAATGACAAGTTTTTCTGCTTGTATGGCAATTTATGGTTTTAGGGAGTTTGAGGACTTGTTCAATTGTGTCCTAGCTTGTAATACACTTGTATAATTATATGGAAAAGGTTAGAGGACTTGAGGAGGTCAGAAAACAAAGATCACATGTTATGAGTTTTTGACTTGTTTTTGAAGTTCTCTTGAAAAACATGGTTTCAATGAAAGGTACATGTCTTGTAGGGTGGCTTGCAACTTTAAACATGTTTGTTCTGAGTTTATAGAGCATGATTGTGTAGAAAGAACAGGTGAAAAGCTCCATACAAGTTGACTTTGTGATTAAAGTCACTTTTCTAAAATGGAAGTGTGAACTTTGTTCCATTAATGGAAAATTTACTTGGACAAAGCTTGAATCAAGTGGATAATAGCTCAAAAGCAAGTGTAATATTCTGATTATGGATAGGTCTTGAGGTTTAGAGGCCTGAAAAACAAGATTGTGCATCATTGGTTTGAAATTGAATTCTTGTTCATCACAAAATGACTTGTAATTTAAGTGTGAAAACCCTAACTTCATCTCTTCGATTCTCCCTACTCAAGAATGATATCAAGGAGTTCTTGGACATTTTGGAAAGCTTGTAATGTGCTATATAACTCCTCTTTGAATCACTTTTTAAAATAACCCTTGGAAATTAATGAAAAAGTTCCAAGAAGTTAGGTCAAAATCCTGACCAAAACTAGGGAAAAATTTCACTAAGTGTCTAATTTCAAGACCATGACTTTATGAATTAATAACTTAAGATCCAAGAATTTTTAGGAGAAGTTGTGTAAATCAATGTTGTAGATATCATGGAGATCTACAACTTTCATGTTGAAAGTTTCTTCTGAATCCTCTTGCACCATGGTGAAAAATTGGCCCAAAGTTAAGAAAAAACATGAAGTTTAAACACTTAGAAATATTTCTAAGTTAGAAAACTTTGACTTTTCAAAATAAAATCTTGAATTTTTGGTTTCTTGATGAATAAGTTTCATATTTTGACATGTTTTGATGAATTGTGATCTTTGACATTGAATTTTGACAAAAAGTCAAAGTTTGACTTTTTAGTGTACAGTAGACTTTTTGATCAGTTGATTGAAAATTCACTATCAGTCCAATTGATCTTGAGCAATGTTTTAGGTCATGTCATTAGGTAAAAATGATTCAATTGAACTCTTGAAATCATGCTTCAAACCAATTGACCATTGCTAGGTTAAAAATCAGAAATTGCCCTTTCTCAGTCGAAACCCTAATTTTGACCATTTTGCCCTTTTGATGATTTGATCAAATTTATTGGGGAATTGTGGTCCAAACTTGATCAAATGATACATATGAGTTTATAATATTGATGTGGATAAAAAATTATGAAGTTTTACTGTAAATTGGCCATAGTTGACTTTTTCCCCAATACAGCTGATTTTTAGGTCAACTGCTCAATTGACTGAGCAACAGTGTGATCCAAGGCTTGAAACTTGACATGAGAAATCTTGGGGGTCCATAATGATCCATGAATATCATTTGAAGCATTGAAAGTTCAATTATCCTTGTGCAATCTCAAACCCTAATTTTGGTCATCAGTGCTTAAGGAGGTGTCTTGAGCTGATCAATCCTAGTGCAGTCTTGAACCAAGAGAGATCCTTGTGAGAAAATATTTGATAAATGAGAGGGATAATTTTGGGGTACAACATCTAGGAAACCTTTAACTCCACTTCTTGTCTCCCAATTTGTTATAATGTCGACTCTCTTCAGATGCAAGGCTTCGACAATGGCTTCAGGCTTTGGAGTCTCCTAAAAACCAGTGAACGATATTTGATCAAGTATGGGCACTTCTAACAGTTAAGAGAACTCTTCTAATGTAGGAACCAACTGGTAGTCAATAAAGGTGAACAATGATGCATGAGATTAAAAGAATTGGAAGAGCACACACATCATTTCTTCTTGGAAATTGGAGGTAGCCAAGCTGAGAATTCGACCATATTTCTTGGTGAAGGGAGAATCTCCAGGCACCCTTGATGCTAATTCTTGGAGTTGAGGGTCTGCTTTCACGAAGCTGATTCGGATGGTATTCCTTCGGATGGGAGTCATGGCCTATATAAATTCCTAAATCCTTGAAATGGTTAGTGAGAATTCTTATGATGTTATGATATTTATGATGTTATGTACAAGTATGCAAAGCAAGAAAGTTGTTATGTATAAATAATCATATACACACAAAGCGGACAAGTCCTTAGGTATAGGCTTGTATGGAGTTTGTAGGTAAGTACCCTCTTGAAGTTTAGTTGGCTCAACCTGTCCTAGAAAGTAACTGGGTTCTAGGGGATCTCAATATCACTGACCTTTCTTTTAGGCATTGTCTCAGCATAATCAATCTTTTCTTGCGGCCGAGATATCCCAAAAGTCTGATCTCAATGAGTGTAGTATCGAGTATCACCCAATTTTCAACTTTCTGCCGAAACCGACTATCTCACAACTTCTGGATGAAAAGGGTGCTAATACGTCCGTTTTTCCTGACCTACCCCCCGAACTCAAGAAATAAACTCGAAAGGTCTTTCATGTTCTTTTCACCCTTTCCTTATTGGATAAAAGAAAAGTCGGTGGCGAATCTTGCTATCCGCAACAATTGCGATTAAACGCAAAACACCCAAGTCAGTTCTCCCACCGTGTTACAGAACTGGCGACTCTGCTGGGGAAAATACTTAAAAGTGGGGTTACCTTAGGGCTAGATCACCTTTACTTGCTTTCCTTGTTTGAGTTGCTTGCTTTACATTATGGTTCCTTGTTTGGGCTTTGAATTGATCCTCCACTCGGATCTGGGGCAACTTTTAGGTAAGTAGCAATAGATTATGGAAATTGTACGGCATAGATGAATACGGTTGAAGCAATGGCTACGTTAGTGTGACACATTTTTTGGTACTGGTATCCCTTGTGTTGAATCGAGGAGAATACGGGGCCGCTGAGAGGCGTCATGAAGCACTAACTGAACTTAGAACCTTAATTGAAAAACTTGGCCATTAGGAAGTAGTGAGATAGCCGGTTTCGGTGGAAAGCTGAAAATTGGTTGATACTCGATCCTACAGTCATTGAGATTAGACTTTTGGGATATCTCGAACGCAAGAAAAGATTGATTATGCTGAGACAATGCTTAAAAGAAAGGTCAGTGATATTGAGTTCCCCTAGAACCCGGTTACTTTCTAGGACAGGTTGATCCAACTAAACTTCAAGAGGGTACTTACCTACAAACTCCATATAAGCCTATACCCAAGGACTTGTCTGCTTTGTGTGTATATGATTATTTGTACATAACAACTTGCTTGCTTTGCATAATTGTACATAACATCATAAACATCATAACGTCATAAGAATTCTCACTAAACATTTCAAGGATTTAGGAATTTATCTTTGTTTTGTTTTGTAGGCCATGACTCCTATCCGAAGGAATACCATACGAATCAGCTTCGTGAAAGCACACCCTCAACTCCAAGAATTAGCATCAAGGGTGCCTGGAGATTCTCCCTTCACCAATAAATATGGTCGACTTCTCATCTTGGATACCTCCATTTTCCAAGAAGAAATGATGTGTGTGCTCTTCCAATTCTTTGATCCCATGCATCATTGCTTCACCTTTCCTGACTATCAGTTGGTGCCTACATTAGAAGAGTTCTCTCAACTGTTAGGAGTGCCCGTACTTGATCAAATATCGTTCATCGGTTTAGAGGAGACTCCAAAGCCTAAAGTCATTGTCGAAGCCCTGCATCTGAAGAGAGCCAACATTATAACAAATTAGGAGACAAGAAGTGGAGTTAAAGGTTTTCTATCCATGTTTCTGTGTGAGAAGGCTCGTTCATTCTGGAAGGATATGGATTTTCAAGCTTTTAAAGATGTCTTGGCCCTTCTAATCTACGGTTTGGTTCTATTTCCAAATCCGGAACAATTCATAGATGTGCATGCCATCAAGGTTTTCCTCTCTCATAATCCTCAGCAGAGTCGCCAGTTCTGTAACATGGTAGGAGAACTGACTTGGGTGTTTTACGTTTAATCTTAATTGTTACGGATAGCAAGAGTCACCACCGACTTTTCTTTTATTTAATAAGGAAAGGCTGAAAAGAACAGGAAAGGCCTTTCGAGATTATTTCCTGAGTTCGGGGGGTAGGTTATGAAAAGGGAATGTATTAACGCCCTTTTCATCCGTAGTTATCTACGGGCTCTTAGTTGCTTGCTAGATCACTTGCTTTGTTTGAAAATGTGCTTGTGGTGTGGGTTTGAAGATATTTTGAAAACGTCTTTGTAATGATTCTCGTATCTATAAGAATGCGTACAAAGTGTTGGTTTTGAAAAAGGTTCAAGGAGGTGTTTGTGGAATGTGTTTTTGAAAGTGATTTTGAAAAGTGTCTTTGTAATGATTCTCGTTTTTATAAGAATGTGTACAAAGTGCTTTAACTTTTGAAAATGTTTCAAGTGAAAGTGTTGGTGGGTAAAATGTTTTTGTTGTGAGCAAGCGAGCAACTATGAGCGTCCTACCTACCCAAAAGGTCTTTATTCTTTTCCTCCTTCTTTAGATATTGCTATCTTACCATTCATTTGGTAAGAAGCCCCATCATTGGATGTGAAGGGACATGCATGGGTCGTTTGTATAGTCATAGAAGGCAACCTATGGGACGTTTTAGCAATGTTGTTTAGGGACTAGATCGTTTACCGAAGGCGACATCAAGGGTCATCGAGGGACTATGATCTTTTATCGAGGGTGTTTGCTAAAACACCCATATTCGAGGGACATGACTATTTTTTGAGGCAACAAGTGGGATTACACTAGAGGTGCATGTGTGCAAAGTGTCTTTGATTTCATGCATTTTGTCTTTGAATTTTAGGTTATCTACTTGTTGGTTTTATCTTGCCATACATCCTAATTACTAACATTTGTACAAAAGCAATAAAAATGAAAAAAAATAAAGATCCTACACTATTACAACCATATTGAATAGCAAGAAAATGTAAAGAAAAACAAAATAAAAGAAGGAAAAATGAGTGCTTCGATTTGGGCAGCAGAACCCTTTGATTCTGCTTCTCAAGCTCCCTTCGATTTGGGCTTAGCATGTAGCGTGAGATGCAGCCTTCGATTCTGCCTTCTGCTTCCTCTGATTGTAGGAATGTTAGGGTGAGCAAGTAAGCTTCGACCATGCCCTTTGTCCTTCTTTTGATTGAGGCCTGTGAGTTAATGTGGACATCCTTCTGGTTTCTTCTTTCGATTGAGGCCTGGTAGTCAGTGTGGACAACTTTCGTTTCTCCCTTTTTGCTCCTTCGAATGGCCTGGAAGTCAGTGTGTGGCGAAGCCTAAAGCCATACGCTTTGTTCTGCTTGCAACTGTGAAGCAACCGGGGGTGAAGCCTAAAGCTTCGATTCACACCTCCTTCCTCCTATTTTCTTTAGTTTGGGATTTAAATAGTAACATGGCCTGAGGCCATGTTAGTATTGTCTCATGGCAAGGTTAGTGTTGTACCCCAAAATTTGCCCTCCCTTTTTTTACAAGAAATCACAACCCTAGGGTTTTCTTGGATTTTCAAGATTGGCTCAGGAATCGATCAAACAGACTTTTCTTTGGCAGCAGATCAAGAATTAGGGTTTCTCTCGCATTTCTCAGAAGAAACTGAATTCTCAGAAATTCAATTAACTCTCACGTGTTTTTACACTTTTTTGAGGTTGCTGAAAGGTTACTGGTTATTCTCAGGGTTTGTTTATCTAGGATAAGAGATAGGAGTTGAGATGGTCATTTGAAATATTCAGGTTTTGTCTGATCCAGGTTAACCCGACAATGTGCACCTGTTAAGACATTGGCTTGTTAATGGAATGAAATGCTTGTTTGTTTGTTTGAGTACACAATGCGTATTGAGATGTTGTTGCAAGGTTACGAGATTGCAAAGTTTTGGGATTACTTGGAATTTAAGTTATCTGTATTGAAAATATTGGAATGCAATTACAATTATTTTAATCTGAGAATCTTAAAGGGTTAAGTGAAGATGCAAGAAAAGAATTACAAGATATTGACAATAGAAGGTTTTATTGGATTATCAGATGATCTCATAAAAGCTTTCTTCATTCATTCCAAATGTTGTTACAAAAATAATTTATTATTTGAATACTGTATGTTTTACAACTTATAGTATTAGAAAAATAAATGATTACAATAAATGGAAAATCTAATATAAGCCTAAGCTCCATTGCTCCCATGCTCAAAGTCTCCGGCTTCTTCTGCTTTGTCACCGTCCAACTTTTGCTCACATGAAAAAGATAAAGGAAAAGGGATTAGTACAGCCAGTTGAATATGAAAAGAATTTTCAAATAAAAAAGAAAAGGAAATTGTTCATCATTAAAATTTTCCGTCTGGAATCAGGAATGCTATTTTTCATCACGTTTTATTTTTCTCTTTGCAAATCACAAGAAGATTGCTCTTCTTGGTTCACAAAGAGAAAAATAAAAGTGAAAATTGAAGAATGCAAAATCAAATTATTCAAAAACATAGCAAGGCGCTAAAACTGCATTACAAAGCATGGCATACAAAACAAAACAATGCATCACAAGCAAGGTGCCAAACTGAGTTACAAAGTTACAAAGGCAAACAGGCGCCAACTGTACTGCATTACAAACCAAAGGCAAAACTGAAAACTGCTGTAACAAACAGCACGACCAAAAATCCCAAAACTGAGCTACAAAGCACAAGGCACCAAACTGCATTTACAAAACATAAGGAAACTGAACAAAACAAATTGGATGCAAACTGTACAAATGCAGCAAGTACAATGCAGCAGGATGGCAGTAAAAGGCAAGAGGTAATCCAAAATCACAAGTCAAAGACTTGTCACAGCTTTTCATCATTTTCCAGTCAAAGGGCAAACTTTTCAGAAAATAAAAAAGACAAAAAGCAAATTGGTTTTGTCATTGAGAGAGAAAGAGAGAAAACGGAGCACCTTTTTAGTATTTGTACAGTTGGCTAAAAAAATAGATCAAGATATAATACCATAAAAACAGCAAGAAGAAAAGGCCCAACGGTTTCAAGCACAAACCATAAGTCACAGCCTGCTAACCAAAGGTAGAGAGAGCTGTTATAAGACAAACTCCAAGCCAAGCCTAAGGGCAGAAGTTAAAAAACCTGTAAAACCTTTAGCAATTGGAACCAAGCTGAAAAATATACTGAAGTAACTACAAAAAACCCAAAGCCAACATCCTGCTAACGACACACAACTCTCCAAATAGCACAACATCAAAAACCTGTTGTAAAACTCAAACAACAACCAAAACCTTGTGTAAACAAATCACACAACCTGCAAGCTTGCCAAACTGCATAACCAAACAGAAAAAACATACACAAACAAGCCAAATTGCCTAGCCAAGCTGCAACTATAAAACTGCATAGCCTGAAACCACAAAACCCCAAACCTGTTATCAAACTCAAACAACAGCCAAAAACCTGTAGCAGTTTCATCACCACCCCAAACCTGTTACAAAAACTGCATAACCAAAACTGCAACATTACTAAAAAAAACCCGTAAACCAGAAAAACAAGCAACAAAACTCCTAAACCTGTTACTACCCAAACTGCAAACAAACTATAACAATCAATGGCCAAACAAAAGCTACCAACATAACCAGTTGTAGAACAACCACCAAAATACTCACAAGCCTGTTAACATCATCAACAAGTTCAAACTAGAAGAACAAAAACATACCAAAAGTCCCAGAATCATCATCATTGTAAATCATCTAACAACAACAAACCAACAAAGTTTCAGAACTGTACTCATCATTAACATTCAAGAGAAAGGAAGAGAGTTTCAGAAACAACATCAACAAGTTTCAGAACAACAAAATCTAAACATATCAATAACAAGTTTCAGAATAGCATCATCATAAACCATTATTCAACATTCAAGAGAGAGGAAAGAGTTCCAGAAGCAACACCAGCAAAACAGTTTCAGAACAAATCATCATCAACATTCAAAATCAAAAGAGAGGAAAGAGTTTCAGAAGCAACAAAAGAGTTTCAGAATAAGTATCATCATCAAGGAAATCCAAGCATACAAACACAGTTTCAGAACAAGCAATCATCATCAACATTTCCAGTTTCAGAACATCATCCACAAAAACAACAAAGCTTCAGAAGGAATCATCATCATTCAAGGTTCAAAAGAGAAGATACCAGAAAAGCTCGTCGTCATCTCTTCCCCTCCGCCTCTAGCAACCAAGGAGCGCCTCAAGCCTTACCACTCTCTTTTGTCACAGAGAAAACCCCAAGTTACGTTTCTTCACCTCAATAAGCCATGCAATACAATGGATTGGCCAAATTGTAAAATCAAATAAACATGAAACTGTAAAACTCAAACAAAAAGCAAATTATACTGTTTTGCAACCGAAGCCATGGATTACTGTGACGAGATGAGAGAGTGAGGGATAGCGCTCCGGCGGCTAGGGCTTAGGTAGGAGGAGAATCAGAACGCGTTTGACTGAGAAAGATGAAGAAGAGGAAGAATGGAGCAAGTGGCGCCGCTGTGAGCAAGAACTCCACAAACCCTAAATTGCTGAACCCTAACAAAAAAACATTGCAAACTTGTGAACTGGGCATGTCCGTCCCAAATTCCTTGAGCCCATACGAAAATGCTGGCTCACACCCCCTCTCTATTTCTGACCTCATTTCTTTTTATTTTTCATTTGGGCCCAACACAAACCCTTAGGCCCATTTTTTATTTTGTTTTAATCCACCCTTCTTTTAAATAAATTCATAAAAAACTCAATACATTTTTTAGAAAATTAAATTAATATTTTTGTTAATTTTCTTCTTTTAATTTATTTTATTTCTTTGTGTTAAAATAATATACTAACAATTATTTCTAAAACATCTTTTTTTTTTGTAAATAAATTGGTTTTTTTTTAATCATTTTCTTTTTATTATCACATAATAAAAACACCAAAAATAATAGAAAATTTGATTTAATTTTTCTTACTTAAAATTTTTTTATCCACATAATTAACAAAAAACACATACAAAGAATAATAATAATAATTCTGAATTTTTTAGGATAGAGTTTATTTATCTTTGTTTTAACAAATACATGCATTTCATAATTGATTGATTTTCTTTTATTTTATAATTTGTTATTGCTTTACTTTGAATTGCAACAATTTGATTTGGTTGTAACACTTGATATTTGGACATTGTTATCCTTGTGAGATTCATCCCCATTTGTAATAATTTGTACCCCCATCCCCGGATACTTTTGTAATAGCTTAGATTTTAATTCTCGCACTTTATGCTTTCAAATATGCCATGATTAGAGATTAGGGTTTGTATGCGAAAATCCAAAATCAATCGCTAGATGACCTAATACAAGACCTAAATGCATGAAAATGACAAACACAATTCATACGTGCACCTCTAGGGTAACCTCGCTTGTTGCCTCGTAAATGCAATCATGTCCCTCGAATATGAGACACTCTAGCAAATGCCCCTTCGATAAACAAAGATCGTAGTCCCTCAATGTTGCCTTCGATAAAACAATCTCGTTCCTTACAAAATTGCTAGAGTGTCTCACAAGTTGCTTTCAATGATTGTATGCGATGACCTGCGCCTGTCCCGTTTAACATCCTAATACAAGGTTGTTTACCAAATGCAATGGTAAAACAACACTGTCAAAAAGGGTTAAAAACATATAGGAAAGATCTTTGAGTAAAATAGGGTAGATAACTCTTAGTTACTTGATCAAAACTTGAAAAACATCCTTGCTATTTTCAAACACACATCACAACACAATTTCAAAACATTTCCCAAAAACAAACTTTCAAACATTGAAATATCTTTTCAAAAAGACAAACACCTTTGTATATATTCAAACAAGAATCATTACAAAGGTTGCCACAACGATGGCCTCTTTTCAAAGCATTTTCAAAAACAACACACACAAAGCACCATTTCAAACAATTGAAAAGCAAAAGCAAGTGATCTAAACAAGTAACTAAGAGCCCATGGATAACCATGGATGAAAACGGTGCTTGCACCTTCCCTTTTCATAATCTACCCCCCGAACCCAAGAAAAAATCTCAAAGGTATTTCCTGTGCTTTTTGACCTTTCCTTTGGATAAAATAAAAAGTCGGTGGCGACTCTTGCTAAACCGCACAATTGCAAACACAAACGCAAAAACTCAAGTCAGTTCTCCCACCATATCACAGAACTGGCGACTCTGCTGAGGAATATTTAAAAGTGGGGTTACATTAGGGTTTAGATCACCTTTACATGCTTACCTTGTTTGCTTTGATTGCTTTATTTTTTGGTTCCTTGTTTGGGTTTGTTTTAAATCCTCTACCCGGATTTGGGGGCACCTTTTAGGTAAGTAGAAATAAACTGTGAGGGAACTGTGTGGGGTATACCGACATGGTTGAAGCAGTGGCTACGTTAGTGCAGCATATTTGTGGGTACCGGTAGCCTTTGAGTCAATCAAAGAGAATACGGGGCCGCTGAGTGATGTCATGAAGCACTAATGGACTCTTAGAACCTTTACTTGACCATCTTGGCCTTTTTAGGAGTAGTGAGATGACCGGCATTGGTGCAGTCCGAAGTTGGTAGATACTCGATACTATACTCATTGAGGGTTGTTTTCTTGGAATATTTTGGTCGCCAGTAAAGTGGCTAAACTAAAACAATGAACACAGAAAATAATCCAGTGATATTGAGCTCCTTAGAACCCGGTTACTATTTATAGGACAGGTTGAGCCAACTAAACTTCAAGAGAGTACTTACCTATGAAACCCCATGCAAGCCTGAAACTAGGATCTTGTGTGTTTTGCTTGTACATATACTTGTGCATACATCATGAACATCATAAAGCATCATTTGTATCCACTAACCATTTCAAGGGTTTGGAACTTCATCTTTGTTCCTGTTTTGTAGGTCATGGAATCACTCCGCAGAAAAACTATTCAGGTCAACCTTGTGAGAATCCCTCCTCAACTCAAGGAGCTTACTTCCAAGATTCTAGAGAATTCTCTCTTCATTGAAAGACATGGTAGACTTCTCGGTTTGGTTAACTCCAACATTGAAGAAGACATGGTGAAAGTTCTCTTCCAGTTCTTTGACCCCTTACACCATTGCTTCACTATTCCTGATTACCAACTAGTACCTACTTTGGAGGAATTTTCTCAACTCATGAGGATTCCTATTCTCCATCAACTACCCTACAACGGTACGGAAAGAGAACCAAAGCCTGAAGATGTTGCTCAAGCCTTACACTTGCAACCATCTGATATCAAAGGTCATTGGGAAACCAGAAGTGGTGTCAAGGGTTTCTTGGTAAAGTTTCTGTTTGAGAAGGCACAAGACTGCTGGAATTCTCTAGATCTGCAAGCTTTTGAAGAGATTGTAGCACTCCTCATCTATGGGTTGGTCTTGTTCTCAAACCCTGGTCAGCTTATGGATGTGAATGCTGTCAAGATTTTCATATCTCGGAATCCTGGGCCTATATTGCTTGGGGACATCTTACACTCATTTCACACATGAACAATGAGGAAAAGAGGTGTTCTCATGTGCTGTACTCCTCTTCTAGCAAGGTGGTTTATTTCTCACCTTCCCCAATCAGTCTTGAAGAATGAGCAAGGCTTGAGGTGGTCACAATGGTTTATGACTCTCACACATTCTGATGTTCATTGGTGTTCTCGGTCCAGAGAAAATGTCATCATCATTGATCGTTGTGGAGAATTCCCTAATGTCCCGCTACTTGGCATTAGGGGAGGCATTACCTACAACCCATGTTTAGCTCTGAGACAATTTGGGTATGCCCGAAGGGATGGCCCTCATGACATGCTGATTCCAGACTTGGTTTTTGAATTCGACAACGACGCTCAAGGACTTCGACAAAGGTTCATCCGAGCTTGGAGGATGCCCAACAAAGTGGACAGTAAGACACTGAGGCACAAGAATTCCATCCCTCTTGAGCCTTACCTCAAGTGGGTACGAACCTGTGCCCAGAGTCTTATGATGCCTTACCCTTACATTCTCCCCGTGATCAAAGAGCCTGTCACGGAAAGAGAGGTTCCATACACCCTCCTACACCCAGACATGCCAACATCATTGGAAGATTTGCAAAAGAGTTGGATACAGCTCAAGGAAGAACGAAATACTTTTGAAGCCAGCTTCTACGCCAGTGAGAAGAAGGTTTTGGAACTTACCCTTCAACTCCATGAAGAGCAGACTCTCAACACTTACATTGCACCAAAGAGGATGTGCAACATCTTTTTACATTAGAGTTTTGTATTCATTTTGCCCATGGGGAATTTATGTACTAACAAATTCTTCTTATTAATATGACGTGTGTTCTTTTTGTTTGCAACAAATTTGAATTTTTGAATCCTTGAATGCATTACATGAATACATATCATTCATCATATGCATAAACAGGTTCCTCCCTTTCAGGTCTCCTTACCTTCCTGCTGTTTATTTCAACAGAAATGGCTCTAGAGAAGACTATCAAAGATATCCAGGCTCAAAACGCTCAACTTCAAGAAATGTTCTTGAACCTGTCCAAGGGGCAGGAAGAAGTGAAAGCTCTCCTCACAAGGGGCATGGTCCCAGGGAATCCAAGAGGCATTAGGAATGATCAGTTGGAAGGGCTACAGATTGAGATGGCAACAATGAGAACTCAGATGATGGGACAACTGGTGGGCCAGATGGCTCTTATTCAAAACCTGGCTCAAGGACAAGAGGAGCTAAAGGTCCTCATCAACAAGCTGCATCAGGATAGATGTAACCAAATGGGGCAAACAACTAGGGTGGAGGATCAAGTCATCATTCAGCCTCCCTTGAGACAAGAAGTCAAGGGAAAGTCTCCCCACTTTGCTTCAGGGTCACAAGCCCAACAACAACCTCACCAGCATCAACAGGATAATCAACGTGATCAAAATACATTTGAAAAGCACTCCACTGAGATTAACATGCCATTATCCCAGGTGCTGCAATGCTTGTTGGAAGTCCATCTAATTGTATTAAGGGACCCCCCTCAGCGTCCCAACACAGCCTCCCCATGGTACAATCCAAACGCGAGATGTGCGTATCACTCCAACAGTCCTGGACATGACACCGATAGCTGTTGGGCATTGAAAAACAAAATTCAAGATCTGGTTAAAGAAAAAACGCTGGAATTCAAACAAGATGGCCAGATGAAAATCTTCCGCTGAGGGTTCTCCACCTGAAATGACAAGTTCAGACTAAGAGGCTTTGGTTTCATTTGAATTTTCAAGTTGTAATTTCTTTTGTTATTCAAACAATTATTTGTTAATGTCAAACTCTGTTTCATTAATGCATTGCATATGTTTGTCTTGAATTCATCCATTCGTTTTCACTATAATTATGCTTTCTACTTTGTACATTTAACTCTTGCTAAAAGTTACAAGCCTTTAGAGGGAGGATGACGAAAATAATGCCATAATCTCATACAATATGCTTTTGGACAAACCTTGCTAACGATGTACAGGCGTTTCTTTCAAATCCTAAACACTGGGTTATAAGGAAGATAATCCCTAGTCAACCCCTTCGAGCCAAAGAAGTAGAAGTTTTCTTGTTTTAACATAAATTGAAACCTTTAATCAAACCTGGGGCAGGGTAGTCTCTCAGTTAATTTAAAAAATGCGCGTTTAGTCGCAAACTCTCAGTTCGTAATACAACGAATGACATCAAAAACATTCCTTTGGAACCAAAAGATAATGATGGTTCCTTATCACATGGGCAGTCATTATCTCTCAAAAAAGAAAAGCCCACTGAGTTAAAACCTACAAAGGAGACTTAAGAAAGTTGGGGCATCCCGCTGACTGTAATCTTGAAAACAAGAACAGTCAGGCATAAATTAGGGATAACAAATCAAAAGAAAGAGGTCATTACAAATCCTCAACAACATGGAAAATGTTGCATAAATGACTGCCTTCCAACAAATTCAACTTGGGTGAACCATCACCAAAACATCGTTCCAGACTCATTTGGAGTTCAATGCACAATTAACTGAGTTTAGGATTGAAGAACATCACGAAGAGAGGGTGGGTACAAATATACTTTGAGCCTTTATCCTTTGTTTCTTAAACCGTGAACCAAGCCACATTACAACCCTTCAAAAGTCCTAATTGAAGTATGGCTTAGTTCGAAAGCATACTGTTTAAAAAGGTATCCTGACTCCTGTAAGGCTTTGCTCTAAATCTTGAGTTGAATTTTTCTTATAAAAAGTTTTCTGCTAAAAAAATGCATTTTTCAAAATTTCAAGACGATCATAAACTTTGCATTATTTGAATATCATCATTTGCATATGGCTATTTGTTTGACAGTAAAGAAATTCACACAGTGAATGTTCTGATGAACGAAAGCTCTCTCAGTGAACAAAATCACTTCAAGTGGGATGACACTTCCTTTGCAAAAATCTCCTATCAATAAAAGGGGACTTGGCATGGCATTGTCTAGTAAACCTGGAGCAGTCCAGTCAAGATTTCAAGAAATCTCTCAAAGTCCAGTCAACCTGGGGCAGTCCAGTCAAGATTTCAAGAAATCTCTCAATTGCAGAGTAACCTGGGGCAAGTCTCCATCTCCATCACTTGGGGCATTAAACGTCAATCTCATCAAAGGATTACGTACAATCCAAATTTCCTGGCAGTGCCACAAACATTTGATACTAGGGGCAATGACGAATCTCCCCAAAATCCTTCTGAAAAGAAATTCCAGAATCCTCGAGAAGTTCATCACCTCTCTGGCAGACCAGCGGTCATGGGTTTATTTCCCCAACACTTGTCAAGGATTTATTCTCCAAAACAAAATTACATTTCAACAACATTCATAATATATGCAGATTGATCAACGGGTAAAGGTTATCATTACCTTTTGGGGAAGTAATCATCCAAGATTCCTTCATTACCTTTTGGAATATCAGTCGTCAAAGATTCCTTCATCATCCAGTTAAGTCAAAGTTAATTTAAGACCTTCTCTGGCTCAGTCAGATCGACACTAAGATCTCCCTGATTCTCATTCCAGTGGAAGATATTCCGGATTTTGTTGTTTCAGACAAATCTCTCAACAATTCATTCTGATTCACTTCCAGATTTTTAACTATCAGAGGCGAAAAATCCAACTCTTTTCTCCATCACCAGTTTGGGATTTATTTCCCCCAGCGAGAGGTTGTCTTGAAAAACATTACACATCCGTACATCAGGACATCATACAACGCAATCTCATTTATTTTGAGAACGTCATTGTTTGATATATGCCACTAACCTTTACCTTTCAGGAAAGATACAATCAAATTCAAGCTATGAAGCCTGGATCACGACCAGATAGTAGTGCATCCAACTTTCATCTTAAACAGAGATGATTTCTCAACAGAATAACGGACGATCGAGGTTCCCAAAATTCAGTAGAGATGATTTCTCAACAGAATAACGGACGATCGAGGTTCCCAAAATTCAATGGAGATGATGCCCCAGCAGAATAACGGACAACTGAAGCTCCTAAAATTCTATTTCTCTCAAGACCAAAGATCCTCATTATTAAAACCTCAGAAGATTGGTATACTCCCAACCTCCTGATACCGTTAACAGAATGGAGATTCTCATCCTTAAAACCTCAGAAGATTGGCATACTCCCAAGCTCCTGATACCGTTAACAGAATGAAGATTCTCATCCTTAAAACCTCATAAGATTGGCATACTCCCAAGCTCCTGATACCGTTAATAGAATGAAGATTCTCATCCTTAAAACCTCAGAAGATTAGCATACACCCAACCTCCTGACCCAAATGCCTGAATGAAGATTCTCATTCTTGCTTCCCCAGTAGATTGGCATACACCCAACCTCCTGACCCAAACGCCTGAATGAAGATTCTCATTCTTGCTACCCCAGAAGATTGGCATACTCCCAAGCTTCTGATAATGTTAACAGAATTAATATTCTCATTCTTGAAACCCCAGTAGATTGGCATACTCCCAAGCTCCTGATACCTTTAACAGAATGAAGATTCTCATCCTTAAAACCTCCGAAGATTGGCATACACCCAACCTCCTGACCTAAGCGCCTGAATGAAGACTCTCATTCTTGCTTCCCCAGTAGATTGGCATACACCCAAGCTCCTGATATTCCCGACAGAATGAAGATTCTTATTCTCAAAGTGGCTTATAACCCGAGTTCCTGATATTCCTGACAGAATGAAGATTCTCATTCTCAAAGTGGCATACAACCTGAATTCCTGATATTCCCGACAGAATGAAGATTCTCATTCTCAAAGTGGCATACAACTTAAACTCCTGAACTTCTTACAAACAGGAATAAACTTTTCCCTAGAGTCCTGAGCTTACTCTCCAGCAGAATAGCTACTCCCCAACAGTACAGCTATTCCCCAGAGTTCTTACTCTCCAACAAAATCAAGATTCTCATCCTTGATTCTCTAGTGAAGTTGCCAGAGCCTTCTTTACTCTCAGCATAAATTTGTCAGAGTTTTTAAACCCCTGCAGATAGAAGATTCTCGTTCTTGACTCCTCAGCACAAATTCCCCTAGTAGAATGAAGATTCTCATTCTCAATTCCCCACAGAGTTTTCAAAGATTCCCCAGCGGATTTCTCCTCAAACAACAAAACAGGAATCCCCAGTAGATTGGCATACAACCCAAACTCCTGATTTCCCCAGAAGTATAGCTTCTCCCCGGTAGAAGTATTCTAAGAAAAGCTTGAAGACACACATACTCTTCAACAGTGGTCCAAGATTTATCTTCCCCGACGGCAGTCAAAGATTTTATTATCTCCAGCTATCCAGGATTTATCTTCCTCAGCAAGACAGCTCATCAGCTTACATGCACATACATTGCATTCATATATCATAAACATTAATATAACACATATATTGCATCATACATTTCATGCAACATAACTTTGTGTTTCAGCTAATATTTTACCCTTCATAGGATAAGTTTAGCAAGCTTCGACTTCAAGGATCATGAAAACAGTTTATGGGTGCTTCCAAACATGGATGTCAATCTATCGCTTGTTCAGATTCAACTTTTGAAAACAGTTTACGGAGGCACCAAACATGGATGCTAATCTATTGCTTATTCAACTTCAAGGATCATGAAAACAGTTTACGGGTGTTTACCGTGGGAATTGGTAAACAACCGCTGATCTTCCAAAAGGTTACTTATTTGGTGACTCGCAGGATCGATCAGATTGATCCTAAGACATGGTTGATTTTGGGGTTTTGACTAAGTTTGATAATGGTTAAATGACAAGAAAATAAAGGAGCTTTATGTAAATTGCATGAAGAAGAAAACTTGGTAGAATAAAGGAAGGCTTGAAATGAAGGCTTCGACTGAAAAAGTAAATGAAAAGCAATAAAGTTCTGGAAAATAAATGACTTTGATTAATTAAAGTGGTGTTTCACACATACATTCTCAACAATTCTTTCTCTCACGCTGGGTACTCGAATCTATATGAGTGACTTGTATATAATTGTGAACACACGCGAAAAACTGCGTGAACTACTAATATTTATACTAAACACATCCCAAGTAACCGTCGAGCAGTTACGCTGCTTCGAGATGACTCCACTTGGCATGTTCACAGCGTTCGACGCTCCAGATCTTGGCACGTTGCACTTGGTAACCGCTGGGAACCGTTTTCCCTCCAAATGTTTGAATCTCAAACCGTTCCACTCTGAGCAATCGAACACCTTCGTCGAGAAGCACCTTCGACGTTGAAGGCAACCAAATTCTTCCTTGGAAGAAATTATCTAAGTACATTGCCATCTTCTGATGAGCATTTCGACAGAACCAGTCGGTCGAAACCATTCTTCAGCTTTAATGGCTTATATTAATAAAAACCAGGGTGTCGAATTTAGGAGCCAACAAATTTCCCCCCAAGAATGCCTTATTTCGACGCTGAAAAGAAAAAGGAATTCTTTGAGATTCCATTCGACACCTGTCTTTCATTCTTAGCCACAAATTAACTTGTGCACTTTTTGTCTTCTACCAACCACTGACAATCCCAAGAAAAATCCATCATTTCATCCGTACCTAAGACGTCACCTCAGTATGGCGTTTAGCGTGCCCAATGTCTTTTCACAAATTGTCATCATGACAATTTCCTAAAAACGAGGGCGCACGCTACACCTTTTCATTTCTGCAGAACGGCTATGTCAGCGGGGGAACGCCACGTGTCCCACTATCTTCTGCAACATTAAATGGCCTCGAATTTGGGGATTTCCCAACCACTATAAATAACTCTAAGTACCCATTGTGGGACTTTTTCACGCTATTCTGCATCCAAACTTCCTTGCTGAACACAAAATCTCTGCAAACTTGCAAACACCTTGTTCTTCACTTCATCTTCAACCTTAACTCAACAATGGCCCCAGGTTCCTCCAACGCTCCTAGTTCCAACATCCCTTCCAGAAATGCTAAACCCAAGATCTTCTCAACTGTCCCCATAGTTACCCCTACAGGCCAACGAAGGGTTCCTGAACCCCTAGAAACTGCTGAGCGTGAAGCTTATTCACACCAACTAATGATTCCGGTTGGATACTCCAACCAAATATTCGCCATGTCTGGCCCATTATCCTCATGCATCGATGAAGCCATGAAGATCAAGAACTTATTTCCAGTGCTTGAAAAGCTCAAACCTGTTGGGTGCTCTAAAAAAGATGCAGAGGACAACGAAGATCCCGCTAAGGAGAAGATAGATCTCCGCTTCTTCAATAGGGGTGTTAGGGCTTTTAGGTCTAGCCCTAGCCTCACTCCTGACTACAGCGCTTGACTAGAAAAAATGGAAAAAAGCCAGACTTCGATCTGGAAGAACCTGGGGATATACGACCTAGTTATGCTGTCGAAGACGGGTCTCAACTATTCCCCTGAGATGCTGATAGCCTCCTTGCTTTTCTGGGATTACACTCATTTCACTTTCCACCTTCCTTGTGGAATGCTAACACCCACGCTTTTCGACGTGGCTGCCATCACTGGCCTTCGACCCACTGGGGATTATTTCGACCCAGAGGAAATGTCAGAGGATCAGATTGGATTCTCAGCTACGAAACCCACCTATACCACCTATATCAACCATTACCATGATAGGTCGACAGCAATTGTGACGGATGTATAGCATATCGCGTTTCTAGCCCTTTGGCTATCACGCTTTGTGTTCTGTACAAAGTCTTTACAGGTGACAAAGAAGATGGTCACCCTCGCCACCCAGCTTCACCATGGCCAAAATATTTGTTTGGCAGAATTAATCTTGGCGAATCTGTACGAGTCGATCAGCAGCGGATCGACTCTGTTGAAGGTCATCGAGAATAGAGCCAGCTTGTTGCTTGCAGGACCTTTTTGGCTACTTCAGCTGTGGCTCAATGCCACTTTCGAGTCTTTCTTACCTCAAAAGACTCAAATAAATGAGAAAGCTCCTGAGATAGCAAATAGGCGTATCGAAGGCACCAGATTAGCTCTACTGACCCCGACTGAAGATGGGCTGGAGCTTCAACAGACTTTTGCAAACTTCGTCTTGATGTTTGCAAGAAGAAAAGAATTCGCTTCGACCATGGCTCCCTTTGCTCGATGAAAGGTTGGTCCAGAATGGTTCACCAGGCCCCATCCCAAGTCGTCAGGTGACCCTCAGGTCGAAGAACACACAATAATGTGGGAAGCATTTCTCACACCTAGAATAATGCCACTGCGCTTTAAAAGCTCCAAGACTCACTTGAGCTTGATCGCTTATCAACCGAACTTGGTCTCTCGACAGTTTGGTATCATTCAATCATTTCCTTCTCCTATTTTTCCTAGGGAGAAATCCATGTTATATTTTTGCAATGACTATACTGAAGATGCTGCCACCAAGCATATTGGCAGGTATGCAGGTCGAACAGTACTTTCATTGTTCGATTATCAACTTAACTTCCTCTGCTCACCATCCTTCGAAGACTGGTGGAAGAGTTACTATGCTGAAGAGTTCTTCGACGAGAAAGACTTTGTGGACGAACTTTAGAAGTCTTTCGTTCTAGTCCTTGACAAAATAAAGAAATGTAAGTTCACTCTCCAAACTATTTTGTCTTTCCATTTCGACTAGTAGCCTGTTAGTTATAACTTGTCTTCTTTCAGTTGTTCGAAAGCCTGCAGCCAAGAAAGCTGCAGAAGGCCATCAGGGAGGAGGTCCCTTGACAAAACCTCCAGCACCGGCGAAAACCATAACAAGCCATCAGGGGGAAGGTCCTTCGAAAAAACCCTCAGCACCGGTAACCAAACTTTTATTATTTCCTTCTTGTTTTAACATTCTGATTTTCGATGTAGCGTTCTAAATCGAACTCCAATTGGTTTTCAGGCACCTTCACCCAAGAAACGACCTGCACTGACAGTCGAATCTGGGAGTGACGAAGAAGACGACTCTCCCCCCGCTCCTCTTAAACGGAGAAAATTGAAGAAAGATGTTCCTTCTCCTGAGACTCGACCCACAATCAGAATAAAGGTTGCAGGGAGAAAACCCAGGCCACCTCCCGTGATTATTGAAGAGCCAACGGAGGAGGAACTAAATGTTTTGCTCAATAAACCCGTCGAAAGTGATAATTCCAGCCCTGGGGCTGAAATTCCTCTGCAGGTAGTTTCTTTGACCATTTTTAACTTAAGTGTCGAGGCTCACGTTCCATTGTGTCTCTCGCTAAACTAGAAGATTCTTCCTCTTCTATTTTCAGGAAACCACTGAAAGTTCAGCACCAAAGACTTCTGAAACACTAGACTCTGCTGAACTCAGTAGGCCACAAGAGAAGGAATTGGCGAACGATGAAGCCAATGCTGAAACAGAAGAACAACAACCAAAGGAGATTCAAGTGGTCGATCTGTCAGAGGAACAACATGACGAAGGGGATCATGCTGATGCTGGCACTGCTGAACTTCAAGTCGAAGAGAGTCATGTCGATGCAAACTCTACTCAACAACTTCAACCCCAAGACAACGCTGCTGCAAAGGTTACCACCTCGACAAAGCATAAGTCCAAAGAAGACTTAGCACTCTTGAAGCAAACTGATCCCATTGGCTATCTGAATGCCATTATCGAGATCAGGGGAAGTTCATCTGATCTTAGTCAGGAGGCTTCTACTCAATCGGGGAAGTCCACTGAGACTTCTCCTCTCGATGAGGCTTTGATGAAGGTCAAGGCTCAGTTCTTCAAGAAAGATTTGATGAAGGCTTTGGAGGGGGACCCTACTGCTCCGTCGTGTTTGGGAGCTGTTTTGAATGCAGTCGACTTGCTGGCTGTGACTCCAGAGGTTTCGAGCTTTATCATGGAGTTATCCTCCATTGTTGATCAAGTCTCAGCAGACTATCAGCGACAGAGGGGCTTCAACAGCCAGCTCGAAGCGTTACATGGCAAAAGTTCTTCTGCCTGGACTGCAGTAGCTGAGACGACTTCTCGAATTGCAGAGTTGTCGAAGCAAAAGGCATCTAAGCAAGAAGAGATTGATGCCATAGATCGAGACAACGCCTCCATAAAGGCGCAAATCGAAGAGCTGGAAGCCAAGATGAATGCTAATACTAAGCGCAAGGAGGAGCTTCTCTCGACTGTTTCAGACACAGAGAGCCAAGCTGAAGTCACACGAGGCCTAGAGTTTGCTGAGAAAGCCCAAGCCTTCGATGACCAAATTGCCAAGCTTGTCCAGGAGAATTCCTTGTGCAACAAAAGACTGGAGTTGAAGCAGGCCAAGTACCTCCGACTCAAAGATTTTATCCCCTTCTGATTGAATCAGCCCTTTAACCATATATTGTAATATGTATTTGACAATGTCGCCATTTTGGCTAATTTATAAAATTTTCCATTTTGGCTTATTTATGGTTAATTTAGTCATTACTTGCTATTTATTTTGATCTCTTGGAGCATAGGTTTATACTTTTTCAAATATTTGCCATTCACTCTCAAGAGTCTTTTATCTTCACCTAACTCTTCGACTTCATAAGCTCCACCAGAAAAAGTTTGGATAATTCTGAATGGTCCTTCCCATTTGGGTGACCATTTTCCCATGCTTCGATCCCTTCGATCCATGGGAAGAATCACCTTCCAAACTAATTCTCCAGGCGAGAATGCCTTAGGTTTCACTTTTTTATTGTAAGAGTCTTCCACTCTTTTCTTCTGAAGCCTTAGTAGGTCGAGAGCGCGTAGTCTTTCTTCGTCTAAATCTACTAGTTCGTCTAACATCATATCCCAATAAACTTCAGAGGGGATATCATGGTGTCTCTGAACCCTTGCAGATTGAAGACAAATTTCTGCTGGCAACACTGCGTCATGACCAAAAGTTAGCCTATATGGTGTTGTACCTATGGCTTCTTTTGGGGACGTTCGACAGGCCCACAAGATCTGGTCTAACGTCTTATGCCAATTTTTTGGCTTCTTCCCAACATGCTTTTTTATCAAGCCAATCACTATTTTATTCGCTGCTTCGACTTGACCGTTTGCCTGTGCATACTAAGGCGTTGATGTTAGGAGTTTAAAGCCTATTTCCTGAGCGAATTCCTGCATCTTTCGACTGGTGAAAACTGATCCTTGATCAGTAGTTATAGTTTCAGGGATTCCATATCTAAAGATAATGTTCTTTTGAATAAATTCAATGACATTTTCTTGGTCTACATTGACTAAAGGAATAGCTTCGATCCACTTAGTGAAATAATAAATACCCACCAATATATACTTCTGGCTCTTTGATGATGCTGGTCGAATCTCTCCAATAAGGTCCAACGCCCATCCTCTAAAGGGCCAAGGTTTCACTATCGAGTGAAGTTCGCTTGCTGGTACATGCTGGATGCCTGTATGGACTTGACATTCTTGGCAACCCTTGGCGAACTCGACACAATCTTTCAAGATGGTGGGCCAGTATAGTCCTTGTCGAAACAACAACCATTTCATCTTATGGCCTACTTGGTGAGCCCCACATGCTCCAGCGTGCATAGTCGAAAGGGCTATGTATGCTTCAGTTTCACTTAAGCACTTTAGCAATACCCCTTCAGGCGTCTTTTTAAATAACTCATTACCCATGAGTACGTAACTCAATGCCCTATATTTTATTTTTCGTTCTGTCGAAGCTGCTGGATTTTGTAGATAATCCACAATGGGTTTCCTCCAATCTTGCTCTGACAAATTGTCTATGAACGAAATTTCGAAGTTCCTTTGATCAGCATACCCTAGTCTTGTCGATTCCAAGTCTGTTGGTGACAGACAAGTTGCTTTTATTTTCTCCCGAACTTCGATTGCTCTTTGCAACCTCGTTTTTGAAATTTTATACCCAGATGCAATTTGTGCCAAATCGTTGGCTATTTGATTTTCCAACCTGGGTATGTGTCGAATGTTAACCATTTCGAATTTTTTTAATAAACGATTTGCTATCACAAAGTACATAATAAGATTTTCTCTTATGCACTTATATTCTTTTGTGACTTGCTTAATGACTAACTCTGAGTCTCCCATTATTTCGACTCGAGTTGCCCCCAATTCCAACAATATCTCAAGGCCAGTAATTAGAGCTTCATACTCAGCCTCATTGTTCGAACAAGTACCTGATATCTTGTACTTGAATGTTGTTGGAATTTTTTCTGGAGAAATAATCAAGACCCCTACTCCTGTTCCATCTTTATGGCTGGAACCATCGAAGTAGAATTTCCAAGGCTCTATCTCCACATAATTAATACTCTCAACTTGAATTGAGTGGTCGACTATAAAGTCTGCCACCACTTGTCCTTTCACTGCCTTAAGAGGCATAAAGGTCAAGGAGTATTCAGTTAATGCTAGTGCCCACTTGCCAATTCGACTGTGCAGGATGGGTTTCGACAACATGTACTTGAAAACATCAAAATGAGACGAAACATACACATCAACTGGTTTTATATATTGTTTGAGCTTTGTACAAGAGAAATACAGACATAGGCATAATTTTTCAACTTCGCTATATCTAGTTTCTGCATCGTTCAAAACTCTACTATGATAGTAAATGGGTCTTTCGACTCCATTTTCATCTTCTTGGGCTAACATGCTTCCCAAAGTTTTGTCGGATGCAGCTATGTACAATCTCATACTCCTGTTGCTGCTAGGAGGCACCAAAATAAGTGGCTTTGTGAGATACCCTTTGATTTTGTCGAAAGCTTCTTGTTGCTCTTGCCCCCAGTCGAATCTTTCCTTATTTAGGCGAAGTAAGGGTGAAAAGGCTTGAGCTTTTCCACTTAGGTTAGATATAAATCTCCTCAGGAAATTTATCTTGCCCAGCAGAGATTGCAATTCCTTTTTGTTCGCTGGCGCTTTCGCTTCCAGAATTGCCTTCTTCTTGTTCTGGTTGATTTTGATTCCTTTCTTGTGGACGACGAAGCCCAAGAAATCTCCAGCTTTTACACAGAATGCACACTTCAAAGGGTTCATCTTCAGACCATGTTCTCTCATTCTTTCGAATGATTGTCGAAGGTGGTCTATATGGTTCTTCCTGGAAACAGATTTTACAACAATGTCATCAATATATACTTGCATAAAAGTGTTAATAAAATCATGGAAGATGGAGTTCATCGCTCGCTGATATGTTGCCCCAGCGTTCTTTAGGCCAAAAGGCATCACTACCCATTCGTAAGTGCCTAAAGCCCCAGGGCATCAAAAAGCTGTTTTCGACACATCTTCTTCAGCAATGAATATTTGATTATATCCTGAATAACCATCGAGCATACTCAGGTACTCATAGCCAGCGGCAGAATCGACTAGCATTTCCGCCACAGGCATGGGATATTCATCTTTGGGTGTAGCAGCATTCAAATCTCTGAAATCTATGCACACCCTCAATGTACCATTTTTCTTAATCACTGGCACAATGTTTGCAATCCATTCGACATACCTTGTAGCTCGTATGAATTTGCACTTCAGCAGTCTTTCGACTTCCGTTTTGATCTTCGACAGTATTTCTGGAGCGAAGCATCTTGGACTTTGCTTGACTGGCTTCTTCCCAGGTTTGATTGGCAACTGAAGTTCTACCAATCCTCTGTCGAGACCAGGCATCTCGTCGTAATCCCAAGCAAAACAGTCCTTGAACTCTTTTAACAAATGGATTACTTCCAACCTGAGTTCTGGGTCAATTTTTGCACTAATGTAAGTTGGCTTTTTCTCTAACCCTTCGCCCAAGTTGATTTCTTCTAAAGGATCCTGCGCTAGCATCTTGATGTTGTTCGCTAAGGGGTCCTTTTCGAATCCCAAAGGCTCATCGTCGTAGATGGCGTCGAGCCTTTGTTCCTGCATCCCTTCTGGCATGATATCAGGAGGTTCTGGATCGAAGTCCTTTCCAAGACCTGCAGAAGGTAACTCTTGATCATTGGCCTGTATGGCCATATATTTTACTTCGGCTTCGAGAGCCGTTATCATCCTTGTTTCGGCTACGTAAGCCGAAATTCGCTGCAAAGATTGTGACTCAGTCATTGTCACTGAATTCACTTCCCCAACCAGTTGGTTGGATATCAGTTAACCCACTAAAGTCAATGTGGGACAAGTCTTCTCTGTCCCATTGAAAACCATGCTCAGGGTGCAAGTATAGGGAACAAAAAGTATTTGGCGCTGGCGCCAAGTCGAAGTCAGGTGTTGGGCATGGCCCAATGTGAGCCAGGTTTTTGTCGAAATCTGCCAGCCCTAGGTGATTTACTTCGCCCAGGTAATAGCTTTGATCAGCTTCTATGTTTTCGACCATTCCATCAGGACGCCATAGTAGCAACCTCTGGTGCATTGATGATGGTACAGCTCCAACACCATGTATCCACTCACGGCCCAACAAAAGATTATAGTTAGGTTTGGCCGATATGACCATAAACATAGTTGGTCGAAGGATAGATCCCACCTTGATGTCCAGTTGGATCACACCCATAGTGGTCCCTATGCCGCCTTCATAATTCGACAGGACCATGTTGTGAGGCTTGATGTTCTCATCACTTTTGCCTATTTTTCTTAGCATAAAGTGAGGGATGATGTTGATGGTTTCCCCACAATCTACCAAGATCTTATTTACTGTGGTTTCTTCGAGTTTAGCCCTTATAAATAAAGGCTTAAGGTGATTTTTCATCGCCTCTGTAGGAGGTTCGAAGAACCCATTCTGCTCTTCAGTAGCGCCATTATCCATGACGAAATAGCACACTGGCCTATGCTTGGCCATTTCTTGCTCCACTTCCCAATCGCTTGTTTCGACCTCCACCTGGCGGTTGAACTCTCTTGGCAAAACTGAGACTATGTTCACCATGATATCTAAGGTGTCATCAGACTTAGAGCCATCTTCGTTGTCAACTTCACCCTGGTTAGGCCAGACTAGCCTATTGGTTACTGGTTGTCTTTCCAGAGGCTTCCTCTGCTTTCTCTGAGGAACATTTGAACTGGTTTCTGCCTTTGGTTCATTAGCAGCTTCCCTCTCAGCTTTTCGTCGCCTCTGGTATCTCCTCCATTGAGATCGAGACATGGGATTTTTCCCTTTGTAGTTGCTTGACACCTGGGTCACTTTAGGGGTAGCAACCTGAGGTTCTTTCTTATGTGTTAAAGATGAACCTCTTGACACTTCGAAGGAGTGCCATCATTCCTCGCTTGGTCTCTTTCGACCAGATGTTTTGTACCATGTATCTACTGGCACATTAGTCGGAGGCTTGAAAGTCAGTGGCCTCTTTTCTTGATTTGAACTCCTTTGGGGGGTTCTTCTGGGGTCATGTCGAGTATCAACACTTTCCCATTTTCTGTTTGCTGCTCTTACACCTTGAATATGTTCAGCAGCTTTTTTGTCGAAGATCGAACTGCATCTAGGACACAGCATCACTTCTGACTTCTTTTTTTGGCATCTTTGCAGGAAATCTGCCAGATTTTCATTTTCCCGAGGGAAAGCAGTTTTGTTTGCTTTTTCTTGCCTCATGGCCTCTTCTGATGCTTTTGGTTCAGAGACTTCGACCATGTTGACATTCATGGTGTCTTTGGTGGCAAGAGTCAACTGCTTCATCTGAATCTCCAAGTCCTCTGTTTGGCCTTGAACTGCAGCCAAGTGAGAACTGGGTTTTGTTCCAGCTTTTTGGGCTCCAACTGTCTCCAGTTTTGGGCTTTCGACCGCTTTCTGGACCGCTTCAATTGTCTTTCTGGATAGATTCCCAGAAAAACTGCCAAAGATTGGCATGTTGACATGGTCCTTTGTGACTTCGACCATTCTGATTCCTGGCCTCTTCGACTGGCTTCTGGATGCCTCGATCACGTTCACCTCTGAAGGTTCAGCATAATGGGCTTCAGCCTGCAAAGGGTTGGAGTCCACAGTCATGGGGGTCTTGTCAGCAAACTTCAACCTCCCTTCTTCGATAGCGTCTTGCACAAGATTCCTGAAAAGAAAACATTGAGATGTTTTATGGCCCAGAAAATTATGATATTTACAAAAGCCTCGTTTCTTTCTTTGATCAAGAGGAGGCACTTTTACCCCTGGGGGTACTATCATTTGGCCATCTTTTACAAGTAAGTCAAAGATTTCATCACATTTTGTAATATCAAAACTATAAGTCTTTTTGGGGAACCTATCGTTGGTCCTTTCTGGACCAGTGGGATTTTTTTCACTTGAGGGGACTAACAGTTTGCAAGAGTATGGTGGCCCTTGTTTTAGTTCCGCTAAATCGACCTCGACTTCTTCGACAGTTATAGTTTCGTCGAAGGTTTCTGGATCTTCGTCATCCATCTCGACATACGCTATCCTCTCTCTTTTATGAGTTTTCGTTGCCTTGGCTTTTTCAGCTTTAAGGCGATCTACCTGTCGAACTCTATCGACCAATTGGGCCATGTCTCTCAGGTATTGAGTGTCTAACTTCTTCCTAATGGAATAATCTAAGCCGCCTGCGGCTATTTCGACTAACTCATGTTCTGGCACTTGCGTAAAGCATCTTGCTTTGAGCAACCTAAACCTATTTAGATATTCGTCTATAGGTTCAGTGAAACGTCTCTTTACACTGGCCAATTCTTTCAGGCTTATCTTGGTTTGTCCCATGTAAAATTGCTCATGGAACAATCTCTCCAACTGGGTCCAATGATGGATCGAATTGGGGGGGAGAGTTGTAAACCAAGTAAAAGCGTTCTTTGTTAAATGGCATCTTTAAGCCCATTCCCTCAACTATACTATGACGAGTGCAAATTTACGGGCACTCTAGTGTTCAATCATCTTTCACCTTCGAGTCGCGAACGACAAACTTGCCAATCTAACTCTTCAGGTTCAAGAAGATTGAACAGGGGCAGCTGTTGTACCCCAAAATTCACCCTTCCTTTTTTTACAAGAAATCACAACCCTAGGGTTTTCTCGGATTTTCAAGATTGGCTCAGGAATCAATCAAACAGACTTTTCTTTGGCAGCAGATCAAGAATTAGGGTTTCTCTCGCATTTCTCAGAAGAAACTGAATTCTCAGAAATTCAATTAACTGTCACGTGTTTTCACACTTTTTCGAGGTTGCTGAAAGGTTACTGGTTATTCTCAAGGTTTGTTTATCTAGGATAAGAGATAGGAGCTGAGATGGTCATTTGAAATATTCAGGTTTTGTCTGATCCAGGTTAACCCGACAATGTGCGCCTGTTAAGACATTGGCTTGTTATGGAATAAAATGCTTGTTTGTTTGTTGGAGTACACAATGCGTATTGAGATGTTGTTGCAAGGTTACGAGATTGCAAAGTTTTGGGATTAGTTGGAATTTAAGTTATCTGTATTGAAAATATTGGAATGCAATTACAATTATTTTAATCTGAGAATCTTAAAGGGTTAAGTGAAGATGCAAGGAAAGAATTACAAGATATTGACAATAGAAGGTTTTATTGGATTATTAGATGATCTCATAAAAGCTTTCTTCATTCATTCCAAATGTTGTTACAAAAATAATTTATTATTTGAATACTGTATGTTTTACAACTTATAGTATTTGAAAAATAAATGATTACAATAAATGGAAAATCTAATCTAAGCCTAAGCTCCATTGCTCCCATGCTCAAAGTCTCCGGCTTCTTCTACTTTGTCACCGTCCAACTTGTGCTCACATGAAAAAGATAAAGGAAAAGGGATTAGTACAGTCAGTTGAATATGAAGAGAATTTTCAAATAAAAAAGAAAAGGAAATTGTTCATCATTAAAATTTGCCGTCTGGAATCAGGAATGCTATTTTTCATCACATTTTATTTTTCTCTTCGCAAATCACAAGAAGATTTCTCTTCTTGGTTCAAAAAGAGAAAAATAAAAGTGCAAATTGAAGAATGCAAAAGCAAATTATTCAAAAACATAGCAAGGTGCCAAAACTGCATTACAAAGCATGGCATGCAAAACAAAACAATGCATCACAAGCAAGGTGCCAAACTGAGTTACAAAGTTACAAAGGCAAACATGCGCCAACTGTACTGCATTACAAACCAAAGACAAAACTGGAACCTGCTGTAACAAACAGCACAACCAAAAATCCCAAAACTGAGCTACAAAGCACAAGGCGCCAAACTGTATTTACAAAACATAAGCAAACTGAACAAAACAAATTGGATGCAAACTGTACAAATGCAGCAAGTACAATGCAGCAGGATGGCAGTAAAAGGCAAGAGGTAATCCAAAATCACAAGTCAAAGACTTGTCACAGATTTTCATCATTTTCCAGTCAAAGGGAAAACTTTTCAAAAAATAAAAAAAGACAAAAAGCAAATTTGTTTTGTCATTGAGAGAGAAAGAGAGAAAAGGGAGCACCTTTTTAGTATTTGTACAGTTGGCTAAAAAAATGGATCAAGAAATAATACCATAAAAATAGCAAGAAGAAAAGGCCCAACGGTTTCAAGCACAAACCATAAATTCCAGCCTGCTAACCAAAGGTAGAGAGAGCTGTTATAAGACAAACTCCAAGCCAGGCCTAAGGACAGAAGTTAAAAAACCTGTAAAACCTTTAGCAATTGGAACCAAGCTGAAAAATATACCGAAGCAACTACAAAAAACCCAAAGCTAACATCCTGCTAACGACACACAACTCTCCAAATAGCACAACATCAAAAACCTGTTGTAAAACTCAAACAACAACCAAAACCTTGTGTAAACAAATCACACAACCTGCAAGCTTGCCAAACTGCAGAACCAAACAGAAAAAACATACACAAACAAGCCAAACTTCCTAGCCAAGCTACAACTGTAAAACTGCATAGCCTGAAACCACAAAACCCCAAACCTGTTATCAAACTCAAACAACAGCCAAAAACCTGTAGCAGTTTCATCACCACCCCAAACCTGTTACAAAAACTGCATAACCAAAACTGCAACAATACTAAAAAAACCTGTAAACCAGAAAAACAAGCAACAAAACTCCCAAACCTGTTACTACCCAAACTGCAAACAAACTGTAACAATCAATGGCCAAACAAAAGCTACCAACATAACCAGTTGCAGAACAACCACCAAAATACTCACAAGCCTGTTAGCATCATCAACAAGTTTAAACTAGAAGAACAAAAACATACCAAAAGTCCCAGAATCATCATTATTGTAAATCATCCAACAACAACAAACCAACAAAGTTTCAGAATTGTACTCATCATCAACATTCAAGAGAAAGGAAGAGAGTTTCAGAAACAACATCAATAAGTTTCAGAACAACAAAATCTAAACATATCAATAACAAGTTTCATAATAGAATCATCATAAACCATTATTCAACATTCAAGAGAGAGGAAAGAGTTCCAGAAGCAACATCAACAAATCAGTTTCAGAACAAATCATCATCAACAGTCAAAATCAAGAGAGAGGAAAGAGTTTCAAAAGCAACAAAAGAGTTTCAGAATAAGTATCATCATCAACGAAATCCAAGCATACAAACACAGTTTCAGAACAAGAAATCATCATCAACATTTCTAGTTTCAGAACATCATCCACAAAAACAACAAAGTTTCAGAAGGAATCATCATCATTCAAGGTTCAGAAGAGAAGATACCAGAAAAGCTCGTCGTCATCTCTTCCCATCCACCTCTAGCCACCAAGGAGCGCCTCAAGCCTTACCACTCTCTTTTGTCACAGAGAAAACCCCAAGGTACGTTTCTTTACCTCAATAAGCCATGCAATACAATGGATTAGCCAAACTGTAAAATCAAATAAACATGAAACTGTAAAACTCAAACAAGAAGCAAATTATACCGTTTTGCAACCGAAGCCATGGATTACTGTGAGGAGATGAGAGAGTGAGGGATAGCGCTCTGGCGGCTAGGGCTTAGGTAGGAGGAGAATCAGAACGCATTTGATTGAGAAAGATGATGAAGAAGAGGAAGAACGAAGCAAGCGGCGCCGCTGTGAGCAAGAACTCCACAAACCCTAAATTGCTGAACCCTAACAAAAAAACATTGCAAACTTGTGAATTGGGCCTGTCCTCCCCAAATTCCTTGAGCCCATACGAAAATGCTGGCTCACACCCCCTCTCTATTTCTGACCTCATTTCTTTTTATTTTTCATTTGGGCCCAACACAAACCCTTAGGCCCAATTTTTATTTTGTTTTAATCCACCCTTCTTTTAAATAAATTCATAAAAAACTCAATGCATTTTTTAGCAAATTAAATTAATATTTTTGTTAATTTTCTTCTTTTAATTTATTTTATTTCTTTGTGTGAAAATAATATACTAACAATTATTTCTAAAACATCTTTTTTTTTTGTAAATAAATTGATTTTTTTTAATCATTTTCTTTTTATTATCACATAATAAAAACACCCAAAAAAATAGAAAATTTGATTTAATTTTTCTTACTTTAAACTTTTTTATCCACATAATTAACAAAAAACACATACAAAGAATAATAATAATAATTCTTAATTTTTTAGGATAGAGTTCATTTATCTTTGTTTTAACAAATACATGCATTTCATAATTGATTGATTTTATTTTATTTTATAATTTGTTATGGCTTTACTTTGAATTGCGACAATTCGATTTGGTTGTAACACTTGATATTTGGACATTGTTATCCTTGTGAGATTCATCCCCATTTGTAATAATTTGTACCCCCATCCCCAGATACTTTTGTAATAGCTTAGATTTTAATTCTCGCACTTTATGCTTTCAAATATGCCATGATTAGAGATTAGGGTTTGTATGCGAAAATCCAAAATCAATCGCTAGATGACCTAATACAAGACCTAAATGTATGAAAATGACAAACACAATTCACACGTGCACCTCTAGGGTAACCTCGCTTGTTGCCTCATAAATGCAATCATGTCCCTCGAATATGAGACACTCTAGCAAATGCCCCTTCGATAAACAAAGATCGTAGTCCCTCGATGACCCTCGATGTTGCCTTCGATAAAACGATCTCGTCCCTTACAAAATTGCTAGAGCGTCTCACAAGTTGCTTTCAATGATTGTATGCGATGACCCGCGCCTGTCCCGTTTAACATCCTAATACAAGGTTGTTTACCAAATGCAATGGTAAAACAACACTGTCAAAAAGGGTTAAAAACATATAGGAAAGATCTTTGAGTAAAATAGGGTAGATAACTCTTAGTTACTTGATCAAAACTTGCAAAACATCCTTACTATTTTCAAACACACATCACAACACAATTTCAAAACATTTCCCAAAAACAAACTTTCAAACATTGAAATATCTTTTCAAAAAGACAAACACCTTTGTATATATTTAAACAAGAATCATTACAAAGGTTGCCACAACAATGGCCTCTTTTCAAAGCATTTTCAAAAACCACACACACAAAGCACCATTTCAAACAATTGAAAAGCAAAAGCAAGTGATCTAAACAAGTAAATAAGAGCCCATGGATAACCATGGATGAAAACGGTGCTTGCACCTTCCCTTTTCATAATCTACCCCCCGAACCCAAGAAAACATCTCAAAGGTCTTTCCTGTGCTTTTTGACCTTTCCTTTGGATAAAATAAAAAGTCGGTGGCGACTCTTGCTAAACCGCACAATTGCGAACACAAACACAAAACCTCAAGTCAGTTCTCCCACCGTATCACAGTTAGTTCTTAAAAAACATTTGATAAACCAAGTAAAAAAACCAAAAGGTTAGCAATAAAAAACAAGTTGAAAAGGTGTAAACGAAAAGGAAACAAATGTTATGTACATGCTTCAAACGAAAAGTTTAAGGTCATAGTGACTTACCTTGCTTGAAGTTGGAACGTGTGTTTGACTTTGACTGATTGGACTAGATTCTCCTGGATTCGAAGGAAAGAAACATGTGCGGTGTTTCTTTGATTGGATTCGAAGGTCAGGAGGTGTGAGGGTGGTGTTTATTATTTCTATATTAGAAGGAGAAGAACAGGTGTAGTGTTCTTTCTACTAGATTCGAAAGAAAGCAAAGCTTGGGGATTGCTTCAGATTCGAAAGAGAAAAAGAAACAAGTGTTGTGTTTCTTTGGATTCTGGGTTTGTGTTTAATGTTTGAGAATCTTAAGGGTTTAAGAGTATTTTGAGAGTTTGATGATTTTTTGAAGATTAAAGGAAACAAATGTGATGTACATGCTTCAAACGAAAAGTTTAAGGTCCTAGTGACTTACTTTGCTTGAAGCTGGAACGTGTGTTTGACCTTGAAGAGTCAATGCCCTGTCGAAGCCTGCATGCATGAGGTC
This sequence comes from Vicia faba, assembly GCA_948472305.1. NCBI lineage: Eukaryota > Viridiplantae > Streptophyta > Magnoliopsida > Fabales > Fabaceae > Vicia > Vicia faba. The sequence goes on along the minus strand of OX451737.1, from coordinate 1,705,581,010 downwards.
ACTGCTTCGTGACTCAAGGCAAACATGTAAGGGGCCAGTGGTGCAATTGAAGCTTGCGTGCAGGAGGGTTCGAAGCAAGCTTAGAGTTGAATTTGAAGCATCCATGAAGGTTGATTCGAAGCAGGTTTGAAGGTGGATTCGAAGCAGATTGCTTTTGAAGGAAACCAATGCCCAAAATGAAGGATGACTCAAGCTTGCTCGAAGGAAGCCTAGATGCCCAATCGAAGGATGTGGATTCGAAGAAAACTTGCTCTTCTTTAACTTGTTGAAAGACACATTAACATCTTCATTTTTCTTTTCCTTCGACCAATCGAAGCAACAGATTGCCATCTTCAAAGAAAATCATTTTCTTTATATCTTCAAACAGGTGTTTGTAACCACACATGCGAGAGGAATCTTGAAAAATGAGAGGGCAAATTTTAGGGTACAACAGCTGCCCCTGTTCAATCTTCTTAAACCTGGAGAGTTAGATTGGCGAGTCCGCCATCCGTGACTTGAAGGTGGAAGATGATTGATTACTAGAGTGCCCAGAAATTTGCACTTGATGATGTGGTTATTGATTGTGTAGGGAATGGGCATAAAGATTCCTTATGGAGAGTTGTCAAATATGGGCTTACAGATGCCATCCAAAGTGATTGTTGACAAAAATTAAACTAAGTCTAAGCTTGACTTCAACTGGAAAAGGAATCAGAATATATCTTTGATTGATTTAGACTGAACCAGAAGCAGTGTCTATCAGAAAGGAATCAGGACAAACCATTGATCGATTTAAACTGAACCAGCAGAGGCCTTAGATAATCTTTAACTGGAAAAGAATCAGACTAAATCTTTGGAGCGACTTATCCGAACTAGAGAAAGTGTCTACCGGAAAGGAATCAGGATAAACCATTGATCGATTTAAATTGAACCAGCAGAGGTCTTGAATATTCTTTAACTGGAAAGAATTAGAATAAATCTTTGGAGTGATGTGATTAGACTAGATGCTCCTGAATTCGAAGGAAAGAAATAGCTGTGGTGTTTCTTTGATTGGATTCAAAGGTCAGGAGGTGTGAGGGTGGTGTTTTTTATTTCCGGATTCGAAAGAGAAGAACATGTGTAGTGTTCTTTCTACTGGATTCGAAAGAATACAAAGTATGGGGATTGCTTCAGATTCGAAAGAGAAAACGAACCAAGTGTTGTGTTTCTTTAGATTCTGGGTTTGTGTTTAGTGTTTGAGAATCTTAAGAGTTTAAGAGTTTTTTGAGAGTTTGATGATTTTTTGAAGATTCTTTCCACACCACCCAAAAGTCCCTGGATGTGTTGTCAAGCCCTTTAGACGTGTCATGGAGCCTCTTATTTATAGGCGAAGTTGGCTGAGGTTTATGAGAGAAAACAAAACAATTTGAACAAAATGGGAAAACTATTTTTGTAGCTTTCGAGGGGAAGAATTCGTATGCCAAATTGGTGCAAGAATAGGGGCAGTGTTGCAGGACTGCTGTGCAACAGTTTTGGAGCATTATGGCCAATGTATCAGGCTTGAGCTAGGAAGCAAGCATCTTTTGAATATTTCATCTTTCATTTTGACTTCATAGGTCCAACCTTCGACCAGATTCTCCTTCAAACAACATTATTTGATTTTCATCCAACAAGTGTCTTTCGAATGGGATCTTTTTGTGCATCCTTCGAAGGAGCCAAATGTGTGCCCCTTGAATGGGTCACCAAATATGTCTTACGGTATGTCTTGAAAGTCCTTCGAATGGGCCATCAAACATGTCCTTCGAATGGGACACCCAGACATGTCTTTTGAATAGGTCATGTGGGTATCTTTGAAAGGGCGAAATATGTATCCTTCAATTGGACTATATGTGTGTCCTTCGAAGGGATCAAATGCAATTCTTTGAATGGGCTAGTAAGGTATATCCTTTCAAAGGGACCCCTATGTATGCCCTTCAAATCCACCAATACATGTCCTTTGAAGGGGCCACCAACCATGTGTGTTGAAGGTTTTTAAGGGTGGAATCGAAGCAAACTATTTCAAAGGGAAATATTGTCCAGTCGAAGCTAGTGTAAACATAGCCAATGCCCTGTCGAAGCCTGTATGCAGGAGGTCACTACTTTGTGACTCCAAGAAGGCATACAAGAAGCCATTTCTCAAACGAAGGTTTGCATGAAGAGTCAATGCCCTGTCGAATCCTGCATGCAGGAGGTCACTTCTTTGTGACTCAAGGCAAACATGTACGGGGCCAATGGTGCAATCGAAGCTTGCTAGCAGTAGGGTTCAAAGCAAGCTTAGAGGTGAATTCGAAGCATGCATGAAGGTTGATTCGAAGCAGGTTTGAAGGTGGATTCGAAGCAGGTTTCTTTTGAAGGAAACCAATGCCCCAAACGAAGGATGACTCAAGCTTGCTCGAAGGAAGCCTAGATGCCCAATCAAAGGATGTGGATTCGAAGCAAACTTTCTCTTCTTTGACTTGTCGAAAGGAACATTAACATCTTCATTTTTCTTTTCCCTCGACCAGTCAAAGTAACAACTTTCCATCTTTAAAGAAAATCATTTTCTTCATTTCTTCAAACAGGTGTTTGTAACCACACACGCGAGAGAAATCTTGAAAAATGAGAGGTCAAATATTGGGGTATAACACCCATTTTTATGGGGGTCCTGCTTCGAGGTTGGTTTCTCCTTTATTCTTTATGCCCGCCATTCTTCCTACTCGAATTCCTTGAACTCATGAGCAAGTTGTTGTTGTTGTGTCTGTAGAGGATATCTCCTTCGTCCAAAATCTTCCTAAGGCAGACAAGATGAAACTACTCTCTGATGTCACCTATCACACGTAATTGACAACCTCTCTGGACATATGGGTAATCCTTCTAATGAGAGGGACACCTCTAAATGGAAGTGTGAAGACATGGAGCAGAAATGCTCTAAATTACATAAGGATAGGTCTACCCTCCAGGAGAAATTTAGTTGCATTGAAGCTTTGCAAGAGGAGGCTCAAAAAATATCTTCAACAAGTGAAGGAGTCTTATAATGAGGATTATAGAGCTTATGATGGTAAGGTGGCCGATCTGAATGCGAGAGTTCATGAATCTCTTTATAAAACTTTGATGAATATGTACGAAGCTCTCGACTAGGCGGTGGATCAGGCTAAAGAATTTTGCCTTGACGTTCCTATCCCTTTTACATAACTAAATCCTTTCAAAGTTGCTCAGGATATGGCTTTGATAGATAACAAGGGTGCAACATCTTAGAGCTAGGGTGCCTGATTTTCTTCTCTTTTCCTTTTTATTCCTTTGTAATGTTGGTCGGACTTTCATGCTTTGGCAAAAATAACAATATTTAAATATATATATTTTCCAATGTACTTGAAGCCTTTATTTAGATTTGTGTGTTTGGTATATTTTATTTATTTTTATGGTTCTCTAGTCCACCTTAAGGTTGATAGTCTCCCAATGTTATATTGATTAACAAGTTTTTATTGCATCAAGACTTGCTCTTTGTTCATAATTTTTTAAATTTGTTCATCTTGTGTGTGTTACTGGTGTCCAGCGTGTCCGTCAAAATCTAAAGTCTCAATCGGAGTTTTATTACTACTAGTTCCGATTGGGAAGATTTAGTGTAGTCCTTCAGCATCGCTAGGAATTGCCCCTAACCAAAGGCAAGGTTCTTATCCATGTCCCCAGGGTTGGCCTGGTTCAGGGTGCACGTCTTCGGGCTCAACCATGTGCACTATTGGAGTGGCTAGTTATTAAGAAAGAGGTGTGGCAGCTACGCTCAAATTGTTTTCACCAAGTGTAGAATTTGCCTCAAAAGAGTGTCTTATTCCATCGTACAGGGGATTACAAGACCCTATATGGTCTCAATGTCTCGTAGTTAACAGATTAATGTTTGAAATTATACAAAAACTTTACAGAATATTTAGCTCGCTGAGAAAGTCACGATGGTACTATCTTCAATTTATTCTTTACTTATTCCTCAACTGACTGTGCAATTGCTGACTGTGCAATCATTGACTGTGTAGTATCGTTGAGTAAGTGTGGTATGAGCTCTATAATACTACCTCCAAGTAAATGGGAAAATCCAGGTGTTTTCCTTGACAACATGATCGAGCAAAGACGTCTTGGATGGTGTGTTCCCTTCGAGGTTATCAGAAGTCGCCTGTTAAGGGTGTGATCTTCGTTATTCTGTGAAAGTAAGCTATAAAATTATCAATGGTCAAAGGATCTCTACTATCATATGTGTTTAGATCCAAAAATTGGAGACTGATTGCTCGATTGTTCCAGATCAGAAGTTATCACGAGTAATCCACCATCTAAGAGGTATCTCACAAGCATTTCGCTTACGGTAGAGACTATCAAAACCACGGGTAGCTTTGCAATCAATATTATTTGTATTTTATAAATTCTCAGGCATCCCAGTGCACCCCAATCTTCGTTTCTTGATTTAGTATCACTCTGCCACTCGAAAGGGGTATTTTGATGACTGATCGCCGCTGGATTTAACGATGTTGTAGATCTCAGTGGTGATGATCAAATGTAGTAGAATATAATCAGAATACCTAAGAGTTTATGTCATAGCAACATGTAGCGTGATTTGCAAAAAGTGATCACTATAATTGGCGATAATTCCGTATTTGGGACTCCGTTTACCTTATTTCGATCTAAGAATCCTAGTACCATGCGATCATTGCTTACCGTTCAGAGATTATTTGTCATATGGAGGAAGTACTTAGGTAGTTGATATACATTGAACGTTATGGTGGTACAAATATCATCAATGATAGATAGTTATGACGATACCAGAAGAGGAGACTAAGTGAGGATCTTCTATGTGATGTAGGAGGTGACTATCTCTATTTCTCGACAATTCTGGTATGGATCCAAGTTTGAATCTAGGATGATCTATTCGTGGAATTTTCGCGGGAATTAAGAGTAAACTTCTATAGATGACTTCATTGTTCCATTCTAGAACCAGGATTAGGAGTACATAGATAGCGAGGAATCTTGAATCAGTTGTGCTGATCTTCAATACGACTGTGTGGGGGTGGACTTGCAAGATCAACACTCCAACGCCCAAGTCACTTCAAAATTCAAGGTGCGTGTAGTAAAAGTGGAGAAAATGTAGGTGTACCTTGAATATCTCTTGTGATAAATTTTCTACCTTAGGCCACTTAGAGTTAGGGGTGGGAATATGCCAGGCCGACTAATAGGGACATACGGCCTAGCTTACACATGCCAATGTCAGACCAGACTTTTTTTAAGTAGAAAAGACCTAGGCTTTTTTTATAAACCTATTTAGTTAAATATGATAGGCCATAGGCCAAGAAAAAAGTTTTTTAAGCCTATTAGGCTGGCCTATTTTAATAAATACGAATAAATTTATTATTTTTAATATTTTATTTTGTACTTTATATGAAAATACAAATGTAAAATTTAGTTATCTTGAAGACTTATGAAAATAATTTGAAAAAACCTTATGAATAATGTCATAAGTTGTTTTCATAAATTCTCCCAAACAAATAATCTAAAAAAACTTATGCTACCATGTAAGCTAAAATAAATCAATGTAAACAAATATTTTGTCTCATAGTACTTTTGAGTCTCTTGTATATTTAAACGTTAGTTGAATTGCTTATTTATATATGTTCAAATGATATAGGATTTTTAATCATTCTAATAGGCTATTTAAGCATTCGAAAAGGCCAGACTCAGGCCGAAAAGTAAGTCTATGGTAGGCCAGAATCCAGACTTAGGCTTTAAACTTTTTAGCAGGTCAGGTTCATGCTTGGCAAAGTCTAACTTGGCACAACCTATTCCCACCCCTATAATGATGATGATATAATTGTTTAAGCTGAGTGTTGTAAAGTCTAATAACAGTTTAAAATTAATAATCAATCAAATAAATAAGAGTTAAAAGGTAGTGCACTGACAGTGTAAATAGTTTTACACTGTCATCAAATGAAAATTCATCATTTAACTATATCATATAACTTATTTAAAAAATAAAACTATGATTTAACATTTAATATGGTTCTGATTGGTTGATAGTGTAAAATTATTCTAGACTGTCCCGACAACTTGATTGGGCCCAATCCAAGACATCTCCTTTGGTACGACCCGCACGACCGTGACCCGAATTTCCCGCTACCTATCGAGCATGTCGGACATTCGCCCTCCCAAACCAGTGCTGGCCTAGGACGACCGACGAGCATCTTCTCAGCCTGCCCGACATCAACGTCGTGAAGGCCACCGGGAACCGACCAGAGAGACGCCCGTAACTAACCCCCTCCTCAGGATCAACGACTAGTTATGAGCATATCTTCCCGGTTTGACCAAGTCCTGAATGTTATGAGCATATTTTGTCTCATAGTACTTTTGAGTCTCTTGTATATTTAAACGTTAGTTGAATTGCTTATTTATATATGTTCAAATGATATAAACCCACACACATGTGAGGACCAGGGGCATTATATAAACCCACACACATGTGAGGACCAGTGTGATCGGTGGGAATGAGAACTGACTGTTTTGGAATGCTGGTTCGCGTTTGCGTTTGTTTTCACAAAATGTCACAGTAAGCAAGAGTCGCCACCGTCTTTTATTTTATCCAACAAGGAAAGGACAAAAGCACAGAAAAATTCCTTTTCGATATATTTCTCGGGTTCGGGAGGTAGATTATAGAAAGGGAAGGTGTTAGAACCCTTTTTATCTGTGGTTATCCACGGGCTCTTAGGTACTTGCTCACTATGTTTTCAAAAGTTTTCTTTTCTTTGTGTTTGTGGGTTTTGAAAAGAGTTTTTTTTTTAAGAGAGTGTAAGTGCGAAAAGTTTTGTTTTGTTTTAAAAGGAGAAAGTACTTAAGAACCTCTACCTACTCAAAAAGGAATTAAACTGTGCAAATGTCCTTTAGACGATGCTATCCCACTATTGAGGAGTAGGTAGCATCGTTGTTGGAGTTTTCGGGTCAATTCGATTTAAGGGACGTGTGGTCACTAAAGCAATGTTAGGATGCTTTAGCGGTAACCCTAATGTCTTAGATCATTTTTATCGAGGCAACCATTTCGAGGCAACTTTGATATTTGGACAGGAGGGAGACCTCTAAGACTTCCTATACTCAATGACCACGTTCGAGGCAACCAAGTGAGGTGTACCCTAAGAGTGGCATGTGCGAGTGTATTGTTTTTCAGTTATATTATCTTTGTATATTTAGGTGATCTACCATTTGTTTTTAGATCTTGTCATGCAATCCTAGTTAGCATACATCTAAACAGTTAATATATGTATAGGAATTTAAAGTGCGGGAATTGTAAATCCTACGCTATTACAAGGCTTCAGGGAGGGGATTACTTACATGTCCAAAATTGGGGGAATAAAGCAATAAAGTGTAAAATTCTTAGTTAAGCTATTACAAACCAGTAGGCAGTTATAATAAAATAAACGCGCGCGAATCTGAAAATAACCTCTAAAAATCCTAAGAATAAAATCTTTTTGTTGTTTTATTTTATTTTGGGAAAATGATCTAAATCTACTTAATTTTAGTTTTTGAGAAAATGATCTAAATCTACTTAATTTTAGTTTTGGAAAAATGTTAAGATAATTAAATGATTAATTAACAAAGTTAATTTAATAGAAAAAAAACTAGCCTAATGGTTTTGTGTTTTTGATTTTATGTTGATTAAAAAAAGAAATAAAATGGTCAAAACAAAAATGAAATCGAAGGAACAGGCAGTAAATAAAAAAAAGTATAATTCTGGAGGCCTGGGTCGAAAGAGGTGTGGGCTGTCTTTCGACCCAGTGAAGAGGCTTGATCGAAGGTGCATGAGGGGATGCACTTTGGGGGTGTTCGATTTGGATATGTCATCCTTCGATCTGGAAATCCTAGATCCAGTTCGAAGCTAAGCTGCTAAGCTTCGAAACTCTGAACAGGATTCTAAGAATATACTTCCTGCAAAATGAAACAAATGTTAAAGGTCCAGGGAGGACTTTACCCCCCTGATTCGAATCTCCTCCCAATTCTAGTCTTTCCTCAATTCGAATCTGCTGAATCTGGGTCTGGGTTTGTTTTATCCTGAGATTCGAAGGAGAAACTTAGATCGTGCCCAAGCAATGGCACGATCTCATCTTTGCGCTGTAGCTTACATGCAATATAATTAGTAATAACAAGAATACATATGCAATGTGTATTTAAATGTCATGAAGGTGCAATTTTAGTTTTGCAAACCCTTACCAATCAAAGATGTATGACCTGTGGCTCTGGGTGTGGAGATGTTTGCTGAATGGCTGCTTTGGCTTGGATCACTTTTGAAAATGCTGATGACCTTTGGCAGCGTATCTCCAAGTCCTCCCTGTTTCTTTTCTTTTCTCTATTTTTTCTGTGTTTTTTTTCGTACCATGTAAGGTGTCACTGGTCTCGTATTTATAGGGGTGTGAGGGTGCATGAAAATGGCAAGGGACAGCCATTTAACCAGGACTTTAAAGCCATGAGACAAGAATCAGACATATTAAAATATTTCCTTTTTTTTGAAATATTCATGTCTCTTTGGAATATGGAATGAACCTGGACACTTTTGATTTTCGAATGCCTTCAGGCCCTGCTCTTCGATTGGTCTTGATTTGAACAGAATCACTCTGGTCGAATCAACTCTTTAGGAACAGAAAAGGCAAGAATCTGGCCTTTAACTCAGAAATTAAATCCACAATCAGCATTTAATTATTTCTATATTTGCAAGGGAAACATGCCATTTTCTCATGTTCAGTGTACCTAGACATGTTTTTTTTAGTACCCTCTTGATGGCCTCTTTCAAATGGCCTGGAAGGAGTTCTTCAAATGGCCCTGGTCCAAATATCAATCGAAGGGTACTAATTAAAATTCCAATCGAAAGGCTTTGTTAACAGGCCAATCGAAAGGTGTTGTTCATGCTAATCGAAGGACATGGTTAACATGCCTATTGAAGCTGCCTTGACACAATGCTAAATCGAAGGATCCCTTGGCATGCCAATTAAAAGGCTTGGCCCAGGGTGCCAAACGAAAAGGTCTTTCAGAATTCTAATCGAAGGGCTTTGACATAATTCCAATCGAAGTGCTTGTCCATAATGCCAATCGAAAGGCTCCTTCAGAATACCAATCGAAGAGTCTTTCAGAATGCCAATCGAAGGCCTTGACATAATTCCAATCGAAGTGTTTACCCATAATGCCAAACGAAAAGCTCATTCAGAATACCAATCAAAGGGTCTTTCAGAATGCCAATCAAAGTGCTTGTCCATAATGCCAATCGAAATGCTCCTTCAGAATACCAATCGAAGGGTCTTTCAGAATGCCAATCGAAGTACTTGTCCATAATGCCAATCGAAAGGTACTTAAAGCACCACTCAAAAATTTTCTTTTTCCTTAGGCAAGGGTTTATGATCAACCATGCAGGGGGGAGACTTTGGAAAACATGAGAGGGCAAATTTTGGGGTACAACAGTTGCCCCTGTTCAATTTTCTTAAACCTGGGGATATAGATTGGCTTTTGAGCCTTTCGTGATCCGAAGGTGGAAGATAATTGAACACTAGAGTGCCCAGAAATTTGCACTCGCATGGTGTAGTATCAGTATTGTGACGTCGGGAATGGGCTTACAGATGCCATTTGGAGATTGTTGGTAGGAGGATGGGCTTATAGATGCCATCTGCAGGAGTGTCTATCGTATGAGAGATTCCTTAGCGAGAACTTGCATACCTGTTGTTGTAGAAGATTCCGCTGGGGAAGTCTAACTTTGTTGAGATTTAGGAACCTGCCTGTACTTCAACTGAGAGAATGCTTCAACTGAGTTTTAAGAACCTATTCATAATTCAATTGGGGGGAAACATCTTCATCAAGATCTAGGAACTGTCTCGTGCCCACCGGGAGTATACCGTTGAGGTTATAGAACTTGCCCACACTATGACGGAGGAAAACATCAAGATCTAGGAACTGACTCGTGCTCAAAGGAGTATACCGTTGAGGTTATAGTACTCGTCCACACTATGACATAGAGAAACATCTTCATCAAGATCTAGGAACTGTCTCGTGCCCACCGGGAGTATACCGTTGAGGTTATAGAACTTGTCCACACTATGACACAGGAAAACATCAAGATCTAGGAACTGACTCGTGCTCAATGGAGTATACCGTTGAGGTTATAGTACTCGTCCACACTATGACGTAGGGAAACATCTTCATCAAGATCTAGGAACTGTCTCGTGCCCACCGGGAGTATACCGCTGAGGTTATAGAACTTGTCCACACTATGACAGAGGAGACTGTCGAGATTGAGAACCTTATCTGAAATTCAACCGATGATAGTTCAATTGAGATTTAAGAACTGGTCAGATCTTTGACTAAGCTGAGAACTTAACTGCACTTTTCCTGAAAGGTAAAGGTCAGTCATATGCAATGCATGATATGGGTCAAGCAATGATGTTCTCAAAATAAATGAGATTGTATCCATATGATTTCTGTGATCGGTGGATTTAGAACTAACTGTTTAACGCTGGTTTCGCGAAATGTCGCGGTAAGCAAGAGTCGCCACCGTCTTTTATTTTCTCCAACAAGGAAAGGACAAAAGCACAGCAAAATTCCTTATGAGAATGTTTCTCGGTTCGGGAGGTAGATTTATAGAAAGGGAAGATGTTAGCACCCTTTCTATCCGTGGTTATCCACGGGCTCTTAGGTACTTGCTCTTATGTTTTCAAAATGTTTGCTTTAAAATGTGAGTGGGTTTGAAAAAAAAAGTTTCTTTGAAAGATTTCTGAATAACTCTTGTATCTGTCCTCAAGAGTGTTTGAAAAATTTGTTTTGAAAGCTTTTGAAAGTGTAAGGTGTGAAAAGTATGTTGTTTGTTTTTGAAAAGAGCAAGTATCCATGAGTCATCTACCTACCCTAAGGAATTAAGCTGTGTAAGTGTCCTTTAGGTAGTGCCATCCCACCATTGAGAGGTAGGTAGCACCACCGTTGGAGGTGTTCGGGTCAATTCGAGTTTAGGGACAGTGTGGTCGCCGAAGCAACAATAGGACACCTTAGAAGCTACCCTTATGTCCTTGATCCTTTTTTAATCCGAGGCAACTGTTTCGAGGCAACTGTTTCGAGGCAACTGTTCCGAGGCAACTGTTTCGAGGCAACTGTTTCGAGGCAACTGGATCATGGACATAAGGACCGCTAAGACGTCCTATACTTGATGACCACTTTTCGAAAGCAACAAGTGAGGCGTACCCTAGAAGTGGTGTGTGTATTTGTGTGTTGTATTCAGTTAATGTTTGTCTTGTTAATTAGTGAGCTACGAGTTGTTTTTATTTACATACATTCTTTCATGCAAGTTAACAGTTAAGGGGTGCGGAAAGTAAATTGCGGAAAAATAAATCCTACGCTATTACAAGGCGCGGGTCTATACATCGCCAAAAATTACAAAGACCCGTTTTTTAGTAAATGAGTACGGAAAGTAAATAAAAACAGTAAAGTCCTAATTACTATTACATGTCCGGAGCAATTACATAATAATAAACTGTGCGCAAATTAAATAGGAATGTTCTAAGGGTGTTGACCCTTTTTAGAAAAGAAAATTGATTTTTTTGGTCTTTTTGGTAATTAAATGAAATTAAAAACTAATTAATGACTAATTGATTATTTTAATTAAAAGAAAATATTTTTTTGTCTTTTTTATGTTTTTATGAAATAAAATAAAAATGAAAGAAACAAAATTAAAAGTTAATCCTAAATCTAAGTTATTTTAATTATTTAAGAAAAAGAATTACAATTGCCTAATTAAACTATTTTGGTTAATATTTATTTACAAAATAAAATAATAATAATGATAATAATGTTAATTCTATTTTTTGGTTTTTTATGAAAATGCGTTAATTAAGTTAATTGTTAATAATAAAAATAATTAAAAGGTTAGCAATTAAAAAAAAAAGAAAATGACAAAACAAAATAAAAAAAAGAAAGTAAAAACCAAGGGGGGTGTGGGCCAAATAGGAGGTTTATTGAAGCAATCCAAGCCCACTGAAATCTAAGCCACGTTTGACTTTCATGATTGCCTGCAGCACGCTTGACTTCAAAGTATGGTGTGCTACACTTTTTGTCCTTTGGATCTGCGTTGATGACACTTGGAGCGCTGGGATATGAGGTTTATGGTGTTCCTCCTTTGAGAATCTGCACATGAAAGTAATGAAAAAAAATGATATGGAAATTATAGGGGACCTGGGAAGAACTTACAGCGCGGTATGAGCCTCTGGACTTGGCAAAGGTTGCTTTAGCTTCAGGGTGTGGCAAGGAATATAACCACGTGCTTGTTTTAATCTGAAGATGCTCGCAACTATGTTTTAGCACTCTCACTTTTTGAATAATTTTTGGTTTTTTGGTCTTGGCCGTTTCTGCACACCCTCTTTTTTTTTGAATGAGGTTGGGAAGGCTTGTATATATAGTGTGTAATGTGTATCAAACAATATTATGGTCATTGAAGCCTTGCATTCATGTTTGAGATTTCCTCCATAACCAACTTTGAACCATTTTCCATATTTGTGTAATTTTGAATTTTTATGCCCATAATAGGCCATGCACGAATTTGGAATGTGTTTTAAGGTGTATCAAAGCTAATCAACACAAAATATATCCCTCCATTAATTTCTTGGATTTTTATTTGAATTTTAAAGATTTAAAATGAATTAAATCAAATAAAATTAAATAAAAATGAAAAAATTAATTTTAAATCTTGAAATAAATTGTGGGACACGTGGGAGGCATGGACAAGCTGAATCAAGTGGAAAAAGTGGGCCCCTTTTGTCAAATATGAAGTTTCAAGGATAATTGACTTTGGCCATTTCACAAAAATTTCCCAACTTCTCCAATGCATATCTTGCTCAATTCTGAAGCTATAAACATGTTCTTGGATATTTTGGAAAGGTCTTGAAGTCCTCTAACCAATGTCTTTGGTCCCATGTCATTTTTATTTACCAATCTCAAGTTATGGTCTTTGGCTTAAAGTCCCTTTTGTTGACTTTTGAAAATGACCTATAATGTTAAAATTGATAACTTTTTGTGAGAGCATTTCTTGGACTTGGAATGTGAAGATGAGTTGTAGGAAATGTCCTCCCCTTCAAGATGAGAATTGGATGGGATTTTTATGATGAACCATGAAAAAGTTATGCCTTGGTCAAGTTACAGTTGACTTTTCAGCTGTCCAAAAATAGAAACTTTTGACACCTTGATGATTTTTGAGCCATTCTTGTGAAATCATGATCAAGACTTGATCAAATGATGATTGTGGCTTCAAAATAAGATGTTGACCAAAATTTTTGACTTTTAACTGCCAAATGACCATTTTGCCCCTACAGTTGACTGTTGAGCAAATGGGACTTTTGACTGTGCAACTTGACCTTGTGAGCCTTGAAACTTGACATGTAGGTGCTTGACAATGTATATGAGCATATTTGACTTGATTGAGCCCTTGGAAACCTCAACTTCCTTGCAAGAACCAAAACCCTAATTTGACTGGCCTGAGAGAGTGGTTGACTGTGCAACCCTTGAGTAGACTTTGAACCATTTGCTTGTCATAACTTTGAAGATTATGGGAGGGAAAATTTTGGGGTACAACAGTTGCCCCTGTTCAATCTTCTTAGACCTGAGGATGTAGATTGGCTTGTATGCCTTTCGTGATCCGAGGGTGGAAGATGATTGAACACTAGAGTGCCCAGAAATTTGCACTCACATAGTAGAATATCAGCAGTGTGATGTCGGGAATGGGCTTACAGATGCCATTTGGAGAGATGATGGATGGGAGGATGGGCTTAAAGATGCCATCTGAAAGTGTGACAGAACCTTGTCGGGAATGGGCTTATAGATGCCATTTTGAAAGATGGTGGATAGGTGAATCTGAATAAGAAATAGAATAGCTTTCGTGTTTGGAGCATATCTAGTCTGTGTCTAATTGCTGACGTCTGAATAAAGGGTAGAATGACCGCCGTGTCTGGGGTATATCCATACTGCATGAGTAACAGAATGTCATCCGAATCTGGATGGTATCTGGACTGAACAATAGAAGAGCATCCGGGATGGAGCATCTCTAAGTTATCTTTTAGAAGTTTGAATCTGAATAAGCAATAGAACGGCGTCCAGATCTGGAGCATCTCTAGGCTATATCTGAAGGGGAATCTGAATAAGTATCAGAATGTCACCATGCTTGGGTCACATCTGAACTATCTTTAGAAGGAGTCTTGAATAAGCAAAGGAACAACATCCATATCTGGAGCATTTCCAAGCTATCTCTGAAAGGAAATCTGGAATAAGTATTAGAACATCGCCATGCCTGGGTCACATCTGAACTATATCTAGAAGGATTCTTGAATAAGCAAAAGAACAGCATCCATATCTGGAGCATTTCCAAGCTATCTCTGAAAGGAAATCTGGAATAAGTATCAGAACGTCGCCATGCCTGGGTCACATCTGAACTATATCTAGAAGGAGTCTTGAATAAGCAAAAGAACAGCATCCATATCTGGAGCATTTCCAAGCTATCTCTGAAAGGAAATCTGGAATAAGTATCAGAACGTCGCCATGCATGGGTCACATCTGAACTATATCAAGAAGGAGTCTTGAATAAGCAAAAGAACAACATCCATATCTGAAGCATTTCCAAGCTATCTCTGAAAGTAAATCTGGAATAAGTATCAGAACGTCGCCATGCCTGGGTCACATATGAACTATATCTAGAAGGAGTCTTGAATAAGAAAAAGAACAACATCCATATCTGGAGCATTTCCATGCTATCTCTGAAAGGAAATCTGGAATAAGTATCAGAACGTCGCCATGCCTGGGTCACATCTGAACTATATCTAGAAGGAGTCTTGAATAAGCAAAAGAACAACATCCATATCTGGAGCATTTCCAAGCTATCTCTGAAAGGAAATCTGTAATAAGTATCAGAACGTCGCCATGCCTGGGTCACATCTGAACTATATCTAGAAGGAGTCTTGAATAAGCAAAAGAACAGCATCCATATCTGGAGCATTTCCAAGCTATCTCTGAAAGGAAATCTGGAATAAGTATCAGAACGTCGCCATGCCTGGGTCACATCTGAACTATATCTAGAAGGAGTCTTGAATAAGCAAAAGAACAGCATCCATATCTGGAGCATTTTCAAGCTATCTCTGAAAGGAAATCTGGAATAAGTATCAGAACGTCGCCATGCCTGGGTCACATCTGAACTATATCTAGAAGGAGTCTTGAATAAGCAAAAGAACAGCATCCATATCTGGAGCATTTCCAAGCTATCTCTGAAAGGAAATCTGGAATAAGTATCAGAACGTCGCCATGCCTGGGTCACATCTGAACTATATCTAGAAGGAGTCTTGAATAAGCAAAAGAACAGCATCCATATCTGGAGCATTTCCAAGCTATCTCTGAAAGGAAATCTGGAATAAGTATCAGAACGTCGCCATGCCTGGGTCACATTTGAACTATATCTAGAAGGAGTCTTGAATAAGCAAAAGAACAGCATCCATATCTGGAGCATTTCCAAGCTATCTCTGAAAGGAAATCTGGAATAAGTATCAGAACGTCGCCATGCTTGGGTCACATCTGAACTATATCTAGAAGGAGTCTTGAATAAGCAAAAGAACAACATCCATATCTGGAGCATTTCCAAGCTATCTCTGAAAGGAAATCTGGAATAAGTATCAGAACGTCGCCATGCCTGGGTCATATCTGAACTATATCTAGAAGGAGTCTTGAATAAGCAAAAGAACAACATCCATATCTGGAGCATTTCCAAGCTATCTCTGAAAGGAAATCTGGAATAAGTATCAGAACGTCGCCATGCCTGGGTCACATCTGAACTATATCTAGAAGGAGTCTTGAATAAGTAAAAGAACAGCATCCATATCTGGAGCATTTCCAAGCTATCTCTGAAAGGAAATCTGGAATAAGTATCAGAACATCGCCATGCCTGGGTCACATCTGAACTATATCTAGAAGGAGTCTTGAATAAGCAAAAGAACAGCATCCATATCTGGAGCATTTCCAAGCTATCTCTGAAAGGAAATCTGGAATAAGTATCAGAACGTCGCCATGCCTGGGTCACATCTGAACTATATCTAGAAGGAGTCTTGAATAAGCTAAAGAACAGCATCCATATCTGGAGCATTTCCAAGCTATCTCTGAAAGGAAATCTGGAATAAGTATCAGAACGTCGCCATGCCTGGGTCACATCTGAACTATATCTAGAATGAGTCTTGAATAAGCAAAAGAACAACATCCATATCTGGAGCATTTCCAAGCTATCTCTGAAAGGAAATCTGGAATAAGTATCAGAACGTCGCCATGCCTGGGTCACATCTGAACTATATCTAGAAGGAGTCTTGAATAAGCAAAAGAACATCATCCATATCTGGAGCATTTCCAAGCTATCTTTTTAATCTCTTTAATGTAGATATGTCCTGGCTAGACATAGGTATCGAATCCACAATCAATCGCTCACAGATATGCCCTGGCTAGATGCAGGTATCGAATCTGGAATTGCAACAGTTGATAGTAATCGTCTTTGGATTGACCTTTTTCCTGAAATAGGCAAAACATCAGTTGTGCAATGCATGATGTCATGATGTTCTCAGGGAGAAATGAGATCGTGTGATATGATGCGTATGTGCATGCATTGTGTATGTAAGCAAGATGTATGAAAGGTGATATGTTTATGAATGTATTTTCGTCTAGGAAAATAAATCCTTGACGAATGCCGGGAAGTTGAATCCTGGGCTGATGTTGAAGAACAGAGTTCTTCGTTTCTGCTGGGGATGATGGTTGCAAGAATAAACCGGTAGGAGAAGATGACTCCGTTGGGGAATAAACTTGTTGGAGAGATTACTCTGCGGGGAATTACTCTGCGGGGAAGAGATGCTTCGCTGAGGTTTTGATGAGAACTTCGCTGGGAATTCCGTTGATATGTTATGTTGGAAGCTTTGATGAACTCCGCTGGGGGGTAGGAAGAACTTCGCCGAGGACGATCTTTCCGTGGCAATTAGCTGAGGATAACCCAGTTATAAAATCTGGTGGAGCATAACCTTTGAATAAAGTCCGGGGAAAGACGTGCGTACTCTGCAGGTGATAAGCTTCCAGAATCTACTGGGGATAAGCTTCCTACTGGGGAGATTGATTGAACTTTCCTGGGGAAACTTTTGAGATTGCACTGGGGAAGTGGCTCCACTGGACGTTCTGTATACCACCGGGGAACAATCTTAGATCAAGATTGCCGGGGATGCTTTCTAGGAATGTTTGTGTACTCCGTTGGGGAATGTTGAGATCTTCTGGAGGATAACCCAACTCCTTGAGGCTGACAGTAGATTAACTCTGCTCGGGGGGAGTGTTGCTGACTTGCTTGGGATACTGTACCTTGTTAGGGTTGATGGGAGACCAACTGCTTGGGAGAGTATTGCTGAATCTTGTCTTAATCCGCGGGGAGTGAAGATGTCTTGGTCAGATTCTTTAGCCGAACCTATCTTGGTACCTGGAGGACAGAGTAACTTGTACAGTTTGGACAACTCTTATTGCCCCGGCTTCTGCGGGAGAAGAAGGTACCTGTGGAGGTGTTTGACAACTGCCGATTGACAAATCTTCTTCTGGTAGGCCAGTGACGAGATGACGGGACATAGTCGTACGCTTTGATCCCTAATTTTTGCCTGGACTGCCCTTTCGGGTTTTCAGTCCACCGGGATACCCATTTTTGCCCAAGCTGCCTTTTCAGGTTTTCGACTTGCCGGGTGTACAGATTTTTTCATTTCATCCCTTACTTTTTCCCGAACCCTTTTGGTTCGCCGGGAAGCCCTTATTTTTGCCTAGGTGTGTCAACCTAGCGGGTCTTTGATTATGCGTAGTATTTTTCGACTATGTCCACGCTCTCAGAGTGCAGGGAGTTGTCACTGTTGTTGTGTTGCCATGCGACCAGAAGATGTTTGATCAGGCAAGATTCGTAGCTGGAACTCATGTCCAATGCCCCAGGTGACTCAGGCGGAGATTTGCCCCAGGCTATTAGGCATTTGAGAGAGTCTCTGAATCTTGACTGGACTGCCCCAAATGATGGACAATGATCATGCCCTGCCCCTTGATTGGAAGTGCTTCTTCCATTTGAGATGACCTTTTTTGTTGAGAAGGCTTTTGTTCACTAGATATTCGTCGTGTGAATTTCTATGCTGTTCAAACAAATAGTCATATGAAAACAATGTTATATTAAAAATGCAAAGCTTATGTCTGTCTTGAAGTTTTTTGAAAATGCAGTTTTCAATAAACAAGTGATTTTTTTGTAAAATGTGATGTCCACTCAAGATTTTACAGCGAGCCTTATAGGAGTCAGGATACCTTTGGTAACAGTATGCTTTCGAACTAACCCATGCTTCAGCTAGGACTTTTAAGGGTTGTAGCGTGGCCTGGTTCACGGTTTAAGAAACAAAGGATAAAGGCTCAAATTTTATTTGTACCCACCCGTTCTTCGTGATGTTCTTCAAACCTAAACTCAGTTGATCGTGCGTCAGACCTTGTTTGAGTCTTTGCTATGATGTTCCGGTGATGGTTCGAATGTTGACGATTTATTTTGAATGGGCAGTCATTTTTTGTTTAGGGTTTGTAGGACCTCTTTCTTTTTTTTTTATTATCCCTGTTTTTTTTTGCCTGAACTGTTTCTTTTGTAATTACAGTCAGCGGAATGCCCCAGTTTTGCAAGTCTCCTTCATAGGTTTTGACTTATTGGATTTTTATTTCTGAAAGATAACGACTGCCTGTCTTTATGATTATTCGGAACCATCACAGTCTTTTGTTTTGTAAGGACTCCTTTGATGCTGTTGATTATGCACTTGGATCAGCTGAGAGAACTACCCTGCCCCAGGTTATGATTTAGGGTTTTAATTTTCGAAAAGAAAAACTCCTACTTCTTTGGCTCAAAGGGGTTGACGAGGGATTATCTTCCTTATAACTCCAGTGTTTAGGAATTGAAACAATGCATGTACCTCATCAGCGGGGTTCGTTCAAAAGCATACTGTAAATGTCGTGGTATCGTTTTCGTCATCCTCCCTCAAGAGGCTTAGAATTATTAATTGAGAGTTGAACATCACAAAAAATGAAAGTAGTTTGAAAATAGCGAATGCGAATATATTGATTCAAAACAGACATATGTGATGCATTGATAACGTAAAAGAGTTTGACATGAACAAATGTTTGAACAATCAAAGAAAAATACAACTTGAACATTCGAATGAACAAAAGCTTTTTAGTTTGCACTAGTCATCTCAGATGGAAGATTCTCAGCAGAAGATTTTCATTTTGCCACCCGGCATGAACTCCAGCACCCTTCCGTCGATCAAGTCCTGGATCTTGTTCCTCAAGCTCCAACAGTTGTCAGTGTCATGTCCAGGACTGTCAGAATGGTAGGCACACCTTTCATCAGGATTGTACTTCAAGGAGGTTATGTTGAGATTCTTAGGAGGATCTTTTAAAGCAATCAGCTTGACCTCCAACAAGTGTCTCAGTATCAGTGATGATGGTATACCAGTCTCCGAGAAATGTCTTCCAGACATATTTCGCTTACGCTGATTACCCTGTTGACGCTGGTGAGGTTGGTGCTGGGCTTGTGACCCTGAAGCAAACTGAGGAGCTTTTCCCTTGTCTTCTTGCACCACAGGTGGTTAAATGATGTCTTGCTTTTCAACCTTAGATGTTTGCCCCAGTTGGTTATCCCAAAGCAGTTGGTTGATGATAACCCTGAGCTCTCCTTGTCTTTGAGATAAGTCTTGGATAAGAGCCATTTTCCCCAGCATTTGGGTTCTCATTGTATCTACCTCAGTTTGCAGACGTTTCAGCCGTTCTTCCTTATCATCTTCAGGATTGTTCCTGACCAAAGTCCCCATGAGGAGTGTTCTCAGCTCTTCCTGCCCCTTGGATAGATTTAGGAGGATTTCCTCGAACTGAGTCTCTTGAATATGAAGGTCCCGGTTGTCTTGTTGGGAAGCCATTGCTGAAATAAACAGCGAAGAAGGTAAGCGACCTGTAACAAGGGTACCTGTAATGCAATGATATGTATGATATGCATGCAATGTTTTCAAGGACCTCGCGGGATAAACAAGAAAGACTGTTAGAACTTGAATTTTGTAGCTTGATTGAAGGAGCTTCATGTTATTGAGAGTCCTTCTTCAAGAGTCAAGGCTCACCATATCGAGTGGGTCATAGCCCCTGACACAAGTTATCAACCTTGGCTAGGGAAAATAAATCCCTTTTGCCCCTTGCTAGACATTTGATTCATCATGACCTGCATCACAAACCCTTGAGATCCTCGAAATGGATTAGTCCTTATGTAGGATGTATGCAATGGTATGATGTTATGCTATGCACGGAGTGATGTAAGTAAACCCTGTTATGAGTCCAGGTTAAGGACTGTAAACAAACCCTGCAAGAAACTCATGTGTTAGATAACAAGCATGCAAGTAGTCAAGTTTGAAAGCACACAAGTCACACAAGACAGCCCTTAGAGTTTAGGCCAGCATGAAGTTTAGGGTACTACCCTCTTGAAGTTGGTGGGCTCAAAAACCTGTCCTATCAAAAGTAACCGGGTTCTAGAGGATCCCAATATCACTGACTACCCTCAATCGGTCATAACTCCAGCGTCACAATCTTTTCTTGCGGCCAGAACCATCGCGAGAGTTTAGCCTCAATGGGTGTAGCATACTGCTACTGTTCTATGGCCAAGTTGGGTCTATTCAGGGTTCTAAGGTCGATTGGTGCTTAATGACTCATCAGAAGACCCATATTCTCCTCGTTGCAACACAAGGGATATCGGTACAGACTAAGGTGCCACACCAACGTAGCCACTGCTTCACCCATGTCGGTCTACGCCGGACAGGTCCCTCACAGCTTATGCTACCTAAAAGGGTATTCCCCAGATCCGGGTTAGGATCTATGAAACTCCGATGCAAAACCCACAAATATAAAGCAATCAAAACACATCAATTGAAAACACAAGTATGAGCTATCCTAAGGTACACCTCACTTTAGATATCCCCAGCATAGTCGCCAGTTCTGTGATCGGTGGATTTAGAACTGACTGTTTAATGCTGGTTTCGTGAAATGTCACGGTAAGCAAGAGTCGCCACCGTCTTTTATTTTCTCCAACAAGGAAAGGACAAAAGCACAGCAAAATTCCTTATGAGAATGTTTCTCGGTTCGGGAGGTAGGTTTATAGAAAGGGAAGGTGTTAGCACCCTTTCTATCTGTGGTTATCCACATGCTCTTAGGTACTTGCTCTTATGTTTTCAAAATGTTTGCTTTAAAATGTGAGTGGGTTTGAAAAAAAAAGTTTCTTTGAAAGATTTATGAATAACTCTTGTATCTGTCCTCAAGAGTGTTTGAAAAATTTGTTTTGAAAGCTTTTGAAAGTGTAAGGTGTGAAAAGTATGTTGTTTGTTTTTGAAAAGAGCAAGTATCCATGAGTCATCTACCTACCCTAAGGAATTAAGCTGTGTAAGTGTCCTTTAGGTAGTGCCATCCCACCATTGAGAGGTAGGTAGCACCACCGTTGGAGGTGTTCGGGTCAATTCGAGTTTAGGGACAGTGTGGTCGCCGAAGCAACAATAGGACACCTTAGAAGCTACCCTTATGTCCTTGATCCTTTTTTAATCTGAAGCAACTGTTTCGAGGCAACTGTTTCGAGGCAACTGTTTCGAGGCAACTGTTTCGAGGCAACTGTTTCGAGGCAACTGGATCATGGACATAAGGACCGCTAAGACGTCCTATACTTGACGACCACTTTTCGAAAGCAACAAGTGAGGCGTACCCTAGAAGTGGCGTGTGTATTTGTGTGTTGTATTCAGTTAATGTTTGTCTTGTTAATTAGTGAGCTACAAGTTGTTTTTATTTACATACATTCTTTCATGCAAGTTAACAGTTAAGGGGTGCGGAAAGTAAATTGCGGAAAAATAAATCCTACGCTATTACAAGGCGCGGATCTATACATCGCCAAAAATTACAAAGACCCGTTTTTTAGTAAATGAGTACGGAAAGTAAATAAAAACAGTAAAGTCCTAATTACTATTATATGTCCGGAGCAATTACATAATAATAAACTGTGCGCGAATTAAATCGGAATGTTCTAAGGGTGTTGACCCTTTTTAGAAAAGAAAATTGATTTTTTTGGTCTTTTTGGTAATTAAATGAAATTAAAAACTAATTAATGACTAATTGATTATTTTAATTAAAAGAAAATATTTTTTTGTTTCTTTTATGTTTTTATGAAATAAAATAAAAATGAAAGAAACAAAATTAAAAGTTAATCCTAAATCTAAGTTATTTTAATTATTTAAGAAAAGGAATTACAATTGCCTAATTAAACTATTTTGGTTAATATTTATTTACAAAATAAAATAATAATAATGATAATAATGTTAATTCTATTTTTTGGTTTTTTATGAAAATGCGTTAATTAAGTTAATTGTTAACAATAAAAATAATTAAAAGGTTAGCAATTAAAAAAAAAGAAAATGACAAAACAAAATAAAAAAAAGAAAGTAAAAACCAAGGGGGTGTGGGCCAAATAGGAGGTTTATTGAAGCAATCCAAGCCCACTGAAATCTAAGCCACATTTGACTTTCATGATTGCCTGCAGCACGCTTGACTCCAGAGTATGGTGTGCTACACTTTTTGTCCTTTGGATCTGCGTTGATGACACTTGGAGCGCTGGGATATGAGGTTTATGGTGTTCCTCCTTTGAGAATTTGCACATGAAAGTAATAAAAAAAATGATATGGAAATTATAGGGGACCTGGGAAGAACTTACAGTGCGGTATGAGCCTCAGGACTTGGCAAAGGTTGCTTTAGCTTCAGGGTGTGGCAAGGAATAGAACCACGTGTTTGTTTTGATCTGAAGATGCTCGCAACTATGTTTTAGCACTCTCACTTTTTGAATAATTTTTGGTTTTTTGGTCTTGGCCGTTTCTGCACACCCTCTTTTTTTTTTTTTTTGAATGAGGTTGGGAAGGCTTGTATATATAGTGTGTAATGTGTATCAAACAATATTATGGTCATTGAAGCCTTGCATTCATGTTTGAGATTTCCTCCATAACCAACTTTGAACCATTTTCCATATTTGTGAATTTTTGAATTTTTATGCCCATAATAGGCCATGCACGAATTTGGAATGTGTTTTAAGGTGTATCAAAGCTAATCAACATAAAATATATCCCTCTATTAATTTCTTGGATTTTTATTTGAATTTTAAAGATTTAAAATGAATTAAATCAAATAAAATTAAATAAAAATGAAAAAATTAATTTTAAATCTTGAAATAAATTGTGGGACACGTGGGAGGCATGGACAAGCTGAATCAAGTGGAAAAAGTGGGCCCCTTTTGTCAAAAATGAAGTTTCAAGGATAATTGACTTTGGCCATTTCACAAAAATTTCCCAACTTCTCCAATGCATATCTTGCTCAATTTTGAAGCTATGAACATGTTCTTGGACATTTTGGAAAGGTCTTGAAGTCTTCTAACCAATGTCTTTGGTCCCATGTAATTTTGATTTACCAATCTCAAGTTATGGTCTTTGACTTAAAGTCCCTTTTGTTGACTTTTGAAAATGACCTATAATGTTGAAATTGATAACTTTTTGTGAGAGAATTTCTTGGACTTTGAATGTGAAGATGAGTTGTAGGAAATGTCCTCCCCTTCAAGATGAGAATTGGATGGGATTTTTCTGATGAACCATGAAAAAGTTATGCCTTGGTCAAGTTACAGTTGACTTTTCAGCTGTCCAAAAATAGAAACTTTTGACACCTTGATGATTTTTGAGCCATTCTTGTGAAATCATGATCAAGACTTGATCAAATGATGATTGTGGCTTCAAAATAAGATGTTGACCAAAAATTTTGACTTTTGACTGCCAAATGACCATTTTGCCCCTATAGTAGACTGTTGAGCAAATGGGACTTTTGACTGTGCAACTTGACCTTGTGAGCCTTGAAACTTGACATGTAGGTGCTTGAAAATGTATATGAGCATATTTGACTTGATTGAGCCCTTGGAAACCTCAACTTCCTTGCAAGAACCAAAACCCTAATTTGACTGGCCTGGGAGAGTGGTTGACTGTGCAGCCCTTGAGTAGACTTTGAACCATTTGCTTGTCATAACTTTGAAGATTATGGAAGGGAAAATTTTGGGGTACAACAATGTGTACATGCATGTATTATGATGTATGGAAGGGTGATGTTTTAGCTGGGAAAATAAATCCCGGAGCTGCTGGAGAATGGAGTTGAGTCTGGATGATTGTCAGAATTGCGTCTGCATCTGGAGCGTATCTGAAATGTATTTGAATGAGTGACAGAATGATATCCGAATCTGGATCGTATCTGGACTGTAATTTGAAATGAGTGACAGAATGACATCCGAATCTGGATCGTATATGGATTGTAATTTGAATGAGTGACAGAATGACATCCGAATCTGGATCGTATCTGGAGTGTAATTTGAATGAGTGACAGAATGACATTCGAATCTGGATCGTATCTGGACTGTATTTTGAATGAGTGACAGAATGACATCCGAATCTGGATCGTATCTGGACTGTATTTTGAATGAGTGACAGAAAGACATCCGAATCTGGATCGTATTTGGACTGTAATTTGAATGAGTGACAGAATGACATCTGAATCTGGATCGTATATGGACTGTAATTTGAATGAGTGACAGAATGACATCCGAATCTGGATCGTATCTGGACTGTATTTTGAATGAGTGACAGAATGACATCCGAATCTGGATCGTATCTGGACTGTATTTTGAATGAGTGACAGAATGACATCCGAATCTGGATCGTATCTGGACTGTATTTTGAATGAGTGACAGAATGACATCCGAATCTGGATCATATCTAGACTGTAATTTGAATGAATATGGAATAAGTATCAGAATGTCAGCCATATCTGGATCGCATCTGAACTGTCTCTAGAAGGGATATGGAATAAGTATCAGAATGTCAGCCATATCCGGATCACATCTGAACTGTCTCTAGAAGGAATCTGGAATAAGTATCAGAATGTCAGCCATATCTGGGTCGCATCTGAACTGTCTCTAGAAGGAGTCTGGAATAAGTATCAGAATGTCAGCAATATCTGGAATGCATCTAAACTATCTCTAGAAGGAATCTGGAATAAGTATCAGACTGTCAGCCATATCTGGGTTGAAGATGTGAAAAACAAAAGAAGGGGGGTTGAATTGTTAAAACTTGAAATCAAATGCAGACAACACGTTATTTTTATCCTGGTTCGTTTGATCTCCAACTACTCCAGTCCACCCGTCAAGGTGATTTCGCCTCTCTCCAACGAGGTCTTAATCCACTATATTCAACTGAATACACAACTGCTTTAACAACTGCTAAAGCCTTCTTGAGTCTAACCACAGACCGGTTTCTCAAGAAAATTCTCTTACAGATAAATGAACAAATGTGTTTGATGTTTTCTACAAAAACTATATATCACAACTGTGATAATACACAATATTAAGCTTGGATAAAAACTAGATTGCTAGAGCTATAGAGTAAGCGCTTGAGAACTTTAGCAAACTGGATGAGTGAGAACGTGAAGATGATTGGCTTATGCGTATGTGCGTGAAAGAGAATTATTAGCCATTTCTTTTCTCACAGATTTGTTTATATAGCCTTGGAATAGATACGTTGCTGTCCATAATTCCATTTCAATGCTCATAACGTTCTTTCCTTTTTGAGAAGATCTTTGTCTTGGAATAAAGCCGTTGGTAATTAATCTGCCTTGAATGCAGTAACGTTGACACTTCAGAATGTTCTGCTTAATGAAAATCAGAGTGTTCTTGGCTTTAGCTTATTCTGGCGCTTCTGAAAGCTGATGACATGATTCGGATCTTGATCAGAGTCAGAGTATGTTAAGCGCAGATTTTGTACATCAGGCTTCAGCGTAGCACGTGTATTGATCTTATGATGCTGACATATCTTCTGATGCTGATGTTGATATTGATATTCTTATGTTGATTCCATCAGAGTTTCCTGCGAATACACAGCATAATTTTGAGTACCACATATGTCTTATATAAATCTCATAATTCATTTAATCTTGTATTTTGTTATCATCAAAACTCTAACTGAGGGTTGTAGAATCAAACTATGTTCTAACATGGGTCGCATCTGAACTGTCTCTAGAAGGAATCTGGAATAAGTATCAGAATGTCAGCCATATCTGGGTCGCATCTGAACTGTCTCTAGAAGGAATCTGGAATAAGTATCAGAATGTCAGCCATATCTGGGTCGCATCTGAACTGTCTCTAGAAGGAGTCTGGAATAAGTATCAGAATGTCAGCCATATCTGGGTCGCATCTGAATTGTCTCTAGAAGGAATCTCAGAAGATGATGATCTTTTCCTGTTGATTGATCTTTCCTGAAAAGGTAAAGAGTTAGTTGTATGCAATGTCATGATGTATGCATTGTCATGATGTATGCATTGTGTAATGATGTTCTCAGAATAAAATGAGATTTGTGTCATATGTATTTTGTATGCATATGTTATGAATGTTGAAGTGTAATTTTGTCTTGGACTTTGCTCAAAATGTTTCCACCGGGGATCCCTGCTTTGTTGTTTGAGGAGAACTCCGCTGGGGGATATTGAAAACTCTGTGGGGAGTATGTTTATTTCTGCTTGGGAAAAGAGTTTAGGAGTCTTAGTCGTCCGTTGCTCTACTGGGGAGTCAAAGTTGAATTGATATCTGGTCGGGTCCAGGTTTCGCAGTAACTTACTGGGGATTGTAGAGTAGTCTACTGGGGAAGAGGAGTTGTGGTCCTTTGATTTGTAGTAGTCGGAGAGGCAAACTCAAGCTGGGGAATCCTGGTGTTGTTGGGGAAATAAACCCTGTCGTCAGTCTGCTAGAGAGGTGACATCTTTGTTGGGGGAAGTCCTCGAGGATTCTTGAGGTTGATTCAGTTGGGGAAAGGTTTTCAGAGATTAAACCCTTGTTGGGAGTCATCCTATGAGAAGGATTTTGGGGAGATTTGTCATTTCCCCTAGTAGCAAGTGTTTGTGACATTGCCATAAAATGTTTAATTATACGTAACCCTTCACTGAGATTGATGTTCAATGCTCCAAGTGACGGAGATGGAGACTTGTCCCTGGTTACTCTGCACTTCTTCAGAGATTTCTTAAAATCTTGACTAGACTGCCCCAGGTGTTCCGGATAGTAACATGTCAAGTCCCCTTTTTGATAGGAGATTTGTCAATGGAAGTGTCATCCTTTTTGAAGTGATTTTGTTCACTGAGAGGGCTTTCGTTCATCGGATATTCGTTGTGTGAATTTCTCCGATGTCAAACAAATAGCCAAATGCAAACAGTGATATTCAAATAATGCAAAGTTTATGCTTGTCTCGAAGTTTTGAAAAATGCGTTTTTTAGCAGAAAACTTTTTACAAGACAAATTCAACACAAGATTTAGGGCAAAGCCTTACAGGAGTCAGGATACCTTTTGTAACTGTATGCTTTTGAACTAACCCATGCTTCAATTAGGACTTTTGAAGGGTTGTAACGTGGCTTGGTTCACGGTTTAAGAAACAAAGGATAAAGGCTCAAAGTATATTTGTACCCACCCGCTCTTCGTGATGTTCTTCAATCCTAAACTCAGTTAATTGTGCATCGAACTCTATTCGAATTTGGAACGATGTTTTGGTGATGGTTCACACAAGTTGGATTTTTGAAGGCAGTCATCATTTCATTTTTTTTGCAACATTTTTCATGTTGTCGAGGATTTGTAATGACCTCGTTCTTTTGATTTGTTATCCCTAACTTTTGCCTGACTGTTCCTGTTTTCGAGATTACAGTCAGCGGGATGCCCCAGCTTTCTTAAGCCTTCTTTTTAGGTTTTGGTTCAGTGGCCTTTTCTCTTTTGCGATATTGACTGCCTATGAAATAAGGAACCACCACTGTCTTTTGATTCCAGAGGAATGCTTTTGATGTCGTTCGTTGTATTATGAACTGAGAGTTTTGCGACTTCAATGCGCATCTTTTTTGAATTAACTGAGAGACTACCCTGCCCCAGGTTTAAATTAAAGGTTTCAATTTGTGTTTAAAACAGAAAACTCCTACTTCTTTGGCTCGAAGGGGTTGACTAGGGATTATCTTCCTTATAACTCCAGTGTTTAGGATTTGAAAGAAACGCCTGTACATCATCAGCAAGGTCTGTCCAAAAGCATATTGTATGAGATTATGGCATTGTTTCGTCATCCTCCCTCTAAAGGCTTGTAACTTTTAGCAAGAGTTGAATGTCATAAAGTGAGTAAAAAGCATAGTTTAAATGTAATGATTGGATTAAATCAAGACAAACATATGCAATGCATTAATGAAACAGAGTTTGACATTAATAGATAATTGTTTGAATAACCAAAGAGATTACAACTTGAAAATTCAAATGAAACAAAGACATTCTCAATGATTTGGCATAGGAGTAGTGATCACATTTGGGGTCTCCGGAGGGTCAAACTTGATCTCCTTGGCATCAATCAAGTCTTGGACCTTGTTCTTCAAAGTCCAACAGTCGTCGGTGTCATGTCCGGGACTGCCAGAATATTAGGCACACCTTGCACCAGGATTGTACCTTGGGGAGGCTATGTTGGGATTCTTAGGAGGGTCCCTTAACGTCACCAGATTCAATCTCAACAGGTGTTGTAAAGCTTGAGACAGCGACACGTTGAGCTTGGTAAATTGCCTCCTTGCCATATTTGGCTTACTCTGATCAACCTGTTGTTTTTGGTGAGGTTGTTGTTGGACCCTTGAGGTAGTAGCAACTTGGAGAGGTCCATTCTTTACCAAACCAAACCTTTGTCTTCTTGGAGGCTGATCAATGACTTGGTCCCCGACTTTGACTGTTTGCTTCATGTTGTTGTATCTGTCTTGATGAAGCTGGCTGATAATGGTTCTCAGCTCTTCTTGTTCCCGAGCTAAGCCTTGGATAAGAGCCATCTGCCCCAGCATCTGGGTTTTCATGGCACTGGACTCAGCTTGCAGTTGTTCCAGCCGTTCGTCCTTATTGTCTTCAGGACTTTTCTTGACCAAATTCCCCATGAGGAGTGTTCTCAACTCTTCCTGCCCCTTGGATAGGTTTAGGAAGATTTCCCTAAACTGAGTCTCTTGAGTATGAAGATCTTGGTTGTCTTGTTGGAGAGCCATTGCTGAAATAAACAGCGAGAACATGAGAGACCTGTACTGGGAGACCTGCTATGCAATGATATGTATGATATGTATGCAATGTTTTCAAAGATCTCGCAGGGTAAACAAGAAACTGTTAGAATCTGAATCTGGTAGCTTGATTGAAGGAACTTCATGTTGCTGAGAGTCCTTCTTCAAGAGTCAACCTCACCATATCGAATGGGTCATAGCCCCTGACTCAAGTTATCGTGCTTGGATTTCTAGACAAGCTTGGCTAGAGGAAAATAAATCCCCTTTGCCCCTTGCTAGCCATTTGATTTACCATAACCTGCATCACAGACCCTTGAGATCCTTGAAATTGTTAAAGAAATGTTAAGGCATGATGTTATGATGTGTATGCTATGCGTTTAAGCAAAAGTGTGAGGTGATGTAAGTAAGCCCTGCACTAAATCCAGATTATTGGATAAGGACTGTAAACAAAACCTGCAAGGAACCCATGTTGTCAGATAACAAGAATGTGCAAGTAGTTCAAGTTTGAAGGCACACAAGTCACACAAAAAGAGCCCTTAGATTTCAGGCTTGCATGAGGTTTCATAGGTAAGTACCCTCTTGAGTGTAGTTGGCTCAAAACCTATCCTATAAATAGTAAACAGGTTCTAAGGAGCTCAATATCATTGGATTGTTTTCTATGTTCATCGTTTTGGTTTAGCCACTGAACTAGCGACCAAAATATTCCAAGAAAACAATCCTCAATGAGTGTAGTATCGAGTATCTACCAACTTCGGACTGCACCAAAGTCGGTCATCTCACTACCCCTAAAAAAGGCCAAGATGGTCAAGTAAGGTTCTAGGTCATTAGTGCTTAGTGACATCACTCAGCGGCCCCGTATTCTCTTTGATTGACTCAAAGGCTACCGGTACTCACAAATATGTCTCACTAATATAGCTAATGCTTCAACCGTGTCGGTATACCCCGTACAGTTTCCACAACATATTGCTATCTATGAATGTTTCCCAAATCCGGGTTAGGATCTATAGAACTCCAATACAAGCCCACAAATAAAAAGCATACAAATCATACAATTGAAAACACAAGTGATCTAATCCTAAGGTACACCTCACTTATAATGTCCCCAGCAGAGTCGCCAGTTCTGTGATC
Organism: Vicia faba; assembly: GCA_948472305.1. NCBI lineage: Eukaryota > Viridiplantae > Streptophyta > Magnoliopsida > Fabales > Fabaceae > Vicia > Vicia faba. The sequence goes on along the minus strand of OX451737.1, from coordinate 1,705,550,686 downwards.
GGTGGGAATGAGAACTGACTGTTTTGGAATGCTGGTTTGCGTTTGCGTTTGTTTTCGCAAAATGTCGCGGTAAGCAAGAGTCGCCACCGTCTTTTATTTTATTCAACAAGGAAAGGACAAAAGCACATAAAAATTCCTTTTCGAGATATTTCTTGGGTTCGGGAGGTAGATTATAGAAAGGGAAGGTGTTAGCACCCTTTCTATCCGTGGTTATCCACGGGCTCTTAGGTACTTGCTCACTATGTTTTCAAAAGTTTGCTTTTCTTTGTGTTTGTGGGTTTTGAAAAGAGTTTTGTTTTTGAAGAGAGTGTAATTGCGAAAAGTTTTGTTTTGTTTTAAAAGGAGCAAGTACTTAAGACCCTCTACCTGCTCAAAAAGGAATTAAACTGTGCAAATGTCCTTTAGACGATGCTATCCCACTATTGAGGAGTAGGTAGCATCGTCGTTGGAGTTTTCGGGTCAATTCGATTTAAGGGACGTGTGGTCACTAAAGCAATGTTAGGATGCTTTAGTGGTAACCCTAATGTCTTAGATCATTTTTATGGCAACCATTTCGAGGCAACTTTGATCTTTGGACAGGAGGGCGACCTCTAAGACTTCCTATACTCATTGACCATGTTCGAGGCAACCAAGTGAGGTGTACCCTAAGAGTGGCATGTGCGAGTGTATTGTTTTTCAGTTATATTATCTTTGTATATTTAGGTGCTCTACCATTTGTTTTTAGATCTTGTCATGCAATCCTAGTTAGCATACATCTAAACAGTTAATATATGTATAGGAATTTAAAGTGCGGGAATTGTAAATCCTACGCTATTACAAGGCTTCGGGGAGGGGGATTACTTACATGTCCAAAATTGGGGGAATAAAGCAGTAAAGTGTAAAAGTCTTAGTTAAGTTATTACAAACCAGTAGGCAGTTATAATAAAATAAACGCGCGCGAATCTAAAAATAACCTCTAAAAATCCTAAGAATAAAATCTTTTTGTTGTTTTATTTTATTTTGGGAAAATGATCTAAATCTACTTAATTTTAGTTTTTGAGAAAATGATCTAAATCTACTTAATTTTAGTTTTGGAAAAATGTTAAGATAATTAAATGATTAATTAACAAAGTTAATTTAAAAGGAAAAAAACTAGCCTAATGTTTTTGTGTTTTTTATTTTATGTTGATTAAAAAAAGAAATAAAATGGTCAAAACAAAAATGAAATCGAAGGAACAGGAAGTAAATCAAAAAAAGTATAATTCTGGAGGCCTGGGTCGAAAGAGGTGTGGGCTGTCTTTCGAGACAGTGAAGAGGCTTGATCAAAGGTGCATGAGGGGCTGCACTTTGGGGGTGTTCGATCTGGATATGTCATCCTTCGATCTGGAAATCCTAGATCCAGTTCGAAGCTAAGCTGCTAAGCTTCGAAACTCTGAACAAGATTCTGAGAATATACTTCCTACAAAATGAAACAAATGTTAAAGGTCCAGGGAGGACTTTACCCCCCTGATTCGAATCTCCTCCCAATTCGAGTCTTTCCTCAATTCGAATCTGCTGAATCTGGGTCTGGGTTTGTTTTATCCTGAGATTCGAAGGAGAAACTTAGATCGTGCCCAAGCAATGGCACGATCTCATCTTTGCGCTGTAGCTTACATGCAATATAATTAGTAATAACAAGAATACATATGCAATGTGTATTTAAATGTCATGAAGGTGCAATTTTGGTTTTTAAAACCCTTACCAATCAAAGATGTATGACCTGTGGCTCTGGGTGTGGTGATGTTTGCTGAATGGCTGCTTTGGCTTGGATCACTTCTGAAAATGCTGATGACCTTTGGCAGCGTATCTCCAAGTCCTCCCTGTTTCTTTTCTTTTCTCTATTTTTTCTGTGTGTTTTTTCGTACCCTGTAAGGTGTCACTGGCCTCGTATTTATAGGGGTGTGAGGGTGCATGAAAATGGCAAGGGACAGCCATTTAACCAGGCCTTTAAAGCCATGAGACAAGAATCAGACATATTAAAATATTTCCTTTTTTTGAAATATTCATGTCTCTTTGGAATCTGGAATGAACCTGGACACTTTTGATTTTCGAATGCCTTCAGGCCCTGCTCTTCGATTGGTCTTGATTTAAACAGAATCACTCTGGTCAAATCAGCTCTTTAGGAACAGAAAACGCAAGAATCTGGCCTTTAACTCAGGAATTAAATCCACAATCAGCATTTAATTATTTCTATATTTGCAAGGGAAACATGCCATTTTCTCATGTTCAGTGTACCTGGACATGTTTTTTTTAGTGCCCTCTTGATGGCCTCTTTCAAATGGTCTGGAAGGAGTTCTTCAAATGGCCCTGGTCCAAATATCAATCGAAGGGTACTAATTAAAATTCCAATCGAAAGGCTTTGTTAACAGGCCAATCGAAAGGTGTTGTTCATGATAATCGAAGGACATGGTTAACATGCCTGTTGAAGCTTCCTTGACACAATGCTAAATCGAAGGATCCCTTGGCATGCCAATTGAAAGGCTTGGCCCAGGGTTCCAAACGAAAAGGTCTTTCAGAATTCTAATCGAAGGGCTTTGACATAATGCCAATCAAAGTGCTTGTCCATAATGCCAATCGAAAGGCTCCTTCAGAATACCAATCGAAGAGTCTTTCAGAATGCCAATCGAAGGCCTTGACATAATGCCAATCGAAGTGTTTGCCCATAATGCCAATCGAAAGGCTCATTCAGAATACCAATCGAAGGGTCTTTCAGAATGCCAATCGAAGTGCTTATCCATAATGCCAATCGAAATGCTCCTTCAGAATACCAATCGAAGGGTCTTTCAGAATGCCAATCGAAGTACTTGTCCATAATGCCAATCGAAAGGTACTTAAAGCACCACTCAAAAATTTTCTTTTTCCTTAGGCAAGGGTTTGTGATCAACCATGCAGGGGGAAGACTTTGGAAAACATGAGAGGGCAAATTTTGGGGTACAACAACCAGGTATCCTATATTCACTACTCACTATCTAATACTTTGCTTGGACCTCCTTGTTCCTGCTCTTACTTGATTGTCGGAGTGACTTGCAGGTACAACCCCCATTTTCTCCTCGACATCACAATCCGACTACAGATCATCTTCCGGCCACTTCTTAGGTTTTGATCAGCCGGTAAGATCAGTGGTGTCGTCTGTGGGAAACTGCTCTCCCCATCTTTCTTTCCCCGAAACTTAAGATCAAAGCAACTTTTTCAAGATTCTTCTCACTAATCATGGATGACCATAATGATCTTCACATGACCGGAAAGACCATTCTTTCCCCTGCTCGCAAAACCGACGGAAGTCAGGAACACCCTCACCTCGAGGACAACCTGGGCTTTTGGAACGGACAGATCGGGTCTCCGGATTCCACTGACGCCCGACACGGTGATGACCAGTTCTTGGACAAGGGCCACTCCAAGAATATTGCTGAGGAACTGCCAGAAGTCATGTAACCAATTATTATCCCTCTCAACAGCGACTCGGCCATGGCAGCACCGCTCGCTGCTATCAATCAGACCAACGCCCTCATCCTACAACAAAATCAAAGGATATGGGCCTGGGAGAATAGGCGATCAAGATCTCCTCCTCGGAGAACCAGATGACAAAACTCCCTCAGTGTTTCACCACCCCTGCGTGGACCACCGCCCAGAAAGGAGAGGCGTGACGTTTCTTTCTTCAAGAAACACAACCGCACACCTCCTTCCAGAGATTAAGACTCCCCTTCATTCAAGAAGAGGAAAGACAACAGGAAAGTCGACCGCGCTCGACTTCCTTCTCCCGAGTAAAATAAAAAACGAAAGAGCCCATCCCCTCAACGAGATCGTGACGATCGACGGGGAAGAAACTATCACTCTCTTTATCCATCTACCGTCAATAGCGAGGATGACGAGCCCCGTGGCCCGCTATCAAGGGAGATTACTGAATCTCCACTTCCTGCCGTCCTAGAGAAGCCGTCCACATTGGGAACCTACGATGGAACAACATACTCTGACGAGCATATCAAGAACATCAACGCTCTCCTCGACTACCGAGGGGTCAAGGGAGCCACCAAATGCAGAATCTTCCCAACCACTCTCAGGAAGGGGGAAATGGCATGGTACAAGAGCCTCTCCGATGAATCCATCACCTCGTGTAAACAACTAGGGAGGATATTTTTGAGGCATTTCACTGTCTCTCGTCGACACCCGAAATCGGAGGCTTCGCTAGAAGCAATCATACAGGTGTTGGCTGGAAATTTTGACTAAGGGAAAGTTGAGATGAGTCAATGGTCTAAAAATACTTAGAGAAATTATTTGGCTATTTGATTTGTTGAAAACCATGAAGATTTGAATTTGAAATTGATGGATAGTTTATGAAATTAGAATTGAGAAATAAGGTATTATTCGAAGACATGGCTTAAAATGTAATACTTCGACCGTGGCCAGATTTCATTGGTTTTGCCACTCAAGACGAATAGCGAAGAGTTTTTGAATTCGAACGTTCATTCTTATCCAGAAGGACGCGTGGTATCTCCTGTATTATCGAAGACATGCCAGCAAAAACATGGCATTAGTTTGTTAGAAGGCTGTTAGGGTTGAAATTCTATAAATTGTAGCTTTTGTGTTTCAATTGTAGTGTTCACATCTTTGTACAAAATACTCAAAGTACTAGTGTTCGAGAAAAGAGTTAATGAGAATGTACGTATGATGCACCATATTTTGTATTCAATGTCATTTACATTCAATGAGATTTCCTTACGTTATTTACATTCTTTACAATTCCCAGTCTAGACTAGTTTACATTTCATTACTTTCATAAAGAAGTTTCACTTCGACATACGAAGTGATTCCTTTTGTTTAAAAACGATTATCATCGAAACATACTTTCTAAATAATAGAACACAATAGTCCTAAGATCAATATGATCGATCTCGTGAGTAAATGAACCTGTTAAAGGATTTAGAGGATCAACGGTTGTTTACCAAATTCCAGGGTAAACAAATTGGCACGCCCAATGGGACTCTATGTCTAATATTTAGTTTTTTTTCTTTCTTTTCGATAGTCTGTGTTTCCTAACTTGTTTGTTGCATGAGATTAAGAAGTGGAAAATTAGCCAACACCACAGATCCTAGACCAAAAAGGCAATACAATAGGAAAATTGCTAACCTACCTGTTAGTGATGCACAACAACTTCCTCCTCCCACGTGAGGAAATACGAGCGCTTCAAATACCACTGAAGCCATGGCAACAAGTCAAGGGACTGTGATTATCCCTTCGACTACAAATGATACAGTCATACCCCCAAACACAAATGCTTCAGCCATATTATTAAACACACAAAATGAACCTTTTATAATGTCTGTGGCCAGTCAAATTCCACCCATAACCCCCCAGACCTTCAGTAGGCGGTGTCTCTAGAACATATGCACCAGGATTCACAATCCCAACATCAGATCCAATATATAGCATGTCAACTTCGTTCATGGGAGGACTGCAAAATAACACTTCGACATATACACGTCCTTTAACATTTTCCTTTTTGCCATTGCAAGGATCAGGTTCAGGGGTAAACCATATGGCACGAAATAATTCACAGCCGGGATATGTTGCTCAATTTCCTCTATTACCACAAATATGCAGGCAGTATTAAGGCAACAGATGGATGATAGTAACCATGAAATGGTGGGAGTACTCACCTAGTAAATGATTACAATTTTTAACCCTTCAATCCAAAGCACCAGACAAACGAACTTGCAGAATGCCCAAGCAAACCAATAAATGGATGCACAAATTGGGCGCCTTGCAGATTTCTTTGGTGCACCCAAAGAACCAATTCGAAAACCACAACCTACATGGATAAGGGAGAACTAAGGCATCGTGTTTCAAGAAGAACCAACCATTGACCAGGCCCAACCAGTGATACACCCAGAAGTCGAAATTTAACAACCAGTTCGAAGGGAAGAACCACTCAGATTTTAACAGGCTATTCCCAGGGAGGAACCACGAAGGAGGGTAGTCATGGTGAATCGAAACCAAGATGATGATGAAGTCCTCCAAGGATGTTGGCAAGATGATATGGTAGGAAATAATAATCTAGCAGCCACAGTCGAAAGAATCATGGCACAAAATGGAGTAAATATTGGCATGCGAAGGCCAAATTATACATCCCCTTTGTCTCAATACATTCAGCAAATTGAGTTGCCTAGGGGATGGAAAGTGCCAAAATTTAGAAATTTTTCTGGTAACACCAGTGATTCAACCATAGAACATATTTCCAGATATCTTACAGAAGCAGGGGATATAGCAAACAACAAGAATCTAAGGATTAAGTATTTCACTAGTTCACTAACAAAAAATGCTTTTACTTGGTTTACTACTCTTGCAGCAAACTCCATCCATGATTGGACTCACTTAGAGAGATTATTTCATGAACAATTTTATGCAGGTCAATCCAAAATCAGCCTGAGCAAATTAGCAAATGTTAAGTGCAAATTTAGCAAGCCTATAGACAATTATCTTAACAGGTTCCATTTGTTGAAGGCAAAATGCTTCACACAAGTGCCTGAAAACGAGTTGGTCGAAATGGAAGAAAGAGGATTGGAATTCTCTATAAAGAAGAAGTTAGATCCCCAGTATCTGAGAGATATGGCACAACTGGCTAACAGAGTTCGACAGGTGAAGCGTTCGAAGATCAAAAAATAAAGGGCTAACAAAAACCACAAGAAAGAAAGAGTGGCTTATATCGAAGCTTGCTCAGACGAAAGAGATGTTGAAGATAATTTTTTGAGGGTTGAAGAACACAAGATAGATCTTGCAGAGTTAAATCAAGGACCACCATATCCTTGCAGAGTGTTAACGCTTGCGAACGGGAAAAATCCCATCGAACCAGAAAGGAATGACAAATTCACAAAGAAAACCTATACTTTCGACATCACCAAGTGTGATGAAATATTTTATTTTTTAGTAAAAGATGGCCAAATGATAGTGCCTCCTGGTGCTAAAATTCATGTGTTAGAACAACTGAAGAAAAAGGGCTTTTGTAAGTATCATGGATTTTTTAGGCCATAAAACCTCACAATGCTATCTTTTCAGGGATTTGATATAGAGTGCTATTAGGGAAGGAAGGCTAAAGTTCAAAGAGAAGCCCAAAAACCCGATGAAGGTCGACAAGGATCCTCTTCAGATTGCTAAGACAAACTTTGCAGAGCCTGTAGATATCAACATGGTTGATGTTGTCGAAATCGGAGGAGGTCAACTAGATGCAGACGAGGTATCTGAAGATACTCATGGGCTAAAGACTGCTGAGGGTCTCATGGGCTAGGAAGAAGGCAATGCTGTTGATGGAAATGCCAAAGTTGTTGGAGAGGTTAAGACTGTTGAGGGTCTCATGGGCCAGGAAGAAGGCAATGTTGTTGATGGCAATGCCAAAATTGTTGGAAAAGTTAAGATTATTGAGGGTCTCATGGGCCAGGAAAAAGGCAATGTTGTTGATGGCAATGCAAAAGTAGATGGCGAGGTTAAGACTACTGAGGTTCTTAGAGTCATATTCGAAGAGCTTGAGATTGCTGAAGGTCCCAAGTTCGAAGTAAACATGGTGGATCTGGACCAGTTGTCCCCAGAAATGTCGAAGATCAAAAGACGCTTATAGATGGAAAATGATAGGATGCAAACTAGGCACCAAAAAGTAAGCTTGGTCGAGTATCTTTTTCATTTCCATACAAAGAATCCTGAGGGAATAGTGTTCCCTAGGTGCAGCATAATGAATGATCGAGGTGTTGTGGCAACCTACCAGAAAGTGTACCAAGAGAGGGCTGGAAATGACTGGAGGAATGATAAGGAGTTGTTGCCATACCCAAAAATGGGAGAAAGCTTGATGGGTTTTCTGGTTCGCTGTCGTAAGACGGGATCAGAAGTCTCATTGTGCCCATGGTGCAGCGTTGTTTATGATAGAAAGGCAGCTGAAGCATTTGAGAAAATTTTGTATGCTCAATGGTGGAACAATCAAAGCAATAGCAAGGGAAGGTATGTAACTGTGATACGGTGGCAGAACCGATTGTTATATTGGTTTTGCATTTTTTATTTGCAAAATGTTGTAGTAAGCAAGAGTCGCCACCAAATTTTCTTTTATCCATTAAAGGAAAGGGTGAAAAGAACAGAAAAAGACCTTTTTCGAGATTTTCTGAAGAAAGGGGGGTAGATTATGGAAAGGGCAGGTGTTAGCACCCTTTCCATCTGTGGTTTTTCATGGGCTCTTAGGTACTTACTCATCTTTGAAAATTTCTTTCGTGTTTGTGTGTTTTGAAAAGTTTGTTTGCTTTATGATAACTCTTGTATGAGTCCTCAAGAGTGTTGATAAAGCGTTTTTGAAAAAGGTTTTGAAAGTGTAGTGTGAAAAAGGTTATTTTTGAGCAAGTACCTAACATTTATCTACCTACTCAAAAAATATGTTCTTTTCCTCCTTTCTTTTAGATAGTGCTATCCTTCTATTACTGAGTAGGTAGCCCTATCGTTGGATGTTGAGGGACTATTGAATGGTAGTTTACGGTCACTAAGGCAACTGGGCAAGAACTTTTAGTAATTGTCCTAAAGTTCCAAGTTCAATTTTTAACCGAGGCAGCGTCGAAAGGGTCATCAAGGGACTTGTGATCTCTTGAACTAAAGGACAACCACTAAAAATTCTCACGTTTCGAGAATGGTGACCATTTTCGAAGGCAACTGAAGTGGGAGATACCCTAGGGGTGAGCATGTGCAAGTGTAATGATTCATTTCATTTATCTTGCACATTTAGTGTTATCTAATCGTTTTCTTTTACAATCTTTCCATGCAAACCTATTAATCTAGGCAGTTAACAGTAATAATAATAAAAAAACAATAAAGTTGACAGAAATATCCTACGCTATTACAGAGCCTCGAGGAGGGGGATACATAACCAAAACTTGGGAGTGCGGAAATTAAAAGCAGTAAAATGTAAAAATCCTAATTATAAACCTATTACATCCCATAAGCAAATACAATAATAAATTCGAAAGCAAACAAACGCGCACGAAATGGAAAGAGCGTCTAAACCCTAAAAATATTTCCAAGTTAAAAGAGATTCTTTTTTTTGTTGTTTTTGTTTATTTGGAAAAAGTTAGAGTTAAAAATAATGAATTAACTAGAAGAAAAAGAAAATCATTAATTAATAACAATTCTAACAAAACCTAGTATTTTTTAGCATTTTATTTATTTAAGAAAACATTAAAAATTAACCTAACTCTAATTATTTTTAATTTATGAAAAGAAATCAAAATAATTAAATTAAGTTAATTTATGAAAATAAAATAAAATAAAATCTAGATCTAAGTTCTTTTTATGTGTTTTTGTTTTTATGATTAGTTAAAAAAATTGATTTTTAAAAGCATAAAAATAATTAAATGAGTAAAATAAAGTAAAAAAAAAGGAGTGGGCCTGATGTGAGCAGTGAGGGGGGGGTGCGTCTCTGAATTCTGTTAGGCCCAGATTATATAAGCCCAATGCATGTCTGATCTCATGTTGCGTGCTCTTGAGGGTTCACTGTGGGTGCCTAGATCTAGATCATCTGATCTGGATCTGATGAGATCTCATGGTGTGGAGGTGATGTCGCATGGTGCACACGTTAGCCTTTGTAACACTGGATCTACAAACAGAAACTAGAAAAATAATATGGTAAGAGACAGGGTTCGAACCACTGCCCTTGCCGATAGTAACGTCTTAACATACACTGAATTTACTGTTGGGACGATGATACTTCCAATGCTTAGACTGCAAATAATTGGTTAAATAATAAAAGAAGTCTTAATTTTTTAATTCAATCAAAACCAATCCAGGTGGACTCTTGCTGTTATGAATGAGCTAATGAGATACTTCTATAATGCCACACTTGCAGTCAACACAAACCTCAACCCTTGACTCACCAGAGAAGCGTTAGAGCCCTAGCTCCGGTCGCCTTCTCCGGCAACCCTAACCTATGAAACCTGTACAAGATTCAAAATCAATATGGAAGAAAGGGCCTATCCTCCTAAATCAACCATTGCGAGTTCAATGGTGACCTCCCTTTTGGCTAACGTGACATGTACAACGAGATATGGTGAAAACAAAACAGCACGGCATAACAATGGTGGATCCTTATTTGGACATTCAAGCTTGCCCATGATGCGTTATACATGTTCTAAGGATGCATATGAACACATGCACACATGCACACATGTCAAAGCATTCAACAATGTATAAACTTTTAGTTTCAAATCTATCAAACCTTGCTTTACCGGAGTTGTTTGGATATGGTGATTTAAGATGCCACGGGCTTCAAGAGTGATAGGTGCAGACTCTTGTGAATCTCAAGATGATGATGGAGTGCCCGGGACAGACTGAGGGAGGCTGAATTGTGTGAACCAAGGTTGCACTTCTTTGAATTATTTTTTTGAAACTTTAGGGTTTTGTTTGAGGCAGCTGCCTGTTTTTTATTTTGTTGGGATGTTTGTGCTTATATGTGAGACAAAATTAGGGTAACCAAAAATGGAGAGAATCTCATGTATAAATCCATGGTTTAAAGAAAAATATTATTTTGGAAAAGTTTCCATAAGTGAAGATTTTATGCCCATTTGATTCTTGCACGAAAATGGGAAGTGGCTAGTTGTTAACAGCTATATTTGGCTTTATACAAACTGATCCATGTGCTAGCCCAAGTATTTTGACAATTTATTTAATTTATTTTTGAGTTTTAATGACTAAAAATCAAAATAAATAAAATAAATGAGCAAATAAGGAATGGATGGGTTTAGAGGTCGTGGGCTAAGCTAGCAACAAGCTTCAAACATAAAAAGATAGGCCCATTTGGAAAAAATACAAGTTTGGTCATTATTTGCTTCATTCACATTTCAAAAATTGGTTAACTTTAGCAATGTGTATCTCTCTCCATTTTAACTCTATGAGGGTGTTCTTGGATTTTTTAGATATCTAAGGATGTCCTATAAACAAACCTTTTGGTTTCATATCAATTGGATCTTCCATGTTCATGTAAGGAGCTTTGACACAAAATGTTTTTTTGTTGACTTTTTGAAAGGACTCATAATGTATAAGCTTGTATCTTCAGTTGGTGCATTTCTTTAACAGTAGGGCTGAAGAGAAGTTGTAGGGAACTGGTTTCTCATCAAAATGAGCTTTGGTGTAAAAATTTCTGATAAAGTATGAGAAAGTTATTGTTGTACCCCAAAATTTGCCCTCCCATATTCTTCAAAATTTGCAAAGAACATGCTTCAAAATCTCTCCAAGGGTTGCACAGTTCAAGGGCCTCCTAACAGTCAAAAACTAGGGTTTTGGTTTTGGCAAACAAATTGAAGTTTCCAAGGGACCAATCAAGTCCCACATGCACACAAACATGGTCAAGCATCCTCATGCCAAGTTTCAAGACTTACAGCACAAAATTGCACAGTCAAAAACCCTAATTGCTCAGCAGTCAACTGTAGGGGCAAAATGGTCATTTGACAGTCAAAAGTTCAAATTTTTTGTCAACATCTCATTTTGAAGCCACAAATATCATTTTATCAATTCTTGATCATGATTTTCAAGGCATGGCTCAAAAAGTCTCAAGATGCAAAAGTTGCCATATTTGGACAGTTGAAAAAGTCAATTGTAACTTGACCAAGGCATAACTTCCACATGGTTTATCAGAAAAATTCCATCCAAAGCTCATTTTGAAGAGAAAGACATTTCCTACAACTCCTCTTCACACTTCAAGTCCAAGAAATGCTCTCACAAAAGTTATCAATCTCAACATTATAGGTCATTTTCAAAAGTCAACAAAAAGGCACTTTAAGTCAAAGACCATAACTTGAGATTGGTAAATCAAAATGACATGGGACCAAAGGCATTGGTTAGAGGACTTCAAGACCTTTCCAAAATGTCCAAGAACATGATAAAATCTTAAAAATTGAGCAAGATATGCCTTGTGGAAGTTGGGAAATTTTTGGGAATTTTGAAAAGTCAACTTTACTTCAAATGCCTCAAAATTGCTATTGGGCCACTTTTTCTTCCAAGAATCATCATCCAAAAGCTATGCACGACCCATTGAACCAAAGGGGAGTTATTTCATCATTTTTTATTATTTATTTGAATTTTTAATCACCATTAATTCATTTAATTAAATAAAATATGAAAAAAATACTCAAGCATGTATTCTAAATCTTTTTATGAAGCTAATAGGTCTAACATAACCTCAAGATTTCGTGCATATCTAATATGGAAAGAATCTCCAATGATTGGCATATTTGGCATGAAGAAAAGATTGAAAAAATCATGGAAGATCACAAAATTCAAAAGCATTGATTCCTTGGATATTAGGCTTGTTTTGTGACCCTAATTCATCCCTCATATAAGTCAGAACTTAACCCTAATGCATACGACCTTCAGACTGCGCTCAGAAAAGAATACAAACCTTGCATTTTTGTCCAAATATTCAAAACTGAAAACACAGCTAGAGGTCGTTTCAAAGCGAGATAACTATTCCAATCGCTTGCCAAGGCATCAAGGAAACTTTCTGGATCAAAACCACGGCTTTTAACCTCAAGAAACGGTAGAACGAAACCGTCCTGTTCTTAATTTTTCTCATATTCGTGTTTTGAATTATACGCATCATTCATGCCTTTTTCTTGTTGTTTTGCACTAATATAAACATTCTAAAACTTTTGGCATCATTTAATTGAATTTTTATGCCCTGTACGAGAATCTGCCATTAACGCCTTCTAGGTTTTCAGAGGTCAAAAATTAGGGCTTCTTTTATGGGGGAAAATTGGACAACAAGACTTATGCCATTAGAATCAGAAGCTTCACACGAATTAAGTACACATGTCGCGCTCAATTTATGAGCAACGGTGGCCTAATCGCTATTTTCTTGTACTGTAGTTAGTGGGGGTTCAAAACCCCCGCTATTTGATATATTTTTTCAGGCAAAAACGAAGGCGTGATGGAGAAGATGCTGAAGTGTTGGACATGGGTTGGCTAGTTTGAATAGCTGGCGCGCTTTTTGCTTGGTTAATTCTATAAGCGTTTATTTCATTTATGTTATTCATATTCCATTAACTAACAAACACGCGCATACAGCTCAGATGGTGGAACGTGCATTTGGTAAACGTTGGGACCTGGGTTCGATTCCCAGGTCCCCTCCTTTCTCAATATTATTTTTCTTTCTATATTTCCATGCAGCGTTCCCTTCAGAAGTCCACCATGCACTCTACGCTTAAGCTGGCCACGCGTCCCACAACATCAATCCAATGGCCATGATCTGAAGAACATCATACGCATTGGTCAACAGAGCCACACGCATCCATGAAAAGTCAAAAAAGGCCAAGATTCTAATGGGCCTCATTACTGGATCAAACCTCCAATTTGGGACAACCACCCCCTCCTGTTTGTATTTCTCTCTTTCATTCTTTTTGCTATTTTTTTTATTTATTTGTTTTAGTTTAATTACTTTCTTTTAATTTTCCAAATTAATTTTTCATAACATAAAAAATACACAAAAATCAAAAAAGACAAAAAATAAAAATATATTTTATTTAATAGTTTTTGTAAATAAATTTTGTTAACTAATTTAATTTTAATCTTAGGTTTAATTTTAATGTTTTTTCTAACAAACTAAAAAATGTAGAATTAGGGTTTCTAGCTTTTTTTTATTTTTTTTTAATAATTAAAATTTCTTCTCATTATTACCAATAATTAATTATTTTTATAAATAAAATTGTCATGTAAATAATTAATTAAAACTAGGTCAAATTTAAACATTTTTCTTAACAAATTAAAAATAGTTTAGAAATTAGGGTTTTAATTTCATTTAATTTTCTTACTAAACTCCATAAATACAAAAACTCCAAAAAAATTCTTTCTTTTTATTTAAACTTAATTAATTTATAATTCCAATTTAATTTCCTTAAAGGGTTCAACGCCCTCGCATTCCCGATTTTATTTCTTTTCGCATTTACTTTTATTTCTTTTTGTGAATATAATGTATTTATCCCAAAGCACTGTAATAAATTAATTAGGACCTTTATTTTCTGTATTTTATTTCAAATCGGGTCTTGGATTAATTTGGCGATGTAGACCCGCGCCTTTGTAATAGCGTAGGACTTTTAATTCCGCATCTTTTAACTGTTAATAACTTGCATGAAAGAATGAATGCCAAAAATAAAAACAAAGCGTAGATCACAATGCATGAATAAGACAAATATAACTGAAATTGACACACGATTCACACACCACCCCTAGGGTACGCCTCACTGTTGCCTTGCCCCTCGAAAAGTGGTCGTCGAGTAGAGGACGTCTTAGTAAGTCCTCATGTCCATGAACATGGCATGAGGGTAGCTTCTAAGGTGTCTTCCTATTGCTCTGGTGACCACAATGTCCCTAACCCTCGAATTGACCCGAACACCTCCAACGGTGGTGCTACCTACCTCTCGATGGTGGGATGGCACTACTTTAAGGACATTTACACAGACGAATTCCTTAGGGTAGGTAGACAACTCGTAGATACTTGCTCTAATTTCAAAACAAATCAAAAGAATACTTTTCACACCGACACCTTTCAAAAAGCAATTTTTCAAACACTCTTGAGGACTGATACAAGAGTCGAACTGAAATTTTCAAAGAAACTTTTTAAACCCGCAATTGAAAAGCAAACAAACAATTTTGAAAACACAAATGAGCAAGTATCTAAGAGCCCATGGATAACCATGGATAGAAAGGGTGCTAACACCTTCCCTTTCTATAAATCTACCTCTCGAACCGAGAGCAATCTCTATAAGGAATTTTTCCGTGCTTTTGTCCTTTCCATTTGGAGAAAATAAAAGACGGTGGCGACTCTTGCTTCCGCGACATTTCGCGAACCAGCGTTAAACAGTCAGTTCCAGATCCACCGATCACAGAACTGGCGACTCTGCTGGGGATATTTACTTAAAGTGAGGTGTACCTTAGGATAGTTCATAACTGTGTTTTCAATTGTATTGATTTGCTTGCTTTAAATTGTGGGTTTCATGGGAGTTACATAGATCCTAACCCGGATCTGGGGATACCCTGTTTAGGTAGCATAAGCTGTGAGGGACCTGTCCGGCGTAGACCGACATGGGTGAAGCAGTGGCTACGTTGGTGTGGCACCTTGGTCTGTACCAATATCCCTTGTGTTGCAACGAGGAGAATATGGGTCTTCTGAGGAGTCATTAAGCACCAACAGACCTTAGAACCTTAAATGACACAACTTGGCCATTAGAACAGTAGCAGTATGCTACGCCCATTGAGGCTAAACTATTGTAATGGTTCTGGCCGCAAGAAAAGATTGCGATGCTGGAGTTATGACCGATTGAGGGTAGTCGATGATATTGGGATCCTCTAAGAACCCGGTTACTTTTGATAGGACAGGTATGAACCAACAAACTGAAAGACGGTAATACCTAGACCTCATGCTGGCCTAAACTTTAAGGGCTTGCCTTGTGTGACTTGTGTGCCTTACATGTGTGCCTTTGTAAATATTTGTGGTGTGCTTTATCATAACATCATAACATCATGAGCATTGCATGCATCCTGCATAAGGACTGACCATTTCAAAGACAAGAGGGTTTCACCTTTGCTCTGTTTTGTAGGACATCATGATGCATATGCGAAGGAATACTATCCGGTTCAACTTTGTTCACCCACCTGAGTTGCTTGAAGAGTTGGTTAGCAGGATTCCAAACACCACTTCCTTCATCCAGAGGCATGGTTCTCTTCTCAGTTTAGTCGCTGCAAAGCGGGATCAACAGTTGATGAGTGTCCTGACCCAGTTCTATGACCCTCTGTACTAGTGCTTCACCTTTCAAGACTTCCAGCTGGTCCCTACCCTGGAAGAGTTCTCTGATTTGCTTGGTATCCCTATCTTGGATCAGACTCCCTTTACTGGTTGGGAAAAGACCCTCAGACTTGAGGAGGTTGCTGCAGCTCTTCCCTTGACACATCAAGAAGTAATGGACAACTGGGTGACTAGAAGCGGAGTTAAGGGTTTCTTGGCCAAGTTTCTGATTGGTAAAGCTAACAGTTTTTGGAATGACTTAGACTTTAGGGCATATGAAGACATCTTGGCTCTCTTAATCTATGGGCTAGTCTTGTTTCCTAATCCTGACAACTTCATCAATGTCACTGCTATAAGGATCTTCATGTCTCAGAATCCTGTGCCCACTCTCTTGGGTGACATCCTGCAACAACTTTATGCTCGTACTGCCCGAAGACGAGGAACTCTATGGTGTTGTATCCCTTTGTTGGTGAGGTGGTTTATTTCGCACCTCCCTAAGTTCGTGTTGAAGAACCAAGAAGGAAGAGGTTGGGCTCACAGGTTAATGTCTCTCACTGATAAGGACATCATTTGGACTTTCAGAGGTTTGGACGAGATAGCTATTATTGATCGTTGCGGGGAATATCCTAATGTTCCTTTGATTGGTACCCAAGGAGGAATCTCTTACAATCCATGTCTAGCTCTCCGTCAGTTTGGAAGAGCCAGAAGAGCAGGGCCTCATGAGATGTTGGTGCCTCACATCAGTTTTGAGTTTCAGGTGGATAGTGACGAGCTGCGTCGTAGGTTCATCAAAGCTTGGGACAGAGTTCATAAAGCTGACCCACAAGAGTTGGGGCCAAAGACTTCTCTACCTATGGAAGCCTACTACAAATGGGTTCGCATCCGTGCTTAGAAGTTAGGTATGCCATACGAAGCTGTCAGACCCGTCATTCTTGAGTATCCTGACAAAGATGGGGCTCCTCCAACTGTCCTCCCTCCTCAGATACCTACTGATTATGAGACATTAAAGAGGTCTTGGTCGCAACTGCGAGAAGAACGGGATTCGTACCGGGAAAAGTTCAACGAGCAGGAGTTGAAGATCCAGAAGCTGACAAAGCAGTTGGAGAATGAGCGAGCTCTGAATGACTACATCCGTACTGAGAAGAGGAGACCATGGGATCAATAAGGAGCTCTGGATGTTCTCTTACAGTTTTATTTCCTTTTTCAGTATTTCCCTTTCTATGTAACGCCTAAGGGCAACCTGTTGAACAATTTAAGTTTCAAAGTTGAATCTAATGAAGTGTGTTCCTTTTTGTTTACAAAGTTGATTCCCGATTGTCTTTGAAAACATAAATCATACGCATTCCATTCATCATGTGCATAGCAGGTTTTCTTCTTTTCAGGTTGCTTACTGTTCTTCGCTGTTTATTTCAGCATCATGAACCTTGACTCATCATCAACCGAGATGTCTATCAAGGCCCTTCAGGCGCAGAACGCTCAATTTCAGGAGCTGATCATGGGTTTGGCTCAAGGCCAAGAAGAGCTGAAGGCTTTACTCCTGAAGAAGGAGAAGAAGAAGAAGAGAACTGTTCTTTTCAACTCGGGCTGAAGGTTTGGCAACACTCTGCAGAATGAAGAAGCTGGTTCTTCTGTAGGCAAAGGCAGTCCCCAGGGGGGAAAGGCTTCAAGTCCAGTAGTCTCTGACAACGAGACTGACTTTAATGAGGAACAATATCCTCCTACTGAAGACCGGTATAAGCAGTTGGAGGACAGATTGAATGCAATGGAGATCCAACAAGTGCCTGGGCTGGATTTCGGAGACTTGGGCTTATCTACTGGTGTGATCATTCCTCACAAGTTTAAGGCACCATCTTTCACCAAGTATGACGGGGCATCTTGTCCCAAGCTACACCTCAGATCTTATGTGCGGAAGATTCAACCGTACTCAGTGGACAAGAACTTGTGGATCCACTTCTTCCAGGAGAGTCTTTCAGGGACTCATCTCGAATGGTTCTATCAGCTGGATGGGACCAAGGTTCGTAACTGGGAGGAGTTGGCTACTGCTTTTTATAAGCAGTATCAATATAATGCCGACCTTGCTCCTACACGTACCCAACTCCAAGGTATGTCGCTAGGATCAAGCGAAGGTTTTAAAGAGTATGCACATAAGTGGAGGGATCTGGCTGGCAGGGTGCAGCCTCCGTTAACTGACTGTGAGCTGGTGGATATGTTCTTGGGGACCCTCTCAGGGCCGTTTTTCAATCATCTTATCGGTAATTCGTCGGCAGGGTTTACTGATCTTATTCTGACTGGGGAGAGAATAGAGGCTGGAATGAAGTCTGGTAAAATACAGAAGGGTGCATCTGCAAGTTCTGAGAAGAAACCCTTTAAGAAGGAGGCCAGTGCGGTATATGGGTCTAGAAGACAAGAGAAACCAGAGCGCCGCCAATCTGTCAACGCGGTGATGATTGCAAAGCCTGCTGCTGCTCCTCGGCAAACCAATCCACAAAGGGCTGAAAGACCCAGGAGAGAGTTTACCCGTTTGAGTATGACCCTATCGCAGATCTTGCCGCAGTTGCTATCCACCAATTTGGTGACTGTTAGAGAGGCCCCGAAAGTTGTGAATACTGCCTCCCCCAAATACAATCCAAATGCCCGCTATGCTTATCACTCCGATAGCCCGGGGCATTCCACTGATGACTGTTGGGCCTTAAGGAATAAGGTGCAAGACCTTATTGATGCAAAAGAGATACAATTTGAAGCGCCTGAGAGGCCAAATGTGGTGACTGCTCCTATGCCCCAGCATGGAGTGAATGCCATTGATGAGGATGTGTATGCCGTTTCTGTGAATGATGTAGCTACTCCCTTGATGACTGTTAAGAGGAACCTACTGCTGGCCAGTTTATTTCCGGGTTGTAGCGAAGGTTGCCTTTTCTGTGTTGTTTCCCTTTCTGGTTGTCCTTTGCTGAAGTTGGGCATCCAAAGCCTGATGGACAGCAAAGAGATTCTGTTCAAGAAGACTGTTGTTCAGTTTGTTCCGGTAGAAGAAGTTTATGTTGTTACGATCTTTATAAAATTCCGATCAAGGCTCTCCCAAGGAAGCCGGTTAAAATCATGACGGTCGCACCCATTGTGATTACTGTTCCGGGGCCTCTCCCCTATGAATCTGATAAGGTTGTCCCATGGCACTATGGGGCAGATGTATATGTACATGGAATAAAGCAAGAGTTCAACACTGGCACCAGCATCCGCAATATCACTGGTCCAGCCAAAGTAACCCGCAGTGGCAGGCTCTTCTCGCCTGACATTGCGCCACCAGCTATTCGAAGACCCCTCACTATAACACCTGCAAGTATACCTGTTCCCGTTTCTGATCCAGTTGCTTCCCCTGCTGCCGAGTCATCTAATGCTCGGGGCAAAGGGATTGAAGATGAGCCTGCCCGAATGGAGGCACCAAAATCTGTGAATGCTGAGGCCTCCCAACAAGAGATGGAGGAAATTCTGAAGATAATCAAGAAGAGTGACTTTAATGTTGTTGAACAGCTGGGGCATACCCCCTCCAAGATCTCCATGCTCTCCTTGCTGCTGTGCTCAGAGGCCCATGCTAAGGCCCTGATTTCATTCTTCAAGACGGCCCATGTGCCACAGGAGACATCTGCAGTCCAGTTTACTGATTGCGTAGCCAATTTGACAGCCGACAATGGTTTGGGTTTCTCGGACGCTGACCTTACTACTAAGGGAAAGGACCACAATGACGCCCTGCATGTCTCTATTGAATGCAGGGGCACTACTCTTGCGCACGTGTTGGTGGACACTGGTTCTTCCCTGAATGTGCTACCCAAAAAGGCCTTAGACCGGTTGGATTGTGAGGGCCTGGAGCTGAAACCTAGCAACATCATTGTCAGAGCCTTTGACGGTTCTAAGAGGATGGTTCATGGAGAGGTAGACATTCCTATTCGTGTGGGTTCTCAGGTATTCGACTCTACTTTCTATGTGATGGATATTCGTCCATCGTATTCTTGTCTACTGGGTCGACCTTGGATCCATAAAGCTGGGGCAGTGACTTCTACCCTGCACCAGAAGCTAAAGTACCCCGTCAGAGGGAAGATTGTTACTGTGCAGGGAGAGGAGGAGTATATGGTGAGCCATTTGAATTCTTTCAGGTATATTGAGATGGATGGGGAGTTTATTGAAACCCCCTTTCAGGATTTTGAAGAGGTACCTCCAACATTGGCAGCAGCAGAAGCAGTGGTTGAAGAGGATGTTCCTTTGAAGATGGCTTCCTTGAAGGATGCCCGGGCTGTGATCAAGAAAGGTGAATGTGCTAACTGGGGCAGGCTCCCTGATTTTACACCAAAAACTGACAAGTTTGGACTGGGTTTTACTGCAGAGGGTCAGAAGGTTGTGCGCAAGGCAAAGACCAGAAGACCTCCTGTGCTCATTACCAACCCAGGAGTGAATGCCGTTGGGGACGAAGATGAAGTGGAAGAATCAGAGTTCGATAGCTGGATCTACCCGACGACTGATGGTGGATTGACCAATTGGATTGCTAAAGATCATACTCCTGTTACTTTTGTTACGCAGTAATAAACTCCTTTGTTTTCATTATTTGTAATAAACAATTAAAACTCTATGGCCCGGTGTCTTACCCGGGGCACCGTGGCTTCATTTGTGAGGGTATATTAATTGTCATTTCATATATCATGAATAAAGACCTTGGACGTTTTCTCACATTTCAAATCTTATGCTCCTTTTCTTTCTTTCCTTTCTTTATATATTGCAAAAATAGCTGTATTTACACACACTCACTCATACAGGTTTCAATCCACTCTGGATCTCACTGGTAACGACTCTGCTACTGCCAGTTATGACTTCGAAAATCCGATCAACTTAGCCGAAGACGAAGGTGAAGATGATTGCGAAGTGCCTGGCAAGCTTGCAAGACTGTTACTCCAGGAAGAGAGGGCGATTCAACCACATGAAGAGCCGGTGGAGACAATAAATCTGGGTACCGAGACGGACAGAAAGGAAGTCAAGATTGGTGCTAACCTAGAGCTCAGCGTGAAGCAACGGTTGACTCAGATGCTACATGATTATGTGGAGATCTTTGCCTGGTCTTACGAAGACATGCCCGGATTGGATACCGACATTGTGGTCTATCATTTTCCTACCAAAGAAGACTGTCCTCCGGTCAAGCAAAAGGTCCGTCGTATGCGTCCAGAGATGTCTGAGAAGATCAAAGCCGAGGTTATGAAACAGTTTGATGTCGGGTTCCTTGCAGTGACTTCTTACCCTCAGTGGGTTGCTAATGTGGTGCCGGTACCAAAGAAAGATGGAAAGGTCAGAATGTGTGTCGACTACAGGGATCTGAACAGGGCCAGCCCCAAAATGACTTCCCTCTACCTCACATTGATGTCCTTGTTGATAATACTGCTCAACATAAGGTGTTTTCTTTCATGGATGGTTTTTCAGGGTATAATCAAGTCAAGATGGCTCCTGAAGACATGGAGAAGACTACCTTTGTCACTCAGTGGGGCACCTTCTGCTACAAGGTCATGCCTTTTGGACTGAAAAATGCTGGGGCAACCTACCAACGTGCCATGGTTGCTTTATTTCATGACATGATCCATCATGAGATAGAAGTGTATGTTGACGACATGATCGCAAGGTCCCAGACTGAGGAAGAACACCTAGATCATCTGCAGAAATTGTTTGACCGTCTGAAGTTGTACAAGCTAAGGTTGAACCCGAACAAGTGCACCTTCGGGGTTAGATCTGGGAAGTTTCTAGGCTTCGTTGTGAGTGATAAGGGTATTCAAGTGGACCCTGCCAAGGTTAAAGCTATTCAAGAGATGCCAGTTCCTAAGAAAGAGAAAGAGGTCAGAGGCTTTTTAGGACGCCTGAATTACATCGCCCGGTTCATCTCACACCTAACTGCTACTTGTGAACCAATCTTCAAGCTGCTGAAGAAAGATCAGGTAGTACATTGGAATGATGAATGTCAGGCCGATTTTGACAGAATCAAGGAGTATCTTCAAGAACCACCCATCCTTATGCCACCGGTTGAAGGGAGACCTCTGATACTATACCTGACAGTACTTGACAACTCAATGGGGTGTGTGCTGGGGCAGCATGACGAGTCTGGCCAAAAAGAGAATGCCATTTATTACCTTAGCAAAAAGTTTACCGACTGTGAGACCCGATACTCACTGCTCGAGAAAACTTGCTGCGCTTTGGTATGGGCTGCTCGCCGGCTGAGACAGTATATGCTGTCTCACACTACCTTGTTGATCTCAAAGATGGATCCTATAAAGTACATATTCAAAAAGCTTGCCCTGTCTGGGAGAATAGAAAGATGGAAAATGATCTTGACAGAATATGATATCCAGTACACGACCCAGAAAGCTATCAAAGGAAGTGTATTGGCAGACCACTTGGCACATCAGGCAGTAGACGACTATCAGTCAATGAACTTTGAATTTCCTGACGAGAGCATCATGATAGTGACTGATTGTGAAGTACCTGGACCGGGTGAAGGACCTGAGGAAGGATCCCGATGGTCTATGCACTTTGACGGAGCCTCCAATGCTTTGGGTAATGGTATCGGCGCTGTGATAATATCCCCTCAAGGCACTCATACTCCACTTACTGCCCGGCTATGTTTCAACTGCACCAACAACATGGCGGAGTATGAGGCATGCATCATGGGTCTTCAAGCTGCAATCGACCTAAGGATCAAGTATCTGAGTGTCTTCGGAGATTCCGCTCTCGTGATCAATCAGATCAAATGAGAGTGGGATACGAAACATCCGAATCTTATTCCTTACAGAGAATGTGTGTTGACCTTGATCCCCCATTTCACAGAGATAACCTTTGAACATTTCCCAAGAGAGGAGAATCAGTTGGCGGACGCGTTAGCTACGATGTCTTCTATGTTCAAGGTCAAATGGGACAATGAGGCTCCCCGGATCATCATCTGGAAACTGGACGAACCGGCATACTGTTGTGATCTCGAGACTGAATTGGTGACTGAGAAGCCTTGGTACCATGAGGTAAAGAGATACTTGGAAGCTCAGGAATACCCTGAAGGTGCATCTGTCAACGATAAGAAGTTTCTGAGAAGGTTCGCAGCGAAGTTCTTCCTTAGCAACGGCATCCTGTATAAGCGAAACCATGATTCGGCCTTACTGCGTTGTGTGGACAAGACAGAAACATAAAGGATTATGGAAGAGCTACATGAAGGGACCTTCGGAACACATTCCAGTGGACACACTATGGCAAAGAAAATCCTTCGGGCAGGGTATTTCTGGTCCACAATGGAAGCCGACTGCTACCAACATTCTCGGACATGTCACAAATGCCAAATTTACGCAGACAAGGTGCATGTTCCTCCAGTTCCTCTAAATGTCTTGACAGCACCTTGGCCGTTCGCAATGTGGGGCATAGATATGATCGGCGAGATTAAACCTACAGCATCCAACGGGCATCGCTTCATCCTGGTAGCGATTGATTACTTCACGAAGTGGGTTGAAGCAGCTTCCTACGCTACAGTAACCAAGAACGTTGTGGCATGGTTCATTCGGCATAACCTGATTTGTCGATACGGTGTCCCGGAAAGGATCATTACAGACAACGGTACCAACCTCAATAACAAGATGATCACTGAGCTATGCGAGCAGTTTAAGATACAGCACCACAACTCTTCTCCTTATCGGCCGAAGATGAATGGGGCTGTAGAAGCAGCGAATAAGAACATTAAGAAAATCGTGCAGAAGATGACAGTGACTTATAAAGATTGGCACGAGATGTTATCGTTCGCTCTACATGGGTACCGTACCTCAGCCAGGACGTCAACCGGGGCAACTCCTTTCTCCTTGGTCTACGGCATGGAGGCAGTCCTACCAATCGAAGTGCAGATACCCTCTCTCCGGATAATGAAGGATGCAGATCTGAACGAAGATGATTGGATCCAGACACGACTTGATCAGCTAAACTTAATTGATGAAAAGAGACTTGCTTCTATTTGTCATGGTCAGACGTACCAAAAACGAATGATCAGGGCATTTAACAAAAAGGTCAGACCACAAGAGTATCAAGTTGGGGATCTGGTAATCAAATGCATCATCCTTCCTCAGAGTGATCCAAGGGGCAAATGGACCCCCACGTACGAAGGGCTATTTGTGGTTAAACATGTGTTCTCAGGAGGAGCCATGATTCTAACCAACATGGATGGTGACGACCTTCCTCACCCCGCCAATGCAGACATAGTAAAAAGATACTACGCATAATAAAGACCCGCTAGGTTGACATACCTAGGCAAAAATTAGGGCTTCCCGGCGAACCAAAAGGGTTCGGGCAAAATGAAGGGATGAAATGAAAAAAATCTGTACACCCGGCAAGTCGAAAACCTGAAAAGGCGGCTTGGGCAAAAATGGGTATCCCGATGGACTGAAAACCCGAAAGGGCGGTCCAGGCAAAAGTTAGGGATAAAAGCGTAATACTATGTCTCATTGGATCACTTTGCATCCAGAATCCGGTATCTACATCAAGTTCAAACGGCATCGATCAATCAGCTTCATCTTCAACTAGGTCATCAAGTGATGAGACGCTCGAAGATATAAAGGCTATAGCAGAGTTGGAACCCAGTGGGATTGTCCTTTTCACACAGCTGTTTTATTTTCCCTTTGTACAAATTTGTATTAAACTCTCTTGTTCGGCGGTGTTCTCTTACTAGGACGTCAGCCTCTTGTATATAAGCGCCTATTTACAGGCAAACTCAAAATCAATAACAAAATCACTCTTCAGTTAAAATTGCCAATTGTTTTTCCTTTTCTGTTTTGTTTTGTGAAGAACGTCCAAGGTTCAATTTGTGATATATGCATTTGACACTAATTGCTAACTCATAAATATTTGCATACGAAACAAAGGATTAATTACGGGTAACATTAGAAACAGGGGCAATAAAGAGTTGTCTAAGCGATTTAATTATTCTGTCCACCAAGGTACCAAGGTAAGTTCGGCTGAAGAACATAACTAGATATCTTAATTCCCCAGAGAGTGAGCCAGCAAGTCAGTGCACTCTCCCCAGGCAAAGCTATTATCAGCCTTGAGGAAGTTGAGTATCCCCCGCAGATCTCAAGCATTCCCCAGCACAATATACAAACATTCTTGTTGTACCCCTAATTTTGACCTAAGATACCATCTCCCATCTGCATCATTACATTACAAGTGTTTTGATCTATTGATTTTAAAAATTCATAACTTTTTTCAGGCCGAGAGCTATTTATTTTGAACACTAAATTATTTAATCGATTCATGCTAAAACAATGTTTATTAATTATTTATTATCTTAAATTTAAATAATTGGAATTTGTTTTCAATTGTTATATAATTTAAAGATGTATAGATAATAAAATAAATATTAGAAAAGAGGCGTATTAATCGTGCAGACAGTGTTTATTTATTATTCACTATCTTAAATTTAAATAACCGGAATCTATTCTCAGTTATTACAAAATTTAAAGATTTATGAATAATATAATAAATATTTGAAAAAAGTTCATTAATTGGTCAATAATGATTATTTAATTATTTATCATTCTAAGTTAAATAATTGAAATTCTATTTTAATTATTATAATTTAGAAAATTATGAATAATGAATTAAATAATTGAAACTATTAATTGATCAATGATATTATTTATTTATTTGTTTATTATTCTGAATTTAGGTAATTGAGATTCATTTTCAATTATTATACAATTTAAAGAATTATAAACGATAAAGTAAATAATTAGAGAGAAGGAGGAAATTAATTGGCAAATATTGGAATTTTATTCATTTTCTTCTAATTGTACAATTATTGTGTAAATATTCTATTTATTACAACGAATTTACAATAATAAATTTACAAAGTTAAAATGAAATAAAAACTAATCGAATGTTTCCTAATTCTAAATCTTCTATCCAATGCCTTTTTGCCTGCTCATTTGATTTTACCTGCAAAAACGATTAAAAGAAAATTAGAATTGAACAAATAATTAAAAGCAGAAAATTATTTAGTGTTCATCATTAAAAGCAATGGCTGGAATCAGTTTACCTTTTTTGCAAATCACGGGATTTCTCCCGGTTCACAAAAAGAGAGGAATTTTTATTTTCAAAATGAATGCACAAAGTCATTTTTGTTAAAGAACTGCATTTTTCAAATCAATTGCATTTTCAAAAGCCCACTGCATAGTTCAAAACAATATGCATCAATTCAAATGTTTGACAAATAGCATACAAAAAAAATCAACAGCATATGCACTTTCAAAGCCAAATTGCAACGTAAACATGCCCATATAGGAAGAGGCCAAACATACAAAGAGGCTCCCACAGTGCCATGCAGTAGACAAGTTAAAAATATGCAGTTTAAACAATTTTGCAAGCAATATAACATTCCCTTTTCATCATATTCCAGCACTTTTGCAATTTCAGAAAATAGTACAGTACATCATTTAAATGTCAAAATGGTACTTATGAGAGAGAAGAGAGATAGAAGTGTGGTTTTGCAGGTTTTGGTTTAGGCAGGAAGAGATACAAGACAAACTGCAGTAACACAGTCAGTAGGAAGTAAAAGCATGAAATAGGAATAGAGACAAACCATATGGAGCAGTAAGGGTGCAGAAGTACCAAGAATATATTAAAAATATACCAAAGCCCTCAACGGAAACCTGAAGGCCAAAAGTGGTTATAACATAACAAAAAATCACTACACACATTCATCAATCTATCTCCAAGCCTTCAAAAAACTCAGAAAAATGGTTGTCAACAAAGAAAATATACAAATTTCCCAAAGTCCTAAACCAGATCAGAACCTTTGGGAAAAAACCTCAATAACCTGTTTCAGCCATTAGAAAACCTCACAAAACCTGATTGAGCCCTCAAGCCAATATCACCATTTCAAGACCAACAAAGGATAAATCATTGAAACCACAAACATATGGCCTAAACCATTCAACTGCAATTACTAGACCTGCTGACTGCATAATACCACAAAATTTTCTACCAACCATTTTCATCAAGAAACCATACACAACCTAAACTATTAACCTGCTACTGATTAAACCATTTCAAAAAACCAGTAGAACCATTTCAAAAACCAAAACCTTATGGCCTAACAACGAAAACCAATTCCTCTGTTTCCATCAACCTGCGTAAAACCAACATAACCATGGCCTAAACCGGTCAAGCCATTACCTAACCAATAAACCAGTAACCATAGCCTAAAAGCTGAAAACCAACATGAACACCATAACCACAATGCAACTCACCTGAAATTGTCCAAACTAGAAAGGCCTCAGAACTCGTCATCATAGGCTATCATAAGGCAATAGTAACAAGGCAAGGAGGAGAAGAAGAGGAAAGCTAATCAAAACAAAGTGTTCCAACATAGCATGTTCAAGGAAACCAGAAAAGCCTCAGCATAGCATCATTGGCCAAAAGCAAAAGCATACAGAAGTGAGAACGAAGGAGAAAACTAGTCAAAAAGCATTTTTCAACAGTAGCACTCAAACGTCCAAAACATTGAAGCATACAGTACCAAGGCAAGAAGAAGAAGGACACAAATACACAAACCAGGGTCTAGTAGTCCGAAGCAAGCTCGCGACGCATCACCTTTCCTCGCCGCCCTTGGCCTCCGTCGCACGCCCCAACTTCCTCCTCCGTCTCCGCCTCTAGGTAATGATTTCTTTTCTTCTTTTTACTTCCATAATACCTCCAACAAACAATAATAAGAATCAGAATTAAAACATAATCAAAAATCAATGCATGCAAATATAACAAAACCTAACGAATAACACATTTTACCTTGAATCAATCGCCCTAACGCCTTGGCCGGAGGGAAGAGGAGGTTGAAGACCACTGGTGGCCATGGCAAGGAGCTTGGAAGCGAACTCAGGGACTCAGAATCAAAAGGCGTGGAAAGATGGAGCGAAGAAGAAGACGGTACACAAGAAAGCGTCGCTCTGCCAAACCTTGAGAACCCTAATCTCAATTACAAACGCGTTTACCCTAAAACAAAATTATTGAGCGTTGGGCCTTAACCCCATTTTCTGCCTTAGGCCCAACGAGTTTGCTAGTACACCCCCGTTTTTATCTTCTGCTTAGACAGATTTGGGCCTCTTTCAAAAACTCTCTAGCCCACTTTGGTTTGTTATTTTACTTCCTTTTTAATTTTGATCCTTTTTTCTTTCTATTTGATTTCTTTAGCCCTTTAGAATTTTATTAGTTTAAATTTTAATTATAAGTTTAATTAAATGGAGATAATTCATATCAAAACTTTTTTTAAATAATTGAATCACTTTTATTAATTTAAAACTTTAGGTTTAAGTTAATAATTTTTAAATATCCCCTTTTTCTTAATTAGGTTTTAAGTTAATAACTTTTAAGTCTTAATTATTTAATAACTCTAAAAACACAAAAAATAGAATTAAAAAGCTTTAAATAACATTTCTATCATAATGCTAAAATACATAAAAATAGAAACTTAAAAAACTTAAAAAAACATTTATTTTTCTTAATTAATTCTCTTGTTTTGCATATATTAAACAAAAATCCAAAAATACATATTTATACCCTTTAGTCATTTATTTAACTGTTGTTATTTAATCATTACCCGCATGATCTTTTTTGTTTAATTCATATTTACATGATTATTCTGTTTACATTCAAATCCAAGGGAAAAACGATTAAATTTGTCGACTTCATGTCCTCAAGTCTAATTGCGCGAACTTTCGCATTTCATTAAAACTTAGGATAACCTTTTCCTCAAATATTCAATCTTTTCAAAACTTATACCCTTTAAAGCAAAAAACTTCGACATTAGGTCGTCGTATCTTCAAAAACCCGTCCGTACCCCTTTTCGGCCAAAACAATTTATTTTTTTAATCAAACGAACATTCTAATAAACAGATATTTCAAAAGGTTCCTATAGAGTACTATAGATACATTGGGTGCTAATACCTTCCCATTGTATAACCAACCCCCGAACCATAAGATCTCTTTTCAAAACGCCTTGTATTTTTACTTTTTAAAAGTATTATTTTACATTGCATATTTAAGGTTTATTTCACTCTTTTCCCTTTTCCCTTGGAAACAATAAAGCGCGGTGGCGACTCTTGCTTTTGTGAGACGAATTAATCAATAATTCGATCTCCTATTTACCCCGCTACATTTTTTATCGCTACAATTCTTAACAAGCATCCCCAGCAGTCTTGACCTAAAGATTGTTCCCCGGCGGTATATCAAACATTCAATGGAGTCCCTTCCCCGATACAGTTCAAATTTTCCCCAGGAGAGTCCAATCCAGTTTCCCCAGGAAAGTTGGGATCCATCTCCCCAAGCAGTAAGCTCATCCCTAGTAGATTCTGGAAGCTTATCCCCGTAGAGCACGAACTCGTCCCCCGACTTTATTCAAAGGTTATTTCCCTACCAGGATATAACTGGGTTATCCTCAGCCAAAAGCCATGGAAAGATCGTCCTCGACGAAGTCTTCCTATCCCCAGCGAAGTCTATTAACACTTCCAACATAACAATGGTATCCCCGGCAAAGTTATCATCAACATTTCAGCAAAGTACCTCTCTCCCCACATAGTATTGTTCCCCAGCAAGGTCGCTAGAGTAGTTATTCCCCGCAGAGTAATCTCTTCGCCAAGTTTATTCCCCAACGGAGTTATCTTCTCCTACCGGTATTCTTGCAACTATTATCCCCAGCGGAGACAACAAAACAATATTCTCCAACATCAGCCCAGGATATGACTTCCCGGCATCCGTCAAGGATTTATTTTCCTAGGACGAAAACATACGTTCATAAACATCACATTTCCATATGTTATAGCATGCATATATGCATCATGTCTTACAAATCTCACTTATGTTGAGAACATCATTGCTTGATCCATGTCATGCATTGCATATGACTGACCTTTACCTTTCAGGAAAGATCCAGTTGAGTTCTCAGCTATATTTCAAGACTTTAGTCTGGTTCAGTTAAATCGACCCTAAGATTTTCCTTATTCTTATCCAGTCAAAGGCCTTCTCTGATTCAGTCAGATCGACCCTAAGATCTCCCTGATTCTTATCCAGTTGAAGATTCCAAGACCTAGCCTGGTTCAGTTAAATCGACCCTAAGATTTTCCTGATTCTTATCCAGTCAAAGGCCTTCTCTGGTTCAGTCAGATCGACCCTAAGATCTCCCTGATTCTTATCCAGTTGAAGATTCCAAGACCTTGTCCGGTTCAGTTAAATCGACCCTAAGATTTTCCTGATTCTTATCCAGTCAAAGGCCTTCTCTAGTTCAGTCAGATCGACCCTAAGATCTCCCTGATTCTTATCCCAGTAGAAGACATCCAAGATTCTCTCAGCGTTACTGTTGAGGTTGAAGTCGCCCAAGATTCTCTCAGCGTTACTGTTGAGGTTGAAGTCGCCCAAATTCTCTCAGCGTTACTGTTGAGGTTGAAGTCGCCCAAGATTCTCTCAGTGTTACTGTTGAGGTTGAAGTCGCCCAAGATTCTCTCAGCGTTACTGTTGAGGTTGAAGTCGCCTATGACTCTCTCATCGTCCCTGTTGAGGTAGTAATCACCCAAGATTCTCTCAGCGTTCCTGTTGAGGTAGTAATCGTCCAAGGTTCTCTCAGCGTTCCTGTTGAGGTAGTAATCGTCCAAGGTTCTCTCACCGTCCCGTTGAGGTAGTAACCATCCCTGGTTCATTCATAACCTTTTGAAGCTCCAGATTCAATTCCTGTAACCAGTCAGGATGCATCTACATGAAGAATTTGAAGACCAGCTCCTATAACAGGCCAGGTAATCATTTTCTTTTTTAGGTACGCAAGTTCTCGCGAAGGAATCTCTTACGCGATCAACACCCAGATGGCATCTATAAGCCCATCCACTTTCCATCACCTCTCAGCATGGCATCTATAAGCCCATCATCCTATCCATCAATCTCCAAATGGCATCTATAAGCCCATTCCCACCATCACCCTACTATGTGAGCGCAAATTTCTGGGCACTCTAGTGTTCAATCATCTTCCACCTTCGGATTACGAAAGGCACGTCATCCCATCTGCATCCTCAGGTTTAAGAAGATTGAACAGGGGCAACTGTTGTACCCCAAAATTTGCCCTCCCATATTCTTCAAAATTTGCAAAGAACATGCTTCAAAATCTCTCCAAGGGTTGCACAGTTCAAGGGCCTCCTAACAGTCAAAAACTAGGGTTTTGGTTCTGGCAAAGAAATTGAAGTTTCCAAGGGTCCAATCAAGTCCCACATGCACACAAACATGGTCAAGCATCCTCATGCCAAGTTTCAAGACTTACAGCACAAAATTGCACAGTCAAAAACCCTAATTGCTCAGCAGTCAACTGCAGGGGCAAAATGGTCATTTGACAGTCAAAAGTTCAAATTTTTGGTCAACATCTCATTTTGAAGCCACAAATATCATTTGATCAATTCTTGATCATGATTTTCAAGGCATGGCTCAAGAAGTCTCAAGATGCAAAAGTTGCCATATTTGGACAGTTGAAAAAGTCAACTGTAACTTGACCAAGGCATAACTTCCACATGGTTTATCAGAAAAATTCCATCCAAAGCTCATTTTGAAGAGAAAGACATTTCCTACAACTCCTCTTCACACTTCAAGTCCAAGAAATGCTCTCACAAAAGTTATCAATCTCAACATTATAGGTCATTTTCAAAAGTCAACAAAAAGGCACTTTAAGTCAAAGACCATAACTTGAGATTGGTAAATCAAAATGACATGGGACCAAAGGCATTGGTTATAGGACTTCAAGAACTTTCCAAAATGTCCAAGAACATGATCAAAGCTTAAAAATTGAGCAAGATATGCCTTGTGGAAGTTGGGAAATTTTTGGGAATTTTGAAAAGTCAACTTTACTTCAAATGCCTCAAAATTGCTATTGGGCCACTTTTTCTTCCAAGAATCATCATCCAAAAGCTATGCACGACCCATTGACCCAAAGGGGAGTTATTTCATCATTTTTTATTATTTATTTGAATTTTTAATCACCATTAATTCATTTAATTAAATAAAATATGAAAAAAATACTCAAGCATGTATTCTAAATCTTTTTATGCAGCTAATAGGTCTAACATAACCTCAAGATTTCGTGCATATCTAATATGGAAAGAATCTCCAATGATTGGCATATTTGGCATGAAGAAAAGATTGAAAAAATCATGGAAGATCACAAAATTCAAAAGCATTGATTCCTTGGATATTAGGCTTATTTTGTTACCCTAATTCATCCCTCATATAAGTCAGAACTTAACCCTAATGCATACGACCTTCAGACTGCGCTCAGAAAAGAATACAAACCTTGCATTTTTTGTCCAAATATTCAAAACTGAAAACACAGCTAGAGGTCGTTTCAAAGCGAGATAACTATTCCAATCGCTTGCCAAGGCATCAAGGAAACTTTCTGGATCAAAACCACGGCTTTTAACCTCAAGAAACGGTAGAACGAAACCGTCCTGTTCTTAATTTTTCTCATATTCGTGTTTTGAATTATACGCATCATTCATGCCTTTTTCTTGTTGTTTTGCACTAATATAAACATTCTAAAACTTTTGGCATCATTTAATTGAATTTTTATGCCCTGTACGAGAATCTGCCATTAACGCCTTCTAGGTTTTCAGAGGTCAAAAATTAGGGCTTCTTTTATGGGGGAAAATTGGCCAACAAGACTTATGCCATTAGAATCAGAAGCTTCAAACGAATTAAGTACACATGTCGCGCTCAATTTATGAGCAACGGTGGCCTAATCGCTATTTTCTTGTACTGTAGTTAGTGGGGGTTCAAAACCCCCGCTATTTGATATATTTTTTCAGGAAAAAACAAAGGCGTGATGGAGAAGATGCTGAGGTGATGGACATGGGTTGGCTAGTTTGAATAGCTGGCGCGCTTTTTGCTTGGTTAATGCTATAAGCGTTTATTTCATTTATGTTATTCATATTCCATTAACTAACAAACACGCGCATACAACTCAGATGGTGGAACGTGCATTTGGTAAACGTTGGGACCTGGGTTCGATTCCCAGGTCCCCTCCTTTCTCAATATTATTTTTCTTTCTATATTTCCATGCAGCGTTCCCTTCAGAAGTCCACCATGCACTCTACGCTTAAGCTGGCCACGCGTCCCACAACATCAATCCAATGGCCATGATCTGAAGAACATCATACGCATTGGTCAACAGAGCCACACGCATCCATGAAAAGTCAAAAAAGGCCAAGATTCTAATGGGCCTCATTACTGGATCAAACCTCCAATTTGGGACAACCACCCCCTCCTGTTTGTATTTCTCTCTTTCATTCTTTTTGCTATTTTTTTTATTTATTTGTTTTAGTTTAATTACTTTCTTTTAATTTTCCAAATTAATTTTTCATAACATAAAAAATACACAAAAATCAAAAAAGACAAAAAAATAAAAATATATTTTATTTAATAGTTTTTGTAAATAAATTTTGTTAACTAATTTAATTTTAATCTTAGGTTTAATTTTAATGTTTTTTCTAACAAACTAAAAAATGTAGAATTAGGGTTTCTAGTTTTTTTTTGTTTTTTTTTAATAATTAAAATTTCTTCTCATTATTACCAATAATTAATTATTTTTATAAATAAAATTGTCATGTAAATAATTAATTAAAACTAGGTCAAATTTAAACATTTTTCTTAACAAATTAAAAATAGTTTAGAAATTAGGGTTTTAATTTCATTTAATTTTCTTACTAAACTCCATAAATACAAAAACTCCAAAAAAATTCTTTCTTTTTATTTAAACTTAATTAATTTATAATTCCAATTTAATTTCCTTAAAGGGTTCAACGCCCTCGCATTCCCGATTTTATTTCTTTTCGCATTTACTTTTATTTCTTTTTGTGATTATAATGTATTTATCCCAAAGCCCTGTAATAAATTAATTAGGACCTTTATTTTCTGTATTTTATTTCAAATCGGGTCTTGGATTAATTTGGCGATGTAGACCCGCGCCTTTGTAATAGCGTAGGAATTTTAATTCCGCATCTTTTAAATGTTAATAACTTGCATGAAAGAATGAATGCCAAAAATAAAAACAAAGCGTAGATCACCAATGCATGAATAAGACAAATATAACTGAAATTGACACACGATTCACACACCACCCCTAGGGTACGCCTCACTGTTGCCTTGCCCCTCGAAAAGTGGTCGTCGAGTAGAGGACGTCTTAGTAAGTCCTCATGTCCATGAACATGGCATGAGGGTAGCTTCTAAGGTGTCTTCCTATTGCTCTGGTGACCACAATGTCCCTAACCCTCGAATTGACCCGAACACCTCCAACGGTGGTGCTACCTACCTCTCGATGGTGGGATGGCACTACTTTAAGGACATTTACACAGACGAATTCCTTAGGGTAGGTAGACAACTCGTAGATACTTGCTCTAATTTCAAAACAAATCAAAAGAATACTTTTCACACCGACACCTTTCAAAAAGCTTTCAAAAAGCAATTTTTCAAACACTCTTGAGGACTGATACAAGAGTCGAACTGAAATTTTCAAAGAAACTTTTTAAACCCACAATTGAAAAGCAAACAAACAATTTTGAAAACACAAATGAGCAAGTATCTAAGAGCCCATGGATAACCATGGATAGAAAGGGTGCTAACACCTTCCCTTTCTATAAATCTACCTCCCGAACTGAGAGCAATCTCTATAAGGAATTTTTCTGTGCTTTTGTCCTTTCCATTTGGAGAAAATAAAAGACGGTGGCGACTCTTGCTTCCGCGACATTTCGCGAACCAGCGTTAAACAGTCAGTTCCAGATCCACTGATCACAGAACTGGCGACTCTGCTGGGGATATTTACTTAAAGTGAGGTGTACCTTAGGATAGTTCATAACTGTGTTTTCAATTGTATTGATTTGCTTGCTTTAAATTGTGGGTTTCATGGGAGTTACATAGATCCTAATCCGGATCTGGGGATACCCTGTTTAGGTAGCATAAGCTGTGAGGGACCTGTCCGGCATAGACCGACATGGGTGAAGCAGTGGCTACGTTGGTGTGGCACCTTGGTCTGTACCGATATCCCTTGTGTTGCAACGAGGAGAATATGGGTCTTCTGAGGAGTCATTAAGCACCAACAGACCTTAGAACCTTAAATGACACAACTTGGCCATTAGAACAGTAGCAGTATGCTACGCCCATTGAGGCTAAACTCTCTTGATGGTTCTGGCCACAAGAAAAGATTGCGATGCTGGAGTTATGACCGATTGAGGGTAGTCGATGATATTGGGATCCTCTAAGAACCCGGTTACTTTTGATAGGACATGTATGAACCAACAAACTGAAAGAGGGTAATACCTAGACCTCATGCTGGCCTAAACTTTAAGGGCTTGCCTTGTGTGACTTGTGTGCCTTACATGTGTGCCTTTGTAAATATTTGTGGTGTGCTTTATCATAACATCATAACATCATGAGCATTGCATGCATCCTGCATAAGGACTGACCATTTCAAAGACAAGAGGGTTTCACCTTTGCTCTGTTTTGTAGGACATCATGATGCCTATGCGAAGGAATACTATCCGGTTCAACTTTGTTCACCCACCTGAGTTGCTTGAAGAGTTGGTTAGCAGGATTCCAAACACCACTTCCTTCATCCAGAGGCATGGTTCTCTTCTCAGTTTAGTCGCTGCAAAGCGGGATCAACAGTTGATGAGTGTCCTGACCCAGTTCTATGACCCTCTGTACCAGTGCTTCACCTTTCAAGACTTCCAGCTGGTCCCTACCCTGGATGAGTTCTCTGATTTGCTTGGTATCCCTATCTTGGATCAGACTCCCTTTACTGGTTGGGAAAAGACCCTCAGACTTGAGGAGGTTGCTGCAGCTCTTCCCTTGACACATCAAGAAGTAATGGACAACTGGGTGACTAGAAGCGGAGTTAAGGGTTTCTTGGCCAAGTTTCTGATTGGTAAAGCTAACAGTTTCTGGAATGACTTGGACTTTAGGGCATATGAAGACATCTTGGCTCTCTTAATCTATGGGCTAGTCTTGTTTCCTAATCCTGACAACTTCATCAATGTCACTGCTATAAGGATCTTCATGTCTCAGAATCCTGTGCCCACTCTCTTGGGTGACATCCAGGCTTTACAGTATCTTTAACTGTATAAGAATCAGAAAACCTTAGGGTCAATTTGACTGAACCAGAGAAAGTATCTACCAGAAAATAATCAGAATAGATCATTGGTCGACTTAAATTGAACCAGCAGAGGTCTTGAGTTATCTTTAACTCGATAAGAATCAGAAAAATCTTAGGGTCAATTTGACTGAACCAGAGAAAGTATCTACTAGAAAAGAATCAGAATAAATCATTGGTCGATTTAAATTGAACCAGCAGA
Source organism: Vicia faba (assembly GCA_948472305.1). Lineage (NCBI taxonomy): Eukaryota > Viridiplantae > Streptophyta > Magnoliopsida > Fabales > Fabaceae > Vicia > Vicia faba. The sequence continues at coordinate 1,705,514,476 of OX451737.1, read as the reverse complement.
GGTCTTGAGTTATCTTTAACTGGAATAGAATAAGAGAAATCTTAGGGTCGATTTGACTGAACTAGAGAAAGTATCTACTGGAAAAGAATCAGAATAAATCATTGGTTGATTTAAATTGAATGAGCAGAGGTCTTGAGAATGATCTTTCTAAGGAAAATGCTGAAATAGCCCTTCGTCAGATGTAGCCTTTGAGAATACTGTCAGGCCATATAAGCAGTTAATGGTGTTTGTTGATTGATCTTACTTGAAAAGATAAAGAGTTAGTCATATGCAATGTCATGATGTATTAAATGCATCGTGTAATGATGTTCTCAAAATAAATGAGATTGTGTTGTATGCAATATATATGTGCATGCCATGATGTATGAACATGGAATGCTGTTGCGACATTTTCTAGTCTGGGAAAATAAATCCCTGACTGCTGGTGGAGAGTACTGGGAAGCTGAATCCCAAATTTCTTTTTGGTAGATGAGGAAAGTGATTCTTTCATTTCCACTGAGAATGATGAATGGAGATGATTTGTCGGGGATTTCCTCTTTCTGTTTGAGGATACTCTGCCATGGATCTTTGACTTCTGCTTGACAATGTTCTGCTGGGGAGATGATGCTCTGTTGGAAGATCTCACCAATGTTGAAAAATAAACTCTGTTGGGGGATGAACTTCCGCAACTAGAGAAATAAACTCTATCGGGGATGAACTTCCATAGCTAGAGAAATAAACTCTACTGGGGATGTGTATTTATAAACTGTTTGAGATTTATAAAACTCAGTTGGGGAACATTGATTTAACCTCTCTGAGGGGATTTTGCTGGAGAAGGTAATTCCAGGACGTGTGTTGAGGATACAGCGGTGACTTTGCATCAGGATGTTTCAGCCCCTGTACCTGCTAGAGAAAGTACATGCAGAGATTTTGTGGATGAATCTATGTCGTGATTATACTTGAAGATGTGTTGAAATAAGTGTCAGAATGATATCCGTCTCTGGATTGTATCTGAATTGTATTTGGAACATGTATTGAATGAGTGTCAGAATGACATCCGTCTCTGGATCGTATCGGAACTGTACTTGAAACATGTGTTGAATGAGTGTCAGAATTTAATCTGTCTCTAGATCATATCTGAGTTGTACTTGAAACATGTGTTGAATGAGTGTTAGAAGGACATCCGTCTCTGGATCGTATCTGAACTGTACTTGAAACATATGTTGAATGAGTGTCAGAATGACATCCGTCTCTGGACCGTATTTGAACTGTACTTGAAACATGTGTTGAATGAGTGTCAGAATGACATCCGTCTCTGGATCGTATCTGAAATGTACTTGAAACATGTGTTGAATGAGTGTCAGAATGACATCCGTCTCTGGATCTCTAGAAGAGAATCTGAATAAGTATCAGGATAACATCCGTCTCTGGATCGTACCTGAACTGTTTCTAGAAGAGAATCTGAATAAGTATCAGGATAACACCCGTCTCTAGATCGTACCTGAATTGTTTCTAGAAGAGAATTTGAATATGTATCAGGATAACATCCGTCTCTGGATCGTACCTGAACTGTTTCTAGAAGAGAAATCTGGAATAAGTATTAGGATAACATCCGTCTCTGGATCGTACCTGAACTGTTTCTAGGGGATAATCTGGAGTAAGTACCAGGATGATATCTGTCTCTGGATCGTACCTGAATTGTTTCTAGAAGAGGACTTGGTTTATTTAGAATTTTTTCGTTGGTAATTCCTGTTTAATTGTTTTTGAGAAGAAATTCGTTGTGGAACATTGATTTTGCTTGATTATACGTTATTCGTTGCTGGAATTCATGTCTAATTCCCCAAATGATTCAGATGGAGATCTGCTCCTGGCTATTTGGCATTTTTGAGAGATTCCATGAATCTTGACTTGACTTCCCCAGATGATGGACAATGATCATGCCGTGCCCCTTGGTTGGAAGTGTTTTTCCACTTGAGGTGATCCTTTTCATTGAGAAAGTTTTTGTTCACTAGATATTCGTCATGTAAATTTCTCTGTTGTCAAACAGATAACTATATGCAAACAACGATATTCAAATAATACAAAGTTTATGCTTGTCTTAAAGTTTTTGAAAATTCATTTTTTCAGTAAAACAAATTTTGCAAGAGGGTGATATCAACTCAGGATTTATAGCAAGTCCTAGAGGAGTTAGGATACCTTTTGTAACAGTATGCTTCCAAACTAACCTATGCTTCAATTAGGACTTTTAAGGGTTGTGATGTGGCCTGGTTCACAGTTTAAGAAACAGAGGATAAAGGCTCAAAATTTATTTGTACCCACCCGTTCTTCGTGATGTCCTTCAGTCCTATGCTCAGTTAATTGTGCATTTCGAATCCCAGTTGAGTTTTGGTGATGGTTTAGAAATTGAACGTTTGTTTGAGAAGGCAGTCATTTTTGTGACATTTTCTTTTTGTTGAGGATTTGTAGGAACCTCTTTTTTTTATTATCCCATCTTTTTCCTGGATTGTTTCTTTTGTGATTACAGTCAGCGGGATGCCCCAGTTTTTCTTAAGTCTCCTTCGCAGGTTTTAACTTAATAGGCTTTTATTTTGAGAGATAATGACTGCTTATTTTGATGATTACGTAGAACCTATCAATTACTTTTGATTTGGAAGGACGTCTTCGATGACATTCATTATGTACGAAGCGGAAGATTACGACTGAATGCGTGTATGAATTAACTGAGAAACTACTCTGCCCCAGGTTATGATTAAGGGTTTTAATTTGTGTGAAAAGAAAAAACTCCTACTTCTTAGGATCAAAGGGGTTGACTAGGGATTATCTTCCTTATAACTCCATTGTTTAGGATTTGAAATAACGCTTGTACATCATCAGCAAGGTCTGTTCAAAAGCACATTGTGTGAGATTGTGGTATTGTTTTCGTCATCCTCCCTCTAAAGGCTTATAGCTTTTTAATCGAGAGTCAAATATCATATAAAGGAAGCAAGAAAACAATTTAAATAAAATGAAAATGAAATCATTCAAGACAAACATATGCGATGCATTAGTGGGAAACCAAAGTTCGGCATGACAGTAATTATCTGAACAACAAATGAAATTACAAATGAAAAAAAATGAACCAGACGTTCTCAATGATTTGGCCTAGGAGCAGTGATCACTTTGTGAGTCTCTAGAGGGTCGAATTCAATCTCTTTGGCGTCAATAATATCCTGAATTTTGTTCTTCAAATCTCACCAGCCATTTGTATCATGTCCAGGACTATCAGAATGGTATGCACACCTTTCATCGGTGTGGTAACTAGGAGTAGAAGTATTGGGATTTCACAGAGGAGCCTTTAACGTAATCAACTCTACCTTTAACATGTGTTGTAACGCTTGAGCTAGTGACATGTTGATTCTGGTGAATTGTCTCCTAGGCGTGACCTCTTTACGTTGATTCCCAAGTTGGTCTTGTTGCATAGGCGTAGGATTAGAGACCAGTATTTCCCCCACAGATTGATTGTGTATGTCTGATTTATTACGACCCTTCTGGCCATGCATATCATTGGCTTCCCTCTTACCAGTAAATGGCTTCTTCTCAGTATTAGAAGATACAGCCATCATGATCTTCCCACTTTTAATACCACTTTCGATCCTTTCTCTAGTCAGAACCATCTCTGTGAACCTAGATGAGGAACTCCTAATCAGCAAATTAAAGAACGGGCCTGTCAGAGTATCCATAAACATATCTACCACTGCCCGATCATTCAGAGGAGGTTGTACCCTTCCATCTAGATCCCTCCATTTCTGGGCATATTATTTGAAGCCTTCGCTAGAACCCATAGACATGCTTTGGAGTTGTGTACGAGTTGGAGCGAGGTCAGCATTGTATCGGTACTGCTTGTAGAAATCAACAACCAAGTCTTCCTAGGTATGAATATTCGTTCTTTCTAGATGATAAAACCATTCTAGTTGTGTGCCAGCTAAACTTTCATGGAAGAAATGGACCCATAACTTCTGGTCAGCAGTGTGAGGCTGGATCTTTCTGACATATGATCTCAAGTGAAGTTTAGGAAAAGAGACCCCATCATATTTGGCGAACGTGGGAACCTTGAATTTTGGTGGGATGATCACGCCAGAAACCAACCCTAATTCTTCAAAGTCCAAGCGAGGTATCTGCTGAATCTCCATAGCATTGAGACGATCCTCCAGCCGTTTGTATTTATCATCAGCAGGAGGATATTGCTCCTCAGAATAATCAGCTTCTTCTTCATCATCCTCGGGGTTGTTATCTTCTTCATGATTATCCCCCCCTTATTTGATGGAGTTGAAAGATCTAGAGCTCCTCTAACCGGTCCTCCAATTCTTCTTCCCATATTCAGGACTGTAAGTGTTTAGTTATTGGCATGTATTTTTGGTAAAACCAGGTGTGTAAATGTCATGACTGATGTCATAACATTCTGGATTATTAAGTTCTTTATGTAGAAAAAGTGTGGCACACAGTGGCTACTGTGTATGAGTGTGTATCTGAGCATTTAGAAAAAGATCACATTTATTGCCTTCTACCAAAATCAGTAAACAGGATTTCTGATGTCATAACAAATGTTAAGACATCCTGTACTGATCTAACTGTAGTGCAGTTTGGTTAATTCTGAGCTTTTTCAGGAAGCTGGCTCATTCCTTCCAGAACAGAATCTCCCGTGGTCTTTGGGTTAACCTAGCTCAACCCTAAACTGGTTGATAAAGTCTTGTGACCAAGTCTTAAGGTTAAACCTAATTAAACCTAGCTTTTTGTGGAAACCCTAACTGAAGAAACAACTGCTATATATTCAACAGGATTGTTGTTTGGAAAGTATCTTTTTGGACTGAAGATCAATTAGGAGTTGTATAGTTTTAACTGCTGTAATCCAAGCAAGTATCATTGTGATAAGTGACTTGGAATAGGTTTTGATTGTAAGGGTTTTTGTATCACTCAAAGCTTTGAAGCAAGAGTGTTTTGTGTCTCTTGACTAAAGCTTTGAAGCAAAGTCAAGTTAGATTTATGTATCACTCAAAGCTGTGAAGCAAGAGTGTTTGTGTTACTTGATTAAAAAGCTGTGAAGCATAATCAAGTGTATGTTCTGAAGAGTGTCTTCATTAATTCATTAGTCAATTGTTTTAAGTATCACTGCTGTGATTAAGGGGGAGTGAGTAGGAACTCGGGTTTAAGTTGAACTTAGATTGAAGTTGCATTGGGTAGGTCTTAAGTGAAGGAGATAAACTGGTTGGTTTATTCCTGAATTAATATCTCTTATAGTGGATTTCCTCCCTGGCTTGGTAGCCCCCAGAGTAGGTGTTGTTTCACACTGAACTGGGTAAACAATTGACTGTGTTCTTTACTGTTTTTATTTACTGTCTTGTAGAAAGTCAGATACGGTGTCATAACATTCACTGTGACATTGAGTATCTGCTGCCAGAATTTCAATTGGTATCAGAGCAGGCACCCTGCCTGTATTACTGGGTGAGATCTAGGGATATCAATTTCTGGCACTATGGACAAAGAAGGAGTTTTTGGAAATAGACCACCCATTCTGGATGGAATAAATTATGACTACTGGAAACCTCGTAGATTGCCTTCTTAAAATCTCTGGACAAAAAGGCTTGGAGAGCTGCTGACAAAGGATGGAACCATCCCACCATAACTGAGAAAGATGGGACAATCAATCTGAAGCCTGAGGAAGAATGGAGCAAAGAAGAAGATGAGTTAGCCCTGGGTAATTCCAAAGCTTTAAATGCCTTGTTTAATGGAATTGATAGAAACATATTCAGACTAGTACATCAATGTGAACTGGCCAAGGAAGTGTGGGACACTCTCAAAACTACCCATGAGGGCACATCCAAAGTAAAAATGTCAAGGCTTCAGATGCTGACTACAAATTTTGAGAACCTAAGGATGAAGGAAGATGAAACCATTCATGAGTTTCACATGAACATCTAGGAGATTGCCAACACCTCAGGAGCATTGGGTGAAAAGATGTCTGAAGAAAAACTGGTGAGAAAGATTCTCAGATCCCTGCCTAAAAGATTTGCAATGAAGGTAACTGCTATAGAGGAAGCCCAGGACATCAGCAACTTAAAGGTGGATGAACTCATTGGGTCTCTTCAGACTTTTGAGATGGGGATCAATGACAATGTTGACAAGAAAAACAAGAGCATAGCTCTTGTATCCAACACTGAAGATGAAAACAAGGAGGATGAAGAAGAAAATATTTCAGAAGCTATAGCCATGCTTGGAAGACAATTCAACAAACTCATCAAGAGAATGGATCCAAAGTCAAGGTCAAATGTTGAGAACATCCCCTCTGACATTAACAGATCTTATGACTCCAGCAGAAGACCAAGGTCTGAAGAGTAGGGAAATCAAGGCAGAGGAATTCAATTCCATGGTTGTGAAGGATATGGGCATATTCGAGCTGAATGTCCTACCTTTCTTAAGAAACAAAAGAAAGGTATGACTGTTACCTGGTCTGACTGTGATTCAGAAAGTAATTCTGAAGAAGAATCTGTCAAACTAGTTACTGCACTAACTGGTGTTTGTACCTCTGAAAGTGACACTAGTGATGAGGAAGTGACATTTGAAGAACTGGCTGATACTTACAAGAAATTGTGTATCAGAAGTGCTGAAGTTTGTGTGCAAAATGAGAGACAAACAAAACTCATCATAAAGTTGGAGGCTGAAAAAAGGGCAGACCTTGAAACTATAAGTCATCTAGAAGGGGAAGTTCAAATGCTGAACTCAAAATTGAACCAGATGACCAAATTTGTCAAGATGCTGACAAATGGAACTGACAAATTGGAAGAAATCCTTCAGGTTGGACAAAATGTGGGAAACAAGTCTGGACTAGGATTTGTGGAAGCAAAGAAATCGGGTACATACAAGAAGATCAGGCCTGATAAACCAATGTCAAAGCAGATGTTACAACATAACAATCAACATCGGGAACAGAGAAATATGAAGAAAAAGTACCAAAGATGGAGATGTCATCATTGTGGGAGGTTTGGTCACATAAAGCCTTTCTGCTTCAGATTGTATGGATACCCTAATCAGAACCCAGGTGTCAAACCTAAGTCTAACAGGGTTCCATATACTCCTCAATGGAAGAAAAAGGCTACTGCCCTGATAGCCCACACTTCCCTGAGAGTCTCTGCAAAGGAAGACTGGTACTTTGACAATGGCTGTTCTAAGAACATGACTGGAATCAAGAACATTCTCAATAATGTTAAACCTCACACCACTAGTTATGTGACCTTTGGAGATGGTGCTAGAGGTGAAATCAAAGGAGTTGGTAATTTGGACTGCCCTGGAGTTCCAAATCTGAATGAAGTACTATTGGTAAAAGGCCTGACTGCTAATCTCATTAGTATCAGTCAATTATGTGATCTAGGATTCAAGGTCAACTTCTCAAAATCTAAATGTCTTGTAATTAATGAAAAACAAGAAGTTGTAATGAAAGGAGTCAGATCTAAAGATAACTATTACTTGTGGGAGCCTGAGAACACTAACAACTCCACTGTGTGTTCTATTGCCAAAGAAGAAAGAGAGGTGAAACTGTGGCACCAAAAACTTGGCCATCTTCATCTAAGAGGAATGAAAAGGATTATCTCCATGGAAGCAGTCAGAGGGATTCCAAGACTGCAAATTGATGAAGGGAGAGTTTGTGGTGAATGTCAGGTTGGTAAGTAGACAAGGATGTCACATCCAAAGTCAAGACATCTGACCACCTCTAAGGTTCTGGAACTTCTACATATGGATCTGATGGGACCAATGCAGGTGGAAAGTCTTGGTGGAAAGAGATATGCCTATGTTGTTGTGGATGACTATTCCAGATTCACCTGGATTAACTTCATTAAGGAAAAATCTGATGTGTTTGAAGTCTTTAAAGAACTGTGCAAAAGAATTCAAAGAGAAAAGGAAGGGTGTATTGTCAGAATCAGAAGTGATCATGGCAAGGAATTTGAAAACAGTAAGTTTAATGAGTTATGTTCCTCAGAAGGAATTAGTCATGAATTCTCTTCTCCTATAACTCCCCAACAAAATGGAGTTGTAGAAAGGAAAAATAGGACCATACAGGAATCTGCCAGAGCTATGATACATGCCAAAAGACTTCCTATTCATTTTTGGGCTGAAGCTATGAATACAGCCTGTTATGTCCATAACAGAGTCACTTTGAGAAAGGGAACCTCATCCACCATTTATGAACTATGGAAAGGAAGAAAGCCAACTGTGAAGTACTTCCATGTATTTGGCAGCAAATGCTATATTCTGGCAGATCGTGAACAAAGGAGAAAGCTGGACCCTAAAAGTGATGAAGGTATATTTCTAGGATACTCCTCCAACAGCAGAGCTTATAGGGTATTCAATTCCAGGACCAAAGTCATGATGGAATCAATAAATGTCATAATTGATGATTATCATGAAGAAACAGATGTCCCTTGTAATGTTGAGACATTCTTTGAGACTCCAACTCAACAGAATGACCTTCCTGACACCACTACATCAGACTCTGAATCCAAGGAAGATAGAAAAATCCCTTCCATCAGAATTCAGAAAGATCATCCTAAAGAACTCATTATAGGGGATCCAAATAGTGGAGTCATTACAAGATCTAGAGAAATCATCTCAAACTCTTGTTTTGTGTCTAAAATTGAACCAAGAAATGTTAAGGAGGCCTTAACTGATGAATACTGGATTGGTGCAATGCAAGATGAATTGAACCAATTTAAGCAACATGAAGTTTGGGAGTTAGTTCCTAGACCTGAAGGAACAAACATCATTGGTACAAAATGGATATACAAGAACAAATCAGATGCTGAAGGAGTTGTCACTAGGAATAAGGCAAGACTTGTTACCCAAGGATACACTCAAGTTGAAGGGGTTGATTTTAATGAGACCTTTGCCCCTGTAGCCAGACTGGAATCTATCAGACTCCTATTGGGAATTGCTTGTCTCCTGAAGTTCAAGCTGTTTCAGATGGATGTAAAAAGTGCCTTCCTAAATGGGTACTTAAATGAAGAAGTTTATGTGGAACAGCCTAAAGGTTTTGTGGATCCAAACCACCCTGATCATGTCTACAAATTGAGGAAAGCTTTGTATGGCCTGAAACAAGCTCCTAGAGCATGGTATGACAGGTTGACAAAATTTCTCTCAGACAAAGGATACAGAAAAGGAGGCTTGGATAAAACCCTCTTTGTCAAAAATGAAGGAGGGAAGTTAATGGTAGCTCAAATATATGTTGATGACATAGTGTTTGGGGGAATGTCAGAACAAATGGTTAAACATTTTGCTGAACAGATGAAGGCTGAATTCGAAATGAGTCTCATGGGAGAACTGACTTATTTTCTTGGACTGCAAGTCTCACAGATGGAGGACTCTATCTTTCTATCTCAAAGCAAGTATGCAAAGAACATTGTCAAGAAGTTTGGTATGGAGAATTCCAGTCACAAAAGGACCCCTGCACCTACTCATTGAAAGCTATCCAAAGATTCAAGTGGGGTTAAGGTGGACAAAAGTCTATACAGAAGCATGATAGGAAGTTTGCTGTACTTAACAGCCAGCAGACCTGACATTGCTTTTGAAGTTGGAGTTTGTGCAAGATACCAAGCTGATCCTAAAGTCAGTCATATCAACCAAGTAAAGAGAATTTTGAAGTATGTAAGTGGAACTTACAACTATGGCTTGATGTACTCTCATGGTTGTGAACCAACTCTGACTGGTTATTGTGATGCTGATTGGGCTGGAAGTGCTGATGATAGAAAAAGCACCTCTGGAGGATGTTTCTTCTTAGGAAATAATCTGGTCTCCTGGTTCAGCAAGAAATAGAACTGTGTGTCTCTCTACTGCTGAAGCTGAATACATTGCAGCTGGTAGTAGCTGTTCTCAAATGATCTGGATGAAACAGATGCTTGCTGAGTATAATGTCACACAAGATGTTATGACATTGTACTGCGACAATCTGAGCACAATCAACATTTCCAAGAATCCTATTCAGCATAGCAGGACCAAACATATTGACATAAGACATCACTTTATCAGAGACCTTGTAGAAGAGAAGACGATTAAACTAGAACATGTTGCCACTGAGCTACAGCTGGCTGACATCTTCACCAAGGCACTTGATGCAAATCAATTTGAAAACTTGAGGGGAAAGTTGGGTATTTGCCAACAGGAGGAATTGTAGCAATTAATTTTGCTTAAAACAAGGGTAAAAGGAGCTATTTTTGTTAAGTCTATTTTGATTGGGTTAATCATATGCTTTCCCATTTCTTTCATAATTATTAAGAATAGACACTCATTTGCCTCCTTCCTCTCTCAACTCTGCAACAAATCCCATTCTCTCAATCAAAGTTCTCTCTCTAGTTGGAACAGGAGGAGACTGAACGAATCAGAAGGGAAGAGGTTGCTGTTGAAGATCAACTCAATGCTGAAGAAAATAGATCCACTGATGCTGATGATGTTGGTGCAAGTGTCTTCAGATTTTATTTGTTGTTTTTATTACCTATTTTGGATAACTGTATATCATTTAAGTACATGTATCTTTGGCCCATTTGTGGCTAAAGAGGGGGAGATTTTTTGGGTTAATTACTTGGTAGACCTCATATTTTTTTCTGCAGTCATATTCATTATGCTGCTCTATATTCTCTGATTGCTTAGGGGTTTTAGCCAAAAATCTGCCAAAGGGGGAGTTTGTAAGTGTTTAGTTATTGGCATGTATTTTTGGTAAAACCAGGTGTGTAAATGTCATGACTGATGTCATAACATTCTGGATTATTAAGTTCTTTATGCAGAAAAAGTGTGGCACACAGTGGCTACTGTGTATGAGTGTGTATCTGAGCATTTAGCAAAAGATCACATTTATTGCCTTCTACCAAAATTAGTAAACAAGATTTCTGATGTCAAAACAAATGTTAAGACATCCTGTACTGATCTAACTGTAGTGCAGTTTGGTTAATTCTGAGATTTTTCAGGAAGCTGGCTCATTCCTTCCAGAACAGAATCTCCCGTGGTCTTTGGGTTAACCTAGCTCAACCCTAAACTGGTTGATAAAGTTATGTGACCAAGTCTTAAGGTTAAACCTAATTAACCCTAGCTTTTTGTGGAAACCCTAACTGAAGAAACAGCTGCTATATATTCAACAGGATTGCTGTTTGGAAAGTATCTTTTTGGACTGAAGATCAATTAGGAGCTGTATAGTTTTAACTGTTGTAATCCAAGCAAGTATCATTGTGATAAGTGACTTGGAATAGGTTTTTATTGTAAGGGTTTTTGTATCACTCAAAGCTTTTAAGCAAGAGTGTTTTGTGTCTCTTGACTAAAGCTTTGAAGCAAAGTCAAGTTAGATTTATGTATCACTCAAAGCTGTGAAGCAAGAGTGTTTGTGTTACTTGATTAAAAAGCTGTGAAGCATAATCAAGTGTATGTTCTGAAGAGTGTCTTCATTAATTCATTAGTCAATTGTTTTAAGTATCACTGCTGTGATTAAGGGGGAGTGAGTAGGAACTCGGGTTTAAGTTGAACTTAGATTGAAGTTGCATTGGGTAGGTCTTAAGTGAAGGAGATAAACTGGTTGGTTTATTCCTGAATTAATATCTCTTATAGTGGATTTCCTCCCTGGCTTGGTAGCCCCTAGAGTAGGTGTTGTTTCACACTGAACTGGGTAAACAATTGACTGTGTTCTTTACTGTTTTTATTTACTGTCTTGTAGAAAGTCAGATACGGTGTCATAACATTCACTGTGACATTGAGTATCTGCTGCCAGAATTTCAAGGATGCCATCCGGTTTCTTTGCTTCTTCTTCTTCTTCTTCTTCTTCTCTTTGATGACGAGAGCTTTCAGTTCATCCTGCCCCTGGGCCAAAGCCATGAACATTTGTTAAAACTGAGCGTTTTAAGCTTGAAGGTCTTTTACTGTTTGTTCAAGGGCCATTTCTTTTGCTGAAATAAACAGCGAAAAGATGAGAAACCTGTATTGAAAGACCTGTTATGAAATAGCATGCATGCAATGTTTTCAAGGATCTCGCGGGCTAAACAAGAAAATGTCAAAAGTTTGAAATTTGCAGCTTTGATTGAAGAACTTCGTATCATTGAGTGTCCTTCTACAAGAGTCAAGCTCACAATATCAAGTGGGTCATAGCCCCTGACTCAAGTTGTTGAGTTTTGATCCTTACCTGCATCACAAACCCTCGAGATCCTTGAAATGGTTAAGGAAATGTTGTGGCATGATATTATGATGTGTATGCTATGCATTAAGCAAAAGTGTGAGGTGATGAAAGCAAGTAAGTCTAAGAAGTCCAGGTTACTGGATAATGACTGTAAACAAATCCTGCAAGGAGATCATGTTGTTAGATAAAAACCCTGCAAGTAGCCCAAGTTGAAAGCAAACAGATCACACAAGCAGTCTTAGGTTTAGGCTTGCATTGGGTTTGTAGGTAAGTACCCTCTTGAATTTTCATATGGCTCAACATGTCTTATAAATAGTAATCAGGTTCTAAGGAATATCAATATCACTGATCTTTCTTTATCGGTATTATTTCAGCTTAGCAATCTTTTCTTGCGGCCGAAAGTACGATATCAATGAGTGTAGTATCGAGTATCAACTGATTCCCAGCTTTACACCGAGGCCGGTATCTCACTAATTTCTAATGTCCAAGTTTGTTCAACTAAGGTTCTAAGGTTCGTTAGTGCTTCACGACACCACACAGCGGCCCCGTATTCTCCTCGATTCAACATAAGGGATACCGGTACCAACCAAAGTGTCACACCATCACAGCTATTACTTCAACCATATCGGTCTACACCGTACAGTCTCTATGATCTATTATTGTTTACCTAAAAAGATTCCCCAAATCCGGGTATAGGATCTATAGTATCCCAAGCAAACCTTTAAAAGTAAAGCAATCAAAACAAGCAAGGAAAGCAATTTAGAAATGAACTAGACCCTAAGGTAAACCCCACTTTTTAAAAAATCCCCAGCAGAGTCGCCAGTTCTGTGATACGGGGACAAAACCGACTGTTATACTGGTTTTGCATTTTGTATTCTCAAAATGTTGCGGTAAGCAAGAGTCGCCACCGACTTTTCTTTTATCCAACAAAGGAAAGGGTGAAAAGAACAGAAAACGACATTTTTTGAGATTTTCTGAGTAAGGGGGGTATATTATGGAAAGGGAAGGTGTTAGCACCATTTCCATCTGTGGTTTTCCACGGGCTCTTAGGTACTTGCTCATTTTTTTAAAATTGCTTTCGTGTTTGTGTGTTTTGAAAAGTTTGTTTGCTTTATGATAACTCTTGTATCAGTCCTCAAAAGTGTTGATAAAGCGTTTTTGAAAAAGTTTTTGAAAGTGTAGTGTGAAAAAGGTTATTTTTGAGCAAGTACCTAACAGTTATCTACCTACTCGAAAAATGTGTTCTTTTCCTCCTTTCTTTTAGATAGTGTTATCCTATTATTAGTGAGTAGGTAGCCCTATCGTTGTATGTTGAGGGACTATTGAAGGGACGTTTACGGTCACTAAGGCAATTGGGCAAGAACTTTTAGTAATTCTCCTAAAGTTCCAAGATCACTTTTTAACTGAGGCGGCGTCGAAAGGGTCATCGAGGGACTTGTGATCTCTTGAACTAAATGACAACCACTAAAAATTCTCACATTTCGAGAATGGTGACAATTTTCGAAGGCAACCGAAGTGGGAGATACCCTAGGGGTGAGCATGTGCAAGTGTATTGATTCATGGTGTGGAGGTGACGTCGCATGGTGCACGCGTTAGCCTTTGTGACACTGGATCTTCAAACAGAAATTAGAAAAATAATATGGAAAGAGACAGAGTTCGAACCCCTGCCCTTGCCCATAGTAACGCCTTAACATACACTGCCTCTACCGTTGGGACGATGATACTTCCAATGCTTAGACTGCAAATAATTGGTTAAATAATAAAACAAGTCTTAATTTTTTTAGTTCAAACAAAACCAATCCAGGTGGACTCTTGCTGTTATGAATGAGCCAATGATATGCTTCCACAATGCCACACCTGCAGTCAACACAAACCTCAACCCTTGACTCACCGGAGAAGTGTCGGAGCCCTAGCTCGGTCACCTTATCAGGCAACCCTAACCTCCGAACTTGTACAAGAGTCAAAATCAATACGAAAGAAAGGGCCTATCCTCCTAAATCGACCATTGCGAGTTCAATGGTGACCTCCCTTTTGGCTAACATGACATGTATAACGAGATATGGTGAAAACAAAACAGCACGACATAACAATGGTGGATCCTTATTTGGAAGTTCAAGCTTGCCCACGATGCGTTATACCTATTCTAAGGATGCATATGAACACATGCACACATGTCAAAGCATTCAACAATGTATAAATTTTTAGTTTCAAATCTATCAAACCTTGCTTTACCCGAGTCGTTTGGATATGGTGATTTGAGATGCCACGGGCTTCAAGAGTGATAGGTGCGGACTCTTGTGAATCTCGGGATGATAATGGAGTGCCTGGGACAGACTGAGGGAGACTGAATTGTGTGAGTCAAGGTTGCACTTCTTTGGAAAAAAAATTTGAAACTTTAGGGTTCTGTTTGAGGCAGCTTCCTGTTTTTTCTTTTGCAGGGATGTTTGTGCTTATATGTGAGACAAAATTAGGGTAACCAAAAATGGAGAGAATCTTATGCATAAAGCCATGGTTTAAAGAAAAATGTTATTTTGGAAAAGTTGACATAAGTGGAGATTTTATGCCCATTTGGTTCTTGCACGAAAATGGGAAATGGCTAGCTGTTAACAACTATATTTGGCTTCATACAAACTGATCCATGTGCTAGCCCAAGTATTTTGATAATTTATTTAATTTATTTTTGAGTTTTAATGACTAAAAATCAAAATAAATAAAGTAAATGACCAAATAAGGCATGGATGGGTTTAGAGGTCGTGGGCCAAGCTAGAAACAAGTTTCAAACATAAAAAGATAGGCCCATTTGGAGAAAAAAAAATTCCGAGTTTGGTCATTATTTGCTTCATGCACTTTTCTAAAAATTGGTCAACTTTAGCAATGTATATCTCTCTCCATTTTAACTCTATGAGGGTGTTATTGAACTTTTTAGAGAGCTTAGGATGTCCTCTAAATAACCCTTTTGGTTTTATCTCAATTGGATCTTCCATATTCATGTAAGGAGCTTTGACCCAAAAGGTGTTTTTGTTGACTTTTTGAAAGGACCCATAATGTATAAGCTTGTATCTTTCAATTGGTGCATTTTTTGAACTTGAGGGCTGAAAAGAAGTTGTAAGGAACTGGATTCTCATAAAAATGAGCTTTGGTGGAAAAAAGTTTGATAAAGTATGAGAAAGTTATGCCTGGTCAAAGTTTGGTTGACTTTTCCTATAGAAACCCTAATTAGAAACTCTTGACTTTTGATGAATTAGGAGCATTTCTTGAGGAATCATGATCAACCTTTGATAAAATGATGGATATAACTTTAAAATGTTGATATTAACCAAAAATCTTGAAGTTTGACTGTATATTGGCGATAATTGACTTTTGACCTTAATATAGTTGATTTTTAGGCATTTGAGCAGTTGACTAAGCAAACTTGTAGTGCAAAGCATGAAATTTGTCATGGATAATATTGAAGACATATTAGTGCTATGGAATACATTTGATACCTTTTAAGCTCACACATCTTGATGTAAATTGAAACCCTAATTAGAGGTTCATTGCCTTAGGAGGAGAATTTGTCTGGTCAATTCTTGGTCATCCTTGGGCAAGTTGGGGACCTCAATAGACATGTGTTGAGTAAAAAGGGAGGGAAAATTTTGGGGTACAACAGTAACGAATGCGAAAGTAATTCCAAAAAGGGCATATATCCCACACCCCAAAGTAAATCGACAAGTCACCTTCAAGCCACTAGCCAATATCCCAACAGACAAGTGGTTGAATTTTAGTCAAGGCAAGGGGGAAGGAAAAGGCAAAGGGAAATGGAAGAGTTTCGAGGAAGGTGGCAGATCAGCGTGGGCATATCAAAGGCAGTTCCAATCAACGAACCAACGAGCCTATGTGTTTGAGAACTATAAGGGAAAAAAAACCCAATGACAAGGTCCCAATGGCGAAGATTCCAGAGGACCAAGAAGGCTCAAAGAGAACTCACAAGCAATGAAGTAGGGTAATCAAGTACGAATCAGACTTCGTTTGCTGCACCCATCGAAGATAAGTCCCCAACATAAAGGAGGTTTTCCCCCAAGAGGACGGAGGTGTCCATCAAATGGAATGCAGGGGAACCAACTTTCGAAGAACCAACCAAAGACGAGGACATGCTTAAGGATAACTTTGACTCAAATGGGGAGTCCTCTTTGAATATCAACTTCAATGTAGTTTCTGTACTACCACATAAATATGACCAATTGATGAAGGTATAAGATTCTGAATAAGCAGATGAATCAGAAATGGCGAAGCACAAGCCTATGTGCTATTATGTTATGAATAATGGAGCGGTCAAAGAATATAACGTGTTTTTTGAAAGACCAGACCAAGGTATGAAGAATCACCTGATGCCTCTATTTATTAGAGGAAAGATTGAACAAGTAGGGATCAACAAAGTGATGATAGACGGGGGTGCTGCTGTTAACCTAATTCCCCAGTTCTTGCTGAAAAGGATATAAAACCCCATAATATGATATTATCTAACTACGAAGGGGAGATTGGTCATACTCTCGGCGTGGTTCAAGTTTATCTCACTGTAGGAACCATTACAAGGCTAACTATGTTCGTGGTCATAGCGGCCAAGACAAATTACAACTTACTTTTGGGTCGTGAATGGATCCATGGAATAGGCGCAGTTCCCTCCTCAATGCACCAGCGTGTGGAAATCTGGAGAGAAGATGGAATTGTAGAAAACATAGAAGCAGACTAAAGCTATTAAATAGCAGAGGTGAATCAAGTTGATCGAAGGAATTTTAATCGAAATCTGGCCAACATAGGGCCTTGCAGTGCTGCAGATGGCGCATATGCGCCAAACAACAATCATATGTATTTTCTGACCCTACATCCAAGGCATGGATTTTGCTGGGATAGGGAGGTTCTGGGGCAAGAAGATGATGCACTTGGACTCCCAGGAATACAGCCTATAGGCTGGGATGACGAAGGCAGTGATCATGTCTGAGTCCTCTTTCTTCGAAAAGATTTCGGCCTATTTGGCTGAAAACAAATTAAAATCGGCTTTGGAAGCCAAAGTAAAAATTATGGCTATGGAGGCCAATGAAGAAGCAAATCATACAAAAGGACATGGGGTATTCTTCAAACCAAAACCCCCCAAACAAGAAAAGTCTTGTGATACGGTGGCAGAACCGACTGTTTAATACTGGTTTTGCATTTTTGTTCGCAAATGTTGCAGTAAGCAAGAGTCGCCATAGGCTTTTCTTTTATCCAACAAAGAAAGGGTGAAAAGAACAGAAAAAGACCTTTTCGAGAATTTTCTGAGTAAGGGGGTAGATTATGGAAAGGGAAGGTGTTATCACCCTTTCCATCTGTAGTTTTCTACGGGCTCTTAGAGGTTTGCTCGTTTTGAAATACGTTTGTGCTTTGTGTGTTTTGAAAATGTTTGGAAAATGCCTTAGAGCGGAGATTTGCTTTGTGTTTAACTCTTGTATCAGTCTTAAGAGTGTTAACAAAGCAGATGTTTTGAAAATTGCTTTTGAAAAGTAGTATTTGTGTAAGTGCAAAATGTTTTTTGAGAAAACTTCTAACAGCTATCTACTTTTATACTCGAAAAGGGCTGTTCTTTTCCTCATATCCTTTAGACAATGATATCCTACTATTAGTGACTAGGTATCCCTATTGTTGGATGTAGAGGGACAATTGAAGAGACGTTACGGTCACGAAAGAAACTTAGCAAGAAATTCTAGTAATTGTCCTAAAGTTCTAAGATCACTTTTAACCGAGGCAATGTCGAGAGGGTCATAGAGGTACTTGTGATCTTTCAAACTAGAGGACAACCACTAAAACTTCTCACATTTCAAGAATTGTTACCGTTTTCCGAAGGCAACCGAAGTGGGGTACCTAGAGGTGCGCATGTACAATTGATTTAGTTCAAGTATTTATCTTGTGTTTTTAGGTTTGCTAACGTTTTATTATTAGTCTTTCCATACAGGCCTAGTTACTAACAGTTAATATGTACAGAAAATAAAATGTGGAAAGCGTAAATCTAGACTATTACATGGCTTTCAGGGAGGGGGGTATTTACAATGTACAAACAATTGGGGGAAGAAAAATAAAGAAAGCGATAAAAAGTCCTATTTATAACTATTACAACCCAAATAACAGTTACATCAATAATGTAAAAATGCGAAATTAAAATAACACGCGCGAAATAAAGAAACGTCTAAGAAAACCTAAGAATTTAGCTAAGTAAAATATTTTTTTTTTGGTTTTGTTTATTTTAATAAAATAATTAAATTTACTTAAATCTAATTTTAATTTAAAAAGATATTTTCTAAATGAATTTAAAGCCTAATGCTAATATTTTTGTATTTTTATTTGAGAAAATAATTTAAACACAAATTAAACCCTAAGTTCTAACTTATTTTAATTAAAAATATTAAAGTTAATTAATTAATTTCAGAAATCAATTATTCTAAAAAGAAAAACTAATCCTAAGTTTTGTTGATTTTTTTTATTTAATTTAAAAAAAACTTACTGATTAAATAAAATAAACAAAATTAAAAGAATAAAAATAAAAACAAATGGAGATGGTAGAAACCACCGTATTCTCCGGCGTCCTTCAACGTCAAACCTATAAAAACGTGTTAATTTGAAAAAGAAAAGACCCTATCCTGTATGAAATTTCACCCTGAGTCTGAATCCGGGGTCAAAACTGGCTGGAAACTAATGGAAAGAGAGTTATCATACAAATGCAATTTGCACGGTTAAAAAATGGAAAACAACCATGCGTACGTATAAGCTTACATGTAAAGACTCATTTCAGTCCTAAACATCACCCTGATCACATCTAGCCACAAAATATTAGTAAACAGTGCATGAATATAAAATTTCGGATGCAAGAAGTTTTACCAAATCAGAGATTGTGGTTTGGCCTCTTCTGGGCGTGTGATGGCTTGAATAACGGATGGGAATGAGTCCTGGGATCTTCAGGAAGAAGATAGCACGCTTGGTTTGGATGGATGATGGCTGGAAATTCAGTTTTGAATTTCATAACTTTGAGAATTTTGGCAATTTTTGTGTGTTTCTTCTCAAGTAATTTTTGTGTGTCCTTTATGCTTGCTAATGTGATGTATATATAGAGAGGAGGGAGGAGACACGAGAACAAAGACAACAACAACCATAAACATGTATTTTTAAAGCCATGAATGATGTTTTGTAACTTTGCCAAAGACATGGAATCTTGTCCTTTTTTGAATTTGAATGAATGTGGACAGCTTTGCATGAATTCATAGACCTTATGGTTGTCCAAAGCATCAACCCACATGCCAAAGCCTACTTCTAATTATTTTATACATTTTATTTAATATTTATTTGAAATAAATTAAAATAAATATGAATGAAATAGTTAGAAAATTCAAGGCATGGCAAGAATAATTTTAGATGTCCTCTATAAGCTTAGGAAGATGCTTGAAGTCCAAGAAATTGAGCCCTTGCCTTAAAACTTCAAATTTGCTCAATACATAATTCTTGAAAATTCCCAAATTTTCCCAACTTGGGAAAGCCATAACTTTCTTAATGTTTATCTCATGATGATGATCTTGGACTTTTTGGAAAGCCAAATATGTCTAATTCAATCCCTATTTTGATCAATTTTACATTTGAAGATTTTATCTTGATGTAAAAGGTCTTGGAAAAAAGTGGCTTTTGTTAACTTTCTGAAAATGACCTGTAATATATGAGCTTGTATCTTTCAAATGGTGCATTTCTTGGACTTGACGGCTGAAGAGAAGTTGTAGGGAATGAGATTATATTCAATATGAGCTTTGGTTGGGGAACAATGGATGAAGCATGCTAAAGTTATGCCTGGTCAAAGTTTAGTTGACTTTTCCTATAGAAACCCTAATTTAGCAATTTTTGACTTTTGATGAATTAGGAGCATTTCTTGAGGAATCATGATCAACCTTTGATCAAATGATTGATATCACTTCAAAATATTGATGTTAACCAAAAATCATAAAGTTTGACTGTATTTGGGCCACAATTGACTTTTGACCTAGTATAGTTGATTTCCAAGCATTTGACCAATTGTCTAAGCAAACATGTTGTGCAAGGCATGAAATTTGTCATGGACAATCTTGAAGGCATATTAGGACCATGGAAAACATTTGAGACCTTTGGAGCTTACACATCTTGATGAGAAGTGAAACCCTAGTTAGAGGTTCATTGCTTAGAAGGAGAATTCGTCTGGTCAATTCTTGGTCCACCTTGAGCACTTGAGGATATCTAGGAGCATGTTTTGAGTAAAAATGGGACGGGAAATTTTGGGGTACAACAAGTCCACCAAAGAAAAATACCAAAGGCTGGGCGCTATATACGATGATGGGCCTTTGGGATTCGAGAAGGATCCAGTGGTATCAAACGTGAAGATGTTATCACAGAACCCTCTTGAAGAAGTGGATCTAGGAAGTGGGACTGTAAAAATACCCATGTATGTCAGTTTGAAGCTTAGTCCAGGGATAAAAGAAAAAGTGATCCAGTTTCTTAAGGAGTACAAAGATTATTTCTCATGGGACTACGACGAAATGCCTGGTTTGAGCAGGGACCTGGTCGAATTGAAGTTGTCCATAAAGGATGGCAAGAAGCCCATCAAGTAGACGCCAAGAAGATTCACACCAGAGATTCTCTCGAAGATGAAGGAAGAAGTCGAAAGACTTCTGCGCTGCAAGCTCATCTGGACCACAAGTTATGTCGAATGGATTGCGAATATAGTACTAGTAATTAAAAAAAATGGATCTCTTAGAGTATGCATAGACTTTCGTGATTTAAATTCTGCAACTCCTAAAGATGAATATCCAATGTCTGTGGCTGAAATGTTAGTAGATTCTGCTGCTGGTTTTGAATATCTTAGTATGCTTGACAGATATTCAGGATACAATCAGATTTTTATTGCAGAAGAGGATGTGCCAAAGACAGCATTTTGATGCCCTGGGGCAATAGGAACCTACGAATGGGTGGTTATTCCATTTGGTTTAAAAAATGCTGGGGAAACTTATCAAAGAGCAATGAACTCTATATTCCATGATTTCATTGAGACTTTCATGCAGTTCTATATTGATGATATAGTAGTAAAATATATATCAGGGTCTAGTCATTTGGATCACCTTCGCCAGTCATTCAAAAGAATGAGAAAACATGGCCTGAAAATGAATCCCCTAAAATGTGCATTCTTTGTGCAGGCTGGTGACTTTCTAGGCTTTGTGGTCCATGTGAAAGGCATAGAACTCAACCAAAACAAAACAAAAGCAATAATGGAAGCGAAAGCGCCATCGACGAAGAAAGAGTTGCAATCGCTGTTGGGAAAGATAAACTTCTTGCAAAGATTTATATCAAACCTAAGTGGTCTAACTCAAGCCTTCTCTCCACTCTTGCGGCTGAAGCAAGGAGACTTCGCTTGGAATACAGAACATCAAGAGGTGTTTGAGAAAATTAAACAGTACTTGGTGCACCCACCTATTCTGTCGCCTCCTCGAAGAGACAAGTGCATGAGGTTATACATATCTACGTCAGATAAAACTATAGGTAGCATGCTGGCTCAAGAAGATGAAAATGGCATCAAAAGGGCCATTTACTACTTAAGTAGAGTATTGAATGATGCAGAGACTAGATATAGTACAATAGAAAAACTATGTCTTTGCTTTTACTTCTCCTGTACCAAATTGAAATATTATATAAAGCCATTCGATGTTTATGTTTCTTCACATTTTGATGTGATTAAGCATATGTTGTCGAAACCAATTTTACATAGTCGAATTAGTAAATGGGTATTGGCTCTAATAGAGTACTCTTTGACGTTCATGCCTTTAAAAGCAATGAAGGGACAAGTAGTCTCTGATTTCATTGTCGACCATGCATTGGTTAAAGCATCCCAGAATCTTGTGGAGTTGGAACCATCGAAATTGTTCTTTGGTGGTTCTACACATAAGGAAGGAAGTGGAGTTGGAATTCTGATTATTTCTCCAGATAAAATTCAAACAAAACTGAAGTACAAAATAGAAGGCCCCCCTTGTTCGAACAATGAGGCAGAATATGAAGCATTGATAGCAGGACTTGAAGCTTTATTGGAATTGGGGGCAACTAGAGTCGAAATAATGGGTGACTCTTAATTAGTAATCAAACAGATTACTAAAGAATACAATTGCATAAAAGAAAATTGGATATTTTAATTTGTAATAGAAAACAAGTTTCTTCAAAAGTTTGAGTATGTAGATATCTAGCACATCCCCAGGTTGAAGAATCAAAAAGAAAATGAATTGGCTCAGATTGCTTCAGGACATAAAGTATCAAAAGAAAGATTGGAAGATTTGATTGAAGTACGTCGAAAGGTACTAACTACTAAACTTTCTCCAGCAGATTTAAAAAATTCAAGTCTAGGTTATGCAAATGAGGTACATTTCGAAATATTAGCCATAGATAGCCTAACAGATAAAGATTAAAGAAGTCCAATAACAAATTATTTGAAAGATCCAACAACAAGTACTAAAAGAAAAGTAAAATATCGTGCCTTAAGTTATGTGCTAATAGGCAAAGAATTTTTTAAGAAAACTCCAGAAGGAGTTTTGTTGAAATGCTTAGGAGAAAGTGAAGCTTATTTAGCACTAGAAAATGTGCATAGTGGGGCATGTGGAGCTCATCAAGAAGGACACAAGATGAAGTGGCTTTTATTTCGATATGGCATGTATTGGCCCACAATTTTAAAAGATTGTATAGATTTTTCCAAAGGATGCCAAGAGTGCCAGATTCATGCAGAGATTCAGCACGCTCCTGCAAGTGAACTACATTAAATTGTCAAGCCATGGACTTTTAGAAATTGGGAATTGGATTTGATTGGCGAAATTAGACCATCATCTTCAAAGAATCAGAAATACATTTTAGTGGGAATTGATTATTTTACAAAATGGATAGAGGCGATACCTTTGGTGAATGTTGATCAAGAAAGCATTCATCGAATTCATCCAGAGGAATATTGTTTATAGATTTGGAATCCCATAAACCATTACAATAGATCAAGGATCAGTATTTACTGGTCGAAAGATGCAAGAGTTCGTGAAAGATACAGGTTTCAAATTACTAACATCTACGTCTTATTATGCACAAGCAAATGGACAAGTCGAAGCACCTAATAACGAAATCATTGGGCTAATCAAGAGACATGTGGGAAGAAAGCAAAAGAATTGGCACAAAACCCTAGATCAAGTCTTTTGGGCTTGTCAAATATCCCCCAAAGAGGAAACGAACACAACTCCATTTCGTATAACGTTTGGACATGATGCAGTTTTACCAGTAGAAATTTACTTACAGCCAGTCAGAATCAAAAGGCAAAACGAAATACCCACAAATCTCTATCGGGAGATGACGATGAACGAATTAGTGGATTTGGATGAAGAAAGGTTACATGCTTTGGAAATTCTAAGAATACAAAAGGAAAGAGTAGCCAGAGCATATAATAAGAAAGTTAAGGGCAAAGACTTCTCAAATGATGATTTGGTTTGGAAGGTGATTTTTCCAATGGACCGAAAGAATAAGTTATTAGGAAAATGGTTCCCACATTAGGAAGTGTTGTACCCCAAAATTTACCCTCTCATTTTTCAAGACCTTTCTCACAAGGATTCTCAAGGTTTAAGCTTGCACAAGTGCATTGGGATTTTCCAGTATCAAGATTAAAATGAAACTGTCAAAAAGGGAAAAAACAAATAAAAATAATATTTTAACAAATTTAGAGAAAAAACAAGTGCTCTTTGATTTAGCTCTTTGATTGGCCTTTTGGCCTCTTTTGATGCAAGCTTGGCTTGCATCCTTCGACTGGGCATGGGCCTCTGGCACGTTTTGGTTTGGATTCACAAGGAAAAAAGCCTCATGTAGTCTATTCTGTTTCCAAGGCAAAAGGATCTCTTTTAGCATCCTTCAATTTGCACTTTTTGTTCCCTATATGCCTCTTTTGAATCTGGACATTTTAGCCTCCTACATGCACCTTTCATTTGTACATGTTGGTTCCTTTTATACAAGCTTTGTTTGAACATAGATCTTTTACATGTTGGCATGAAGTCGCAAGACATGGACCCTCTATGTACACTCTTTCGTTTGGCCACATGTAACCCCTGGTAGGCAAGCCTTCGATTGGACATGAGCCACCTTCACACAAAAGCTTCGATTGGAGTTTTGGTTCCCTTCGAATCAGCATCTTTCAAACCCAACTCTGAATCCTTCGACGCATTCTTCTTTAGTACATTTCTAGAACTCTTCGACACAAGTGGAAAATAGGATTTTGAAAGAACACTGATCAAATCTTTGGACCATGCTACATGATCTTACTTTATAGGCCTTAATGCTTGTATTTCACTCCATAATTAATTGCTTACATTTTGGATTAAGTTATTGTCCAGGTGATTAAACCTTTGTCCATAAGATTATTTTCTTGAAAGTGAACTTGCTAGTACAAATCCTGTCCTAAGCCCATGCTTTGCTTAAATCATGTTTGTTCTTCACCATAAGTCAGGGAGTCATCCCCTTTTAACCAACAACTTCAGTACTTCACCTTGGGATCTAGGAAAATCTGACTTAGCTTAATATTCACGTTTTAGCCAAGCCACCTTTTTGTTTAAACTCCCAAACCTTTTCTCTATAAATAGAGAAACCATTGACAAAGAAAGGGTCCAGATTTTTTTTCTAGAGAGAAAAATCATAAAAATCCTCAAACACTCAAACTCTCCAACATTCTCAAACCTTCAAAACTCTAAGATTTTTTCATAAAAAAGCCTCCGTAGTGTACCTTTCGATTTACTTCCCCTAAACGGTAGCAACCTTCGATTCATGCACCACCATTATATACTCTCTTTAGATTCAGTGACTGCCCAAACCAAGCAGTAATAGAACTAGCTTCAGGAAGATCCCAGAGAAGCTCCCTCCACCATCAAAGAAGTCACATATAGCTCTTTCGATTAAACACTTCAAGAGGTAAGTTCTCTCTAAACTTGGAACTCTTTCATTTAAACATCATATGCACATGCCAATAAAGAAAAATGTAGATATTTCTAGACCATGTTTTAGCATTCGATTCTGACTGCCCATATGCTGAAAACTCAACATTAATTAGTTATACTTTGGACTTTGAGACCCATTAGTTTTTAGGCTAACCCCTGGACTGTAGTTATGTTTGGATGTTGCATTTTAAGAACTTAAGACAGGTTTTTTATACTCTTCGATTGGCTAGCTGCACAAGCCTTTCGAATCACAATCTGAAGGCCTAATATGCTTACAAGGAGCCAGCAAGGAGCCTGTGGAAAAGCCATAACCTTGTTGTTTCCAGGCCTCAGACGAAAGCCAGAACCTTACTGACTCTAACCCCTAGTCAAAGGAGACAGAAAGGCAAATCGAAGGGCATGACTCCAGACCCCAAATCAAAGGAATCCAAAGAATGCAGAATTGAAGGTTGTTCCTGCCTGAATTGAAAGACCTTTTTTTTCTTGCCTTTATTTTATTTTTGCCTTTATATTTTCATGCTATTCAATATGGTTGTAATAGTGTAGGGTTTTATCTTTTTGCATTTTATTACTTTTGTATGCTTGCTAGTAAAATAGGAAATGTATGGCAAGATAAAATCAACAAGTAGACAACCCCTAATCAAATACTAAATGCATTCAAATCAAACACATTATTCATACATGCACCCCTAGGGTAATTCCACTTGTTGCCTTATAAAAAATAGTCATGTTATGCATGTGATATGTCTTAGCAAAAACAATCAAAATACAAGATCATAGTCCCTCGATGAAGCTACGAACATTGCCTTACAAATGATCTTAGTCCCTCAAGAGAAATGATAAGATAACTTGCAATATTGCTAATCATGGTTATACGATGACCCGCGCCCGTCCCGTTTACATCCAAAGATAGGGTTGTTTACCAAATCAATCGTAAGACAAAAATGTCAAAGGAAAAGAAAATGAACAAGAAAGACTTTTGAGTAGGTAGAATGCTCCTAATTACTTGCTCAATTTCAAACAAACATCCTTGTTATTTTCAAAACAAACACCTACACTTTCAAACATCTTACAAAATTGAAAACATTTTCAAAAGATCAACATCTTTGTATACATTCTTACGAACGAGAATCATTACAAAGATTGCCTAAACAATGGCCTTTTTACAAAATACTTTCAAAAACCATACAAAGCACAATTTCAAACAAAAGCAAGTGATCTAGAAAGTAACTAAGAGCCCATGGAAAACCATGGATGAAAAGGGTGCTAATACCTTCCCTTTTCATAATCTACCCCCTGAACTCAAGAAACAATCTCAAAGGTCTTTCCTATGCTTTTTCACCCTTCCTTTAGGATAAAAGAAAAGTCGGTGGCGACTCTTGCTAACCGCAACAGTTGCGATCAAATGCAAAAAATTCAAGTCAGTTCTCCCACCGTACCACAGGAAGGCCCCTTTCGAATCATTCAAACATTCACTAACAATGCCTATGAAATCGAAGAACTGGAAGAAGATCGAAGAGTCTTGAAAATTAACGGTAAGTATTTGAAAAAATATAAACCTTTTCTTCAAGATTTAAAAATTACGACAGAGTAGTGAGGTAGTAAAATAACGAAGCCAACATGGTATAAAATAAAAGGGTTCCAAAATGGCTCTGTCAAAATATTACAAAAAAAGGCTTTGTGAAAAAGCTAAGGCATAATGGAGAAATACATTTTCAAATACAAATTTCAGAAAGGAAAGTTATCCTTCATCTTGTCATACTTTGCCTTCAAGAACCCTAGCCTGTAGTCAATCGAAGCTTTGGTTGTATGAAGAACAATGATCTCATATTCTAAGCCTCTAGCTTCATCAATGAATTGAACGCTTTGAGTCAGCTCTTCATTGGCTTCGTCTTTGTTCATGGCTTCGAGAACTTTATAAAGGTCCTTTGTTTGAGAAATATGTTTATGCAACTCTTTGATTTGTTTCTTCTAGAGCATGATAGATTTAACATTCTTATCATATTCCTCTTGGGAAAGCTTGAGAGTCTCTTCGCATTTTTCAGCTTTCTTTGATAATTCAAAGGCCTTGGATCATTAGTCTCTTGAAGGGTTTGTTTTTCTTCAATTTTCGAATAAACATTCTTATCCCTGAGAAAGTCTGCTTCTAGATTGTTGATGAGAGTAGTCATGTCAATCAAAAACTCAGCTATTGTAGGAGGGAAATTAACCAAATTGTGATGCGGTGGGAGAACTGACTTGAGGTTGCGTTTGTGTTTGTAAATGTTGCGGTTTAGCAAGAGTCGCCACCGACTTTTATTTTATCCAAAAGGAAAGGTAAAAAAGCACAGGAAAGACCTTTGAGATTTTTTTTGGGTTCGGGGGGTAGATTATGAAAAGGGAAGGTGCTAGCACCCTTTTCATCCATGGTTTTCCATGGGCTCTTAGTTACTTGTTTTAGATCACTTGCTTTGCTATTTCAATTGTTTGAAATGGTGCTTTGTGTGATTTTGAAAGTATTTTGAAAAGAGGCCTTTGTGTAGGCAATCTTTGTAATGATTCTTGTTTGTAAGAATGTATACAAAGATGTTTGTCTTTTGAAAAATGTCTCAATGTTTGAAATGTGTTGTGTGTTTTTTAAAATAGCAAGGATGGTTTGCAAATTGATCAAGTAACTAGAAGCTTATCTACCTACTCAAAAGTCTCCTACACATTTTTATTCCTTTGACATTGTTGATTTACCATTGCATTTTGTAATCAAACCTATCTTTGGATGTTAAACGGGACGGCCGTGGGTCATCATATGACCATGATAACAATATTGCCAAGTATCTTAGCAAGTTTTGAGGGACTTAATATCATTTGTTTTAGGCAACCAAGATAGCGTCATCGAGGGACTATGATCTTTTGTTTTGTATTGTTTTTCCAAGATACCTACCATGTATACCATGGCCATGTTTTAAGGCAACCAAGTGGGTGAAACCCTAGAGGTGTTTGTGTGAGATGTGTTGTCATTTTTCATGCATTTTGTCTTGTATTAAGTCATGCTATTTGTTTTGATTTTTGGTCTTTGCATACAAAACCCTAGTTTACTATCATGGTATATGAAAGCAATAAAATGCGTAAAGTAAATCTAGACTATTACAACAATATTATGGGGAGGGGGATACAAGTTTTGAATAGGGGGATATTTGCACAAAAATAAAACCCTAAAACTATTACAACCAAATTGAATTTATTGTACAAATAAATAAATAAACAAATATTTAAATATGCAATAAAATGTAAATATGTAAAAAATGTTTTTATATTTATTTTTATGTATGTGAAAAATAAATTATTTAAATCTAAAATAAGAGAAAATATTGATTATTTTTGAAAGCGTGAGAAACCCTAATTTTTGTTTAAAAGAAAATATATTCTATATTATTCATTTTTGTTCAAGAAAAATAATAATAATATATACAAAATGTTAAAAAATTGAATATTGTATGAAAATATTATTTTAATTGTATAAATAATAAAAATAAAAATGTAGCATATTTATATATTATTTACAAGTTTATTTAAGAAAATAAATTCTATTATTATTAATAAACTATTTTTATGCCCTAAAAATAATAAAAATAATAAAATAAAAATGCAAAAATTTAAGAAAATATTTTTATGATTTTATAATGTTCAGAAAAATAATAAAAGTCAAAAATATAAAATATACAAAAAAATATGAAAAATATCAAAAAATACAAAGGGGGTGCGAATAGAAACAGGGGGTGTGAAAAGTGAAACAGAAGGCCCAAAGGCGCGCCAGGCCCAGGACTTCGTCCCTGACCTCCAGCTTCGTCCCAAACGCGCGCGTCCCACCTTCAAATCCTGTTCTTGCTATTCTTTGCATAAAAACAAAATCTTGCAACATGAAACTTGTAGCATTTTTAATCACGATTTCAATGATATAAAAAACGTGACCTAACTCTAAAAGACCAAAGAGAATTTTAATGGCCCTAATTTCTGACCTAATTTTTTCAACATGTTCAACATCCAAATACTCCTAGCTCAGTTAATATAAATACAAACTATGCATATGTACAACTCAAGCATGTTAAGGACTACATTTTTGCTTCACAAACCTAAGCTTAAGGATTCCTAAATAAGGAGATAGAAACTTGACAAATACCTTGTTCAGTTGAGTTTGGATATGGCAATGTAGCAACTTTGAGTGAGGCCTGAAGGTTGTGTGAGCTTGCTTGAAGTTCCCTCAACCTTCTCCAATGCTTAGTTTGCCTTGAAGTTTCCTGAAACTCCTTGTAGAAGTCAACCTGCAAACTCAGAAAATGGAAATGGTGAAGCTCGAAACAGGGGTTACAGTTGCTTGACAAAGGCCTGGACAGCTTAGGTGTGATGTATGGAATGTGTTTGAAGTGATTCAAAGCAAAACGCACGAGCCAATATTGTTTTGGAAGTGGTTCTGCAGATGATGCCCTATTTGGGCAAGAACTTGGGACTTTTGTGTTTTAGGGTGTTTTAGAGGTTAGCAATTCGTGTATTCTGCTTGTTACAATGTTCTGATGTTGGTTCCAATGATGCTTAGGCTTGCTCTCATCAGATACACAAGTTATATTGACTTTTGCAAGTTTCCTTGTTTTTGAAGAAAGGGTGAAGTAACAAAGCCAAAGGCCTGTACAGGCTAGCTCAAGGTCTGCATAGGGTTGGTGAACTTTTCCTGAAGTTTGTGGATATTGTTTTCATCAAGAGATCAGGTCCATGGCTCAAGAAATACAAAATTGCAAAAAGCATGCTTTATCAAAGTAGCAATGTGAACTTTATGCCATTTTTGGAATAATTCATTGTGCAAAGCTCCATAGGTCAGAACAAAGCCAATATCCAATGTATTTGCATTCAATTTTGGAGTGTAAAAAGGATTAGGACCTGTAATGCAAGTACAAGCATGTTTAGGATAGATTTGCAAGTTGAACCATTGTGAAAAATGCCTTGGACAAAAGTGATAAAATGTCATTTTCATTCCTTCGATTCTACCTAACCATAAATGATCTTGGAGAGTTCTTGGACATTTTGGAAAGCTTGTAACATGCTCTACAATCCACCTTTGAAATGCATTTTGATATTCCTCTTGGAACTATGTGAAAAGTTGCCATGAAGTTAGGTCAAAAGTCTGCCTAAACTAGGGCAAAATTTCACAAAGTTAAAAAGTTTATGGACCCTTATTCACAAAATATAACTTGTGATCCAAGCATCCTTTGGGAAAGATTTGTGAATCAAAGTTGTAGATTTTGTGGAGGACTACAACTTTCATGTTGGAAATTTTCTTTGAATCCAATTGCATCATGGTGAAAAAGTTGGACAAAGTTAGGAAAAAATAAGAAATTTTCATAACTTAGAAAAATTCTAAGTTATGAAATTTTCAAACTTAAAAAAAACTCTAAGTTATGAAATTTTCAAACTTAAACCCTAATTTCCAAATTTAAGTTTCTTGGTGAACAAGTTTCATGTTTTGACACATCTTGATGAAATATGACCCTTGGCACTTGATTTTGACTAAAAAGTCAAAGTTTGACTTTTCAGTGTACAGTTGACTTTTGATCAGTTGATAGAAAAATCCATTTGTCAATCCTATGCATTTGAGATCTTTTGAACCTTGTGATTAGGTCAAGATGGTGCCATTGAGTCCTTGAAACCATTCTTGAACCCAATTTGTCATTGGCTAAGTAAAAAAACAGAAATTGCTTTTCTCCAGTCAAAACCCTAAAAATGACCATTTTGCTCTTTTGATGATCTGATCAAATTTCTTGAGGAGTTGTGGTCCAAACTTGATAAAATGGTTCATATGAGTCTATAATGTTGATGTGGATCAAAAATTATTAGGTTTGACTATAAATTGGCCGTGGTTGACTTTTTCCCCAATACAGCTGGTTTTTAGGTCAACTGTCCAATTGACTGGGCAAAAATGTGATTCAAGGCTTGAAACTTGGTATGGGAAATCTTATAGGTCCAACATGAAGTATGAAAGTCACATGAGGCATTGGAAGTCCAAAAATCCTTGTGCAAACTCAAACCCTAATTTCAGGTTATCAGTGCAAGGAGATGTCTTGAGCAGAGCAAACCCTAATCTGTCTGGAGTCCAAGAGGTCTTGTGAGGAAAATCTTGATAAAATGAGAGGGAAAATTTTGGGGTACAACAGCTGCCCCTGTTCAATCTTCTTGAACCTGAAGAGTTAGATTGGCGAGTTTGTCGTTTGTGACTCGAAGGTAAAAGATGATTGGAGACTATAGTGCCTGTAAATTTGCACTCGTCAAAATGTAGTTGAGGAAATGGGCTTAAAGATGTCTGTGATGCGGTGGGAGAACTGACTTTGAGGTTTTTCATTTGTGTTCGCAAATGTTTTGGTTTAGCAAGAGTCGCCACTGACTTTTTTATTTTATCCAAAGGAAAGGTCAAAAAGCACAGGAAAGGCCTTTGAGATGTTTTCTTGGGTTCGGGGAGTAGATTATGAAAAGGGAAGGTGTTAGCACCCTTTTCATCCATGGTTATCCATGGGCTCTTAGTTACTTGTTTAGATAACTTTCTTTTGCTTTTCAATTGTTTGAAATGGTGCTTTGTGTGTGGTTTTAAAAATGCTTTGAAAAAGAGGCCTTGTCTAGGCAACCTTTGTAATGATTCTTGTTTGAATATATACAAAGGTGTATTGTCTTTTGAAAATATTTTCAATGTTTGAAAGTTTGATTTGGGAAATGTTTTGAAATTGTGTTGTGAAGTGTGTTTGAAAATAACAAGGATGTTTTGCAAGTTTTAATCAAGTAACTAAAAGTTGTCTACCCTATTTTACTCAAAGATTTTTCCTACACATTTTTAACCCTTTTGACAGTGTTGTTTTACCATTGTATTTGATAAACAAACTTGTATTAGGATGTTAAACGGGACAGGCGCGGGTCGTCGTATTGACCATGATAGCAATTGTGCTAAGTATCTTTAGCAATTCTTGAGGGACTAGATCATTTTATTTAGGCAACCAAGATAGCGTCATCGAGGGACTATGATCTTTTGTTTTGTTTTTTTGTTTTGCCAAGATACCTAGCATGCATACCATGGCCATTTGTTTAGGCAACCAAGTGGAGATACCTTAAGGGTGTTTGTGTGCAAGTGTGTTATATTGCATGCATGATTTTATCTTGAATTAGGATTTTCTATTTCATTGATTTTTTTTATCTTGCCATACACATCCTAATTACTAGCATTTACATTTGAAAGCAATAAAAATGCGGAAATGTAAAATCCTACGCTATTATAATATTTAGGGGATGGGGGATACACACTTGTACATGGGGGTGGTTCAACGAGAAAAATAGATTAAAAAAAAGAAAATAACAAGGGGAAGAAAAAGAGAAAGAGAGAGAGGGCTAGCACGCTGCTGAGAGGAAGTCAGAAGTTCTGACCCAGACCTGCTGCAGGTTATCAACATGTTAGTGAAAATGTATGAGTCCGAACTTCTGACTTTGGTGCCCTGTAAAACAGAAACCTGTTAGTGGGAAGGTCATGAGTTCTGACTCCCATGCGTTGCAAGACAAAATTTTGTTAGTGGGGAAGTCAGATGTTCTGACCCTGCTGGAAACAAAATAATTTTCAGAAGTTCTGATATTATTGACAGCAAAACAGGCCTTAGAAGTGCTGGCGTCAAAGTCAGAGCTTGGTTTCCCCCTATGCTATCCAGAACATCTGCAGTTTTATTATTTTTCCACAAAACAGAAGGCATGCCTAGGACAATCTCAGCAAGTATCAAAAGTGTTTCAGAAGACAGAACCAAAGAGGTCACAAATAGGTTCTACACTGATTCACTTCCTACTTAAGCATTCAGAGGCATGAAAATCCTCAGAACACATACAGCAGCAACATGATATCTACATTGTGTTTATTGAGCATGCAAAGCTGATGATGCTTAGCAGCGTAATGAGAGTCAGTCGGTGCTTACCTTGCTGTTGGAAGAAAATCTGTGAGTTGGAGCTAGCTTTAGCTCTGATGGTGTTCTGGACAGGTTCTTTTTAGAATGGGTGGATGGAGAAGATATATATATGTATGGTCAGGAACTGTATGGGCGTTCTTTAGTCAGGAAGCAAACTGGGTATCAATGAAGTGTGGAGGCAGGAAGTTCAAAGTTATGAAACACTAGGGATTTTGGCAGAGTTTCACAATGTTTTCTTACTAGAGCTTTATGTTCCTCTTCTAGCAATTTTTCTGGATTTTCTTTTGTCTCTTTTTTAAGGGACAATGGTGTCCTATTTATAGGCAAGGCTTTGTGAATTTTTTAATGTTAAATGGCACCAATATTATGCAGTAGAGGTTAACTTGTTCTTGAAGGAAGTTCATGAAAAGTTGTGGTGATGGACAGCTTTTCAGCCTAGGTTGGAACAGTAAGCGAGGATTAAGGAGAAGTGACACCCATAGGCGAAAAGTGACGCATAGACCCATGCTTAAGCCTGCACAAGGGTGTTACCAAGCCACACGTGGAGAGACCCCCTTGGATGAATGCTTAAAAGTGGTTGTGAGCATTAATGAGCATTAAATGGTGATGAGATTTGTCAAAATCCAAAATCTTGTAATAGGAGATTTTGCATCATTACCTAAAACCTGAGCCAGCAGTTCTGCTTCACCAAAAAGAACAATGTAAACCACGCTCTGACCTTGGCCTCTTGCTGCCTCAGCAAATTCTGGGAGTTTTCCAGACTTCCCAGCATGCTCCTTTGATCTGCCTTTAAAAACTCTAGACTTAGTGATTCTGCTTCAGTATTTTACCCAATCTGTTGATCCCATTACCTTCTGATCCCAGTACGTTCTGAAGGAGTTTCAGGCTTTGTTGCCTTATTCACACTTCTCTAGCAAACTCTGGTTGAACTTGCGTAACTGCTGAAAGAGCCAGGTTTTGTTTAAAGATCATGTGATGAACCACGTTTACAATCCCTGACTGAGTTGGTGTAGCTGCTGAAGAGCCACCTTCTGACTGAATGTTATGTGCTGAGCTCGGTTTGCAATCCCTGACTGAGTTGGTGTAGCTTTTGAAGAGCCACCTTCTGACTGAATGTTATGTGTTGAGCTCGGTTTGCAACTTCTGACCGTTTATGCCTGAAGGTTGGTTCAGAAGTTATGAAGTGTCATTTTCTTCTTAAACACTTTTCTTTTAGAGAAAATTCTACATATTTAGAATTTAACTTTTCCAAGGTAAAAATATTTGACTTTTGAGCTTGCAGATGACCATTCTGCTCTTGTAAATGGTTTACTTGGAAAGGAATGATAATTAAGGGCTTGGATTTGTTTAAGAGAAAATATGAGAATTCAGGATGAATTCCTGAAGGATGAGAGGGAAAATTTTGGGGTACAACAGCTGCCCCTGTTCAATCTTCTTGAACCTGAAGAGTTAGATTGGCGAGTTTGCCTTTCGTGACTCGAAGGTAAAAGAGGACTAGACACTAGAGTGCCCGTAAATTTGCGCTCGTCAAAGTGCAGCGGAGGGAATGGGCTTAAAGATGCCATTTGGAGATGGTAGAATCTTGCTGGAGATGGGCTTAAAGATGCCATCCAAGATTTGTTTGTTGAGAATCAGGAGAATGAACATCAGATTGGTGTATGTATTTGGAGCGTATCTGAGTTGTTTCTGGATTTAATTCTTCAATGAATATCAGAATGACTGTCGTGTCTGGAGTGTATCTGCATTTTATCTGAATTCTGAATGGGCGACAGAAAAACATCCGTGTAAGGAGCATCTCTGGGAAGGGGGTAAATTCTGAATGAGTGACAGAATGGAAGTCGTGCCTGGTGCGTATCTGGACTGTATCTAAAATTGAGATCCGTATGAGTAGCAGAATGACTTCTGTGTCTGGAGTGTATCCGTATTGTAACTGGGATCTGGATGAGTAATAGAATGACCTCCGTGTCTGGGGTATATCCAAACTGTATCTGAATAAGAGATCTGAATGAGTAATAGAATGACCTCCGTGTCTGGGGTGTATCCAAACTGTATCTGAATAAGAGATCTGAATGAGTAATAGAATGACCTCCGTGTCTGGGGTGTATCCATACTGTAACTGGGATCATGACAAGTGACATAATGACTTCCGTGTCTGGAGTATATCTGAACCTGAAGTTGATAGTTGAATCTGAATGAGAAATAGAATGGCATTTGTGTCTGGAGCGTATCTAGTCTGTATCTGATTGCGGAATTCTGAATGAGTAATAGAATGACCTCCGTGTCTGGGTGTATCCATATTGTATCTGAATTCTGGACTGGTGACAGAATGACTTCCGTGTCTGGAGTATATCTGAACCTGAAGTTGATAGTAGAATCTGAATGAGAAATAGAATGGCTTCCGTGTCTGGAGCGTATCTAGTATGTATCTGATTGCGGAATTCTGAATGAGTAATAGAATGACCTCCGTGTCTAGGTGTATCCATATTGTATATGAAATCTGGACAAGTGACAGAATGACTTCCGTGTCTGGAGTATATCTGAACCTGAAGTTGATAGTTGAATCTGAATGAGAAATAGAATGGCTTCCGTGTCTGGAGTGTATCTAGTCTGTATCTGATTGCGGAATTCTGAATGAGCAATAGAATGACCTCCGTGTCTGGGTGTATCCATACTGTATCTGAAATCTTTGAATATTTGTTAAAGGTAGCTTTTAATCTTATCCTGAAAAGGGTAAAATGTTAGCTAAAACATAAGGTTATGTTGCATGACATGTATGATGCAACATAATGTGTTTTATTAATGCTTATGATATATGAATGTAATATATGCGCATGTAAGTTGATTAGTTGTCTTGCTGAGGAAACTATATCCTTGATAGCTGGAGATAATGAAATCTTCGACTGCTGCCGGGGAAAATAAATCCTGGACCGCTGTCGGAGATAGAAAAATCCTTGGTGACTTGTGGGAATTAACGAGAACCTTGACAAATTCTGCAGGGATGTAGGAATCATTAAGTCTGCTTGAGAAACCTACTTGGGGAATCCAGAGAACTTTGATGACCATAGCTGGGGGGTACACCAATGGGAATCCTTACTTGGCTGGGGAATAGGGAAACTCTGAAGACCTCTACTGGGGGATTGAAACCTTGGAGGCTTCCACATGAGAAATGAGAACAAGAATCTTCGTTCTGCTGGGAAATAACTCCGTGGGGGGGAAAATAAATCCACGACCACTGCTGGAGATTCAAGATTTTTGATATCCTCCGTGGGGAGAAGTCAAACTGCTGGGGGAAATAGGAGTTTGGGTTGCAGGCCAATCTAATGGAGACTTCAAGAATGAAAATCTTCGTTCCGTTAGGGGGTATCAGGGGAAAACTAAATAGTTTCTGGTGGGGATCTCAATGGCGTGGCGATTTGATCGTGGCGACTTCACCGGGGAAGAATAACTCTTTGGGGAATTACCTAGTTTTAAAGTGACTCTTCAGGGACAAAGGAGGAAACTGGATGATCTCCACCGGGGTTTAAAGGTTGAAGTTTTGGACCCACAGATCCTTATCAGAAGAGTGAGGTTGGATCTTTCTGACGTAAGACCGTAGATGCATCTTCGGACAAGATAAACCATCGTACTTAGCAAAGGTAGGCACTTTGAATTTAGGGGGAATGACGATCCCAACAACCAACCGTAGTTCTTCGAAATCTAGCCCAGGTGTGATACGGTGGGAGAACTGACTTGAGGTTTTGCGTTTGTGTTTGCAAATGTTTCGGTTTAGCAAGAGTCGCCACGACTTTTTATTTTATCCTAAGGAAAGGTCAAAAAGCACAGGAAAGACCTTTGAGATGTTTTCTTGGGTTCGGGGAGTAGATTATGAAAAGGGAAGGTGCTAGAACCCTTTTCATCCATGGTTATCCATGGGCTCTTAGTTACTTGTTTAGATCACTTGCTTTGCTTTTAAATTGTTTGAAATGGTGCTCTTCAATTGTTTGAAATGGTGCTTTGTGTGTGGTTTTGAAAGATGTTTTGAAAAAAGGCCATCATTGTGCAAACCTTTGTAATGATTCTTGTTTGAATGTATTTGAAATTGAGATCTGTATGAGTAGCAGAATGACTTCCATGCCTGGAGTGTATCTGAAACTGTAACTGGGATCTGAATAAGTGACAGAATGACTTCCGTGGCGACTGCACTGGGGAGAATCAAACTTCTGGTGTAAGGGTCATAATGGCATCCGTGTTTGGAGCGCATCTGATCTTGAAGCTGATAGTCGAATCTGAATGAGAAATAGAATGGTTGTCGTGTCTGGAGCGTATCTATTCTGTATCGGATTGCTGAAGTTTGAATGAGTAGTAGAATGACCGTCGTGTCTGGGGTGTATCCATATTGTATTTTGACTTGAAATTCTGAATGGGTAGTAGAATGACCGCCGTGTCTGGGGTGTATCCATATTGTATCTGAAATCTCTGAATAGTTGTTAATGATAGCTTTTTAATCTTATCCTGAAAAGGGTAAAATGTTAGCTAAAACACGAAGTTATGTTGCATGATATGTATGATGCAATGAAACGTGTTCCATCGATGTTTATGATATATGAATGTAATGTATGCGCATCTAAGCTGATTAGCTGTCTGGCTGAGGAAAATAAATCCTTGATAACTGGAGATAATGAAATTTTGACTGCTGCCGGGGAAGTAAATTTCTGACCGATGCTGAGGATTCAAAAAATCTTTAATTGTTGAAGATGAGAAATCCTTGTTGACTACTTGGGGATTAAAGATCTTTGATTGTCGAGAATGAGAAATCCTGGGACCACCGCTGGGGATTGAAAATCCTTGGTGATTTGTGGGGATTTAACAAGAGCTTTGACAACTTCTACGGGGAATGAGAATCCTTCATGATCGTCCTAGGAAATAAGGAAAACTCTGAAAATCTCTATTGGGGAATTAAAACCTAGGAGGCTTTGAATGGAGAAACAGGAAATAAAATCTTTGTTTTGTTGGGAAATAAACTCTGTGGGGAAAGTGTTTACTCGGCTGGGGAAATCAAGAGCTTGGGTGGTATGCCAATCTACTGGGGAAGTTGGGGAAAGTTGAACAGTTCTCGCTGGGGATTGATAGTTGGAAATTTGACTTCGCTGGGGAAGAAGGTTTAAAATATTCTAGATCCGTCGAGGATATGTATTTCAGGGTTTTCGGGCTCCACTGGGGATCGATAGTTTGGAGACTTAACTCTGATGGGAACTTTGAAATTTAACTCTGCTGGGGGATAAGGTTTAGAATACACTGGCTCCGCTGGGGATCTGGAAATTTAACTCCGCTGGGGATATATTCTCCAAGGTTTTAGCTTTGTTGAGGAGCTGGATGATGTACTGCAGGGGATTTCTTCTGGAATAGCCTAAAGACGTTTTCCTACCCTTTCAATCTACCAGTAATTATCCTTTCTCAATTTCATTTTATTTGTAAGCAGTGATTATATTCAAATGCATATGCATATTTAACAAAACATTGGACGTTTTCAAATAAAACATAAGTGTAAAAAGAAAGGAAAGGCAAGCAAATTTTGCACTGTCAAGTATTTTTGTATTAACTTTTGTAAGTATCTTTGTACAAAGGAGACAGACATCCTAGTAAGAGAATGTTGTTGTAAAAAATTGAGAAAAATTTTATACAAAAGAAAGATGGCTATGTGTAACAATTTCATGGGGTTCCCATTCTGCTATAGCCTTCACAACTCTGAGTATCTTGTCCATTCACTACTTCGTCCTCCGATGATAGGATTGATCAGAAGCCTGGAGCTTGTTGGTGAAGCGATTGTCTTTAAAGTGATCCGACGAGACATAGTCATACGCTTTAATTCCCTAACTTTTGCCTGGACCACCCTTTCGGGTTTTCGATCCACCGGGAAACCCTTTTTTGCCCAAGTCGCCCTTTCGGGTTTTCAACTTGCCAGGTGTACAGATTTTTTTGTTTATCCCTAATTTTTGCTTGAACCTCCCTTTCGGGTTTTCGATTCACTGGGATACCCATCTTTGCCCATGTCGCCCTTTCGGGTTTTCAACTTGCCGGGTCATTTTATGCGTAGTATCTTTTGACTATGTCTGCGTTCGCAGGGTGCGACAAGTCGTCACCGTCCATGGTGGTCAGAATCATTGCCCCACCAGAAAAGATGTTCTTGATCATAAATGGTCCTTCGTAAGTAGGAGTCCACTTGCCCCCGGGATCACTTTGCGGCAAGATGATCCGCTTGATTACAAGATCTCCGACTTGATATACTTGACACCTGACTTTTTTGTTGAAAGCCTTGATCATCCGTTTTTGATACGTCTGACCATGACAAACAGCAGTAAGTCGTTTCTCGTCGATCAAGTTAAGTTGATCAAGCCGGGTCTGAATCCAATTGTCTTCACTTAAACCGGCATCCTTCATAATCCTTAAGGAAGGAATCTGAACTTCCATAGGTAAAACAACTTCCATGCCATATACCAAAGAAAAGGGGGTTTCCCCTGTTGAAGTACGCGCCGTGGTACGATATCCATGCAGAGCAAACGGCAACATCTCATGCCAGTCCTTGTAGGTGACTGTCATCTTTTGAATGATCTTCTTGATATTTTTATTCACGGCTTCAACAACATTGTTCATCTTTGGCCGATAGGGAGATGAATTGTGATGATAAATCTTGAATTGCTCGCACAGAGTGGTGATCATAGTGTTATTCAGGTTTGTACCATTGTCCGTGATAATCCTGTCGGGGATACCATACCGGCATATGAGGTTCTGCTTGATGAAGCGGGCAACCACATTCTTTGTAACGGAGGCGTAGGAAGTTGCTTCGACCCACTTGGTGAAGTAATCAATATCCACCAGGATAAAACGATGTCCATTGGATGCCGTAGGCTTGATCTCTCCAATCATGTCAATTCCCCACATCACGAATGGCCAAGGAGCTGTTATAACGTTGAGAGTAATATGAGGAATATGTACTTTGTCGGTGTAGACTTGACATTTGTGGCAAGTACGGGAATGTTGATGATAATCAGCTTCCATGGTAGACCAGTAGTAGCTTGCCCTTAGAATCTTCTTAGCCATCGTATGCCCGCTCAAGTGGGTGCCAAATGTGCCACTATGTATTTCGGGCATGAACAACTCTGCTTCAACCTTGTCCACATAACGAAGTAGAACACAATCATGGTTGCGCTTATAAAGGATACCATTTCTCAGGAAGAATTTGGCAGCAAATCTCCTTAAGAACTTTTTGTCATTGACGGAAGCTCCTTCAGGGTATTCTCGAGTCTGGAGATACTTTTTGATTTCATGAAACCAGGGTTGTTCCACTACTTCTTCGGTATTAATCTCATGACAGTGCGCAGGTTCGTCCATTCGCTCGATGGTGATCTGAGGAGCCTCATTATCCCAGTTGAGTTTAAACATGGAAGACATTATATCTAGAGCATCTGCTAACTGATTTTCTTCTCGCGGAAAATGCTCGAAGGTAATTTGCTCGAAATGAGGCAGCAATGTCCGGACATGTTCTTTGTATGGGATAAGATTAGGATTTTTAGTGTCCCACTCTCTTTTGACTTGAATGATAACCAAAGTCGAGTCCCCAAATACGACCAAAGATTTGATTCCCAAGTCTATAGCAGCCTTGAGATCAAAGATGCAAGCTTCATATTCAGCCATGTTATTGGTACAGCTGAAGCAAAGTCGGGCAGTGAAGGGCATATGGCAACCTTCCGGAGAAATGAGTACCGCACCGATATTGTTACCAAGTGCATTTGAAGCACCATCAAAGTACAGGGTCCATCGGGATCCTTGTTCAGGTCCATCATACGGTCTGTTACCCTCAATGTTGTCCAATGTCATGATGTCCTCGTCAGGGAAGTCGAATCTCATAGATTGGTAATCTTTGACGACTTGATGAGCTAGATGGTCAGCTAGTACACTCCCCTTTATAGCTTTTTGGGTAATATACTGGATATCATACTCAGTCAGGATCATTTTCCATCTAGCGATTCTTCCAGATAAAGCAGGCTTCTCGAAGATATACTTAATCAGATCCATTTTGGAAATCAACAAGGTGGTATGTGTCAACATATACTGCCTTAGCCGGCGAGCAGCCCATACCAAAGCGCAATAAGTTTTCTCTAGCAGTGAGTAGCGAGTCTTACAGTCGGTAAACTTTTTGCTAAGGTAATAAATGGCATGCTCTTTTCGGCCAGACTCGTCATGTTGGCCCAGTACGCACCCCATTGAGTTATCCAAAACGGTCAAATACATTATTAACGGCCTTCCTTCGACGGGTGGCATCAAGATAGGAGGTTCCAGCAAATACTCCTTAATCTTATCAAAAGCAAATTGACAATCATTGTTCCATTCAACCACATGATCTTTCTTAAACAACTCGAAGATTGGCTCACAGGTAGATGTTAGGTGAGAGATGAACCTCGCAATATAGTTTAAGCGTCCCAGGAAGCCTCTAACCTCCTTTTCAGTGCGGGGGGAAGGCATCTCCTGTATAGCTTTGACCTTAGCAGGATCAACCTCAATGCCTTTGTTGCTGATGATAAATCCCAAAAGTTTACCAGACCTGACTCCAAAAGTGCACTTGCTTGGGTTCAGTCTGAGCTTATACTCTTTTAATCTGACAAACAACTTTTGTAGATGGTCAAGGTGTTCCTCTTCTATCTGTGAACGGGATATCATGTCGTCTACGTAAACTTCAATCTCATGATGTATCATGTCATGAAACAAAGCTACCATGGCGTATTGATAGGTTTCCCCAGCATTCTCCAGTCCGAATGGCATCACTTTGTAGCAGAAGGTACCCCACTGCGTAACAAAAGTAGTTTTCTCCATGTCTTCGGGGGCCATTTTGATCTGGTTGTATCCCGAGAATCCGTCCATGAAGGAAAATACCTTGTGTTGAGCTGTGTTGTCAACCAAGATGTCAATGTGTGGCAGTGTAAAATCATCTTTAGGGCTAGCCCTGTTTAAATCCCGATAGTCCACACACATTCTGACTTTGTCGTCCTTCTTAGGCACGGGCACGATGTTAGCAACCCATTATGGATAGGAAGTAACAACCAGAAAACCAGCGTTGAATTGCTTCATTACCTCAGCTTTGATCTTCTCAGACATGTCGGGCCTCATCTGGCGGACTTTTTGTTTGATCGGTGGACAGTCTTCTCTTGTAGGGAGACGGTGAACCACAATATCTGTATCTAGTCCCGGCATGTCTTCATAGGACCAGGCGAAGATTTCAACATATTCATTCAACAACTGCACTAAGCGCTCTTTGACACTTGGTTCCAGGTTGGCACCCTCTTTTACCTCTTTCTTGTCTTCCTTTGTTCCCAAGTTGATGGTTTCTAGCAACTCTTCATGGGGCAGAATATCCCTCACTTCTTATTGCAAAATTCTGGCTAACTCTCCAGGCACTTCACAGTCTTCATCACCTTTGTACTCGGCATGATTGACCAAATCTTCAGAGTCACCGAAGGCTAAAGCAGAATAGTCACCCATGGAATCCGGAGTGGATGGGTACCTGCATTTTGTGAGTGTGGGTGTATGTAAGGGATAGCCATCCTTAAACAAAACAAAAATGTAAAAGGAAAGAAAATGAACACAACAGTTTATAGATGAAAATTTCCAATGATTCATTAAACATGGCATATGATAATGAAGAAAATCAAGCCCTTACAAACGGACCTATATGCCTCGGGCAAGGCATAAGGTGAAAATAGTGTATGAATTGTTTAGTTATTACATACCAAAATAGGAAATTGTTCAAAGATAAATTACTGGTTGATGAAAGTGATGGGAACGAAGTCCTTCGCTTCCCAGTTGCTTAATCCTCCTTCGACGGTTGGAAAGATCCAATCTTCAAAGTTGTCTTCTTCATCATCATATTCTAAGGCATTAATTCCATGGTGAGTGATTTTTACGGGTGGTCCTCCAGCCCTGGAGCGACGCACAACTTTCTAGCCAACAGCAATAAAACCTAGTCCGAACTTGTTCATCTTGTAAGGAAAATCAGGCAGTTGCCCCCACACTGTACTCTTTCCTTCTTTGATTACAGCCTCTACATCCTTGAGGGATTCCATCCTAGACACAGGCTTGGAAACGATAGGCACAACTGTCATTGTCTTTGCAACCGCGACTTCAGGAGAAACTTCCTCAAAATGTTAGAAAGGCGTTTCTATGAATTCGCCATCCAACTCCACATAGCGGAAGGAGTTGAGGTGACTTATCATGTACTCTTCCTCACTGTGCACCATTATAATCTTACGCTGAACAGGATACTTTAGCATTTGGTGTAAAGAGGAGGTAACTGCCCCAGCATAGTGGATCCACGGCCTTCCCAACAAGCAAGAATATGAAGGACGGATGTCCATCACATAAAAGGTAGAGTTTAAAATTTGTGTGCCCACCTTGATAGGAATGTCCACTTCTCCATGAACCATCCTCTTAGAACCGTCGAAGGATCTAACAACGATGTTACTGGGCTTAAGGGTCAATCCTTCGCAGTCTAATCTATCCAACGCCTTTTTTGGTAGCACATTCAAAGATGAACCGGTGTCAACCAGAACATGGGCAAGCGTGGTTCCCCTGCATTCTACGGA
This sequence comes from Vicia faba, assembly GCA_948472305.1. NCBI lineage: Eukaryota > Viridiplantae > Streptophyta > Magnoliopsida > Fabales > Fabaceae > Vicia > Vicia faba. The sequence goes on along the minus strand of OX451737.1, from coordinate 1,705,470,744 downwards.
GACATGTAGCGCGTCATTGTGCTTCCTTCCCTTAGGAGTCAAATCAGCATCGGAAAAACCAAGACCATTATCAGCAATAAGGCTAGCCACGCACTCTTGAAACTGGTCAGCCGAAGTTTCTTGAGGCACGTGTGCCGTCTTTAGAAATTTGATTAAGGCCTTAGCATGAGCCTCAGAGCAGAGTAGGAGAGCCAACATGGAGATTTTGGAAGGGGTCTGCCCTAGCTGCTCCACAACATCATAGTCACTCTTCTTGATTATCCTTAAGATTTCTTCCATCTCTTTCTGGGTGGTCTCGGGGATAACCACAGTATGAGCCTTCGTCCTGACAGGCGCTTCTAGTATCCCCTTACCTTTATTGGAAGTAACATATGAGGGTCTAGCTTTGGGTACATCAACTTCTTCAATTATCGGGCTCTGCACAGATGGCTTGATAGGCACAGAAACTCTCGAGGGTCCGAAGACTGCTCGTGGAGGAGCAATTACTGGAGAAAATATCCTTCTGCTACGAGTTATCTTGCTCGTTCCCGCAATATTCCCTATATCAGGGATTTCATCATCAAAATTCTCTTGGACTGATTCAATCTGTTTGATACCATGATAGAAGATTTCTCCTCCGTAGTTCCATGGTATCGTCTTGTTAGATTCATATGGGACAGGCCCCGACATAGTGATTTTCAACGGCACAAACTTAGGATCAGGTGTAATCTTGACAGGCCTTTTGCAAGCCTTGGGAAGATTGTCGGAGATGGTTATTATCGCAATGTCATTGGTCGGAGTAACAAAGGTGGCAGGAGTAACAGGAGTGAAGGTATCAACAAGAGTATTTTGAAAGAGTATCTCTTGGTATCCATCAGGCGTTGGATGCCTGATTTCAACATTGGGCAGTCAGCTCGTATGTTTAAACAAAAGTAACAGTCTTTTCCACAGCCTGGGAATATCCCGTCTCTCATAAAATTCACTTTAATCACTGGTAATGGAGTCAAAAGGTCAGCAACATTGGTAACATGAAGGTCTTCCATAACAACATGAACATTATGACCGTGCTTGGGCATTGGGGCAGAAATCACATTCGGCTTTTCGGGCGCATCGAATTCTACCTCCTTGGCGTCAATCAAGTCTTGGATTTTGTTCTTAAGAGCCCAACAGTTGTTGGTATCATGCCTTACACTGTCAGAGTGGTAAGCCCATTTTGCATTGGAGTGGTAATATGGAGAAGAGGTATTAGGGTTCTTTGGAGCTTCCTTCAAATTGTTAAGATTCAGCTTTAACAAATGAGGGAGTACTTGAGCCGGTGTCATATTGATTTGGGTGAATTGTCGTTGTGGCCTTTCTACCCTTTGCTGATTAGATCTTGGTTGATTGCTGCGAGGTTGATCATTTAAAGAGTTTTGGATCATTACAGCCCCCACAGTTGGTCGGCGCCCCATTCTTCCTTGGCTTTTCTAAGAATAAACAGCAGAAGCTTCCTTCTTAGCTGGGAAGGTCTTCTTAACAACGGTGGACGCGGAGGCATCTTTCTGAATCTTACCACTTTTAATGCCGGCCTCGACCCTTTCACCGGTCAGAATTAGTTCGGTGAATCCGGCGGAGGAACTCCCAATTAAATGATTGAAGAAAGGGCCAGACAGGGTCCCTAAAAACATGTCAACCAATTCTCTATCCAAGAAAGGTGGCTGCACCCTTCCAGCCAGATCACGCCACTTCTGGGCATACTCTTTAAATCCCTCGTTAGAAGCCATGCCCATACTCTGTAGTTGAGTACGAGTAGGCGCTAAATCAGCATTGTATTGGTATTGTCGATAGAAAGCAGCAGCTAAGTCTTCCCAGTTATGAACCTCCAATCTCTCGAGTTGATAGAACCAGTCCAATTGTGTGCCTGACAAACTATCTTGGAAAAAATGGACCCAAAGATCCTTATCAGATGAGTGGGGTTGGATCTTTCTGACGTAGGATCTTAGATGCATCTTCGGACACGACAGACCGTCGTACTTAGAAAATGTAGGAACTTTGAACTTGGGAGGAATGACGATCCAAGCGACCAACCCTAATTCTTCGAAATCTAAACCGGGTACCCTTTGCAACTCCATGGCTTCCAACCGATCCTCAAGATTTTTAAACTTATCATCCACCAGGGGATATTGTTGTTCGGAGTAATCTTCATCCTCTTCTTCCTCTTCCTCTTCAACTTCAGATTCAGAAGGCATCGCAGTTCCTTTTCCTTTACCAGCCCCTTCATCAGACGTCGAGGGGAATTCGAGAACCTTTCTAGCATGGCTTTCAAACTTTCTTCCCATAATGACCACACCAGGTCTTTTCTTCTTTTTCTCTTTATCTTTCTCCAATAGTGCTTTAAGGTCCTCTTGACCCTTTGCTAAGGTCATGAGGAGTTGCTGGAATTGCGAATTATGTGCTTGCAGATCCTTAATCGTCTGCTCCAAATCCATCTTGCTGAAATAAACAGTAGAAAGATAAGGAAACCTGGTGTGAAGACCTGTTTATGCATATGATGAATGATATGTTATTCATGTAATGCATTCAAGGATTCAGACATTCAAATTTGTTGCAAACAAAAGGAACACACGTCATATTAAGAAGAAATTTGTTAGTACATAAGTGCCCCATGGGCAAAATATTAAAAAATTCTTAATGTAAAAAGACATTGCGCATCCTCTTTGGTGCGATGTAAGTGTTGATAGTTTCCTCCTCGTGAAGTCGGCGGGTAAGTTCCAAAACCTTCTTCTCACTGGCATAGAAGCTGGCTTCAAAAGTATTCCATTCCCCCTTGAGTTGGATCCAACTCTTTTGCAATTCTTCCAATGATGTCGGCATGTCAGGATGTAGGAGGGTGTATGGAACCTCTCCTTCCATAACAGGCTCTTTGATCACGTGGAGAATGTGGGGGTATGGCATCATAAGACTCTGGGCGCGGGTTCGTACCCACTTGAGATAAGGCTCAAGGGGGATGGAATTCTTGTGCCCCAGTGTCTTACTATCCACTTTGTTGGGCATCCTCCAAGCTCTGATGAACCTTTGTCGAAGTCCTTGCGCATCGTTGTCGAAGTCAAAAACTAGGTCAGGAATCAGCATATCATGAGGGTCATCCCTTCTAGGATATCCAAACTGTCTTATAGCTAAACAAGGGTTGTAGGTAATGCCTCACCTAATGCCAAGTAGTGGGACATTAGGAAATTCCCCATAACAATCAATGATAATGACATTTTCTCTGGACCGAGAACACCAATGAACATCAGAATGTGTGAGGGTCATCAACCGTTGTGACCACCTTAAACCCTGCTCATTCTTCAAAACTGATTGTGGAAGGTGAGAAATAAACCACCTTGCTAGAAGAGGAGTACAGCACATGAGAACACCTCTTTTCCTCATTGTTCGTGTGTAAAATGAGTGTAGGATGTCTCCAAGCAATGTAGGTATAGGATTCTGAGACATGAAAATCTTGACAGTATTCACATCTATAAGTTGATCAGGGTTTGGGAACAAGACCAACCCATAGATGAGAAGTGCTACAATCTCATCAAAAGCTTGTAGATCTAGAGAGTTCCAGTAGTCTTGTGCCTTCTCAAACAGAAACTTTACCAAGAAACCCTTGACACCACTTCTAGTTTCCCAATGACCTTTGATATCAGATGGTTGCAAGTGTAAGGCTTGAGCAACATCTTCAGGCTTTGGTTCTTTTTCTGTACCGTTGTAGGGTAGTTGATGAAGAATAGGAATCCTCAGGAGTTGAGGAAATTCCTCCAAAGTAGGTACTAGTTGGTAATCAGGGAATGTGAAACAGTGGTGTAGGGGGTCAAAGAACTGGAAGAGAACTTTCACCATGTCTTCTTCAATGTTGGAGTTGACCAAGTTGAGAAGTCTACCATATATTTCACTGAAAAGAGAATTCTCTGGAATCTTGGAAGTAAGCTCCTTGAGTTGAGGAGGTATTCTCACAAGGTTGACTTGAATTGTTTTCCTGCGAAGAGATTCCATGACCTATAAAACAATAACAAAGATGAAGATCCAAACCCTTGAAATGGTTAGTGGATGCATATGATGCTTTATGATGTTCATGATGTATGCACAAGCACATGTACAAACAAGTCACACAAAAACCCTAGTTTCAGGCTTGCATGAGGTTTCATAGGTAAGTACCCTCTTGAAGTTAGTTGGCTCAACCTGTCCTATAAATAGTAATCGGGTTCTAAGGAGCTCAATATCACTGGATTATTTTTTGTGTTCATTATTTTGGTTTAGCAACTTAACTGGCGACCAAAATATTCCAAGAAAACAACCCTCAATGAGTGTAGTATCGAGTATCTACCAACTTCAGACTGCACCAAAGCCGGTCATCTCACTACCCCTAAAAAAGGCCAAGATGGTCAAGTAAGATTCTAAGAGTTCATTAGTGCTTCATGACATCACTCAGCGGCCCCGTATTCTCTTTGATTGACTCAAAGGCTACCGGTACTCACAAATATGTCGCACTAATATAGCTATTGCTTCAACCATGTCGGTATACCCCGCACAGTTTCCACAACGTATTGCTATTTACCTATGAATGTTTCCCAAATCCGGGTGTAGGATTTCAAGCCCAAACAAGAGAACCAAATGTAAAGCAATCAAAGCAATAAAGATAAGCATGCAAAGGGTGATCTAAGCCCTAAGGTTACTCCATTTTTAAAGTTCTCCCCAGCAGAGTCGCCTGTTCTGTGATACGGTGGGAGAACTGACTTGAGGTTTTGCGTTTGTGTTTGCAAATGTTTCGGTTTAGCAAGAGTCGCCACCGAATTTTTATTTTATCCTAAGGAAAGGTCAAAAAGCACAGGAAAGACCTTTGAGATGTTTTCTTGGGTTCGGGGAGTAGATTATGAAAAGGGAAGGTGCTAGCACCCTTTTCATCCATGGTTATCCATGGGCTCTTAGTTACTTATTTAGATCACTTGCTTTTCTTTTCAATTGTTTGAAATGGTGCTCTTCAATTGTTTGAAATGGTGCTTTTTGTGTGGTTTTGAAAGATGTTTTGAAAAGAGGCCATCATTGTGGAAACCTTTGTAATGATTCTTGTTTGAATGTATACAAAGGTGTTTTTGTCTTTTGAAAAGTTTCCAATGTTTGAAAGTTGGATTTTGAAATTGTGTTGTGAAGTGTGTTTTTAAAAATAGCAAGGATGTTTTGCAAGCTTTTGATCAAGTAACTAAGAGTTATCTACCCTATTTTACTCAAAGATCTTTCTTATGTTTTTAACCCTTTTAACAGTGTTGTTTCACCATTGTAATTGGTGAACAACCTTGTGTTAGGATGTTAAACGGGACAGGCGCGGGTCATCGTATAGACCATGATAGCAATTGTGTTAGGTATCTTTGGCAATTTTCTTGAGGGACTTGATCATTTTTGTTTAGGCAACTCAGATAGCGTCATCGAGGGACTATGATCTTTTGTTTTGTTTTTGTTTTGCAAAAGTACTTAACATGCATACCATGGCCTATTTTTAAGGCAACAAGTGGATTGTAACCCTAGGGGTGTAAGTGTGCATTGTGTTTGTTTTTCATGCATTTTTGTCTTTGATTAGGTCAAACTATTTGTTAATTTGATTTTGGCATACAAACCCTAATTCTCTAATCATGGCATGATTGAAAGCGTTAAGTGCGAGAATTTAAATTCTAAGCTATTACATCATGATTATGGGGATGGGGGTACAATTTTTGAATAGGGGGTATTTGACAAGAAATATAAACCCTAGTTACTATTACATCCAAATTGAATTATAATGCATAAATATTTAAATGTACAATATTTAAATAACAAAATAATCAAATATTAAATAAAATATATTATGCAAAAAAAAAGTTTTTATGTATGTAAAAATATTTTCAATGTAAAGAAATATAAAGAAAGAAATAAATTAAATTAAAAAAAAAAGATTAATTTTATTTATTTTAGGGTAAACCCTAATTTCTTTAAAATAATATCTTATATTATTTATATACAAAAAAACATATTAATATGTACAAAAAATGAAATATATTTAAAAAAAGTGTTTTTTTAGTATAAATAATAATAAAAATAAAAATGTAATATTTTTGTATTTTTATCTTATGTTTTTTTTAATAAAATAAAAGTATATATATATATATATATATATATATATATATATATATATATATATATATATATATATATATATATATATATATATATATATATATATATATATATATATATATATATATATATATATATATATATATATATATATATATATATATATATATATATTAAATATATATATATATATATATATATATATATATATATATATATATATATATATATATATATTAAATATATTAAATATATTAAATATGTATAAAATAAAATAAAATATTTACAAAAATAAAATATATTCAAGAAAATATTTTCAGTATGAATAAAAATAAAAAATAAAAGTAAAAGTATCATTTACATTGTTTTTAAATTTAAACAAATAATAAAAAGGTATTAAAATGTTTTCTATACTAGAAAAAATTAAAATAAATACCAAATAAATGTAAAAAATTATGAAAATATTTTTTAAGCATTTTTTATGTTTGGAAATAAAATAATAAAGTCAGAAATGAAATTAAAATGCAAAAATAACAAAATATAAAGAAGATGGGCCAGGGGGTGCATTTAGCAAAATGGGGGTGCAGACAGCAAGAAGGTCGGGCCCAGCCCAGACTTCATCTTCAACCTCCAAAATGTTTGAAAATACGCGCGCGCCTGTACAAACTGCTAACTCCTGCATTTGTGATCTTTTGCCAAAACTCAAAACATGAAACTTGTAGAGCATTAAACCACGATTCTAACCATATAAAAAACTTGATCTAACTCTCAAAGACCAGAGAGAATTTCTCTGGCCCTAAAATCTGACCTAGTTTTTTCAACATGTTCATGGATGAAATTCTCTTAGTACGCTTAATATAAATGAAAACTGAGCATATGTACATCTTCATGGCATTGAGTACTACATCTTTCATTCACAAACCTAAGGCTAAATGTTCCTAAATAGAGAGATAGAAGTTTGAGAAATACCTATTTCAGTCAAGCTCGAGTATGGCAATGCAGCAACTTTCAGTGAGGCCTGAGGTTCTTTTGAGCTTGCTTGATGTTCCCTGGACCTTTCCCAATGCTTAGTTTGTTTTGAAATAGTCTGAATCTCTCTATAGAACTCAACCTGCAAAGCTTCAAAACAAAAATGGTGAACACTGTAAATGGAGTTACAGTTGGCAATGGAGGTTTGGGATAGTTTGAGTGAGTTGAATGGAAGGTATTGGAACTGGTTGCAAGCAAAACGCACGAGTGGATGTGAAAATGGAAGTGATTCTGCAGGGCCTGCCCTATTTTGCAAGAAAATGTGATTTTTTTTGTACAAGGGTGTTTGAGGGATGAATGGCTCGTGTTTCTGGCTTACAAGGATGTGCAAAACTTGTTTGGAATGTTGGCAAGAGTTGAATATATAATATGTGCAAGTTGTTGACCTTTTGCACAATTACTTGGTTTTGAAGCAAAAAGTGAGAGTTGACAATGCTATGGTTGTACTGGCTTGTAACCTAACTGCACAAAGTTGTTGAACTTTGCCTGCCATTAGGGAGCCTTGTTTGCAGCAAAGGGCTTTTTGTATGGCTCAAGAAATGAAATTTGACATAAAGCATGCTTTATGTAAATGGAAGTGCTACCTTTATGCCCAAAATGGATTTATTCATTGTGCCAAGCTCTAGTGGTCAGAATAACACCAATGTCCAATGAGTTTGCATTCAATTAAGGATTGTGAATTGGTTTAGAGGCCTGTAATCAAGTACAAAGCTATTTTGGACAGATTTTGCAACTTGTATGAACATGTATTGGCCATGGATACAAAGTGAGTTTTTGCCAAATTCAAGTATTCGATTCTCCCTAACCACAAATGTGTTTAAGGAGTTCTTGGACAATTTGGAAATATTGAAACATGTAATATAATCCATCTTTGAAATGCAACTTGAGACTCCAAGTGGAACTATGTGAAAAATGGCCAAGAAGATGGGTCAAAATCCTGCCTAAACTAGGGCAAAATTTCTCTAAGTTAAAAGTTTTAGGGACCCTTGTTCCAAAAATCATAACTTGAGATCCAAGCTTCTTTTGAGAAAACGTTGTGAATCAAAGTTGTAGACTTTGTTGAGGACTACAACTTTCATGTTGTAAGTTTTGTTTGAATCCATTTGCATCTTCGGTGAAAATGTGGGGCAAAGTTAGGAAAAATTAAGAAAATTTCATAACTTAGAAAATTTCTAAGTTATGAAAATTTTCAATTTCAAACCCTAATTTGCAATTTTGGGTTTCTTGATGAAAAAGTTTCATAATTTTACATATCTTGATGAAAAATGACCCCTGGCACTTGATTTTGACCAAAAAGTCAAAGTTTAACTTTTCAGTGTACAATCAAATTTTGATCAGTTGACTGAAAATTCATCTGTCAATCCAATGCATTTGAGATCTTTTGAACTTGTTGAATATATCAAGATGATGCCATTGAGTCCTTGATTCCATGGTTGAACTTTATTTTCCATTGGCTAGGTCAAACAGTCAAAAATTGCCTTTGTACAGTCAAAACCCTAAAAATGACCATTTTGCCCTTTTGGTGATCTGATCAAATTTCTTGTGGAATTATGCTCCAAACTTGATCAAATGGCTCATATGAATTCATAATGTTGATGTGGTTCAAAATTCATGAGGTTTGACTGTAGATTGGTCACAGTTGACTTTTTCCCCAATACAGTTGATTTCTAGGTCAACTGTCCAATTGACTGGGCAAAAATTTGATTCAAGGCTTGAAATTTGGTATGGACAAACTTATGAGTCCAACATGAAGTATGAAAGTCAATTTGGACATTGAAGGTCCAAAAATATCTGTGCAAACTCAAACCCTAATTTAGGTCAACAGTGCAAGGAGGTGTCTTGAGCAGAGCAAACCCTAGCATGTTCTTGAGTTCCAAGAGTCTTGTGATGAGAAATGTTGATAAAATGAGAGGGAAAATTTTGGGGTACAACACCAGGTACTCTTTGTACCTCCATGGCTGCCAGCCGATCTTCCATATTCTTATACTTATCGTCCACGGGAGGGTACTGCTGCTCAGAGTAATCTTCCTCCTCTTCTTCTTCTTCCTCTTCATCTTCAGACTCGGAGGGCATTGCAACTCCTTTTCCTTTACCAACCCCTTCATCAGACGTCGAGGGGAAATCTAGGACCCTTCTAGCCTGATTCTCAAACCTTCTTCCCAGAGTAGCTACACCCGCTGTTTTCTTTTTCTTCTTTTCCTTCTCTTTCTCTAACAGTGCATTAAGGTCCTCTTGACCCTTTGCCAAGGTCATGAGGAGTTGCTGGAATTGCGAATTCTGTGCTTGCAGATCTTTGATCGTCTGCTCTATATCCATCTTGCTGAAATAAACATCAGAGAGATAAGGAAACCTGGTGTGAAGACCTGTTTATGCATATGATGAATGATATGTATTCATGTAATGCATTCAAGGGTTCAGAAATTCAATTTTGTTGCAAACCAAAAATAACACACGTCATATTAATAAGAAGAAATTTGTTAGTACATAAATGCCCCATGGGCAAAATATTACAAAATTCTAATGTAAAAAGACGTTGCGCATCCTTTTCGGTGTTATGTAGGTGTTGAGATTCTGCTCATTGTGGAGTTGACGGGTAAGTTCCAAAACCTTCTTCTCAATGGCGTAGAAGCTGGCTTCAAAAGTATTCCGTTCTTCCTTGAGCCGTATCCAACTTTTTTGCAAATCTTCCAATGATGTTGGCATGTCAGGATGTAGGAGGGTATATGGAACCTCTCCTTCCATAACAGACTCTTTGATCATAGGAAGAATGTAGGGGTAAGGCATCATAAGACTCTGGGCGCGGGTTCATACCCACTTGAGGTAAGGCTCAAGGGGGATGGAATTCTTGTGTCTCAGTGTCTTACTATCCACTTTGTTGGGCATCCTCCAAGCTCGGATAAACCTTTGTCGAAGTCCTTGAGTGCCATTGTCGAAGTCAAAAACCAAGTCTGGAATTAGCATGTCATGAGGGCCATCCCTCCGGGAATACCCAAATTGCCTCAGAGCTTAACAGGGGTTGTAGGTAATGCCTCCCCTAATGCCAAGTAGTGGGACATTAGGGAATTCCCCACAACGATCAATGATGATGACATTTTCTCTGGACCGAGAACACCAACGAACATCAGAATGTGTAAGAGTCATCAATCGTTATGACCACCTCAAGCCTTGCTCATTCTTCAAGACTGATTGGGGAAGGTGAGAAATAAACCACCTTGCTAGAAGAGGAGTACAACACATGAGAACACCTCTTTTCCTCATTGTTCGTGTGTAAAATGAGTGTAAGATATCCCCAAGCAATGTAGGCACGGGATTCCGAGATATGAAAATTTTGACAGCATTCACATCTATAAGCTGATCAGGGTTTGGGAACAAGACCAACCCATAGATGACGAGTGCTACTATCTATTCAAAAGCTTGTAGATCTAGAGAATTCCAGCAGTCTTGTGCCTTCTCAAACAGAAACTTTGCCAAGAAACCCTTGACACCACTTCTGGTTTCCCAATGACCTTTGATATCAGATGGTTGTAAGTGTAAGGCTTGAGCAACATCTTCAGGCTTTGGTTCTCTTTCCGTACCGTTGTAGGTTAGTTGATAGAGAATAGGAATCCTCAGGAGTTGAGCAAATTCCTCCAAAGTAGGCACTAGTTGGTAATCATGAAATGTGAAGCAATGGTGTAGGGGGTAAAAGAACAGGAAGAGAACTTTCACCATGTCTTCTTCAATGTTGGAGTTGACCAGGTTGAGAAGTCTACCATGTCTTTCACTGAAGGGAGAATTCTCTGGAATCTTGGAAGTAAGCTCCTTGAGTTGAGGAGGGATTCTCACAAGGTTGACTTGAATAGTTTTTCTGCGGAGTGATTCCATGACCTACAAAACAGGAACAAAGATGAAGATCCAAACCCTTGAAATGGTTAGTGGATGCATATGATGCTTTATGATGTTCATGATGTATGCACAAGTATATGTACAAGCAAATCACACAAGATCCTAGTTTCAGGCTTGCTTGGGGTTTCATAGGTAAGTACCCTCTTGAAGTTAGTTGGCTCAACCTGTCCTATAAATAGTAACCGGGTTCTAAGGAGCTCAATATCACTGGATTATTTTCTGTGTTCATTTTTCAGTTTAGCCACTTAACTGGAGACCGAAATATTCCAAGAAAACAACCCTCAATGAGTGTAGTATCGAGTATCTACCAACTTCGGACTGCACCGAAGTCGGTCATCTCATTACCCCTAATAAGGCCAAGATGGTCAAGTAAAGGTTCTAAAAGTCCATTAGTGCTTCATGACATTACTCAGCAGCCCCGTATTCTCTTTGATTGACTCAAAGGCTACCGGTACCCACAATATGTCGCACTAATATAGTTATTGCTTCGACCATGTCGATATACCCCGCACAGTTTCCACAACGTATTGCCATTTACCTATGAATGTTTCTTAAATCTGGGTAAAGGATTCAAATCCAAACAATAGAACTAAGTGTAAAGCAATCAAAGCAAACAAGGTAAGCATGTAAAGGTGATCTAAACCCTAAGGTTACTCCACTTTTCAGGTAATTCCCCAGCAGAGTCGCCAGTTCTGTGATGCGGTGGGAGAACTGACTTTGAGGTTTTGTGTTTGTGTTTGCAAATGTTTCGGTTTAGCAAGAGTCGCCACCGACTTTTTATTTTATCCAAAGGAAAGGTCAAAAAGAACAGGAAATACCTTTGAGGTGTGTTCTTGGGTTCGGGGAGTAGATTATGAAAAGGGAAGGTGTTAGAACCCTTTTCATCCATGGTTATCCATGGGCTCTTAGTTACTTGTTTAGATCACTTGCTTTTGCTTTTCAATTGTTTGAAATGGTGTTTTGTGTGTGGTTTTGAAAATGCTTTGAAAAAAGAGGCCTTGTCTAGGCAACCTTTGTAATGATTCTTGTTTGAATATATACAAAGGTGTATGGTCTCTTGAAAAGATTTACAATGTTTGAAAGTTTGATTTGGGAAATGTTTTGAAATTGTGTTGTGAAGTGTGTTTTAGAATAGCAAGGATGTTTTGCATGTTTTGATCAAGTAACTAAGAGTTGTCTAGCCTATTTTACTCAAAGATCTTTCCTACACATTTTTAACCCTTTTGACAGTGTTGTTTTACCATTGTATTTGGTAAACAAACTTGTATTAGGATGTTAAACGGGACAGGAGCGGGTCGTCGTATTGACCATGATAGAAATTGTGCTAAGTATCTTTAGCAATTCTTGAGGGACTAGATCATTTTATTTAGGCAACCAAGATAGCGTCATCGAGGGACTATGATCTTTTATTTTGTTTTTTTGTTTTGCCAAGATACCTAGCATGCATACCATGGCCATTTGTTTAGGCAACCAAGTGGAGATACCTTAAGGGTGTTTGTGTGCAAGTGTGTTATATTTCATGCATGATTTTATCTTGAATTAGGATTTTCTATTTCATTGATTTTTTTATCTTTCCATACACATCCTAATTACTAGCATTTACATTTGAAAGCAATAAAAATGCGGAAATGCAAAATCCTACGCTATTACAATATTTAGGGGATGGGGGATACACACTTGTACATGGGGGGTGGTTCAACGAGAAAAATAGATAAAAAAAGAAAATAACAAGGGGAAGAAAAAGAGAAAGAGAGAGGGGGCTAGCGCGCTGCTGAGAGGAAGTCAGAAGTTCTGACCCAGACCTGCTGCAGGTTATCAACATGTTAGTGAAAATGTATGAGTCAGAACTTCTGACTCTGGTGCCCTGCAAAACAGAAACCTGTTAGTGGGAAGGTCAGAAGTTCTGACTCCCATGCGCTGCAATACAAAAGTTTATTAGTGGGGAAGTCAGAAGTTATGACCCTGCTGGAAACACAATAATTTTCAGAAGTTCTGATATTATTGACAGCAAAACAGGCCTCAGAAGTGTTGGCGTCAAAGTCAGAGCTTGGTTTCCCCCTATGCTAGCCAGAACATCTGCAGTTTTATTATTTTTCCACAAAATAGAAGGCATGCCTAGGACAATTTCAGCAGGTAACAAAGTGTTTCAGAAGACAGAACCAAAGAGGTCACAAACAGGTTCTACATTGATTCACTTCCTACTTAAGTATTCAGAGGCATGAAAATCCTCAGAACACATACAACAGCAACATGATATCTACATTGTGTTTATTGAGCATGCAAAGCTGATGATGCTTAGCAGCGTAATGAGAGTCAGTCGGTGCTTACCTTGCTGTTGGAAGAAAATTTGTGAGTTGGAGCTAGCTTTAGCTTTGATGGTGTTCTGGACAAGTTCTTTTTAGAATGGGTGGATGGAGAAGATATATGTATGTATGGTCAGGAATTGTATGGGCGTTCTTTAGTCAGGAAGAAAACTGGGTATCAATGAAGTGTGGAGACGGGAAGTTCAAAGTTATGAAACACTAGGGATTTTGGCAGAGTTTCACGATGTTTTCTTACTAGAGCTTTCTATTCCTCTTCTAGCAATTTTTCTGGATTTTCTTTCGTCTCTTTTTTAAGGGACAATGGTGTCCTATTTATAGGCAAGGCTTTGTGAATTTTTGAACGTTAAATGGCGCCAATATTATGCAGTAGAGGTTAACTTGTTCTTGAAGGAAGTTCATGAAATGTTGTGGTGATGGACAACTTTTCAGCCTAGGTTGGAACAGTAAGCGAGGATTAAGGAGAAGTGACACCCATAGGCGAAAAGTGACGCATATACCCATGCCTAAGCCTGCACAAGGGTGTTACCAAGCAACACGTGGAGAGACCCCCTTGGATGAATGCTCAAAAGTGGTTGTGAGCATTAATGAGCATTAAATGGTGACGAGATTTGTCAAAATCCAAAATCTTGTAATAGGAGATTTTGCATCATTACCTAAAACCTGAGCCAGCAGTTCTGCTTCACCAAAAATAAAAATGTAAACCACACTCTGACCTTGGCCTCTTGCTGCCTCAGCAAATTCTGAGAGTTTTCCAGACTTCCCAGCATGCTCCTTTGATCTGCCTTTAAAAATTTTGGACTTAGTGATTCTGCTTTAGTATTTTACCCAATCTGCTGATCCCATTACCTTCTGATCCCAGTACGTTCTGAAGGATTTTCAGGCTTTGTTGTCTTCTTCACACTTCTCTAGCAAACTCTGGCTGAACTTGCGTAACTGCTGAAAGAGCCAGGTTCTGTTTAAAGATCACGTGCTGAACCACATTTACAATCCTTGACTGAGTTGGTGTAGCTGCTGAAGAGCCACCTTCTGACTGAATGTTATGTGCTGAGCTCGGTTTGCAATCCCTGAATGAGTTGGTGTAGCTGCTGAAGAGCCACCTTCTGACTGAATGTTATGTGCTGAGCTCGGCTTGTAACTTCTGACCGTTTCTGCCTGAAGGTTGGTTCAGAAGTTCTGAAGTGTCATTTTCTTCTTAAACACTTTTCTTTTAGAGAAAATTCTACGTATTTAGAATTTAACTTTTCCAAGGTAAAAAAATTTGACTTTTGAGCTTGCAGATGACCATTCTGCTCTTGTAAATGGTTTACTTGGAAAGGAATGATAATTAAGGGCTTGGATTTGTTTAAGAGAAAATCTGAGAATTCAGGATGAATTCCTGAAGGATGAGAGGGCAAATTTTGGGGTACAACAATGCCATTTAGAGATGTGATAGAATCTTGTTGAAGATGGGCTTAAAGATGCCATCCAAGAATGTTTGCTGAGTTGTAAGTTGTAAGTCAAAAGAATGAGTATTCAGAATGGTGTCCATTCCTGGAACGTATCTGAACTGTATCTAGAGACTTGTAGTGAGAAGCAGAATAGCATCCGTGTCTGAAGCGTCTCTGAATTGTATCTGGTGGTTAGAATCTGAATGAGCCATAGAATAACATCCGTGTCTAGAGCATCTCTGAGTTGTATCTGAACTTTGTATTTGAATAAGTAATAGAATAGCATCCGTGTCTGGAGCATCTCTGAGCTGGGGAAAATCAGAATATGTGACAGAATGGCAACCGTGTCTGGAGCGCATATGGACGGTATCTGAAGTTTGAGATTTGAATGAGTAGTAGAATGACTTCCGTGTCTGAAGTGTATCTGTACTGGATCTGAATCGGAAAACTGAATAAGGGCCAGAATGGCATCCGCGTCTAGAGCATATCTGAACTGGAATCTGAATAAGTGACAGAATGACTTCCGTGTCTGGAGTGTATCTGAACTTGAAATTGATAGTTGAATCGGAATTAGAAAATAGAATGGCTTCCGTGTCTGGAGCGTATCTAATCTGTATCTGATAGTTGAAATCTGAATAAGTATCAGGATGGCATCCTTGTCTGGAGCGTATCTGAACTGTCTTCGAAATCTGAATCTGAATGAGCAATAGAATGACTTCTGCGTCTGGAGTGTATTTGTATTGTATCATGATTGTATATTGTAAATGGTAGCTTGTTAATCTTATCCTAAAAAAGGGTAAAATGTTAGTTGAAACACAAAGTTATGTTGTATGAAATGCATGATGCAATATATGTGTTTTATCAATGTTTATGATATGTGGATGTAATGTATGCGCATGTAAGCTGATTTGTTGTATTGTGGAGGAAAATAAATCCTTGATAGTTGGGGATAATAAGTCCTTGACTGCTACCGGGGAAAATAAATCCTTGACCGCTGCTGGAGATTCAAAATCTTTGACAACTTCTGCGGGGATGTGAGGATCCTTCATGTCTTGAAGTTGGAGTATTGACAAAATTTTGTTGTGAGAGTAATGCCAAATTGCTTGAGAAATCTGCTTGGAGAATCTAGAGAAATTTGATGACTTCTACTGGGGGTTACACAAGGGAATCCTTACTCAGCTGGGGAATAGGGAAAACTCTAATGATTTCTGCGGGGAACTGAGAATGAGAATCTTTAATCTGTTGGGGAATTTGAATCTTTGGGGACTTCATGTTGGGGAGTAATGAAGACTCTGGCAACTTTACTGGGGAATCAAGAATGAGAATCTTCATTCTGTTGGGGATTAAAAAATTCTGACAAATTCATGTTGTGAAGTAATGAAGGCTCTGGCAACTTCACTGGGGAAACAAAAATGAGAATCTTCATTCTGTTGGGGAGTAAAAACTCTGTGGGGAAGAAGGCTTACTGCTAGAGAGTAAGTTCAGGAGTTTTCGGTCATCTGCCACTTTACTGGGGAATTATCCTAGGTTGGGGATAAGACAAAAGTTAATTGTTATCTGGTTGATTTCCAGGCTTTTAAGATAAACTTGCTGGGAAAATTGAATGGTTTCCACTGGGGATTAGAAGTCTTGACTCGACTGGGGATGAAGGTTTCAGCTCCGTTGGGGACCTGTAACTCAAAGTTTTGGCTCCGCTGGGGATGAAGGTTTGAAGTCTTAACTCTGATGAGGATTAAGGGTTTGAAATTAGCTCCTATGGGGATATGCATTTCAAGGTTTTAGCTCCGCTGGGGATCTAGATGATGTACTGCAGGGGATTTCTCTTGGAATAGCCTAAAGACGTTTTCCTATCCTTTCAGTCTATCAGTAATTGTTCTTTTCCATCCTGTTTATTTGTAAACAGTAATTATGTTCAAATGCATATGTTCATCAATGAATCATTGGACGTTTTTACAAATAAAAAACACAAGTGTAAAATAAAAAGACCAATAGTTTTCTGCACTTTAAAGAGGTATCTTTGTATTAACTTGAGTAAGTGTTTTGTACAAAGGAGACAAACACCCTAGTAAGAGGATGGTGCCATAAAAGTACGAAAAAATTTATACAAAGAAAGATAGCTATGTGTTTAAAAATCCCATGGGGTTTCTATTCTGCTATAGCCTTCGTAACTCCAAATATCTTGTTCATCTGCTGCTTCGTCCGAAGATGATTGGATTGATCAGAAGCTCAGAGTTTGTCCGTGAAGAGATTGTCCTTAAAGTGATCCGACGAGACATAGTCATACGCTTTAATTCCCTAACTTTTTCCTGGATCGCCCTTTCGGGTTTTCAGTCCACCGGGAAACCCTTTTTTGCCCAAGTCGCCCTTTCGGGTTTTCAACTTGTCGGGTGTACAGATTTTTTTTTAATCCCTAACTTTTTCCTGAACCTCCCTTTCGGATTTTCGATTCACCGGGATGCCCTTTTTTTCCTAGGTGTGTCAACCTAGCGGGTCATTTATGTGTAGTATCTTTTGACTATGTCTGCGTTCGCAGGGCGCGGCAAGTCATCACCGTCCATGGTGGTTAAAATCATTCCCCCACCAGAAAAGATGTTCTTGATTACAAATGGTCCATCGTAGGTAGGAGTCCATTTTCCCCTGGGATCACTTTGTGGCAGAATAATGCGCTTGATCACCAGATCCCTGACTTGATATACCTGGCTCCTGACTTTCTTGTTGAAAGCCTTGATCATCCTTTTTTGATACGTCTGACCGTGGCAAACAGTAGTAAGTCTCTTCTCGTCAATCAAGTTAAGTTGATCAAGCCGGGTCTGAATCCAATCGTCTTCACTCAAACCAGCATCCTTCATGATTCTCAAGGAGGGAATCTGAACCTCGATAGGTAAAACAGCCTCCATGCCATATACCAAGGAATAGGGTGTTGCCCCAGTTGATGTGCGTGTCGTGGTACGGTACCCGTGAAGAGAAAACGGTAGCATTTCATGCCAGTCCTTATAGGTGATTGTCATCTTTTGTATGATCTTCTTGATATTTTTGTTCGCAACTTCGACAGCACCGTTCATCTTTGGCCGATAGGGAGATGAATTGTGATGTTGAATCTAGAACTGCTCGCACAAAGCGGTGATCATAGTATTGTTAAGGTTTGTACCATTATCAGTGATGATCCTTTCGGGGATACCGTACCGGCAAATAAGGTTTTGCTTGATGAAGCGAGCAACCACATTCTTTGTAACAAATGCGAAGGAAGCTGCTTCGACCCACTTGGTGAAGTAGTCAATGGCCACCAGGATAAAGCGGTGTCCATTGGATGTTGTAGGCTTGATCTCTCCAATCATGTCGATTCCCCACATAGAGAATGGCAAAGGAGCTGTTAAGACATTCAGGGGAACAAGAGGCACGTGCACCTTGTCTGCATAGATTTGACATTTGTGACAAGTGCGGGAATGCTGATAGCAGTCAGCTTCCATGGTAGACCAGTAATAGCCTGCCCGTAGAATCTTCTTAGCCATCGTATGCCCGCTAGAGTGAGTGTCGAAGGTGCCTTCATGCAATTCAGCCATAATTCTTCCAGCTTCAATCTTGTCCACACAACGGAGCAGAATAGAATCATGATTGCGCTTGTATAGGATGCCATTACTCAAGAAGAACTTCGCCGAGAACCTCCTTAAGAACTTTTTGTCATTGACTGAAGCTCCTTCAGGGTACTCTTGAGCCTCGAGATACCTTTTGACTTCATGAAACCATGGTTGGTCCACTACTTCCTCGGTATTAATCTCGTGACAATGTGTCGGTTCATCCATCCGTTCAATGGTAATTTGGGGAGCCTCATTATCCCAATTAAGTTTAAACATGGATGACATTGTAGCTAGAGCATCTGCCAACTGATTCTCTTCTCACGGGAAGTGCTCGAAGGTAATCCGCTCGAAATGTGGTAACAATGTCAAGACATGATCTTTATAAGGGATGAGGTTTGGATGTTTAGTATCTCACTCTCCTTTGATCTGACTGATGACCAAAGTTGAGTCTCCAAACACAACAAGGATTTGATTCCCAAGTCTATGGCAGCCTTGAGTCCAAAGATGCAAGCTTCATACTCAGCCATGTTGTTCGTACAGTTGAAGCAAAGTCTGGCGGTGAAAGGTGTATGGCAACCTTCTGGAGAGATGAGTATTGCGCCGATACTGTTGCCAAGTGCATTGGAGGCCCCATCAAAGTACAGGGTCCATCGGGATCCTTGTTCAGGTCCGTCATATGGTCTATTCTCCAATGTCATGATGTCTTTGTTCGGGAAGTCGAACCTCATGGATTGGTAATCTTCGATAGCTTGATGAGCTAGATGGTCAGCTAGCACACTCCCCTTTATAGCTTTTTGGGTTGTGTATTGTATGTCGTATTCCGTTAGGATCATCTGCCATCTAGCTATTCTTCCAGATAGAGCAGGCTTCTCAAAGATGTACTTTATCGGATCCATCTTAGATATCAACAAAGTGGTATGAGTCAACATGTACTGCCTTAGCCAGCGAGCAGCCCATACCAAAGTGCAACAAGTTTTCTTGAGCAGTGAGTATCAGGTCTCACAGTTGGTAAAATTTTTGCTAAGGTAATAAATGGCATGCTCTTTTCGGCCAGACTCGTCATGTTGGCCCAGTACGCGCCCCATTGAATTCTCTAGGACGGTCAGATACATGATTAGAGGCCTTCCTTCGACGGGTGGCATCAAGATAGGAGGTTCTAGCAAATACTCCTTGATTTTATCGAAAGCAATTTGACAGTCATCATTCCATTTAACTACCTGATCTTTCTTCAACAGCTTGAAGATTGGTTCACAGGTAGATGTTAGGTGAGAAATGAACCTTGCAATGTAGTTTAGGCATCCCAAGAAACCTCTAACCTCCTTCTCAGTGCGAGGAGTAGGAATTTCTTGTATAGCTTTGACTTTGGCAGGATCAACCTTGATGCCTTTGTTGCTGACAATGAAACCTAAGAGCTTACCGGATCGGACTCCAAATGTACACTTGTTTGGATTCAGTCTGAGCTTGTACTCCTTCAACCTGACAAACAACTTTTGCAAGTGATTAAGGTGTTCTTATTTAGTTTGTGATCGGAATATCATGTCATCTACGTAGACCTCTATCTCATGATGTATCATATCATGAAACAAAGCTACCATGGCGCGTTGATAGGTTTCCGCGACATTCTTCAGTCCGAATGGCATCACTTTGTAGCAGAACATACCCCAATGTGTAACAAAAGTAGTTTTCTCCATGTCCTCAGGTGCCATTTTGATCTGGTTATAGCCTGAGAATCTGTCCATGAAAGAAAATACTTTGTGCTGAGCTGTGTTGTCAACCAGGATGTCAATGTGCGGAAGTGGAAAGTCATCTTTAGGGCTGGCCCTGTTTAAGTCTCTGTAACCCACGCACATTCTCACTTTGCCATCCTTCTTAGGCACAGGCACAATGTTAGAAACCCATTGTGGATAGGAAGTAACAGCCAGAAATCCAGCATTGAATTGCTTCATAACTTCTGCTTTGATCTTTTCAGACATGTCAGGTCTCATGCGGCGGACCTTCTGTTTAACTGGTGGACAGTCTTCTCTTATGGGGAGACGGTGTACCACAATGTATGTATCGAGTCCTGGCATGTCTTCGTATGACCAGGCAAAGATCTCAACATAATCATGTAGTAGCTGAATTAAGCGCTCCTTGACACTCGGCTCTAGATTGGCACCTATCTTGATTTCCTTTTTGTCATCCTCAGTTCCCAAGTTGATATTATCCAACTGCTCTTCATGAGGCTGAATTGCTCTTTCCTCTTGCTGTAAAAGTCTGGCCAATTCCCCTGGCACCTCATAATCTTCCTCACCTTCGTATTCGGCTTGGTTGATCAGATCTTCAGAGTCACTGAAGGCTATAGCAGTATCGTTACCCATGGGTTCCGGAATGGAAGGGTACCTGCATTTGTGAGTGTGGGTGTGTGTAAGGGATAGCCATCTTAAAACAACAAAATGTAAAAGGAAGACAATGAGCAAAAAGTGTTTAAATATGAAAAGCGTCCATGATTCATTAAAATGACATATGAAATGAAGATAAAGACCCTTACAAATGGACCTATATGCTTCGGGTAAGACACATGGTTGAAAAAGTACGAATTGTTTGTGAATTATTACAGTCCAACATAAATGGAAAAGATAAATTACTTATTTATGAAATTAATCAGAACAAAGTATTTTGCTTCCCAATTGCACAATCCTTCGCCAACAGTAGGGAAAATCCAGTCTTCCAAGTTGCCCTCTTCTTCACTTTCCTCTAGTGCATTAACCCCTCAATGGCTGATCTTCACAGGTGGCCCTCCAGCATGGGAGCGGCGCACGGCCTTCTGACCAGTCAAAGTAAATCCCAAGCCGAATTTGTCTGTTTTGAAAGGAAAGCCGGGAAGCTGCCCCCAGATTGTGGATCCGCCTTCTTCCACCACTGCCCTAACATCCTTGAGAGAAGACATCCGAGGCGGATGTCTTGTAATCATAGGAGTTGAGGACACTGCTTTGGTTTCCTCTATTTCTTCGGAAACTTCCTCAAAGTGTTGGAAAGGGGTCTCTATGAATTCGCCATCTAACTCCACATAACGGAATGAGTTCAGATGACTGATCATGTATTCCTCTTCGCCATGAACAGTTATAATTTTCCCCTGGATAGAGTACTTGAGCTTTTGATGCAGAGTAGAGGTGACTGCTCCAGCATGGTGAATCCAAGGTCTACCCAACAAGCAAGAATAGGAAGGACGGATGTCCATCACGTAGAATGTTGAATTGAACGTCTGGGTACCCACCTTGATCGGAATGTCCACCTCTCCATGGACCATCCTCTTAGAACCATCAAAGGCTCTGACAATGATATTGCTGGGTTTCAGGATTAAGCCTTCACAATCCAACCTATCCAATGCTTTCTTTGGCAAGACATTTAGAGATTACCCAGTATCCACCAAAACATGAGCTAGGGTGGTTCCTCTACACTCTACCGAGACATGTAGCGCGTCATTATGTTTTCTCCCTTTAGAGGTCAAGTCTGCATCGGAGAATCCCAGGCCATTGTCAGTTGTTAAGCTGGCCACACACTCTTGGAATTGATCAGCGGAGGTTTCTTGTGGCACATGGGCCGTCTTCAAAAACTTGATCAAAGCTTTAGCATGTGCCTCAGAGCACAGCAACAAGGCTAACATAGATATTTTGGAGGGGGTCTGCCCCAGTTGTTCAACAACATTATAATCACTTTTCTTAATAATCCTCAAAATCTCTTCCACCTCTTTCTGGGATGTTTCGGGAATGACTAATGACTGAACCTTCGTCAAGACAGGCTCCTCTTGAACATTCTTTCCTTTTCTCTCAGCATCGGAAACAGGGACGGGAATTGCATTGTCATTATTGTTATTGTTAGCGGGTACACTTTCAGGTTCAGCTACTGGTTTAGGTGTAATCTTCGGGATGGCCGCGGGTCCAAAGATTGTTGTTGGAGGAGCAATCTCTGGAGAAAAGATTCTCCCACTACGAGTAATTTTGCTTGTTCCAGCAATGTTACTGATATCGGGACTATCTTCCTCAGAGCTTTCTTCTTCAATGGTCTCTTCAATCTGTTTGACACCATGATAGTAGATTTCTCTATCATAGTTCCATGGTACCATTTTATCGGTTTTGTATGGGGTTGGCCCTGGCATTGTTATCTTCAACGGAGTAGTCACAGTAGCAGATGTAATCCTAACGGGTTTTTTAGGAACCCTGTAAGAATTGGCGTATATGGTTATTATCGAAACTTCGGGAACTGGAATGGGTGAGACAGTAGCTTTCTCAAACAAAATTTCCTTATTATCAATCAATTGTTGGATTCTTTTCTTCAAAAGAGGAAAGTCAAATGGAGAGGACAGGCAAGCACGGCAATCTTGGTCACAACCTGGGAACACCCCACCCTTCAACAAATTCATCTTGATGGTTAGGAGAGGAGTTGACAGTTCATCCACAGCAGAAACAAACAGATATTCTTCCATAGCATTGGCATTGTGCCCATGCCTAGGCATCGGTGCGGAGATAACATTCGGCTTTTTAGGGGCTTCAAATTCTACTTCCTTGGCGTCAATCAAATCCTGAATCTTATTCTTCAGGGCCCAACAGTTGTTGGTTTCGTGCCCCAGACTTTCTGAGTGGTACGTGCATCTGGCGTTGGGGTGGTAGTGTGGTGACGAAGTGTTAGGGTTTTTAGGGGCCTCCTTCAGCATGGCCAGGTTTAACATCAAGAGATGGGGTAAGATTTGAGCAGGAGTCATGTTTATCTTGGTGAATTGCCTTACAGGCCTTTCCACCCTTTGTTGGTTATTCCTCGGCTGATTGTTTCTCGGTTGGTCTGACGCAGATTTCTGAATCATGACGGCCCCCACAGTTGGTCATCTTTAGGTTCTTCCATGATTTCTCTGGGCATAGACAGCTGACACCTTCTTCTTTGCAGTGAAGGGCTTTTTTGTAGTAGCAGAGGTAGATGCATCTTTCTGAATTTTTCTGCTTCTAATACCGGCTTCCACCCTTTCACCGGTTACAATCAACTCAGTGAAACCTGAAGAGGAGCTTCCAATCAGGTGATTAAAGAAAGGACTTGACAGAGTCCCTAAGAACATGTCCACTAGCTCTCTTTCATATAAAGGTGTTTCACCCTTCCAGCCAAATCCATCCACTTCTGGGCGTAGTCTTTGAAACCCTCGTTGGTAGCCATGGCCATACTCTGTAGCTGAGTACGGGTTGGCACCAAGTCGGCGTTATATTGATATTGTTTATAGAATGTGGCTGCCAATCTTCCCAATTATGCACATCAGACCTCTCCAACTGGTAAAACCAATCCAGCTGCGTCCCCGATAAATTGTCCTGGAAGAAATGGACCCACAGGTCTTTGTCAGAAGAATGTGGTTGAATTTTCCTGACATAAGATCGTAGGTGCATCTTTGGGCAAGATACCCCATCGTACTTAGAAAACAGAGGTACTTTAAACTTATGAGGGATTACAATTCCAGAAACCAGCCCTAACTCTTCAAAGTCCAGCCCATGCACTCTCTGTATCTCCATGGCAGCTAGACGCTCTTCCAAGTTTTTGTATTTGTCATCGGCCAGAGGATACTGCTGTTCAGAATAGTCCTTATCTTCTTCTTCTTCTTCTGCTTCAGACTCAGATTGCACTGACGTTCCTTTACCTTTTCCTACCCCTTCATCAGATGTTGAGGGGAAATCCAAAGTCCATCTGGCTTGTCCTTCAAACCTTCTTCCCATGAGAACCACACCAGCTCTCTTCTTCTTCTTTTTCTCTTTTTCCTTCTCTAGCAAGGTCTTGAGCTCCTCCCGCCCCTTGGCCAAGGTCAGAAGTAGCTGTTGAAACTGTGAATTCTAAGCTTGTAAGTCTTTGACCGTTTGTTCAATATCCATCTTGCTGAAATAAACAGCAGAGAGATGAGGAAACTTGGTGTGGAGACCTGCTTATGCATATGATGAATGATATGTATTCATGTAATGCATTCAAGGATTCAGAAATTCAAATTTGTTTTAAACAAAAAAGAAACACACGTCATATTAATAAGATAGAATTTGTTAGTACATCAATGCCCCATGGGAAAAATAATACAAAATTCTAAGGTAAAAAGACGTTGTGCATCCTCTTTGGTGTAATGTAGGTGTTGAGAGTCTGCTCTTCATGAAGTTGACGAGTGAGTTCTAAAACCTTCTTCTCGCTTGCGTAGAATTGGGCTTCGAAAGTATCGCGCTCTCCCTTGAGTTGTATCTAACTCCTTTGTAAATCTTCGAGTGATGTTGGCATGTCAGGATGTAGGGGGGTGTACGGAACCTCTCCTTCCATAACAGGCTCTATAATCATAGGGAGAATGTAGGGGTAAGGCATTATAAGACTTTGGGTGCGGGTTCGTACCCACTTGAGGTAAGGCTCAAGAGGGATGGAATTCTTGTGTCCCAAGGTCTTACTGTCCACCTTGTTGGTCATTCTCCAAGCTCGGATGAACCTTTATCGGAGTCTTTGGTTGTCGTTGTTGTTGTCAAAAACCAAGCCTTGAATCAACATGTCATGTGGGCCATCCCTTCGGGCATACCCAAACAGTCTCAGAGCCAAGCAATGGTTGTAGGTGATGCCTCCCCTAATTCCAAGTAGAGGGACATTAGGGAATTCCCCACAACGGTCAATGATGATAACATTCTCTTTTGATCGAGAACACCAATGAATGTCTGAATGTGTAAGGGTCATTAACCGTTGTGACCACCTCAAACCTTGCTCATTCTTCAAAACTGATTGGGGAAGATGAGAAATAAACCATCTTTCCAGTAGAGGAGTGCAACACATGATAACACCTCTTTTCCTCATTGTTCGAGTGTGAAAAGAGTGGAGGATATCCCCAAGCAATGTAGGCACCGGGTTGCGAGTCATGAAGATTTTGACAGCACTCATATCTATAAGCTTGTCAGGGTTAGGGAACAAGACCATCCCATAGATGAGAAGAGCTACAATCTCCTCAAAAGCTTGTAAGTCCAATGAATTCCAGCAGCTTTGGGCCTTCTCAAATAGAAACTTTGACAAGAAGCCTTTGACACCACTTCTAGTTTCCCAATGTGTTGTGACATCAGATGAGTGCAAGTGTAAGGCTTGAGCAATCTCTTCTGGCTTTGGATCTCTTTCTGTACCGTTGAAGGGTAGTTGATTGAGAATAGGAATCCTCATTAGTTGAGAAAATTCCTCCAAAGTGGGCACAAGTTGATAGTCAGGAAATGTAAAGAAATGATGCAAAGGGTCAAAGAACTGGAAGAGAACTTTCAGCATATCCTCCTCAGTGTTGGCAGTGACCAAGTTGAGTAGACGACCATGTCTCTCAATGAATGGAGAATTCTCAGGAATCCTTGAAGCTAGCTCCTTGAGTTGTGGAGGATTTCTTACAAGGTTGACTTGGATAGTTTTCCTGCGAAGTGAATCCATAACCTACCAAAACAGGAACAAAGATGAATCTCCAAATCCTTGAAATGGTTAGTGGATGCATATGATGCTTCATGATGTCCATGATGTTATTCACAAGTATGTATGTACAAACAAATCACACAAGTTCCTAGTTTCAGGCTTGCATGGGGTTTCATAGGTAAGTACCATCTTGAAGTTTAGTTGGCTCAACCTTTCCTAGAAATAGTAATTGGGTTCTAAGGAGCTCAATATCACTGAATTGTTTCCTTGTTCATTGTTTCAATTCAGCCTCTTTACTAGCGACCGAAATATTCCAAGGAACCAACCCTCAATGAGTGTAGTATCGAGTATCTACCAACTTCGGACTGCACCAAAGCCGGTCATCTCACTACATCCTAAAAAGGCCAAGTTGTTCAAGTAAAGGTTCTAAAAGTCCATTAGTGCTTCATGACATTACTCAGCGGCCCCGTATTCTCTTTGATTGACTCAAAGGCTACTGGTACCCACAAATATGTCGCACTAATATAGCTATTGCTTCAACCATGTCGGTATACCCCGCACAGTTTCCACAATATATTGTTGTTTACCTATGAATGTTTCCCAAATCTGGGTAGAGGATTCAAACCCAAACAATAGAACCAAAGTGTAAAGCAAACAAATCAACCAAGATAAAAATGTAAAGGTGATCTAAAACCCTAAGGTAACCCCACTTTTATAATAGTCCCCAGCAGAGTCTCCAGTTCTGTGATGCGGTGGGAGAACTGACTTGAGATTTTGCGTTTGTGTTCACAAATGTTGCGGTTTAGCAAGAGTCGCCACCGACTTTTATTTTATCCAAAAGGAAAGGTAAAAAAGCACAGGAAAGACCTTTGAGATTGTTTTTGGGTTCGGGGGGTAGATTATGAAAAGGGAAGGTGCTAGCACCCTTTTCATCCATGGTTTTCCATGGGCTCTTAGTTACTTGTTTTAGATCACTTGCTTTGGTTTTTCAATTGTTTGAAATGGTGCTTTGGGTGGTTTTGAAAGTATTTTGAAAAGAGGCCTTTGTGTAGGCAATCTTTGTAATGATTCTTGTTTGTAAGAATGTATACAAAGATGTTTGTCTTTTGAAAAATGTTTCAATGTTTGAAATGTGTTATGTGTTTTTGAAAATAGCAAGGATGGTTTGCAAATTGATCAAGTAACTAGAAGCTTATCTACCTACTCAAAAGTCTTTCCTACACATTTTTATTCCTTTGACATTTTTGATTTACCATTGCATTTGGTAATCAAACCTATCTTTGGATGTTAAACGGGACGGGCGTGGGTCATTGTATGACTATGATAACAATATTGCCAAGTATCTTAGCATGTTTTGAGGGACTTAAGATCATTTGTTTTAGGCAACCAAGATAGCATCATCGAGGGACTATGATCTTTTATTTTGTATTGTTTTGCCAAGATACCTACCATATATACCATGGCCATGTTTTAAGGCAACCAAGTGGGTGAAACCCTAGAGGTGTTTGTGTGAGATGTGTTGTCATTTTTCATGCATTTTGTCTTGTATTAAGTCATGCTATTTGTTTTGATTTTTGGTCTTTGGATACAAAACCCTAGTTTACTATCATGGTATATGAAAGTAATAAAATGCGTAAAATAAATCTAGACTATTACAACAATATTATGGGGAGGGGGATACAAGTTTTGAATAGGGGGATATTTGCACAAAAATAAAACCCTAAAACTATTACAACCAAATTGAATTTATTGTACAAATAAATAAATAAACAAATATTTAAATATGCAATAAAATGTAAATATGTAAAAAATGTTTTTATATTTATTTTTATGTATGTGAAAAATAAATTATTTAAATCTAAAATAAGAGAAAATATTGATTATTTTTGAAAGGGTGAGAAACCCTAATTTTTGTTTAAAAGAAAATATGTTCTATATTATTCATTTTTGTTCAAGAAAAATAATAATAATATATACAAAATATTAAAAAATTGAATATTGTATGAAAATATTATTTTAAGTAAAAATAAAAATGTAGGATATTTATATATTATTTACAAGTTTATTTAAGAAAATAAATTATATTATTACTAATAAACTATTTTTATGCCCTAAAAATAATAAAAATAATAAAATAAAAATGCATAAATTTAAGAAAATATTTTTATGATTTTATAATGTTAAAAAATAATAATAAAAGTCAAAAATATAAAATATACAAAAAAAATATGAAAAATATCAAAAAAATACAAAGGGGTGCAAATAGAAACAGGGGGGTGTGAAAAGTGAAACAAAAGGCCCAAAGGAGCGCCAGGCCCAGGACTTCGTCCCTGACCTCCAGCTTCGTTCCAAACGCGCGCGTCCCACCTTCAAATCTTGTTCTTGCTATTCTTTGCATAAAAACAAAATCTTGCAACATGAAACTTGTAGCACTTTTAATCACGATTTCAATGATATAAAAAACGTGACCTAACTCTAAAAGACCAAAGAGAATTTTAATGGCCCTAATTTCTGACCTAATTTTTTCAACATGTTCAACATCCAAATACTCATAGCTCAGTTAATATAAATACAAACTATGCATATGTACAGCTCAAGCATGTTAAGGACTACATTTTTGCTTCACAAACCTAAGCTAAAGGATTCCTAAATAAGGAGATAGAAACTTGACAAATACCTTGTCCAGTTGAGTTTGGATATGGTAATGTAGCAACTTTGAGTGAGGCCTGAAGGTTGTGTGAGCTTACTTGAAGTTCCCTCAACCTTCTCCAATGCTCAGCTTGCCTTGAAGTTGCCTGAAACTCCTTGTAGAAGTCAACCTGCAAACTCAGAAAATGGAAATGGTGAAGCTCGAAACAGGGGTTACAGTTGCTTGACAAAGGCCTGGACATCTTAGGTGTGATGTATGGAATGTGTTTGAAGTGATTCAAAGCAAAACGCACGAGCCAATATTGTTTTGGAAGTGGTTCTGCAGATGATGCCCTGTTTGGGCAGGAACTTGGGATTTTTGTGTTTTAGGGTGTTTTAGAGGTTAGCAATTCGTGTATTCTGCTTGTTACAATGTTCTGAGGTTGGTTCCAATGATGCTTAGGCTTGCTCTCATCAGATACACAAGTTATATTAACTTTTGCAAGTTTCCTTGTTTTTGAAGAAAGGGTGAAGTGACAAAGCCAAAGGCCTGTACAGGCTAGCTCAAGGTCTGCATAGGGTTGGTGAACTTTGCCTGAAGTCTTTGGATATTGTTTGCATCAAGAGATCAGGTCCATGGCTCAAGAAATACAAAATTGCAAAAAGCATGCTTTATCAAAGTAGCAATGTGAACTTTATGCCATTTTTGGAATAATTCATTGTGCAAAGCTCCATAGGTCAGAACAAAGCCAATATCCAATGTATTTGCATTCACTTTTGGAGTGTAAAAAGGATTAGGACCTGTAATGCAAGTACAAGCATGTTTAGGACAGATTTGCAAGTTGAACCATTGTGAAAAATGCCTTAGACAAAAGTGATAAAATGCCATTTTTATTCCTTCGATTCTCCCTAACCATAAATGATCTTGGAGAGTTCTTGGACATTTTTGAAAGCTTGTAACATTATCTACAATCCATATTTGAAATTCATTTTGAGATTCCTCTTGGAACTATGTGAAAAGTTTCCATGAAGTTAGGTCAAAAGTCTGCCTAAACTAGGGCAAAATTTCACTAAGTTAAAAAGTTTATGGACCCTTATTCACAAAATCATAACTTGAGATACATGCATCTTTTGGGAAAACTTTGTGAATAAAAGTTGTAGATTTTGTGGAGGACTACAACTTTCATGTTGGAAGTTTTCTTTGAATCCAATTGCATCATGGTGAAAAAGTTGGACAAAGTTAGGAAAAAATAAGAAATTTTCATAACTTAGAAAAATTCTAAGTTATGAAATTTTCAAACTTAAACCCTAATTTCCAAATTTAAGTTTCTTGGTGCACAAGTTTCATGTTTTGACACATCTTGATGAAATATGACCCTTGGCACTTGATTTTGACCAAAAAGTCAAAGTTTGTCCTTTTAGTGTACAATTGACTTTTGATCAGTTGATTGAAAAATTCATCTGTCAATCCTATGCATTTGAGATCTTTTGAACCTTGTGATTAGGTCAAGATGGTTCCATTGAGTCCTTGAAACCATTCTTGAACCCAATTTTCCATTGGCCAGGTAAAAAAACAGAAATTGCCTTTCTCCAGTCAAAACCCTAAAAATGACCATTTTGCCCTTTTGATGATCTGATCATATTTCTTGAGGAGTTGTGGTCCAAACTTGATAAAATGGTTCATATTAGTCTATAATGTTGATGTGGATCAAAAATTATGAGGTTTGACTGTAAATTGGCCATGGTTGACTTTTTCCCCAATACAGTTGATTTTTAGGTCAACTGTCCAATTGACTGGGCAAAAATGTGATTCAAGGCTTGAAACTTGGTATGGGCAATATTATAGGTTCAACATGAAGTATGAAAGTCAAATGAGGCATTGGAAGTCCAAAAATCCATGTGCAAACTCAAACCCTAATTTCAGGTTATCAGTGCAAGGAGATGTCTTGAGCAGAGCAAACCCTAATCTGTCTGGAGTCCAAGAGGTCTTGTGAGGAAAATCTTGATAAAATGAGAGGGAAAATTTTGGGGTACAACACAGATCAACCATGTTAATAAGCCTCCTCAAAGAGATTCCAGCAGTAGCATTCTCCTTCACAAGTGTGAACAAATCAACCCCAAAGACTTTTTCCTTAATCTTTTGGAGAAGTGCTTCATTCGTTTCACCAGACGAAGTGCCACTTGAAGTAGTGGTTGGACATGGGAAAATACTTTGTGTAAGTGACTCTTTTAGAGCTTTGAAAAGTTTTATGTACTTAAGAGGTTTAGTCTTTTTTTAGAAGCTCCATGTCTTTGATTGAAGGAAGTGTATCTGCAGTAACCATAGGGATGGACATTTGAGCCCGGGCCACTTCAGGATTGTCGATTTGATGTGAATTTTATTGGGTTTGATCATAGTTGTCATCATTTCCTTGATTTTGTGTATCATCTTTTGGTGGATCTCCCTTCTCAGCAAAAGTTTTGTTTGCTTCACTCATCGAATCCTCATCTTCATCAGAAAACCATCTATTTACTTTTGGAGAAGCATCGGCAGAATGATTTTCTTATGAGCTTGCGTTATTAGATTCCTCTTTGTCAGCAGTGTCTCCCTGATCATCATCAAACTCCTTTGTCTTTGACTTTTTGGAGGAATAAGGTGAAGTTGGGACTTCTTGCTTAAGTTCTTTCATGTGAGTGTCAGTAGTGGAATCCTTATTGGAATCCTTCACTGAGGAAGGATGGATTGATGGAGTGTTGCTGCTACGAAGTACTTCATAACGGATTGGAGATTTAGTAACTTGAATTGGTTGATCCTGTGAAGTGAAGTGTTAGTCACCAATGAGAAGATTTAAAGTAAATTTAAGGTTTCCTTTGGTGGAAGGTTATTACCTTTGTTCCCTCCGCCCCAGGGCTCAAATTGTCACTTTCGATTTTCTCCAAGATATGGACCACATTCAAGGCCAAACTTTCTTTGTTTTTCTTTGGTCTAGGATGAAGGTTTTCGACTATACAAGTTCCCTGCGAAGGAGAATATGCACTAGAAGTCTTCGAATCCTTTTTCTTCTTAAGTTTCCTTGCAGTATCTTTGGAAGATGTTGCATCAGCCTTTTCTGTAGAAGTGGTTGAATCATCATTAGTATGCTTTCTTTTATTGGGAGTGAGAGGTGGCTTCCCTCTATCCTACAACAAAGTAAAATGTAAATAAGTAAGTTACATAATTTGAAAGATAAAACAGGTAAAAGAGTAAAAAAAATTACCTGGTTTACTTTGAGTGTTTCTTAAGCTTCCTCAGAGGCATTGGTTGTCGTAGGTTGAGGTTGTGGGTTTGCTTTCACAGACCCAGTAGACGTGGTAGGCTTCACCATCTTGGTATGTTTTATTTCGACAACTCTAAGATAAATGTTTGGTTAAGAATCATTTCGAGAAGAGATAAATATATTTGGAGTAGCCAAGGGGTCCTTGGTTTCCACACCTTCACTTTCTGGAGTGTCCATTCTAACATGTTTTAAATCCAAATAAAGGAATCCTTTGAAACTATACAAAGTGTGCTTGGTCGCAACCACGCGTTTTTCGAGTTTTAGAGCATCTTGTTTCATGACTTTAAAATCCCTCTTCACGCTTAACCAGTTAGGATAAGGTGGATGCCAAGCCAAAGCGAAGTCAGCTGTAGGCAATCTGGGGAATTTTGGAGGCTCTAATTGAAAATCCAAGTTTTTTCGATCCTCAGGTTTTACACACGAAATATCCTCCGCTTCTACAAAAGAAATATCCTTGCTCGCTTTGGCATCCCATCAGTGATAGTCACCGACAGCGGGACCCAGTTCACAGACCACACCTTCCAAGAATTTGTCGCTAAACTGGGAACCACCCCACACTTCACCTCCGTCGAGCATCCCTAGATCAACGGCCAAGCCGAGTCTACAAACAGAGTGATACTCAGAGGCCTCAAGCGAAGGTTGGATGAAACCAAGAAGTGATGGGCCGAGGAGCTACACAGTGTGTTATGGGGATACCGAATGACCGCCCATTCATCCACCAGGGAGACTCCATTCCGACTAGCTTACAGGACGGAGGCCGTCATTCTTGTGGAGATCGAGGAACCTTCCAGGAGAACCGAGGCACTTCCTGATGAGGATATGAACGATGTTGCCCTCCACGAAGAGCTGGATCTGGTGGAAGAAATCAGAACAGGAGAGGCTCTACGAGAGGCCTCGCTCAAACAAAATATAGCCATGCACTACGATGCCAAGGTCATACAACGAGAGTTCGAGGTCGACAGCCTTGTCTTAAAGATAAATCACAAAGAATCTCGTGAGGGCAAGCTCACAATGAACTGGGAAGGTCCTTATCGCGTCTACGCGAAAATGCAGACTGGAGCGTATTACTTGGAAAACTTACAAGGGGAATAACTCGTTTGATCATGGAACGCTGAAAAGCTAAAACAATATTACAGTTAAAAACACTAAGCAGTCAGCAAGTTTGCTCGACAAGACAAACACACCTAGGCCCGACCACGCGTGCATACCTAGGCACGAGCGTCGCACCCAAAGTATTCAGAAGGGGCAAGGCTCCACTCTGTTGATGAGCGCACCCTCAGCCCGACGTGGATAACTCGACTGAGCTCCATAGTCCTTGTGCCACAACGGTAGAACGCCCGACTCGTGACAGGAAGTTCACGCTTCCAAACTTGGGTCCCTCGAAACGAGACCTGAGTTGTGGCCCTCGCCCGGTATTCACCTTGGCCGTTTGATCAGTCTCCCCATACGAACGAACATACAAAACGAGCAAATCCCCGATGTAACTCTTAGCAAAATAAAAAACATCCTAAACTGGCTAGTTTGTCAATGAACATGTAGAAAACACAAGTTAAATATTCAGAGCAAATGATCAATGGCCGGAATTTAAATAAAGCGACCGCTTGGGCCGATAATGTGCGAATATTACATAAACAGACAATAACCCACAGAAACAAATACAAAAAATATGGCACGCAGGCCGAAATAAACATACAACCGTCCTTCCGCTTCCCCTTTGACAACGGGCGATAGTTGAGCAGGATCTCCAGTCGATTGAGCGACAATATCTATGAGATAATCAGGGACCAGAATCTGGCCGCCAGCCACGTGGTAGTTGACCCCAATTCCCAAGGTGTTAAGCTCGATGCTAGGGGTTCAACACGCGCATCTGATTCATGACATTCTCAAAGCTCCCCTCAGAAGCGGCCTGAGTGTCATCCACGGCCAACTGGAAACGAGCAACCAGTTTCGCCCGAGTCTTCAGATCCTTAGTATCCTACAGCTCATCTTCAGCGGGCGTAATCTCAGCAGTTAGGGCCGATACCTTTCCCTCAAAACCCTCTCTCTCAGGCAACAAAACCATGTGTTCCTCAGAGAGCTTCCCTGATTCTTCCTCGAACAGCTTCAGGGCTTTGTCCTTCTCAACCAAGGCATTCTCGCTTGCAGCCAGCTTGGCCCGAAGGTCTTCATTTCTGCCTCCTGGGATGAACTCCCATCGGTGTAAGCAACCTCCATCTCCAGGATCTGTATCAAGCCGCCTGTATCATGCGTCAGCATCGCCCTCTTCTCTGGACGACCCATTCCCTCGAGAAGGAGAGATTCGGCTCGGGGAATACGGAGAGTTGCACCCTCGAAAAAGGACTTCTCCAGCCAGCAAGGAGGCAGGTCGTACGTCCCTTTCCCTGTTTCCCTGGTCAGGTCGATACTCCCATCAACTCGCGGTCTCTTCGCCTTTGAAGAAACGACAGTGGGAGAGAGAGAGCGACTATGGCCGAAACTGAGGATGAGTCGCTCAACCCTGAGGCAGGAGTTGGCGCCGCATCAGCCTGTGCATCCTTCAAAGCCCTCCTCGCTCGGGCAGCAAGAGTCTTGGCCAAACGCTCCTGAGCAGGATTCATGCTCTCTACAAAATAAACGAAAAAGAACATAGTCAGTAAAATGAGGAGTCAAACAAACGACGATCACTTACTGCTATTAGAAATATATATACCCAAATATCTAACAGGATCCTCACTTCGGAGGAGCTCCTTGATGTTTATGAGGCCCGACTCTTATACGGGATCTCCGTTCTTATGTAACACGGACCTACCTCCCCGACTAACTCACTGGACCCGAGGGATTTGAGCCACAAACGCGATTAGAGTATCAAAACTCTTCAGATCCTCGTCTCCGAGATCCCCATCCCCATTTTCCGTCGACCTTACTCCTCTGAATGTGAAAGCAGTAGAAAAACAATGGAATGGTGGCCCATATCTTCAGATGATCGTATATTATCTCGAACGCTCGCATGAATGCGATACCATTCGGGTGCAGTTGAGAAGGAGCCACACGCAAATTCCGGAAAACGGCCACCTCAAAGTCAGAGAAAGGAAGGCAAAGACCCATCTCTCAAAAGACAATGTCGTACATCGAGATTCGGCTCCTGTCATGCTTCGAGCAGATCCTACTCTCCTTCCCAGGAATATATAACGACCATTCTTCCGGGGGGCCCTCCTCATGAGTATATACGTCTGTGAAGACATCCTCCCTGTGCTCGTAAAAATACGACTGCCACTCCTAGGGGTCGTTCGCGACCCAATCTCGGGTATCCTCTTCGTCTCAAGGAGGAAACAAGCTTCCCCGGTCCATGTAAGTCACCCCCACGTCAGGCTCCCCCATTTTCTATCCCATATGGTTTTGCACATCCCCGGAGATTTCTAGGATGCTTGACGAGCTACTTGTCTCGTTCGAGGAACTCCAAGAAGACTGTGAATTCGCTCGAAATAACGACCTGAGCAGTATCAGCCATGGCACCTGAAAAGCAGAGGACAAAGATGAGCTCGCCATCAATGCCAGAACCACCCTTCTACCGCTAAACAAGCGAAAGGGCACTGGGAAACGAGGATCATATCCTCGACCAGAACCCTAATTGAGACACACTAGCAGGTATGAATTACAGAAAAAGACCTAAGCCCTAATGAGCCACCTACGCCGCACCACAAAATTCCCGAGGAGACCCCACGGCGGCTCCGACGATTCTAAATCACGGAAACACCGTTCACTACCAACAACTTGGGGGGCTACTAACATAACCCTAAATCCTAACTGCATGTATCTCTAGAAGGGAAAAGGCGGAATTACGAAAGCAAACAACAATGGAAGATCAAAAACTTACCAGTAATAGAAGAAAAGATGAAAGTTCGCAGCTGCGAGCAGAGAAAATCAACGAACATCAGTGGCCGACTGTTGAGCTAATATGAGCAGTTGAGAGAGAATGCGAAAAATACCGAATGCCTTTTTCCTCTCATATTTATAGCTGAGATAATCCACGTGTGCAAGACACGCGTTTGGGAATCCTAGGGTCGTCATCATTACACCCTAGCCCTAGGTCATCATTGCACCGCTTCGATAGCACGCTTCCCAAAACACGCTACCTCTCCAAATTCAAAAGTCCTAACGACCAACGCCTCGTCTCCTCGCAAGCAGGTGTAACGGGTAACTCGTTTCTCCATCAGACACGTCCCATTCCTCGAGCAGATGTTAAAGTCATCGCTCATGCGCCTAGAAGTAACAACTTGGGGAGCTACTGCTCTGGACTGGCCTGACAGCATGATTGGGCCCAGTCCAAGACATCTCCTTTGGTACGACCCGCACGATCGTGACCCGGATTGCCCGCTACCTATCGAGCATGTCGGCCATTCGCCCTCCCAAACCAGCGCTGGTCCAGGACGACCGATGAACATCCTCTCAGCCTGCTCGACATCAACATCGTGCAGGCCACCAAGAACCGACCAGAGAGACGCCTGTAACTAACCCCCTCCTCGGGACCAACAACTAGTTACGAGCACATTTTCCCGGTTTGACCAAGTATTGACAGTTACCTGATTTCACGGGCCCACATATCTAGGCGTGAAATCAGGAACCAATGACCACACGTCAGGGACATTATATAAACCCTCACACTTGTGAGGATCAGATATCCTATATTCACCACTCACTACCTAATACTCTACTTGTACCTCATTGTTCCCATTCTTACTTGATAGACAGAGTGCCTTGCAGGTACAACTCCCTTTTCTCCTCGACATCACAGCCCCGACTACAGAATATCTTTCGACCACTTCTCAGGTTCTGATCAACCGATAAGATCAAAAATTATTTTACACTGTCAGTATATGTCATTTATTCTCATTAAGAATGTAAGAAAATATATAAGAGCAAGAAGAGTAAAATAAATGATGAATATACAAATTTGGTATTTCTCGAATATTTATTTTTCAACAGGAACTCGTTTACCACTCAAGTCCAAACACTTGATTAATCACTTAGATTAATTAAATGATTGATTATTTTAATTATTTAGTGAGTTAGAAGATAAGATATATTTGATTTATATATAGATTAAATATATTAATTATTCAATAAATTTAAAAAATAAAATTTAATTATAATAAGCGACGAAGAGAGTATATCATTTGATAGATTAAAATGAATTAATAATAGATTAGATAGTGTAAATAATTAATTTGGATAGTTAATCATTGATAAGTTAAGTTCGATAATCAATTAATCACTTAGTAAAAATGTAGGGGGGAAAGTAATGACGTGTAGTAATTTATTGAAGTCAATTGGTATTAATGAACTGAGTTAATAAAGTTATTGTTACTTGCAATTAATTGTTTTTTTTAAATGATTATGATGTATTTTCTTTAAACGCAAATATGAACCGAGTTAATAATGTTTAGTTAAGTTAAGTTAATAGTAATGTTTAATTTTGATTATGATGATAACTGCTATAATGTTCTTAGTCTATAAAATTAAGTTTATGAGTGATTTCCAAAATAATGAAATCATATGAGATCTATGGGATGAATATAAGTTTAGTTCGGTTTGGGCCTAAATCCGAAATCGAATTAACTCATGGGTGAGAAGCATGAAACCAATTTTTGACCGTTTAATATTTTAGTTTTTTTGGATTCGATTAAAATTAGTCTGGTTTTTTAAGTTTATTTTTTACTTCTAGATAGACAGGCAGAGCTGAGAGAACGAGTAGAGCTGTCCCAACCAATTCTCACGGGAAGAGGTTGGCTAAGCAGTCAGCGCATCCCATACTCACCATTGTAGAGGAGGTAGAGTTGGACGGATATAGATCTTGCTGATGAGTCTGGCACTACTGTTGTTGACGATGTCGAGACAACATCTCAGGAGGTGGATGGTCAGGATGACAAGCAACTGGTGGCTCAGACATAAGTGATTGCACATACTGAGATGGAGGCTCTGACTGATACGGTAAAGGTGATTGCTCTGACTGATACGGTGGAGGTGACTGCTCTGGCTGATACGTAGGTGACTGCTCTGACTTCAATAGTGATTGTACCTGGCTCATTAGATGTGCCGATCATGTGGCATTGAAATTATTTGGGTTTGGAAGATATAAAAACCGTCACCGACCCGCCTCGTTGCCATGCCTAATCCTCCTATAAGAATTTTAAAATTGGTTTCTATATTTGAAAAAGTATAATGTATGTGACCTCTCTTATGAAGGCAAGCAAAGTCTTAATCTGTGTAAATATGTGAATAAATGATACTTTATTTTTACCACCAACATACTTATTTATAGTCGCTCTAACCTACTCTGATCATCGAGAGTTTACATAATTATTTTTTAAAATGTCATGTTCCTCTTTGTCGGGGATTGAGGGTTCACCACATGACAGATAAACATGAATTTTACTATTATGGTCGTTTATATCCATTACAACAGTTACATATTATTGCCATCATTAACGGGTTTGTTTCTGGGGTACAGCCACATAATATTTGATAAGTCGTTATGTCGCTCATGGTTGAGTCATCTCCCGATCCCTAGAGTTGGTTCAATTTCATAGTTTGGTGGCCTATCCCTCTCATCTTATCATGGTGAAATAGTCAATTTGACTCTAGGTTGGTTTCGCCTCAGCTATGCTAGCTTAAGCACTCTTTGAGGGATCAGCGTGCTCTAGATAGTATGGGCCGGTCTTGTTGATTCAATGTGAGTTAGTTCTGAAATTGCTCATAGGGTATCTCCGTGATTTTAGGATTTTGCTACTTGTCTGTTTAATTATCTTTCTAGCAATTGAGTCTCTCACAACTAGTTCTTTTCAGATTTATTATAAAAGAGTTGTTTTCTTTACAAATGTCTTTTGCATGCATAAATCAGGCCTTTGACTAAAATTTAACACAATATGACTCAAATAAGGATGTTTGTGGTTAGAATCAAGTAACTCATGCATCATGATTTGAATCATGAAAATTCTCGACTTGAATCATGAAATTATTATTTTCTAGAAATTTTATTATGGAGTCATGACTTGAGTCAAGAAAATCATGACTCGAATCATGAGCAAGTTTTGTAAATTACAATTTGGTACTGGTTGCGTGACTCGAGTCACAAACTTTTTTGACTCGAATCATGATATTGCTTGACTTGAATTAAACCTGAAATTTTCAATTTTGAATTACTCTAAGGAAGTTTGACTTGAATCACAATTTGGGTTGACTCGAATCAAACACGAGTTTTTCAATTTTGATTTGTTCTATGGAAATGCGACTCGAATCTAGCTTTTCTATGACTTGAATCACGTGACTCAAGTCACAATTTCCTTTAACTCGAATCAAACATGCTAAAAGCTAATTTTTCTCATCTTGCCTCAAATCATTTTCTCACTAGATTTAAATAATCCTTTTTGCTCTTGACTACTCTATTTTAGTACTTTATCTCTATCACATACAAAATCTATTTTTCTCTCTCTCTAGTTAACAACTTGCAAATAACTTTCACAATCTTTGAAAAACTTTAAGTTTTTTGTCAATCACACAAACTTTCTCTCTCAAATTAACCTCGAAGAAAAAATTTCTAGTGTTAATTTCTTGAGAACGAACAAGTATTGTATGAAATTAGTAGGATACCCGCTCGTTCGCACAGATACTGTTATTATACGTATGCTTTTGTTTTTAAAATGTAAATAAATAAGAAAATAAAAAATTCAAGGTTGTACGTAGGTTTTCCAAATTTAACAGCCTCATTTTCCACTTAAGCTTTAAATTCAAGGTTTATAAAAGAATATAATTATTGGTTATACAAGTAGCATTATTATATAATATACAGCTAACAAAAAATTTTAGATTAAGAGACGACATCTACGAGGTTCCTTCAAAGAGCAAGTTCTTCATCATCATCTGTCCAAATGATTTAGTCTTGTGAGAACATTTGGAACCATCACCGTCATCATCAGGACTGCGAAAGGGAGCACATTAGAAGTTAAGAGAAAAACGAATATAAATGATAAAAAATTATAAGATTATTATTATCATAATATTAATTACCGAAGAGGAGTTATTTGATTGGAAGAATCTATCTCCTAAAACGGACTCCGACGGCTTGTTTTTGATGACTAACTCCATTTTTGTGAACATTCTACTTTTCTTATTACTGTAAATTAACTTTTGATTTCACCAATATCCCTTAACATTAAAACCAATATCCCTTAATAAGAAAACCACTTTATGGAAACACTTAGAGTTAGAATTTTGATGGAGTTAAAGTGTATGATAATAAAAAATAATAACAAATATGGAATTTCTTATTTTCTGAATTGTTCGGAGTTTATTTAACCAATTGTTATACTCTTTTTAATGATTAAATTAACTTAATATATTCATTGATAGGTAAGAATCATATCTTGTCTTACGAGAAAAACCATAATGTCGGATCCTAAATTTGTCCTCCTTCGATGATTTGTTTTTTATTTTTTATAGAAGAGATATTTAATTAAAGATGTTACAACAATATCTAATAGTTCATCTTTATCTAAGACTATGAGGTGTATATTAACTCAAGAAAGTGAGACTTTCTAAATCAGAAAGACTCATAAACCCATTCGCGAAGCATGTTGGTCAATGACCCATGCGATTTGAAAATGGAAAATTACTTCAAGTAAGTATTAAGTCCTTAATCCGTAAAGCCAACTTAAATTTAAGTTATTTTTAGTTATTAAATTAATTAAGATCATTTAATTTGTTGTTGTTAATAAAAGAAGAGGTGAGGATGCATATATATTAAAATTCAATTTGGTCCATTTCTTTTAAATAAGCAAATAGCGAAAGGGGGTGTGCAATTTACAAGCCCATTAAGTTCTTTATGGCTCATTTGTTGTTTTTGAAAAAAAAGAAGTCTTATTATTAAATAAAAGAAAACTGTTATTGTTATTATTTTAAATAGGAAAATAAATAATATGTTTTTATGGAAAAAACCGTAATATATTTTGTATTATTGATAAACTTGTTTTAATTTGTTATTAAAGATTGTTGTTTATTTTATATATATATATATATATATATATATATATATATATATATATATATATATATATATATATATATATATATATATATATATATATATATATATATATATATATATATATATATATATATATATATATATATATATATATATATATATATATATATATATATATATATATATATATATATAAAGAGAATAGTGTCGTTCTGTTATTTGTTTATTATACTTTTATTAGTAAATAACATGTTAATTATAGTTATCAAAAGTTTTGCTAAGGCAATTTTAGGCTACGGAGAAGGCACTTGGGCTTGGTTATATAAAAGAGTTTTTGCTGTAATAAAAAAATTAAGTATGCTAGGTTGTATCAATAACTAAGTGTACAAATCAGATCTTTAAAGCAACATAATAAAAATCTAGAAAATCAACAATAAACAAAATCAAATCTTATTAAATCTGCAAATCCCAGAAAATCTACTAAAGCGAAAAATTGCAGTAAACAATTGCAAATCTGCAGAATCAGTATAAAGGTCCATAATCTTTATTACAAGAGAAAATTCAAATATTACAAACTAAGACAAGTCCTATAAATACAGAAGAAATTAATAGTAAAAGAGGAGGGAAGGAGAAAAAAATAGTAAAGAAAGAGCAAATACAAGGGACGAAGAAAGGACAACGGAGCTGGAAGGAGAAATTGATACCGAGACAGAGAAAAATTGAAGATACCGAAGAATAGCACCGCGAACCAAGCTTGATTGAAGACTGAAGGATTTGTAATTGGGATTCTAATATCTGGAACCCTAGTTGCTATCATATCCGCCGCCGGACACCACTATCTTCAAACCTTTGTAGCAACCTACAAAAAATCACAGAAAAGAGGGGTTAGAAGTTGAACTGCTCGAAGAACTCAGGACACGAAAGAATAAGAGGGGTAAGCGGCGCAGCTTCTATCTATTTTTTGGGGGTTCTGTTATTGATTACTGTTTGGGTTACGCCGGGGGTTCGATCGGGATATAGCGCCGCTGCGGGGGTTGTGCTTAGTTTGCTCTAGGGTTTGAAAGAGAAAAAGAGAGAAAGGTTATACCGCGAGGGAGAGGAAGATAGTGTTGCTATAAAACAAGAAGAGGTAATGAAATGAAAATGTAAAAAATATATTATATTCTGTATTGTTCCAATACACGCGCGCGTACAATAATTAATATGCACCCTTCAATCTGTCTGTTAGATCTTCATCAGACGGTCATAGTCCAAGTCACTGTAAAGACCGTACACCCTCGCCACACCCGATTACCCTGAACCTCTCAATAGCGTAATGGGCTTAAGTCCACTGTTTTATGCACCTCCCTTCGCCATAGTTACTGAATCACAAAATAAACTACACCTCCCCTGTATGAATTCATATTTGGGCCTAGCTCAGTTCTGCTTTTAGCACCCCACTGATTTACTTCATAACTGAAAACACCCCCCTGAAATTAATTGTTTTTTTAATTTTTTTTATATAATTCTATTTTATTTTTATATATTATTTATTTATTTTATAATAATAATAATTATTGGTAATATTAAATTTTATTAATATTTTATATATTTTTATATATCATTATTATTTATTACATATAAATATTATTTATATTATCATAAATAAATTATTTTTTATTTAAAACTCATGTACATATATTATTTTCTTATATTATTTGCATTAAAATATTTTTATATCATGCATTAATTAAGATTTTTGTGCAATTAATACGATAAAAAATACTAACCAATCTCAAACTATTTGTTCGCAACAAACTAATCTAAACAACATTCTTTTACAAAAGGGTTTCAAACGAATTTTGACTTACTGCGCATTTAGTCAAATTCTCCGCAATCACTACTCCTGGCCAAAATGTGAGGTGATTCAAAGTACGTTTGCAACCCCTAAAAAACACCAACCCATACAAACTACGAATTGTGACTCTGATTCCTCATAAGAGGATGCGTAGGCATACGATCAAAATTCGTGGTGAGTTCCCCTATTAAAAATTAAAACCCTTTCCCCTAATAAAACTAAAATTCTGTTTCCCCAACTCAAACCTAAAACCTAGTACCCTTGTGAACAAGGTAGATGAAAGGTGCCTAACACCTTCCTTTCGTCTAAAGAAGTCTGAAACCTAGAATCTTTGTCTGTGAATTAGGGTTCTTTGTTAGATTCACTTCCTTAGGATAAAAACTAATAGTGACGAATCTGATTTAAAAACCATTCGCAATAGCTGGCGACTCTGCTGGGGATTCAACTTTAGGTTTTAGGGTTTTTTGCTTTGGGGTTTTTATTTTTTAATTTATTTATTGCTTTCATTTATTCATTGCATTTAGTCAATTATTGTATATTGTTTATCATCATATATACTGCGTGGCGGGATTTTTTATTTCTCAAAATATTTTCAATAAACCTTAGAAAGAAGGTTCATCTATTAGCTTAGGGGGTACATCATCCCTGCGAGTTCATGTGACGACTCCTCCTAGAGTCGGTGAACTTTCGAAAAAGAAATACTTATCGAGAGATATCCTCTTGACGAATAGGACTTTGGAAGGTCACCCATGACTCTTTGTAACGACCTTAACCTAAAAACTCATGACGAGACCTTTCACGACTTTGAGATGAAAGTCTCGTCCGTAAAGAGGCTCCACCTAAGGGAGACCCTTGTGCCTTTTCCCTCTGGTGTTATTCATGATACCCCTAAGGAAACCACCTTTTGGGAGAGTAGACTAACCGTAGGTAAAAATTAAGGAGCCTACCTTCTAAGAGTACTTGTCACAAAACCCTGTCACTAAACCATACATCCCTACCTTATAAGGGTACTTATCCCAAAACCCCGCCACTAAACCATATATTCATGCATTCATATATGTCACATATTCATCATTTGTTTCTTTTATCTGTCTTATTCACAGGGTACAAAACAAAAGGTAATAAAATCAAGATATTTGGTGACTGTCTTTAAAAAATGGATACCAGTGGGAAACAACTTGTCCGTGTCAATGCCTTCCAGTCGGACATTTCTGAAATCAAAACTATAAAGGGGAAATTATCTGAAAGAGCTCTGAAGATGTACGCCCACCTCTATGGGGATACCCTTGAATTGACCAGAGTAGAGGTTCAAATGGATATTGTTTCTGCCCTCATTCAGTTTTACGATCCTCCACTGAGATGTTTTACCTTCTAAGACTTCCAGCTAGCACCGGCTCTGGAAGAATTTGACAGAATTCTGAATTTTTCCAAAGAGAAGGCCTATGTAGGTATCAGACAAACTGCTGAAGTCAAAGCTTTGGCAAATGGCTTAGGGATCCCTTACCTCGAGTTAATGCAAAATTACCAAAGAGAGGGTCTGATACAAGGAATAAAAAGGATATACTTGGAAGCTAAGGCACTCGAATTTGCTAATTATAA
Source organism: Vicia faba (assembly GCA_948472305.1). Lineage (NCBI taxonomy): Eukaryota > Viridiplantae > Streptophyta > Magnoliopsida > Fabales > Fabaceae > Vicia > Vicia faba. The sequence goes on along the minus strand of OX451737.1, from coordinate 1,705,426,613 downwards.
AGAATGGGAATCTTGTGTCGATTGTTTAGGGCTACTGGTATTTGGTGTAATTTTATTTCCTCGGACTGTGGACTATATTGACCCGGCGACCATTAGCATATTCTAGGGTGCGAAAGTATTTAATACGGATCCAACTCCCGCTTTGCTTGTTGACATTTATTAACCTTGCATACGATGTACGAAAAGAGAAAAGGCACGCTAAATTGTTGCATACCACTTCTATATACTTGGTTCATGACTCATCTTTACAAAGAAGACTATATGATTCCAAACTTGACCAGACGCGAGTGGCCACAGAAATTAAGGTCTCTCACTGTAAACTCAGTATTATGGTATGCTAAGAAGCTGGATATTGGGGACATCACTATTAGATGTGGGGACTTTCCTAATGTCCCGTTGGTTGGATCTCGAGGCTGTATTAATTACAACCCTATGTTGGCCCTAAGACAATTAGGATATCCTTTAGAAGACCTACCTTCAGACGAACAACTCCAACCATTGATCATCCATGACATGGGTATAGAAGAATAAGGTTTTCTCAATAAGGGTCGCCTTCTTAGCCAACAATCTCATCGAGGACATCCCTAGAAGTTTAAGAGACGCAGAAAGTGTAATGGTTCCTCTTCCGAAGGATGTTGAAGACTTTCTCAAACTTTACCGAATAATGGTGGATGGTTTCAGAGCCGACATCCGTAAGTGCACCTAGAGGATTTATTTCCCTTTTATTTATGTTCCATGCAAATTTGTCTTGATTTCAAGTTGTAATATTTTTCAATATCTGGATTATGTTACTTTCAATAAAGGCATTTTGTTTCCCTATCTCATTGGCGTATCTATTTTAAAGCTAGTCACCAAGTAAAATAATAAGTGTGATCGGTGGATCTGGAACTGACTGTTTAACGCTGGTTCGCGAAATGTCGCGGAAGCAAGAGTTGCCATCGTCTTTTATTTTCTCCAAAATGGAAAGGACAAAAGCACAGAAAAATTCCTTATAGAGATTGCTCTCGGTTCGGGAGGTAGATTATAGAAAGGGAAGGTGTTAGCACCCTTTCTATCCATGGTTATCCATGGGCTCTTAGATACTTGCTCATTGTGTTTTCAAAAATGGTTGGTTTGCTTTTCAATGTGGGTTTTAAAAGTTTCTTTGAAAATTCCAGTTCGACTCTTGTATCAGTCCTCAAGAGTGTTTGAAAAATTGCTTTCGAAAGCTTTTTGAAAAGGTGTCGGTGTGAAAAGTATTTTTTGATTTGTTTTGAAATTAGAGAAAGTACTTAGAGTCGTCTACCTACCCTAAGGAATTCGTCTGTGTAGATGTCCTTTAAAGTAGTGCCATCCCACCATTGAGAGGTAGGTAGCACCACCGTTGGAGGTGTTCGGGTCAATTCGAGGTTCGGGACACGGTGATCACCAGAGCAATGGGAAGACACCTTAGAAGCTACCCTCATGCCAGGTTCCCGGATCATGAGGACTTACTAAGACATCCTCTACTCGACGATCACCTTTCGAGGCAAGGCAACAGTGAGGCGTACCCTAGGGGTGGTGTGTGATTTGTGTGTCATGTTCAGTTATTTTTGTCTTTTGTCATGTCATAGGTGATCTAGCGTTTGTTTTTATTTTTGTCCATTCATTCTTGCATGCGTTTATTTAACAGTTAAAAATTGCGAGAAAAGTAAAGATTCTAAGCTATTACAAACGGCGCGGGTCCACATCGCCAAAATTTCTTGAACCCGATTTGACAGAAAAAATAAAGAAAGTAAAAGCAAATAAAAGAATTAAAAGTGCAAGAAATTAATTACATGGCTTCGGGAGAGATACATAAATATTTAAACGAAATACAATAAATATGCGAATTAAATGGGAATTGAAAACGAGGGCGTTGGACCCTTTTTGCAAAATTAAATTAAACGATGAATTAATTGAGATTAAAAAGAAAAGAAATTGTTTTCGGTGTTTTTTAGTATTTTATGATTTTAATGAAAAAGAATTAAATGCAATAAAAATTAAACCTAATTCTACCATTTTTATTTGTTAAAAAAAGAAGATTAAAACCTAATATTAACCCTAATTAATTTACATGCAAATTTAATTATAAAAATAAATATCTAATATTTAATTATTATGGAATAAAAAAAAGGAATAAAAATTATCATAAACCCTAATTCTATATTTTTTAGATTTTTATTAAAAAAAGTTAAAATTAAAACCTAATTTAAAACTAGTTAATTAATGTTATTTATTTACAAAATATACATACTAAAAATATTTATTAGTTTTTTATCTTTTTCTGATTTTTTTTGTGTGTTTTTTATATTTATGAAAATAATTAATTAATTAAAAAAACAACAATTAAAAGAAAGTCAAAATAAAATAAAGAAAAATAAAGAAGGTTTGCAAACCTAGGGGGTTCAGACCCCAAATAGGAGGTATAGCCTTGGTAATTCAGGCCCAATGCCCTTCAGGCCTGGTTGACTTAGGCGCCAGCGTGGATCTTTGTTGACCGAGTGCATCATGTTCTTCAGACTGTGACCATTGATGGAATGCCTTAGGACGCGTGGATAGCTGGATTTGGTAGGTGCACGATGGACACCCTGTATTGAAATTGCACACGAATATGTTTAAGGGAAAAATATAATGAAAGGAGTGTGGACCTGGGGCTCGAACCCAGGTCCTAGGTGTTACCAGCCAAACGCTTCGCCAGTGGAGCTATTGTGTTCATCTGTAAGGAATATAGTTAATAAACATAATAAGACAAAACGCGTTAGTGCCTCCCTTTTCCGCGCGAAATTTGAATCAGCCATTCGCGTCTTGCCACCTAGTCGTCTTCTTCTTCGTTCCTGAAACATAAAAACAATGGCCACGGTTTTTTAAGCGTTCTGTTAGGCATATTTTGGGAAAATAACGAATAGCCCTATGATGCTCATAAATTGAGTGCGAGGGTGGTTTCCTGATCGTCTCATCGTACTGGATTGAATGGCCTTGGTTTCACACTCCAATTTTTCCTCATTTAAAAAACCCCAATTCGGAGCTTCATGAACCCTAATGAACAACAATGGCATATGTGCGTATAGTGCATAAAAATACAATTAATCCATATGGTTAGCATCAGAATCTTACAATAAACATGAATCAAGCGTTAAAATTCACAAAAAATGCATGAATTGAGATGCACGAATTAGAAATTTTCTTTGTATAGGTCCAGCTCGTTTTACCAATCCTTTGAGTATGGGGTTAAGTTTTTGACTGGAATCGTTTACTGGCAACCCTGGCAAGCTAATGGAATAAGTTTTGAGGCTTGAATCGACCTGCAAGTAGGTTTTCAGAATTTGAGTTTTCAAAGAAAATTTCAAGTTTGGTTTTCTATGTTCTTGCGCAGCTTCTTGATTTTTTGCATTAGGTTTGTGATCAGGCTTAAGTATAGAATGAATTAGGTCAAAGAAAACAATCCAAATCTTTTGCATTCATGGTTTTTGAGATTTGATTTTCAAAGATCTTTTTTTCAATATTTTTCATGCACTTTTGCTCCAATCATGATCAATTCTCTTCAAATCTTTCCATATTTGATTATGCACGAATTATTGAGTATATTTCATGCACAAAAAGATTGAAAAACTTAGGTTAAATATTTTTCATGTATTTAATTGATTTAAATGAATTATTATTAATAAAAATTCAAATAAATAAATAAAAAAATGAAGAAATACTTCCCTTTGGGCCAAGTGGTCGTGCACATGCTTTGGATGATGAATTGTGGAAGAAAAATGGGCCCATTAGCAATTTTAGGTCATTTGAATCAATGTTGACTTTTCAAAATATCCAAAAATTTCCCAACTTCCACAAGGCATAATTTGCTCAATTTTTAAGCTTTGCTCATGTTCTTGGACATTTTGGAAAGGTCTTTGAGTCCTCTAACCAATGCCTTTGGTCCCATGTCATTTTGATTTACCAATCTCAAGTTATGGCCTTTGACTTAAAGTCCCTTTTTGTTGACTTTTGAAAATGACCTATAATGTTGAAATTGATAACTTTTTGTGAGAGCATTTCTTGGACTTGAAGTATGAAGATGAGTTGTAGGAAATGTCTTTCTCTTCAAAATGAGCTTTGGATGGAATTTTTCTGATAATCCATGTGAAAGTTATGCCCTGGTCAATTTACAGTTGACTTTTTCAACTGTCCAAATAAGGAAACTTTTGCATCTTGATGATTTTTGAGCCAAGCTTTGAGAATCATGATCAAGCATTGATAAAATGATGTTTGTGGCTTCAAAATGATATGTTTACCAAAAATTTGAACTTTTGACTGTCAAATGACCATTTTGCCCCTACAATTGACTATAGTGCAATTAGGGTTTTGACTGTGCAGTTTTGTGCTGAAAGTCTTGAAACTTTGTATGAGGATGCTTGACCATATTTGTAGGCATGTATGACTTGATTGGGCCTTTGGAAACTTCATTTTCTTGACCAGAATAAAAACCCTAATTTTGACTGCTTAGGAGGCCCTTACACTGTGCAACCCTTGGGGAGATTTTGAAGCTTTGACTTGGCAATTTCTTGAAGAATATGGGAGGGCAAATTTTGGGGTACAACAATAAGCAAAAGACAAATACATACCCAAGTGAATAAGACATTTAAAACAAGTAACCATTTCATATTCATATGCATGCATGCATTCATAAACACCTGTATATCATATCAAAAATCATTTTTCCAAAAAAAATCTCACCGGTTAAACCATTGGTAGAAGAAGATATCCACCTCCTTGGCCTCCATATCAGACAAGGGCCTATCAACAAAGAACCCTGGAACAGATTGAGAAAAACTAGGCTGCATTCAAGGAAGATCTAGACCAAGTCAAAGGTGATGTGAGTTCGATGAAAGGAGATTTGAGTCAAGTTCTCCTAGCCTTAAAGAACTTCATTGACAAACAAGACCAGATTCCCAGAGTAGCTTTCGAAGAAGTAGCTCAAACGATTGGTGCATCAAGCGGTCATCGACTAAGAAAAGAGCCAGAAGCAGAACCCCACAATCCAAAAAGGCCCGCTTCTGACTCCCCCAAAAGACAAGAGGGAGAAATTAATGTTGTAGCCTCACAAGCAAGGGTACCACAACCATTAGTGATCCCAAAGGATAACAGCAAGATAGATTTAAAAGGTCACCCATAAATTTTGATCCACTCCCCATGCCACCTAGCCAGTTATTATAACACTTGGTTAAGGAATGCTTGGTGGAAATCAAGCCTCTAACTCCTCCGGTCGGGCCACTCCCGCGAAGGTACAATGCTGACGCCAGATGCAAATACCATGCTAACTCTCCGGGGCACACCATAGAACAATGTTGGGCATTTAAGCACAAGGTCCAAGATTTGTTAGAATCTCAAGACATCACTTTCGAGAAGCCTAACATAAAATCAAACCCTATGCATTCGCATGGTGGGCGGACAATAAATGCGATTGAAGTAGTCACTAATTTTGGGGCAACCAGACAGGCAAAAACCCCAATCAACTTGTTGGAGGAATATCTGTTCGAATGTGGGTTCTTGTTGGAACATAATGAAGCCTTAGAAAGAACGCTACAAATGCTAGTGGACTAGGGGATATTCCAGTTCAGACCATACCCTAAAGAAACATATGTAGCTACTCTGAAGGGTAAAGCACAATTTCCTCCAATCCAAGAAACCTTTATCAACAAAGGAACAGAGCATGGATGACATGTGGCGATGATATCCAACAAAGTCAACACCAAAAAGGCAACTGACTTCATCCGAGAATATTCCCCAGGTGAAGAAATTAAAAGATGGAATGCCGTGGATATTCCCGAGATCTTTTTCTTTCTTAAGTAATTTTTATTGTTTTTAAAAGAACCTATGTCAAGCCCGAGACATATGGGTTGCTTGTAAGGGTTCCCCGTCTTGTTTCAAACGATATTCATGATCAATAAAAGTTATATTTTGTTTTCAATTAAGATCCTTGTCTTTCTCTTGAATTTATTCCATAAATTTAAAAATGGCAATACTTTCTCTTCATATGCATTTTCAAAAGCTCATATATTAAAATCTTCATCAAAACATGATAACAATGCAAATCCATACCTAAAACCGCCGATAATGCTACTGTTGCGACCCAATATAATTTTGATGCTCCTATCAACCAAGATGAAGATGAAGATGATGAAGATCTTGAAATCTCTAAGGAAAGGGTAAGGGAAATAGAACGAAAGGTTGACAACATACAACTGTATCAACAGGCTATTAAGACCATTAATCTGAGCACAGGGGAAGATCCGGAAGAAACCAAGCTAAGGGTCAATGTTAGAGTAGAGCCACAAAGAAGCTGATTAAATTATTGCACATATCTGCTTGTTCCTACAGAAACAGACCAAGGTTAGATACAGACATTGCTGCAAAAATAAGCAACTACGAAATACCAGGACTTGAAAAAGGACTCGAGCCAGGGGAACATTGGATACTCATGTTCGATGGGGCTTAAAATGCACTAGGGCACGATATAGGGGAAGTTTTGAATTATCCAAAGAATTATCACAGGCCCTATACTACAAGATTGTGTTTGACTACACCAACAATATCGCCGAGTACGAAGATTGTATACCAGGATGGGAAACTGCCATTAATATGAGAATAAAGCATCTCGAAGTATTTGGGGACTCTGCATTAGTTATATATCAAGTCAACGGAAAATGGGATACTAAAGAATCCAAAACTGATTCCATATCAGGATCATGTTTTGAAAACTCATTGCAAAATTCACAAAGATCACTTTCAGTCACATCCCACGAGAAGAAAATCACATGGCAGACTCTCTGGCAACTATATCGTCTATGTTCAAAGTAACTTGGTCAAACCACGAACCACGCATCATAAACAGACACAATCAAGAGCCCGCACTTTGTCTTGCTATCAAAGAAAGACCAGACGACAACCTCGGTTTTATGACATCAAGAAGTACCTGGAAAAACAAGAACATCCATAAAATGCCTCTAGCATCGACAAACAAACTCTATGGAAATTAGCCTCGGAAATTCTTTCAGAGTAATGGTGTACTGCACAAGATGAACCACAACATGGTCTAGTACTCAAGAACATTCTACTACCTTGCCTTGACTCACGTGGTAAATGGACACCCAACTACGAAGGTCCATACATAGTGAAAACAACATTCTTCGGTGGTAGTCTCATCCTCACAACAATGGATGAAGAAGAACTACCGCATCCAGCAAACTCATACGCAGTCAAAAAATACTATGTATAAGAATCTTGCTAAGCTTGAACCCTAAAAGGGAGACTTATGCAAAAAGGAGCATCCCGGTGGATCAAAAACCCTAAAGGGCGATCCAGGAAAAAATTAGGGGCATATAAACAAAAAATTATCCTGGTAGATTGAAAACCCGAAAGGGAAATCTAGGAAAAAATTAGGGATTTCATACAAAGAAATAAAGAACAAAAAGACTGCGATCTGAGAACTACGACTACGAACCACAGAGGGAGAGATGGATTTAAATCATACAACTCATAAGCAAAGGAGACAAAAGCTATTAAAGGATATTGGGGAACAGTAGCAGCAATTATCATTTTTCATTGCCATTTACAGTTTTAAAACTTTATGTAATTACCTCTTTCTAGGAATTGCATCCTATGCATTCGCCTATTCAGAGGCATATCAATAAAATATTTGATTTCTTTGCATATTTCAAATTGCATTTTTCTTTTCTATGACTTATTTACAAAATACTACGATTATTACTTATGAATATTGTCTTGAAATCATTTCGGAGAAATTAACAAAATAAAAGCATTTGACAAAACATCAAAAAATAATTTTGGTTAGAAAAATATTGAAAGAAAATCCATGTCTACATCCACGCACCTGGCTACTCCTACGTCTACAATACAAAGTCTATACACATGGCTACGTCCACGTCTATGCTCACAACACAAAAGTCCATACACACTTCTATTCCTATGCTTGCACTCAAAATACAAAGTCTATACACATGTATATGCCTACGCCCACGTCTACAATACAAAGTCCATACGCATTTCTATGCCTACGACTACGCCTGCAACGCAAAGTCTACACATATGCCAATACATACGTCTACGCTTACGCCTGCGCTTACAACATACAAATCTACGCATATGCCAATACCTACGTCTACGTCTACACCTGCACTTACAATTCAGAAAATCAATGTCCAAAATTTTGCTAACATTGTTCACTGTGTTCAAATTCAACAAAGCTACGATGATGAACTACACAACGCCAGGGAATTGGTAGCTCAAAACCAATAGTTTAAAGGAGAGAATGCCAGAAATAGTCTCCATAATATTTCAAGGCATACACATATTTTACACACATTTCATACATACATCTGGCATATCCAAAGCATGCATACCCTATATATTTTGCATACATACAAATATTCAATACACATGCATACGCCTGTATCACATAGCAAATGAATAACCTAACCCTCGATTCAATCATCTAAGGGTCAGTCAACCAAACACTTCTCCTGCGATCCAACCCGTCATCAAAGTCTCCATGCCGTGATGCGTTCATCTCATCACCTAAGTCTCCATGCAGTAATGAATGAAACTCGGTACATTGCCTCTAAGCCGCGATGTATTCTCAAAACTCGGTACATTGCCTCTAAGCCATAATGTATTCTCAAAACTCAGTACATTGCCTCTAAGCCGCAATGTATTTGCAAAACTTAGTACATTGCCTCTAACCCGCAATATATTCTCAAAACTCAGTACATTTCCTCTAAGCCGCAATGTATTTACAAAACTCAGTACATTCCCTCTAAGACACAATGTATTCTCAAAACTCAGTACATTTCCTCTAAGCCGCAATGTATTCTCAAAACTTAGTATATTGCCTCTAAGCCGCAATGTATTCTCAAAACTCAGTACATTGCCTCTAATCCGTAATGTATTCGCAAAACTCAGTACATTGCCTCTAAGCCACAATGTATTTGCAAAACTCAGTACATTGCCTCTAAGCCGCAATGTATTCTCAAAACTCAGTACATTGCCTCTAAGATGCAATGTATTCTCCAGAATCGGTACATTGCCTCTAAGCCTCAATATACTCTCCTCATTCAACCCACTGTCTAAGACATCATGCAGTAGTGTGGTTCCTTGTTCCATAATAAAGACCATTTCCTAAGACGTCGTGCAACAATGTGCTTATTTATTCTGTAACATCGTCCATCGCCTAAGACGACATGCAGTTGTTGTACCCCAAAATTTGCCCTCTCATTTCTCAAGGCATTTTCTCACAAGGATTTTCAAAAGTTTAAGTTTGCACAAATACAATTGGGCTCTCCATCATCAAATTGAAGAAGAGCAAGTATGCTTCGATCCATAAGCTTCAATGGAGAATTTGTCTCCTTCGAGCAAGCTTTGGTCCACAAGCTTCGATTGAAATAAGGGCCTTCTTCGATGCAAGTTTGATTCACCAGTTTTTGATTGGGCGTCTGGCCTCCTTCAAACTTGCTTCAAATTCCCAAGCTTCAATTAAGACAATGGCCTTTTGCATGCTTGCTTCATATAAGCTTCAATTGAACAAATAGTTATCTTCATGCTAGCTTCGACTAGGCATTGTTTCCCTTTTAAACAACTTCCTTCGATTCAGAAGACAAAGGCCTCCTGTTGGTGTCCTTCGATTCAAAAGTTAGTGGCTTCCTACTAGTTTCTTTCGATTCAGAAGGCAATGGATGTTTGAAAGCTTCCTTTGATTCAAAAGCAGGGACCTCCTGCATGCAAGCTTCGTTTGAACAAAGGGCCTTCTGCATGCAAGTTTCGATTGCACTCTTAACCCCTTACATGTTTGCCTTTGATTCACAAAGCAGGGACCTCCTGCACACAAGCTTCGATTGGATAAAGACTACTTATACGCAAGCTTCGACTGAGTATTGGTTGCTTCATGCCAAGCAGGAACAAGGCAATGGCCTCCTGCAACTTTCCTTTGATTTAGAAGGCAGTAGCTTCCTCCAGGTTCATTTCCATTCACAAAGTAGTGGCTTCTTCTCTGCATGCTTTGATCCAAAAGGCAATGACTCCCCCATGCTTGCTTCGTCTCTACCTTTAAACCCTTCAACACATATAGCTTCTGCACTATGACACACAATTTGGTGTCCCATTCGAAGGACTTGCCATGGGTGGGAATAATTGGTTTTGCCCACTTTTGAGTCTGGTCGAAGGTTTGGGCCTAAATGATCAAAGCAGAAGGACTCAAAGTGACATATTCAGCTGAAGATGGCCCATTCAAAGGACTACGTGATAAAAATGAAAGAACATGAATTGGTGTCCCATTCGAAGGATACACGGTTGGTCCATTCAAAGGACACATAGCTGGTAGGAACGAATGTTACTTTGTGTAGTCTGGTCGAAAGTTATGGAAGGAAGATTTGATTCAAAGAGTCAAGTTGGAAACAAAATCCATAGGTCAGGCTACATAGACCTCCAACTTGTGCCTCACTCCATATTTAATTATTAAAATAAGTTCTTACTCAAGTGTTCTCCAAGGCAACTTGCCCTTAAAAGTTACCATCATCATGTTTTTAGAAAGGTTTTTGAGCCTTGCGTCTGTCCTTTATGCACACATGTCCCCTATAAGCTAGGATCCACCCATCTAAACCATTAATTTTAGTATTTTTATCTTGGGATCATAAAAAGTTGACACAAGTGGATATTTTCCTTTCACACAAACTATATTTTATCATCTCACAAATCTGTTCACTCCAAACTTTTTATCTACAAATAGAGAGATCATTTTCACACCTAAAAGAGGAGGAGGAAAAAAAGGATGGTGGTGTTGAAAAAAATCGTCAAACACTCTCAAACTCTCAAATTCTTAAACACTCTCAAAACCCATAAAATCAACACTTCATCTTTCTTTTCCTTTGAATCCAGAAACAAAGAAATACAACACCTTTGTTCTCATCCAAGTTCCACTGTCCTTCGAACAACTTCTTTCCCTCCTTAGAATCCAGGGCATTTGAAGGCAGCAACTCAAAGTCCAACACACACGTTCCAGCTTCGAACCAGTTAAGTCCTTTTGACCTTAAACCTTTCATTTCAAGCATAACATGTAAAATACTATTGTCTTTCGTTCCAAACATCTTTGTTACCCTTTGGTATGTTTTTCTTTGTTACCACCTTTTCTGTTTGCTTTCGTTTCTAACCTTTTGGTTTGTTTTCCATGATTGTCAAACATATTTTAAAGGACTAACTTGACCATGAAACAATGTTAGCATGGTTTCGACCCATGCTATTATTTAAACCCAAATGAAAGAGAACATGGAGAAAGTTATATGAATTAAAGCCTTAGGCTTCGCCCCATGCTTCCATCTAGCCTCAAAATGAAAAGAAACAAAAAAAAACAAGATGTGTGAATCGAAGGATGCAGGATTCGATACACACTGATTGCAGGCTCAATCGAAAGAAGCAGAAAAGGTTGAATCGAAGGATGCACATCACACTGACATGCAGGCCCAAATCGAAAGGAAAAAAAGGGGGGTTGAATCGAAGGGTTCCTATTGCCTGGATCGAAGAGCTTATTTTCTTCTCTTTTATTTTGTTTTTATATTCAATATGATTGTAATAGCTTATGATTTATTCTTTGAATTTTTATTGCTTTCTTACATTATTAGTAATTAGGATATGTGACAAGATAAAATCAACAAGTAGACAATTTTAAGTTCAAGACAAAAATGCATGCAATCAAACACACTATTCACACACATGCACCTCTAGGATAATCTCACTTGTTTCCTCGGAAAATAGTCACGTCCCTCGAATATGGGCGTTTTAGCAAAGACCCTCGATAAAAAGATCGTAGTCCCTCGATGTCTGTAACACCCCATTTATACCCAACGAGTTAAATAAAATCAGAGTTATAAAAATTTCAAACAAACAAATGGAATGCTACACTTTCAACTTAAAACTACGACATTCAATCAGCTGTAGTTCAGATACATAACACATGAACTTCGGATGAATCGATAACAACCTGCTTAGTCTTTAAAAATAAAACAACTTTCATTACTACACAGCGAATTCACAAAATTCAACTGAAAACACCATAACATCTTATCCAACTCAAAACAACTTTAAGACAACAAGTCTTTAATGAAAACAACTTAAAAATTCAGTAACATAATGAAAATCAACAATAAAGAAAACATGTGTTCATCCCCCCGAGTTCTACGTATTAGAGCGAAACCACCTACTCGAACTAACGAGGGTAATAGCTAACCTTCTTGATTACCTGCACGTTACCAACAGAGGGCAACATTCAAACATAAGGGGTGAGATATCGAACCATATAATCGGATATACAATAAATAATATATTAGTATTAGATTATACAATTCACCACTTCACAACTTTTTGTCAACATTCGACATAATTAATTCATCCGCACGATAACTCAGAATGCAACATGAAATGCAACTCGTTTTTATGCACATGCATATGGTACCAATGGAGCAGAACTCCCAACATAGAAATTTTCCAATAAATAGAGGCATCAACAAGGCATAAGCCTTCAACTTTATATTTGCCAATCCAGGCCAACTTGACGAGCATCAGCTCCAACATGATATGCTATGTATGCATTAACGACATGAGCGTAATAACAACAACAACAATAATTCAACTTAATTCAACGTTGGCCATAAGCCTGCAACTCAATATTTTGTCCATAAATAGAGGCAATGAAATCACCTGCAAATTCACATTTCTCAACAAAAATGCCACCCAACAGATCAACCAAAATTACTATGATAAATCGCATAATTATTCGGGCTATTTTGGCTAAAATCAGTTAATTAATTATCGGCCCAAAATTCTATTATTTCTACTTTATAAATCCTACAAAATTAATTATTAAAGATATTAAATCATTATTATTAATTATTTTGTATTTGTAAACCGGAACATAGTAGCTACAGTATATCTAATATTTATACCAATTATTATTTGCATCAGAGTACAGTGTACAAAACAATTGCTTCTAATTGCTACTTCATGAATTCGCTACAGTAAGTAACCAATTACCATTAAATATTACTTCTTAAATTCGCTACAGTAAGTAAGCTAATCCTAAAAACTACTTCATTATGTCGTTACAGTAGTAAGTAAATGTCTCCAAGTGCGACTCCATAAATTATTGCTACCGTATTGCAATTAATTCTCCTACATGCTACTTTATTTCATCTTTGCGTTACAGCATGTCATTTAATTCTCCTACATGATACTTTACTTCTTGCTCTATAGTATGCAATTTAACCACTTCTAAAAGCTACTTCATTCTTATACCGCTACAGTAGCAAAACATGTGTCCTTTAGATGTCACTTGATTCTTGCGCTACAGGAATAAGTAAGCTAAGTGCTTCTCAATACCACTACATAATGTCGCTGTTGTATACAAGCCATTTGCTTCTATTAAATATTTCTTAATGTCGCTACAGTAAGTAAGTAATTCTCCTAACCACTACTTCATTTATTTGTGCTACATCACTCTAAGCGCTACAGTATTCAAAAGCAATCCCCCCTAACATACTACTTCTTCCATCACTACTGTATGCAAAATGATTCCTTCTATATACTACTTCATTTCATTTAACGCTACAGTAGGCCAAACAAGTGTTACCAATTGATACTTCCACAAATTCGCTACAGTAACAAAAATGGAATTTTGCAAAGAAAATACTAAGGCACTTATTTATATGCATATCTAGTTATATTGGATCCTAAATCATCTCTCAATTTCATCAATATACCAATTTCAAACACAACTGGAATTAATTTTTATAACCCAAATTCACATACTATTAATCATACACCCTATTATAGAGTCAGAACCCCACCCTTACCTTGGATTAAGAGCAGCTTTAAGAGACTTCAACCGAAATTTTGGGGAATTTGACACTAGGAGAAATTTTCCTCTTTTTCTTCTTCTCCTCTCACAAACCCTATTTTTCCTCTTGTTCTTTTCTTCCTGATACAATACTCTCCTCTATTCTTCTAATTCGAATTCTAATATAATAGTTATATTTTATTTAATCTTAAAAAAATTCAAAATGTGCCTAAATGCTACACCCCACTTTTACTATACAACACCACCAATTAAGCCCAATATCATATTTAAGCTTAATAATAAAATAACATTTTAACTTAATTCCACCAAATTAAATCCGATTAATCATTATTCCAATTTAATAACATAATTCCGAGTTCGACGATAAAAATTTGAATTAATAAAAAAATATTCAAAAATATTTAATTAAATAAATAATTAAATACCAGGGCGTTATAACTCTCCCCCACTTAGAATATTTTCGTCCTCGAAAATAAAAGTTTACCTGGTTCAAATAACTCGGGATAGGAGTCTCGCATCTTTCTCTCCAACTCCCAGGTCATGCTCTCACCAGCAACACCTAACCAGACAACCTTCACCAAAGTAATCTCTTTTCCTCTTAGAATCTTCATCTCGCGATCTGCGATTCTCACAGGCACTATCTCCATCGTGAGATTATCCCGTACTTGCACATCGTCCATCTGAATCACATGAGACAGATCGGAAATATACTTCTGGAGTTGTGACACATGAAACACATCGTGCAAATTCGAAAGATTAGGCGGTAACGCCACTCTATAAGCAACATTTCCCACTCTTTCCGAAATCTGATACGGACCAATAAAACGAGGAGTGAGCTTCTTAGACTTCAGAGCTCGCCCAACACCAGTCACTGGTGTGACTCTCAAAAACATATGATCACCAGCTTGGAACTCCAAATCTTTCCTTCTCTTGTCATGTAAACGCTTCTGTCTACTTTGTGAAGCTTTCATCTTCTCTCGGATAAGCTTCACTTTCTCAGTAGTCTCTCGAACAAGTTCAGGTACAAGTATTACATTTTCACCAGATTCATGCCAACATAATGGAGTCCTACACCTCCGACCATACAACGCCTCGAAAGGTGCCATCCCAATACTAGAATGGTAACTGTTATTGTAAGTGAACTCAATCAACGAAAGATAAGTATCACACGAACCTCCCTGCTCAAGAACATATGCTCTCAACAGATCCTCCAATGACTGAATAGTCCTCTCGGTCTGACCATCCGTCTGAGGATGATACGCCGAACTCAATCTCAATTTAGACCCCAATGCATCTTGTATACTTTTCCAGAAATCAGAAGTAAACCTCGGATAACTGTCCGACACAATACACAAAGGAACACCATGCAACTTCACAATTACACCGGTGTAAATCTCTGCTTACTTCAAAATCGAATATGTGACATTAATAGGTATAAAGTGTGCCGACTTCGTAAGCCTATCAACAATCACCCAAATCGAATCACGTCCTCTCAGGGTACTAGGTAATCCCGTTACAAAATCCATTGAAATGCTATCCCATTTAAATTCTGGAATCTCTAATGGTTGCATCAACCCTGCAGGCTTCTGATGTTCAACTTTCAACTTTTGACAAGTCAAACATGCATACACAAACCGAGCCACATCACTCTTCATTCCAGGCCACCAAAACAAATTCTTCAAATCTTGATACATCTTTGTAGCTCCTGGATGAATACTCAACTTGCTTCTATGACTCTCTTCAAGAATCACTTTCTTCATCTCCGCATCATCAGGAATACAAATCCGATTACGAAATCTCAATATACACTGCACATCCAACTTAAAATCACTGTTCTCAGACTGATCAATCCCAACCATCGAATCTACCAACTTCACATTTAACTTCTGAGCTTCTCTGATACTATCTAGAAATTCATTATTAATCTTTAACATTCCCAACATAACACTTCGCGGTGTCACTTCACAAACCAAACTCAAATCTCAGAATTTCTCAATCAACTCAAACTCCTTAACCATCATTGCTGACACGTGCAAAGTCTTTCGACTTAAAGCATCAGCCACAACATTAGCTTTTCCTGGATAATAATTCAAACTGAAATCATAATCCTTCAACAATTCTAACTACCTTCGCTGCCTCATATTCAACTCTTTCTGATCAAAAAGATGCTTCAAACTCTTATGGTCACTAAACACTTCAAATCTAGAACCGTAAAGATAATGCCTCCAGATTTTCAACACAAAGACAACTGCAGCTAATTCTAAATCGTGCGTAGGATAATTCTTTTTATGAGTCCTCAATTGCCTCGACGCATAAGCAACCACCTTACTATTCTGCATGAGCACACCACCTAACCCCATAAGACAAGCATCACAATACACAACAAAAGGCTCTCCTGGATTAGGCAAAGTCAAAACTGGAGCCGACGTCAATCTCTTCTTCAACTCGGTAAAACTTTAGTAACAATGAATATCCCACACAAAAACTTTACACTTACAAGTCAACTTAGTCAATGGAAGTTCCAACTTAGAAAAACCTTCGATAAACCGTCTGTAGTAACCGGCTAATCCCAAGAAGCTTCTAATCTCAGTAACCGACTTCGGATCTTCCCATTACAACACAACACCGACTTTAGAAGGATCCACGGTAATGCCACCACCAGAAATGACATGACCAAGGAAACTAACCTCTTGCAACTAGAATTCACACTTGGACAACTTCGCATACAACTTATTCTCCTTCAAAACTTGCAATACAACTCTTAGGTGCTCTTCATGTTCTTCTTCCGATTTAGAGTAAATCAGAATGTCATCAATGAATACCACCACAAACCGATCCAAATAAGTATGAAAGATACGATTCATGTACTCCATGAATACTCCCGGTGCACTGGTCACACCAAAAGGCATCACTGAATACTCGTAGTATCCATACCGAGTTCTGAACGCGGTCTTCTGAATATCATCTTCTTTCACTTTAATATGGTGATATCCTGATCTCAAATCAATCTTAGAAAATACACCTGCACCCACCAATTGATCCATCAAGTCATCAATTCTCGGAAGTGGGTACTTGTTCTTAATCGTCACTTTATTCAACTGTCTATAATCAACACAAAGTCTCATACTTCCATCTTTCTTCTTTACTAATAACACATGCGCTCCTCTTGACGACACACTTGGTCTTACAAACTTTTTATCAAGCAACTCTTCTAATTGCTTCTTCAATTCAGACAATTCAGATGCAGACATTCTGTACGGTTCCATAGAAACAGGTCTGGTACCAGGTATAAGATTGATCGCAAGTTCAACTTCTCTTTCTGGCGGTACACCAGGAATTTTATCCGGAAACACTTCAGGAAATTTGCGCACCACCTGCAACTCATCAATTCTAAATTGGTTCTCCATTAATAACGACACCATCAACGAGAACATCTGCGCTTCATGTTGCATCAGTTGCCGCAACTGTTTACTAGTCAACAAACCGACTCCTTCCTCTTCGGAAGTAGAAAACCTCACAGACTTATCATGGCAATTGATATGAACATAGTTATACTCTAACCAGTTCATACCCAAGATCACATCCAATCCTCTTAATGGAAAACAAATCAAGTCAACAACAAAGTCCTTGTCGAAGATCGACAAAGGGGAATTCAAACACACACGAGAAGTAGTCACTGATCCCTTAGCCGGAATCTCGACGACCATTTCTCCATACAAGGAAGACAACATAAGACCCAATCTTTCAACACAATCAGCGGCAATAAAACAATGAGTAGCACCTGTATCAATAATAGTAATTAAAGGCGTACCATTAATGAAACATGTACCTCTGATGAGTCTGTCCTCACTAGCTGATGGAGTCCCAGCCAAAGCAAACACCTTTCCATTGGTTTGCACCTTCTTTGGTTTCCGACACTAACTACCAATGTGTCCTTCTTCACCACAGTTGAAACAAATCATCTCTTTATGCTTGCATTCAGATACAACATGTCCAGTCTTACCACAATGGAAACACCTCTTCACCTCAGCAGTACATATATTACTCTTATGACCAGGTTTTCCACATTTGAAACACACCACATTAGCAAGAGCATCTCCCCCACTAGTCCTCTGACCCTGAGCAACTTTCTGTTTACCTTTACCAGCTGGGGCATCATAAGGCTTACCACGGTTCTGTTGGTGCTTACCCCTCTTCTCATTGATAATCTTATAGTGAGCATTATTATCCTCTTCATAAATCCTGCAACTATCAATCAAGTCGGAAGAGACACGAATCTTCTGGTATCCAATCGCCTTCTTGATCTCTGGGTGCAACCCGTTCTCAAACTTGATGCACTTCGAAAACTTAGCATCTGCCTCACTATAGTGTGGATAAAACTTAGCCAACTCAGAAAACTTTGCAGCATACTCAACAACCGACATACTCCCTTGCTTCAGCTCAAGAAACTCAATTTCCTTCTTACCACGAACGTCTTCAGGAAAATACTTTCTCAGAAATTCCCTACGGAACACAGCCCAAGTGACATTCTCACCTGCGACTTCCAATCTTAGACAAGTCTCTAACCACCAGTCATCAGCCTCGTCCGCTAGCATATGAGTACCATAACGAACCTTTTACGCTGGAGTTCAGTCCATCACATGGAAGATTCTGTCAATCTCCTTCAGCCAATCCAACGCTCCGTCAGGATCATACTTACCCTTGAAGGTAGGAGGATTCTCCCTTTGGAAAGTCGCTAAACTGCGAGATCCAGCATTCTCGCCAGCATTCGGTTGATTCTGCATAGCCTGAGCCATCGCTTGCAGAGCAGCAGCAAGTGCAGCATCATTCCTTCCATCCATCTCAACTTATCACTACAACATAAACAACAACTAGAATTCAGATTAACAATACTCAATTGTTAGACAAAACTACAACTCGACGATTTGGCCGGACGGACTGACCTGCTCTGATACCACTAATGTAACACCCCATTTATACCCAACGAGTTAAATAAAATCAGAGTTATAAAAATTTCCAACAAACAAATGGAATGTTACACTTTCAACTTAAAACTACGACATTCAATCAGCTGTAGTTCAGATACATAACACATGAACTTCGAATGAACCGATAACAACCTGCTTAGTCTTTAAAAATAAAACAACTTTCATTACCACGCAGCGGATTCACAAAATTCAACTGAAAACACCATAACATCTTATCCAACTCAAAACAACTTTAAGACAACAAGTCTTTAATGAAAACAACTTAAAAACTCAGTAACATAATGAAAATCAACAATAAAGAAAACATGCGTTCATCCCCCCGAGTGCTACGTATCAGAACGACAACACCGACTTGAACTAACGAGGGTAACAACTAACCTTCTTGATTACATGCACGTTACCAACAGAGGGTAACATTCAAACAGAAGGGGTGAGATATCGAACCATATAATCGGATATACAATAAATAATATATTAGTATTAGATCATACAATTCACCACTTCACAACTTTTTATCAACATTCGACATAATTAATTCATCCGCACGACAACTCTGAATGCAACATGAAATGCAACTCGTTTTTATGCACATGCATGTGGTACCAATGGAGCTGAACTCCCAACTTAGAAATCTGCCAATATATAGAGGCATCAACAAGGCATAAGCCTTCAACTTTATATTTTCCAATCCAGGCCAACTTGACGAGCATCAGCTCCAACATGATATGCTATGTATGCATTAACGACATGAACGTAATAACAACAACAACAATAATTCGACTTAATTCAACGTTGGCCATAAGCCTGCAACTCAATATTTTTCCCATAAATAGAGGCAATAAAATTACCTGCAAATTCACATTTCTCAACAAAAATGCCACCCAACAGATCAACCAAAATTACTACAATAAACCGCATAATTATTCAGACTATTTTGGCTAAAATCGGTTAATTAATTATCGGCCAAAAATTCTATTATTTCTACTTTATAAATTCTACAAAATTAATTATTAAAGATGTTAAATCATTATTATTAAATATTTTGTATTTGTAAACCGGAACATAGTAGCTACGATATATCTAATATTTATTCTATACCAATTATTATTTGCATTAGAGTACAATGTACAAAACAATTGCTTCTAATTGCTACTTCATGAATTCGCTACAGTAAGTAACCAATTACCATTAAATATTACTTCTTAAATTTTCTACAGTAAGTAAGCTAATCCTAAACACTACTTCATTATGTCGTTACAGTAGTAAGTAAATGTCTCTAAGTGCTACTCCATAAATTATCGCTACCGTATTGCAATTAATTCTCCTACATGCTACTTTATTTCATCTTTGCGCTACAGCATGCCATTTAATTCTCTTACATGCTACTTTACTTCTTGCACTACAGTATGCAATTTAACCACTTCTAAAAGCTACTTCATTCTTATACCGCTACAATAGCAAAACACGTGTCCTTTAGATGTCACTTGATTCTTGCGCTACAGGAATAAGTAAGCTAATTGCTTCTCAATACCACTACATAATGTCGCTGCTGTATACAAGCCATTTGCTCCTATTAAATATTTCTTAATGTTGCTACAGTAAGTAAGTAATTCTCCTAACCACTACTTCATTTATTTGTGATACATCACTCTAAGCGCTACAATATTCAAAAATAGTTGCCCCCAACATACTACTTCTTCCATCACTACTGTATGCAAAACGATTCCTTCTATATACTACTTCATTTCATTTAACGCTACAGTAGGCCAAACAAGTGTTACCAATTGATACTTCCACAAATTCGCTACAGCAACAAGAATGGAATTTTGCAAAGAAAATACTAAGGCACTTATTTATATGCATATCTAGTTATATTGGGTCCTAAATCATCTCTCAATTTCATCAATATACCAATTTCAAACACAACTAGAATTAATTTTTATAATCCAAATTCACATACTATTAATCATACACCCTATTATAGAGTCAGAACCCCACCCTTACCTTGGATTAAGAGCAACTTTAAGAGACTTCAACCAAAATTTTGGGGAATTTGGCACTAGGAGCAATTTTCCTCTTTTTCTTCTTCTCCTCTCACAAACCCTATTTTTCCTCTGGTTCTTTTCTTCCTGATACAATACTCTCCTCTATTCTTCTAATTCTAATTCTAATATAATAGTTATATTTTATTTAATCTTAAAAAAATTCAAATGGGCCTAAATGCTACACCCCACTTTTACTACACAACACCACCAATTATGCCCAATATCATATTTAAGCTTAATAATAAAATAACACTTTAACTTAATTCCACCAAATTAAATTCGATTAATCATTATTCCAACTTAATAAAATAATTCTGACTTTGACGATAAAAATTTGAATTAATAAAATAAAATCAAAAATACTTAATTAAATAAATAATTAAATACCAGGGCGTTACAATGTCCCTCGATGTTGCCTTCAGTAAACAATCTAGTCCCTAAATGAAAATTGCTAAAACGTCTCATAGGTTGCCTTCTATGACTATACAGTTGACCCACGCCCGTCCCTCTACATCTAAAGATAGGGATGCTTACCAATCGACGGTAAGATAGAAATATCAAAGGAAGAGAAAAATGAACAAAAGACTTTTGAGTAGGTAGAACGTTCTTAGTTGCTTGCTCACAATCCATTTTTCAAAAACAAAACATTTTTAAAACACACCAAACACGTCCAAAACATGAAATATTTTCAAAAGTCCAAACACTTTGTATACATTCTTATAGAGACGAGAATCATTACAAAGTTTGCATAAACGAAGACACTTTTCAAAAATACTTTCAAAACCCACCATAAACACATTTTCAAACAAAGCATTTTCAAAGTGATCTAGCAAGCAACTAAGAGCC
Organism: Vicia faba; assembly: GCA_948472305.1. Taxonomy (NCBI): domain Eukaryota; kingdom Viridiplantae; phylum Streptophyta; class Magnoliopsida; order Fabales; family Fabaceae; genus Vicia; species Vicia faba. The sequence continues at coordinate 1,705,404,831 of OX451737.1, read as the reverse complement.
CATAGATAACTATGGATGAAAAGGCTTCTAACACCTCCCTTTTTCATAATCTACCCCATGAACTCAAGAAAACATCTTAAAGGTCTTTCCTGTTCTTTTCACCCTTTTCTTATTGGATAAAAGAAAAGTTGGTGGCGACTCTTGCTATCCGCCACAATTGCAATCAAACGCAGAACAAACCAAGTCAGTTCTCTCACCGTATTACAAAACTGGCGACTATGCTGGGGAGAAATTAAAAGTGGGGTTACCTTAGAGTTAGATCACATTTACTGACTTTCATTGTTTGATTTGTTTGCTTTACATTTATGGGTCCTCATTTCGGTTTGTATTGATCCTCTACCCGGATCGAGGAACACCTTTTAGGCAAGTAGCAATAGATTGTGGAAACTGTGCGGGGTATACCGACATGGTTGAAGCAATGGCTATGTTAGTGTGACAAATTTGTATGTAACGGTAGCCCTTGAGTAGTCAAGGAGAATACAGGGCCGCTGTGTGGTGTCATGAAACACTAACTGTCCTTAGAACCTTTAATTGAACAACTTGGCCATTAGAAAGTAGTGAGATAGCCAGCTTTGGTGCAGTCCAAAGTTAGTTGATACTCGATACTACACTTATTGAGATCTGACTCTTGGGATATTTCGGTCGCCAATAAAGAGGCTTGCGCTGAAACAATTCTCAAAGAAGAAATATCAGTGACATTGAGATCCCCTAGAACACGGTTACTTTCTAGGACAGGTTGAGCCAACTAAACTTCAAGAGGGTACTTGCATGTGAACTCCATGCAAGCGTAAACCTAAGGAATTGTTTTCTTTGCTTGTGTATATATTTGTGCATAAACATAATGACATTATACCATGGCATTTTGCACTAACCATTTCAAGGACCTAGAGATTTACTTTTGTTCTGTGTTGTAGGACATGACTCCCACTCAAAGAAATATTATTCAAGTCAATCTCGTGAGAGTACCTCCTCAACTCAAAGAATTAGCGTCAAGGGTTCCTGATAATTCTTAGTTCACCGAGAGACATGGTCGACTTCTCAATCTGGTTACTTCAAGCTATGATGAAGACATGATGAAGGTTCTCTTCCAATTCTTTGACCCTTTGCATCATTGATTTAGCTTTCCTAATTACCAGCTCATGCCTACTATGGAAGAATTTTCTCAACTCTTGAGGATCCCTATCCTTAATCAACCACCCTTCAACGGTATTGAAAGATACCCAAGACCTGAGGTTATTGCTCGAGCTTTACATTTGCAACGATCTGACGTTGTGGCTGTAATACCCCAAATTTGTCCTACCCTTTTACTTTTATCTGGCTTACGTATCTCACATTTTCCTTTCGTACATAACCTTCAGTAGATCATTTAACACATCATGCATCATCGATTAGTAAATTTAGCACGGGATCAAGGGTGTTAAATAATTAGGGTTGTTGTTTAGCTTCAAGGTTATCATCCTCATTCAAGCTTGAATCAACTAGTTTCCATCAATCGTTCATTTGAAGCTAGGGTTTTATTTCCTGGACTACTTTATCGTCAAACTATAAGGATATTCTTTATTCTCAACATCAAGTTGCAATCTGTCTTCAAGGCTTAAGATTAGGATTTCCATATGGTTCGAGATGGGTGTATCAATTGAGCAAGATTCAAATGTTGTTTCTATTTGACCATGGAATGGAATTATTTATTTGGAGCCTTCTCAACTTATAGGACTATATTTTCATCAGCATTAGTCAAGAATCATGTAATCAGGGATGGGTCATTCATTTGAGGATTCCTTTGAGGCTTGGGGATCAAATTTTATCTTCTTATGGTTATGATTACTAAGTTATCAAGACTAGGTGTATCTAACTTTCATTAATTAAAGGTGTATGAGTCAAGATCTTTACGCAAAAAGTATGGAAGCATCATTCATTTATCATCCATCAAAATTAGGGATTTATTCCCAATTCTTCCATCGATGTTTGTTTCAGGGACTTAAGCTAAGTATTCATAATAGCGTGGATACTACGTGGAAATCATTTAAAAAGAAATAAAATGGGAGAAATTTCATCAAATTAAAAGTTATCAAGCATATTGTACAAGTTCTATCAAAGTTCGTTCAACTTCAAAATGACAAGAATACAAAGTTCTAAACATGACAGTATGAATTTGGTCCTAAAACATAAGAATTCCAAGTTTCTAGACTTATGAACTTCATGCTTTTGGTTGCAAAAACCAAACTTCAAGCTTCCATAACATCTCAAAGTAATCTTCATGCTTGATGCCCTTATGTCTTGAATTTCTTCACCATGTTTATATGTCATATTCGCATAATCTATGACCAAACTTGCTGTTAAAACCATCTTCAATACAGCTTTTCATTCACCATGCCAAGCTGCACCACTGAACCTGCACCACACACATTCATTATCATGATCATAAAATCTAAAAATATAGCATACAACTGACATGTTCATGCACACATCTGCTATTACAAGAATATCACCATGACATTACATCAACTTGCTGTTCAGAAAAAACCCTCATTTTAACCCTGGGGTGGGTAGTGTTCAGTTAATCTGATCAAGCATTCAAAACTCATCAAGGGTGTGCATCCAAGGATACAACAATCGTTATCCATCAAAAGGTTGAGAAAATTCAAAACTGCAATGGTTAACCCTCATCTAACAGTAACGTGCATCTATTGACTATATCCCAATGGGTATCTCTCGCACATTAGGAGGTCAACAAATGACGATACTATAATGGTTATCCATCATCGACTAAAGACTCAGGCAGTCACGATCACTTCCAACAAATCAAAACAACGCAAAGATCAACGACTTATTCAAAATGGAAAATATGAATAAGAAAGAAACAAAAATCCCCGCTAAGTCGAAACTTGAAAACAAGTCGCTTAGGCAAAAATTGGGGCATCCCGCTGGACTTCCAAATCAAAATTCAAAAGAATTTGTCCAGGAAAAATTAGGGAAAGCAAGAAAGAAATTGAAAAGCCTAAAAGGCGAGAAAAGGATTACCAATGAAAATCCTCATCAAAGAACAAAGTCGTCTGATCAGACACCAAAATCAAAAGTTAGTGACTGTCGTGTCCAAGAAACCACAGTGGTTCCTCAACCATCGCAAACCCTTCAAGAGAGATGAATGCTTATATCAGGTCAACTGAACGTAGGAATGGAGAGCATCATGGAGAATGGGTGGGCACCAAATAATTTTGAGCCTTAAATCCTTTTTTCTAAAACCGTGAACCAGGCCACGTTACAACCCATAAAAGTCCTAACTGAAGCATGGGTCAATTCAAAAGCGTGCTACAACGAGATAGCGTTTAACTGGCTCCTAAGAGGTATGTTTTGGCATCATATGCTTGCATTGTCTTTCATAAAAAAGGGAATTTACAAATGTCTCTCTCTAGCTAGTGGCTCGTTCACGACAGAGCTATGACATGATTTCATTCAAAGTTTTTTCAAACTTCAAGACTTACATATGTGTTGCATTAAAATTATCATTCTCATAATAAGCATTCTTTTGCATACAAAACAACTGATAAACATCAAGTAAGTTTGTACAATGAACAACCGGTAAAGAGCTCAATCTTGTCTGAGAAGAGAGGTTTGAATACCCTGTTGAAGCAAGAATCAGCTGCCACAAGAGAAATGAATTATCCAGCAGCATGTTAACCGGTGATTCTGTCAAGAGAAATCATCTTGGTACTTCACAGTCTGAGTACAATTCAGGGATGAAGTTAGCAGAGCCAGCCAATCTGGGGAAATCAAGTCGAGAGTCAATCTCTCCAAGTTCAGCCAATCTGAGGCAATCAAGTCAAGAATCGATCTCTCCAAGCTCAACCAAATCTGGGGCATTCCCTCAAAGCTGTCAATCAGAGGCTATCACGTCGATAAATCTCTTCAAGCTCGATTAATCATAGGCTATCACATCAAGAAATCTACTCAGAATCCATTCAACCTGGGACAGTTACGTCGAGATTCGACAAATCTCTCCAAGAAAGTTGTAATCAAGAGCAGTTTGTTTCGTGGCTCAAGACATTGGGGCAGGCCACCTCATATCGTATTGTAGCACGAATCTTCTGGTCCTCTATTCAACCTAGATCTTCCCAGTGATCCTCCAGATAGGGGCATTCCTCATCCGTACTTAGTTGCTCAAGTCAATTATATTGTACAAGACTACGATCAAACTAAAAGCATCATGACAGTCAACCTGACTTGGCCAGCGCACGAAGCTGCCTTTATCTACCACAGAAAACTTCGGGTCTGATTCTCCAAGTGAATTCAAAAAGTCTAGAATCATCTTTTAACTCAGCACGCGCAAATGCATCCTTAGTGGAGTTAGTCAAGAACATCCCCAACAGAGCTAAACCGGGCATTTGCAGAGCTAAACCGGGGCATTCACAGAGCTAAACTGGGGCATTCACAAAGCTAAACCGGGCCATTCGCAAAGCTAAACCGGGGCATTCGCAGGGTTCAACCGGGGCACTCGTAAGTGTCCATGCCCGTCTCTTATCCACAAGTGATTCAAGAAATAATTCCCCAATGTGCGTAAACTTGGGACATGTATTCAAAGGGATCCACATGGTGTTCAGTATCCATTCTTCGACATATTCAGTTTTATCATCCTCTCAACGGTTCAGGATGTATGGGAGTCTGGCCAAATTATCTCTTCCCCAATGGTACGATTCAGAATTCAACAGCGTACCTAAAGACTCGCTTCGTCAGCAATTCAATCTCTAGCAGAGTCATCAACAATCTTCGGTATCATGGTTTCCCCAGTGTAAATTTTTATCGGTATCCCCATCGATCTTTGGTACTGCAGACTTCCAAGCGTCGATATATATTGACATCCCCAGTGATGAGCAATGGCTCCCAGCAAGCTTTCGCTTATCCCCATGAAGTTTATTTCTTCACATTGCATATAGTTATCACTGCATAACATTTCATCCTCAAAAGCGCGTAGCAGATCCATCAGAATGGATTTTTGCGGCAAAATAAATTCAAACATGCATACAAAGCATAAGCCAGATCAGGTACATTACATGAAAAACCTAAATTATTCAAGGAAAACAATACATCCCTACAGGAGGGTATCATGCTCAAAGTCCCTAGTCAGTGACCTTCACCTTTTCAATGCCAAACAAAATCAATACACTTTGTCATTCTAAACCTAGTTCTTGTCTGGTAGTCAGTTCCCTATACACTCGTCTGTGTCCATTCCTAAACGCTCGTCTGTGTCATGTTCCCTAAACACTTGTCTGTGTCATTTCCTAAACACTCGTATGTGTCAAGTTTCCTAAACACCCACTCGGGTCAGTTATTCAAACACTCGTCTGTGTTTAACCTTTGATACTCGTCCGTATCTTCTTTTAATACTCGTCCGTATTGAATCAAACACTCGTCCGTGTTTAACTTTTGATACTCCTCCATATCTTCTTTTAATACTCGTCCGTATTGAATCAAACACTCGCCCGTGTTTAACTTTTGATAATCACCTGTATCTTCTTTCAATACTCGTCCGTATTGATTCAAACACTCGTCCGTGTTTAACCTTTGATACTCACTTGTATCTTCTTTCAATACTCGTCCGTATTGATTCAAACACTCGTCCGTGTTTAACCTTTTGATGCTCACCCGTATCTCCTTTCAATACTCGTCCGTATTGAATCAAACACTCGTCCGTGTTTAACCTTTGATACTCGTCCGTATCTCCTTTCAATACTCGTCCGTATTGATTCAAACACTCGTCCGTGTTTAACCTCTTGATACTCGTCCGTATCTTCTTTCAATACTCGTCCGTATTGATTCAAACACTCGGCCATGTTCAACCTTTGATACTCGTCCATATCTTCTTTCAATACTCGTCCATATTGATTCAAACACTCGGACATGTTCAACCTTTGATACTCGTCCGTATCTGCATTCAATACTCGTTCGTATTGATTCAAACACTCGTCCGTGTTTAAACTTTGATACTCGTCTGTATCTTCTTTCAATACTCGTCTGTATTGATTCAAACACTCGTCCGTGTTTAAAATTTCTTGATGCTCGTCCGTGTCGCTTATCTAAACAATCATCATGTCATAACCCATGTTTCCATCTTAGAACCTGAGATCGCCTCTTGGCTAGGTTCTTCCCTCAAATCATCGTCGAACCTGAGATCGCCCGTAGGCTAGGTTCTTCCCTCAGATCATCTTAGAACCTGAGATCGCCTCTTGGCTAGGTTCTTCTCTTAAATCATCATCGAACCTGAGATCGCCCGTGGGCTAGGTTCTTCCCTCGAATCATCGTCGAACCTGAGATTGCCTCTTGTCTAGGTTCTTTCCATCTACTTTGTCTTAGAACCTGAGATCGCCTTTTGGCTAGGTTCTCTGTCAAATCACTCTCATGTGTCACCTTAGGATCGCAGGTCGCCCATAGACCTCGTCCATTGTCTTTTCATACCAAGCATTTGTCTTGTATTGACATCAAGCCACGTTACAAGTCCAATATATGTCTCTTCATTGAAAAAAACAAATTTCTTTTCCCCAGCAGATAACACAAAAATAAATAAAGAAAACACATACTCTCTCTCTCTCTCAGGACAAATTTTTTGGCATTGATATTTAATCATCTTCAACCTTGAACTTCCGAAAGGCATGTGCCAATCGTACTTTCAGGTTTAAGACGATTAAATAGGGGCAGCTGTATTACCCCAAATTTTCCTACCCTTTTACTTTTATCTGGCTTACGTATCTCACATTTTCCTTTCGTACATTACCTTCAGTAGATCATTTAACACATCATGCATCATCGATTAGTAAATTTAGCACGGGATCAAGGGTGTTGAATAATTAGGGTTGTTGTTTGGCTTCAAGGTTATCATCCTCATTCAAGCTTGAATCAACTAGTTTCCATCAATCGTTCGTTTGAAACTAGGGTTTTAATTCCTGGACTACTTTATCGTCAAACTATAAGGATATTCTTTCTTCTCAACATCAAGTTGCAATCTTTCTTCAAGGCATAAGATTAGGATTTCCATATGGTTCGAGATGGGTGTATCAATTGAGCAAGATTCAAATGTTGTTTCTATTTGACCATGGAATGGAATTATTTATTTGGAGCCTCCTCAACTTATAGGACTATATTTTCATCAGCATTAGTCAAGAATCATGGAATCAGGGATGGGTCATTCATTTGAGGATTCCTTTGAGGCTTGGGGATCAAATTTTATCTTCTTATGGTTATGATTACTAAGTTATCAAGACTAGGTGTATCTAACTTTCATTAATTAAAGGTGTATGAGTCAAGATCTTTACGCAAAAAGTATGGAAGCATCATTCATTTATCATCCATCAAAATTAGGGATTTATTCCCAATTCCTCCATCGATGTTTGTTTGAGGGACTTAAGCTAAGTATTCAGAATAGCATGGATACTACGTGGAAATCATTTAAAAAGAAATAAAATGGGAGAAATTTCATCAAATTCAAAGATATTCAAGCATATTGTACAAGTTCTATCAAATTTCGTTCTACTTCAAAATGACAAGAATACAAAGTTCTAAACATGACAGTATGAATTTGGTCCTAAAACATAAGAATTCTAAGTTTCTAGACTTATGAACTTCATGCTTTTGGTTGCAAAAACCAAACTTCAAGCTTCCATAACATCTCAAAGTAATATTCATGCTTGATGCCCTTATGTCTTGAATTTCTTCACCATGTTTATATGTCATATTCGCATCATCTATGACCAAACTTGCTGTTAAAACCATCTTCAATACAGCTTTTCATTCACCATGCCAAGCTGCACCACTGAACCTGCACCACACACATTCATTATCATGATCATAAAATCTAAAAATATAGCATACAACTGACATGTTCATGCACACATATGCTATTATAAGAATATCACCATGACATTGCATCAACTTGCCTAACCAAGAATGACATCAGTTTATAATACATGCAACAAGTCCAGTATAAAATGTTGAATACACTACTTCAGTTCAGCATACTTCAATCAGACCTGCATAAGCATAAGTAAAAAACATGCATCACATTTAAGTACAGGGGAAATCATCCATGTGTTGTATATTTATAGTCCAACATCATTCATCATTATCACTATTCGCATGTGTACGGAATACACCAAACATCACACACTCTACATTGTTCTAGCACAATAGAAGATCCAACAAAATGGCGCAAGCGTCATGGTGTTCCTCAGGTCCAAGTCATTTCGACATTTTGTCAAACACTTAAACTTCAGGTTTCTACTAACCCATACCCACTCATCAAATAATTACAAAAATCAGAAGAGTAGCCCTGCAAACTGTCAAAGATATCTAAACTACAATTTAACTACCCTGCTAACAAACAATCTATAACATAATGTAACTAACTTCTCGAACTTTAAAACATATCCTAACCAACTCCCTGACCTTCTAACCAATCCTAACCAATTACCAAACAAATCTCCATCTCATAACTAACTACAACCAGCATTCCAAATAAAAAGCCAACAAAAAATAACAAACTTCTAACAGAATTAGTAACACTGCAAAACAGAATGACAACCATTTTTCCAAACCACCTAACAGAACTAGTAACAAACTAACAGCAATTTCTAACAGAACTCTCAACTGAAACTAACTTTTTCCTAACTTCTATAACAATAACCGAAACTGTCTTAACAACTAACTCATCCCTAACCAACTAACAGTCCAACCAACCCCTAACCAATTTTCCCAACAAACTCTACAGAAAATATATAATAGATTTCATAGCATATACATAATAAGATCCACAGAATACAGGGAGATTCGATTGGAAAAAATCAGATCAGTCAGAGGAAAATGGGATATAAAAAACTCACCAGAAAATCATCTAGAGAGGACTCAAAAAATCTCTTCTTCCAATATTCACCGTTCTTCGATCCACCATTCATCATCCTCCACGATTTTTCTGTTCATCACCCTCACGTATCAGAACCGTACACACACACCTCCACTCTTCCCTTCTCCACCAGCTTTCATCCATAATCATCACTGTCCACATTCACCTTTACTCTCTCTATTCTAAATATTCATCATCCATCGTCCTACACTCTCTGTTACTCCCAGAGCCACCCTGCAACCTTCAATAACAAAATCTTCAACAAGCTCCAAAATGCATCTTCAATAATCATCAACCTGCGACAATCTTCATCTTCATTCTGCACCAAGATCCAACAACATATGCGTAATCAGAAAAAAGGTTAGAAAAAAAAAATCACCTTATGGCTCTCTTAAACTGCATAATTATCAATACTTCTTCACGGTTCCTCAAGCTTCGTCGCTTTAATGTCCTGAAATTATCATCATCTCCATTGCAATTTCAACGAGCTTCATCATTGATCTTCATCAATGCACCATTTATGAATCTTGAACCATAACAATGATTCATCATCGTTCATCATCACCATCAATAATTCTTCAACTTCAAAGCACAACACACCCCTTCAACGTTCTCCGCATGCAACAACAACAACTTCTCATTATCAAACAGAAGCAACTGCAGAGAAGAAAGAATGAAAACATGATAGGAAAAGAAGAAGTATAAACGAGATGGAGAAGAGCTACGAGAAGCAGTGCAGAGAAAGAGCGGCACCTGATTCACCTCTGAAACCTAAATTTCATTCTCAGGAGGAGTTGGTGAGATCTGAGGCTAGATTTGTGTTCACGGACCGAAATAGGTAGGGTTCATGTTCATCTTGTGGCAGTTTGATGAAGGCCTCTGGCGGTGAAGATGACAGCGAATTCGTCGGAGTTTCGTGAGAAGAAGAGAGAGTTTGTAAAGTCGAACCATCACATTCTGGACCTAATCTACAAAACGCGTGTGTTTCTTCTCTTTTTTACTTTTTGATTGTTCCAATTTGGTAATGGAAAATATGACAAATTAGGTAAATGATAAAATTGGGAATTGAAAGATTATGAATTAGGATTTGTTTCGGTTATTGGATCAACAAAAGGGAAATTGGACCGAGTTCCCTCATGATTTGGACCATTGAGTTTTTGATAATATGAGGTTCTCACAAAAAAGTTTGTTTGTGGACTAACTAGTTGGGCCTCGGTGCCACTAGTGCTTGCTATGCAACACTTCTTCTCTTGCTTGCACCCACATGGCTTACTTTATTGTATTTTGTATATTTTTTAATTGTTTCGATTTTATTTTTTCATTTCTTCACAAGATAAAAATAATCAAATCAATAAAATTTGTTAGATTTTTTTTTAATTTGATTTCGGGAATTATATCAGGATTATCCGATTACTTGAGATTTGTAGTTCACATTTTCTTGTTGAGATCTGAGCCCTATGTAGGTTTATTGGGTGATATGCGGATATGCTTGAGATTCCAATTGTGATTTATTTTCACATAGATGATGCTTCGATGCTTACTCTGAGCATTTGATTTATGAATCTTCTCTGTTTCTTGGTGAAGCTTACTTGAAGTTTTCTGGGTTTCTCTACATTACCTGCTATGCTACGAACTATTTTTCGTATGCCAAGATTTTGTGATATTCGCAATATGGAATGCTCGGGGTTAATTCTTCAATCACTCGTTCAAGGAAACTTTGGTAGAATTTTCTTACCGCTTGCACAGTTTCGAAAAGGCAACGAACCTCCTCCGTTCGGTATCGTCACAACCCTATTTTGTTCTTCATTTCCGTACTTTATCGCAAACCATATGCATGCTAACATTAGGTAGAAATTCCCTCTTTCATCCAAACTGTAGGTCTAACAATACACGATAACATTAGGTTTAGAAGTAAGCTAGTCTCCTTTTGACTTTTCTTTCTCCTTTTGCATACGCATCTAAAACTAAAATTCTTTCTTTCAAAATTCAAAACACTTTAAAACTATTGATGAGAATCATGCTTTTTCTTAGTACGGGAAATGATAAGCGGGTCTCTTCTCGATCTTATTATTCCTCATCTCAAGCATATGTATGGTTCAATTCTCAAAGACTCCTTTCACGACTAAGTAGAAAAATGGCTAATATCTCTCTCTTGAGGTCGACTAGTCATTATCTGCAACGAAAATACAAATCGAACTCAAACCATTTGTGCGCTCGAGCACCATTTCTCTAAAACCCTTTTCAGGTAAAGACATGATTAATTTACTTCTGTGCCAACGCATAAGTCTCCAAAGGTCGAGCTGCGGCAAAAGGCGGAATTAACTTCGTCCATAAAAAAAACACAAACAAACAAAAACATATGAGCCGAACTACGGTAGCTCTGATTCCTCAAAACGGATACGTAGGAATTGGGGTAGGGCCCAAGCGAGCACAATTTTATTTTCCCTACATTTTTCCCCTTTCTTTTGCATGCATTCTCCCTTTAGCAGTAATAAACAGTAAGCATAGATTGAACACACCCATAAGAGAGATAGCAATAGTGGATACCATAGAGTACTACGGGCGTGTGGGGTGCTAATACCTTCCCCTCGCGTAACAGACTCCCTTACCCGATCTCTCGGTCGCAAGACCGTGACTTCTCCCTTCCTCAGGTTTTCTCGATGTTTACCTTTCCCTACATGTGGGATAAAAGACGTTCGATGGCGACTTCATTGTTTGATAATTTTCAGCCGGATGTTTCAGCTGGCGACTTCAATGGGGAATCAGGTCCACCAAATGCTGGTCCATCCCGGAGTCGCTCCTAGCTCTTGCTTTCTTTCATTTTGGTGTTTATTTTTACATGCTTTCAGTTTATTCACTCATTCTTGAGCATACGTATGCATTGCATTTTACTGTTTTCCATATACTACTGTTGTACAGGATTTGCTTCTTGTTTAGGTTGGGATGTCACTTTTGAGGTAAAAGGCCCAGTACCCAGGCCAGAGTGCACTAGGACACCTAGGAATAGAGTGGGGGCTTAACGGCTATAGGACGTGGTCCGATTAGTGCAGTCATGTCATATACCACGCTCGGATGAGGTTCAAATGAATTACTATCGGCACCCACATATGTGGGCAAGCCCATAGCACTTTCAGGCGGACCCGTGATTTTCGAGTTACCATTGCCTTACCCTGACCTAGTCTTCACCCGTGAGTGGGGAGGGAATTTCTATGACATGTACAGATGGTGACTGTGTTCAGATGGTTATTCATGTACAGATGATGACTATGCTCAGACAATGGCTATTGGTTCTAATGGCTATATTCTGAATTTCTGTTATGACTTTATGCAGATGCTATATCCTGTTGGTGACCGTATGGTTCTCAGATTTATTTTCTGAGTTCCTGACTTGTTTACCTGGAGGTTCATTCAAGCCTTCAACCTTGGTATTCCCAGCATGTTCAGAAAATTCTCAACAGTATCCGGTTCCAGAAACATTGATCTTGTACCGTTGATAATCTTCAGAGTACTCAGTTCTTATATATGCAAAAGCTATGTCAGACCTTTGATCTGATGATACTCATATGGTTCAGAGCAGTGCAGCAATCTTATTCAGGAATGATGGAACCTTGATCCTCTTTGATATCATGCCTTTGCATACATAACATGGCTAACCACATGCTTAACATACATGTTCTGTTATTTTCAAGGAATCATATTTGCAAGTCTTGTACTAAAATCTTCCATCCCTTACTTGCGCAAAATCAAAATCAAAGCACGTAAATTCCTTGGAAATGACGGAACATGACATGGCATTCATTCACGCACCTCATGCATATTCATGCATTCATGACAGGTACCCGAAGATTGGGGACCCTTACTCAGACTTGGGGGTTTTATTCAAAGGTTCAACTCGATTTCTCACCGCACATGCTCAGAGATCAGTTATGGAATAACTCCGAGTGGTACATGCAAGCTTTGGCTCGTAGTCAAAAATTTCTTCAAGTAGGAAGATAATGGATTAAAGACTCAGATAAGCCAGGTCATGGAAACTCTAACGATGATGTCTATTATTTCTTTAAGACATGATATGCTTGGCGATGCAGTTTATACCGATTCGTTGGGTAAGTCATTCATTCATTCTCCTTATACTGGGGCACCTGGCCAATCGATTGAAGATGGTATGTCATCCAGAGACCAAGTCTAAGACTGGATCAATTCAAAGACTTTCATGCTCACATCAGATCTGAAAGGGAATTCTCTCACACACTCGAGCATCAAGACTACATAAAGTCGTCAGAATCAAGAAGTCCATATGGAGTCAAGTCTCCTCAATCATGGCAATCATTGGTTTCTTTACTGCATTTTCATTTGCATTCTTGCTTGTTTATTTAAACATTGCTTGTATATAGAAACTTGTCTATTTTTGAACGAAAATCTTAATGCAATAAACATGCTTGTCTTGAAGCGTCCATTTCATTTTCACTCATCCATTCATTATCACTCTTTAAATATTTTACTTGCATATTGATGCCAGATTTCCTAGTCTTATGCTTAGGTAAAGATTCAAAGGAGGATGACGATAATTTGAAAACGCAAGATCTCTGGTTGGTACGCTTTTGAGTAAGACCCTGCTGACGATGTACATGCCTTGCTTCAAATCCCTAAACACCGGAGATATAAGGGAGATAAACCCTCGTTAACCCCTCTGAGCCTTCGAAGTAGAAGTTTCTTTTCTGTTCAGAAAAAACCCTCATTTTAACCATGGGGTGGGTAGTGTTCAGTTAATCTGATCAAGCATTTAGAACTCATCAAGGGTGTGCATCCAAGGATACAACAATCGTTATCCATCAAAAGGTTGAGAAAATTCAAAACTGCAATGGTTAACCCTCATCTAACAGTAACGTGCATCTATTGAATATATCCCAATGGGTATCTCTCGCACATCAGGAGGTCAACAAATGACGATACTATAATGGTTATCCATCATCGACTAAAGACTCAGGCAGTCACGATCACTTCCAACAAATCAAAACAACGCAAAGATCAACGACTTATTCAAAATGGAAAATATGAATAAGAAAGAAACAAAAATCCCCGCTAAGTCGAAACTTGAAAACAAGTCGCTTAGGCAAAAATTGGGGCATCCCGCTGGACTTCCAAATCAAAATTCAAAAGAATTTGTCCAGGCAAAATTAGGGAAAGCAAGAAAGAAATTGAAAAGCCTAAAAGGCGAGAAAAGGATTACCAATGAAAATCCTCATCAAAGAACAAAGTCGTCTGATCAGACACCAAAATCAAAAGTTAGTGACTGTCGTGTCCAAGAAACCACAGTGGTTCCTTAACCATCGCAAACCCTTCAAGAGAGATGAATGCTTATATCAGGTCAACTGAACGTAGGAATGGAGAGCATCATGGAGAATGGGTGGGCACCAAATAATTTTGAGCCTTAAATCCTTTTTTCTAAAACCGTGAACCAGGCCACGTTACAACCCATAAAAGTCCTAACTGAAGCATGGGTCAATTCAAAAGCGTGCTACAACGAGATAGCGTTTAACTGGCTCCTAAGAGGTATGTTTTGGAATCATATGCTTGCATTGTCTTTCATAAAAAAGGGAATTTACAAATGTCTCTCTCTAGCTAGTGGCTCGTTCACGACAGAGCTATGACATGATTTCATTCAAAGTTTTTTCAAACTTCAAGACTTACATATGTGTTGCATTAAAATTATCATTCTCATAATAAGCATTCTTTTGCATACAAAACAACTTATCAACATCAAGTAAGTTTGTACAATGAACAACCGGTAAAGAGCTCAATCTTGTCAGAGAAGAGAGGTTTGAATACCCTGTTGAAGCAAGAATCAGCTGCCACAAGAGAAATGACTTATCCAGCAACATGTTAACCGGTGATTCTGTCAAGAGAAATCATCTTGGTACTTCACAGTCTGAGTACAATTCAGGGATGAAGTTAGCAGAGCCAGCCAATCTGGGGCAATCAAGTCGAGAGTCAATCTCTCCAAGTTCAGCCAATCTGAGGCAATCAAGTCAAGAATCAATCTCTCCAAGCTCAACCAAATCTGGGGCATTCCCTCAAAGCTGTCAATCAGAGGCTATCACGTCGATAAATCTCTTCAAGCTCGATTAATCAGAGGCTATCACATCAAGAAATCTACTCAGAATCCATTCAACCTGGGACAGTTATGTCGAGATTCGACAAATCTCTCCAAGAAAGTTGTAATCAAGAGCAGTTTGTTTCGTGGCTCAAGACATTGGGGCAGGCCACCTCATATCGTATTGTAGCACGAATCTTCTGGTCCTCTATTCAACCTAGATCTTCCCAGAGATCCTCCAGATAGGGGCATTCCTCATCCGTACTTAGTTGCTCAAGTCAATTATATTGTACAAGACTACGATCAAACTAAAAGCATCATGACAGTCAACCTGACTTGGCCAGCGCACGAAGCTGCCTTTATCTACCACAGAAAACTTCGAGTCTGATTCTCCAAGTGAATTCAAAAATTCTAGAATCATCTTTTAACTCAGCACGCGCAAATGCATCCTTAGTGGAGTTAGTCAAGAACATCCCCAACAGAGCTAAACCGGGCATTTGCAGAGCTAAAACGGGGCATTCACAGAGCTAAACTGGGGCATTCACAGAGCTAAACCGGGCCATTCGCAAAGCTAAACCGGGGCATTCGCAGGGTTCAACCGGGGCACTCGTAAGTGTCCATGCCCGTCTCTTATCCACAAGTGATTCAAGAAATAATTCCCCAATGTGCGTAAACTTGGGACATGTATTCAAAGGGATCCACATGGTGTTCAGTATCCATTCTTTGACATATTCAGTTTTATCATCCTCTCAACGGTTCAGGATGTATGGGAGTCTGGCCAAATTATCTCTTCCCCAATGGTATGATTCAGAATTCAGCAGCATACCTAAAGACTCGCTTCGTCAGCAATTCAATCTCTAGCAGAGTCATCAACAATCTTCGGTATCATGGTCTCCCCAGTGTAAATTTTTATCGGTATCCCCATCGATCTTTGGTACTGCAGACTTCCAAGCGTCGATATATATTGACATCCCCAGTGATGAGCAATGGCTCCCAGCAAGCTTTCGCTTATCCCCATGAAGTTTATTTCTTCACATTGCATATAGTTATCACTGCATAACATTTCATCCTCAAAAGCGCGTAGCAGATCCACCAGAATGAATCTTTGCGGCAAAAGAAATTCAAACATGCATACAAAGCATAAGCCAGATCAGGTACCTTACATGAAAAACCTAAATTATTCAAGGAAAACAATACATCCCTACAGGAGGGTATCATGCTCAAAGTCCCCAGTCAGTGACCTTCACCTTTTCAATGCCAAACAAAATCAATACACTTTGTCATTCTAAACCCAGTTCTTGTCTGGTAGTCAGTTCCCTATACACTCGTCTGTGTCCATTCCTAAACACTCGTCTGTGTCCAGTTCCCTAAACACTTGTCTGTGTCATTTCCTAAACACTCGTATGTGTCAAGTTTCCTAAACACCCACTCGGGTCGATTATTCAAACACTCGTCCGTGTTTAACCTTTGATACTCGTCCGTATCTTCTTTTAATACTCATCCGTATTGAATCAAACACTCGTCCGTGTTTAACTTTTGATACTCGTCCGTATCTTCTTTTAATACTCGTCCCTATTGAATCAAACACTCTCCCGTGTTTAACTTTTGATAATCACCTGTATCTTCTTTCAATACTCGTCCGTATTGATTCAAACACTCGTCCGTGTTTAACCTTTGATACTCACTTGTATCTTCTTTCAATACTCGTCCGTATTGATTCAAACACTCGTCCGCGTTTAACCTTTTGATGCTCACCCGTATCTCTTTTCAATACTCGTCCGTATTGAATCAAACACTCGTCCGTGTTTAACCTTTGATACTCGTCCGTATCTCCTTTCAATACTCGTCCGTATTGATTCAAACACTCGTCCGTGTTTAACCTCTTGATACTCGTCCGTATCTTCTTTCAATACTCGTCCGTATTGATTCAAACACTCGGCCATGTTCAACCTTTGATACTCGTCCATATCTTCTTTCAATACTCGTCCGTATTGATTCAAACACTCGGACATGTTCAACCTTTGATACTCGTCCGTATCTGCTTTCAATACTCGTCCGTATTGATTCAAAAACTCGTCCGTGTTTAAACTTTGATACTCGTCTGTATCTTCTTTCAATACTCGCCTGTATTGATTCAAACACTCGTCCGTGTTTAAACTTTCTTGATGCTCGTCCGTGTCGCTTATCTAAACAATCATCATGTCGTAACCCATGTTTCCATCTTAGAACCTGAGATCGCCTCTTGGCTAGGTTCTTCCCTCAAATCATCGTTGAACCTGAGATCGCCCGTAGTCTAGGTTCTTCCCTCAGATCATCTTAGAACTTGAGATCGCCTCTTGGCTAGGTTCTTCTCTTAAATCATCATCGAACCTGAGATCGCCCGTGGGCTAGGTTCTTCCCTCGAATCATCGTCGAACCTGAGATTGCCTCTTGGCTAGGTTCTTTCCATCTACTTTGTCTTAGAACCTGAGATCGCCTTTTGCCTAGGTTCTCTGTCAAATCACTCTCATGTGTCACCTTAGGATCGCAGGTCGCCCATAGACCTCGTCCGTTGTCTTTTCATACCAAGCATTTGTCTTGTATTGACATCAAGCCACATTACAAGTCCAATCTATGTCTCTTCATTGAAAAAAAAAACAAATTTATTTTCCCCAGCAGATAACACAAAAATAAATAAAGAAAACACTTACTCTCTCTCTCTCTCAGGACAAATTTTTTGGCATTGATATTTAATCATCTTCAACCTTGAACTTCCGAAAGGCATGTGCCAATCGTACTTTCAGGTTTAAGACGATTAAATAGGGGCAGATGTGATACCCCAAATTTGTCCTACCCTTTTATTTTTATCTGGCTTACGTATCTCACATTTTCCTTTCGTACATAACCTTCAGTAGATCATTTAACACATCATGCATCATCGATTAGTAAATTTAGCACGGGATCAAGGGTGTTGAATAATTAGGGTTGTTGTTTGGCTTCAAGGTTATCATCCTCATTCAAGCTTGAATCAACTGGTTTCCATCAATCATTCGTTTGAAGCTAGGGTTTTTAATCCTGGACTACTTTATCGTTAAACTATAAGGATATTCTTTCTTCTCAACATCAAGTTGCAATCTTTCTTCAAGGCATAAGATTAGGATTTTCATATGGTTCGAGATGGGTGTATCAATTGAGCAAGATTCAAATGTTGTTTCTATTTGACCATGGAATGGAATTATTTATTTGGAGCCTCCTCAACTTATAGGACTATATTTTCATCAGCATTAGTCAAGAATCATGGAATCAGGGACGGGTCATTCATTTGAGGATTCCTTTGAGGCTTGGGGATCAAATTTTATCTTCTTATGGTTATGATTACTAAGTTATCAAGACTAGGTGTATCTAACTTTCATTAATTAAAGGTGTATGAGTCAAGATCTTTACGCAAAAAGTATGGAAGCATCATTCATTTATCATCCATCAAAATTAGGGATTTATTCCCAATTCCTCCATCGATGTTTGTTTCAGGGACTTCATCTAAGTATTCAGAATAGCGTGGATACTACGTGGAAATCATTTAAAAAGAAATAAAATGGGAGAAATTTCATCAAATTCAAAGATATTCAAGCATATTGTACAAGTTCTATCAAATTTCGTTCAACTTCAAAATGACAAGAATACAAAGTTCTAAACATGACAGTATGAATTTGGTCCTAAAACATAAGAATTCTAAGTTTCTAGACTTATGAACTTCATGCTTTTGGTTGCAAAAACCAAACTTCAAGCTTCCATAACATCTCAAAGTAATCTTCATGCTTGATGCCCTTATGTCTTGAATTTCTTCACCATGTTTATATGTCATATTCGCATCATCTATGACCAAACTTGCTGTTAAAACCATCTTCAATACAGCTTTTCATTCACCATGCCAAGCTGCACCACTGAACCTGCACCACACACATTCATTATCATGATCATAAAATCTAAAATTATAGCATACAACTGACATGTTCATGCACACATCTGCTATTACAAGAATATCACCATGACATTGCATCAACTTGCCTAACCAAGAATGACATCAGTTTATAATGCATGCAACAAGTCCAGTATAAAATGTTGAATACACTACTTCAGTTCAGCATACTTCAATCAGACCTGCATAAGCATAAGTAAAAAACATGCATCACATTTCAGTACAGGGGAAATCATCCATGTGTTGTATATTTATAGTCCAACATCATTCATCATTATCACTATTCGCATGTGTACGGAATACACCAAACATCACACACTCTACATTGTTCTAGCACAATAGAAGATCCAACAAAATGGCGCAAGCGTCATGGTGTTCCTCAGGTCCAAGTCATTTCGAAATTTTGTCAAACACTTAAACTTCAGGTTTCTACTAACCCATACCCACTCATCAAATAATTACAAAAATCAGAAGAGTAGCCCTGCAAACTGTCAAAGATAGCCAAACTACAATTTAACTACCCTGCTAACAAACAATCTATAACATAATGTAACTAACTTCTCGAACTTTAAACCATATCCTAACCAACTCCCTGACCTTCTAACCAATCCTAACCAATTACCAAACAAACCTCCATCTCATAACTAACTACAACCAGCATTCCAAATAAAAAGCCAACAAAAAATAACAAACTTCTAACAGAATTAGTAACACTGCAAAACAGAATGACAACCATTTTTCCAAACCACCTAACAGAACTAGTAACAAACTAACAGCAATTTCTAACAGAACTCTCAACTGAAACTAACTTTTTCCTAACTTCTATAACAATAACCGAAACTGTCATAACAACTAACTCATCCCTAACCAACTAACAGTCCAACCAACCCCTAACCAATTTTCCCAACAAACTCTACAGAAAATATATAATAGATTTCATAGCATATACATAATAAGATCCACAGAATACAGGGAGATTCGATTGGAAAAAATCAGATCAGTCAGAGGAAAATGGGATATAAAAAACTCACCAGAAAATCATCTAGAGAGGACTCAAAAAATCTCTGCTTCCAATCTTCACCGTTCTTCGATCCACCATTCATCATCCTCCACGATTTTTCTGTTCATCACCCTCACGTACCAGAACCGTACACACACACCTCCACTCTTCCCCTCTCCACCAGCTTTCATCCATAATCATCACTGTCCATATTCACCTTCACTCTCTCTATTCTCAATATTCATCATCCATCGTCCTACACTCTCTGTTACTCCCAGAACCACCCTGCAACCTTCAATAACAAAATCTTCAACAAGCTCCAAAATGCATCTTCAATAATCATCAACCTGCGACAATCTTCATCTTCATTCTGCACCAAGATCCAACAACATATGCGTAATCAGAAAAAAGGTTAGAAAAAAAAACTCACCTTATGGCTCTCTTAAACTGCATAATTATCAATACTTCTTCACGGTTCCTCAAGCTTCGTCGCTTTAATGTCCTGAAATTATCATCATCTCCATTGCAATTTCAACGAGCTTCATCATTGATCTTCATCAATGCACCATTTATGAATCTTGAACCATAACAATGATTCATCATCGTTCATCATCACCATCAATAATTCTTCAACTTCAAAGCACAACACACCCCTTCAACGTTCTCCGCATGCAACAACAACAACTTCTCATTATCAAACAGAAGCAACTGCAGAGAAGAAAGAATGAAAACATGATAGGAAAAGAAGAAGTATAAACGAGATGGAGAAGAGCTACGAGAAGCAGTGCAGAGAAAGAGCGGCACCTGATTCACCTTTGAAACCTAAATTTCATTCTCAGGAGGAGTTGGTGAGATCTGAGGCTAGATTTGTGTTCACGGACCGAAATAGGTAGGGTTCATGTTCATCTTGTGGCAGTTTGATGAAGGCCTCTGGCAGTGAAGATGACAGCGAATTCGTCGGAGTTTCGTGAGAAGAAGAGAGAGTTTGTAAAGTCGAACCATCACATTCTGGACCTAATCTACAAAACGCGTGTGTTTCTTCTCTTTTTTACTTTTTGATTGTTCTAATTTGGTAATGGAAAATATGACAAATCAGGTAAATGATAAAATTGGGAATTGAAAGATTATGAATTAGGATTTGTTTCGGTTATTGGATCAACAAAAGGGAAATTGGACCGAGTTCCCTCATGATTTGGACAACTGAGTTTTTGATAATATGAGGTTCTCACAAAAAAGTTTGTTTGTGGACTAACTAGTTGGGCCTCGGCGCCACTAGTGCTTGCTATACAACACTTCTTCTCTTGCTTGCACCCACATGGCTTACTTTATTGTATTTTGTATATTTTTTAATTATTTCGATTTTATTTTTTCATTTGTTAGATTTTTTTTATTTGATTTCGGGAATTATATCAGGATTATCCGATTACTTGAGATTTGTAGTTCACCTTTTCTTGTTGAGATCTGAGCCCTATGTAGGTTTATTGGGTGATATGCGGATATGCTTGAGATTCCAATTGTGATTTATTTTCACATAGATGATGCTTCGATGCTTACTCTGAGCATTTGATTTATGAATCTTCTCTGTTTCTTGGTGAAGCTTACTTGAAGTTTTCTGGGTTTCTCTACATTACCTGCTATGCTACGAACTATTATTCGTATGCCAATATTTTGTGATATTCGCAATATGGAATGCTCGGGGTTAATTCTTCAATCACTCGTTCAAGGAAACTTTGGTAGAATTTTCTTACCGCCTGCACAGTTTCGAAAAGGCAACGAACCTCCTCCGTTCGGTATCGTCACAACCCTATTTTATTCTTCATTTCCGTACTTTATCGCAAACCATATGCATGCTAACATTAGGTAGAAATTCCCTCTTTCATCCAAACTGTAGGTCTAACAATACACGATAACATTAGGTTTAGAAGTAAGCTAGTCTCCTTTTGACTTTTCTTTCTCCTTTTGCATATGCATCTAAAACTAAAATTCTTTCTTTCAAAATTCAAAACACTTTAAAACTATTGATGAGAATCATGCTTTTGCTTAGTACGGGAAATGATAAGCGGGTCTCTTCTCGATCTTATTATTCCTCATCTCAAGCATATGTATGGTTCAATTCTCAAAGACTCCTTTCATGACTAAGTAGAAAAATGGCTAATATCTCTCTCTTGAGGTCGACTAGTCATTATCTGCAACGAAAATACAAAACCAACTCAAACCATTTGTGCGCTCGAGCACCATTTCTCTAAAACCCTTTTCAGGTAAAGACATGATTAATTTACTTTTGTGCCAATGCATAAGTCTCCAAAGGTCGAGCTGCGGCAGAAGGCGGAATTAACTTCGTCCATAAAAAAACACAAACAAACAAAAACATATGAGCCAAACTACGGTAGCTCTGATTCCTCAAAACGGATACGTAGGCATTGGGGTAGGGCCCAAGCGAGCACAATTTTATTTTCCATACATTTTTCCCCTTTCTTTTGCATGCATTCTCCCTTTAGCAGTAATAAATAGTAAGCATAGATTGAACACACCCATAAGATAGATAGCAAGAGTGGATACCGTAGAGTACTACGGGCGTGTGGGGTGCTAATACCTTCCCCTCGCGTAACAAACTCCCTTACCTGATCTCTCGGTCACAAAACCGTGACTTCTCCCTTCCTCAGCTTTTCTCGATGTTTACCTTTCCCTACATGTGGGATAAAATACGTTCGATGGCGACTTCATTGTTTGATAATTTTCAGCCGCTTGTTTCAGTGGCCAATTGGGAAACGAGAAGTGGCGTCAAAGGGTTTTTGGCCAAGTTTTTGTTTGAAAAGGCTCATTTATTTTGGGATGCTTTGGATTTACAAGCCTTTGAAGAAATATTGGCTCTTCTCATCTATGGGATGGTTGTGTTTCCTAATCTGTACCAGCTTATAGACGTGAACGCAGTCAAATTTTTTTCTATCTCACAATCCGATGCCCACTTTACTTGGGGATATCTTGCATTCTTTTCACTCTCGCACCATGAAGAGAAGAGGACTCCTTATGTGTTTCACTCGTCTTTTGGCAAGGTGGTTTATTTCACACCTACCCCGATCTACTGTAAAAAACGAGCAAGGTTTAAGATGGTCTAATAGGTTGATGTCGCTCACACATTCTAATATCTATTGGTGTGCGCGATCTATGGAGAGCATTACTATTATTGACCGTTGTGGGGAATTCCCTAATGTCCCTTTACTTGGCATTAGGGGAGGTATCACTTACAATCCTTGTTTGGCTCTGAGACAATTTGGGTATGCTAGGAGGGATGGCCCCCACGACATACTTGTCTAAGGAATCACATTTGACTACGAGAATGATGTCCAAGGCTATCGTCAAAGATTCATCCAAGCTCGGGGCATGTTTAACAAGGTTGATAGCAAGACGTTGGGACATAATAACTCCATTCCTTTGGAGCCGTATCTCAAGTGGGTGCAATATCGCGCCTAAAACCTCATGATTCCTTATGAAGCCATCCTACCTATCCTC
This sequence comes from Vicia faba, assembly GCA_948472305.1. Taxonomy (NCBI): domain Eukaryota; kingdom Viridiplantae; phylum Streptophyta; class Magnoliopsida; order Fabales; family Fabaceae; genus Vicia; species Vicia faba. The sequence continues at coordinate 1,705,381,388 of OX451737.1, read as the reverse complement.
ATGGAGCCTGTCTCCGAAGGAAATGTTCCATATGTTGTCCTTTATCCTGATATGCCAACTTCTCTTGAAGATCTGCAAAGAGCTTGGATTCAGCTAAAGGAGGAGCGAGATGCCTTCGAAGCCCAATTTTATGCAAGCGAGAAGAAGACATTGGAACTTACAAGACAACTTCATGAGGAGAGGAACCTGAATGCCTATATCACTCCAAAGAGGAAGCATCCATAGGAAGTTTGAGCCATTATTACTGTATTTTAGTTAATTTTGTTTCTTTTGTTTCAATGTAAGCCCGAGAGGCATATTGTAATCAAATTGAACTTATTAATGCAAATGATGTTTGTTACTTTTGTCTAAACAAATTTAAATCTTCTAAGTACTTGAAATCATTTGCATACGCATTTTCATGCATCATAACATAAATAGGTTTTCCATAACAGGTTTCCTTATCTCTCTATTGTTTATTTCAGTAAGATGGATATAGAACAAACAATGAAGGATTTGCAAGCGTATAATGCCCAATTCCAAGCAACCTTGTTGACCCTGGCCAAGGGACAACTAGATATGGTGACGATGCTAACAACCAAAAAGAAGACCAAAAGAAGGCCTTCATCAACACGGGTAAGAGATTCAAAGGTCCGGTTCGTCAAGTACCAATAGTTGAAGAGTCGTTTGAAGAGGACGAAAATCAAGATGAAGAAGTAAGGAGCACCCAAGTTGAGGGTTCAAATAATCAAGCTTCTAAAGATGAAGACTTCTTTGATGAGCAATACCCTCCTGCCGAGGATAGTTACAAGCAGTTGGAGGATAGGCTAAAAGCTGTTAAAATTCAAGCCGTATCTGGTTTGGATTTTGGCGATTTGGGCTTAGTACTTGGGGTCATCATTCCCCAGAAGTTCAAAATACCGGTCTTCGCCAAGTATGATGGGGTTTCCTGCCAGAAACTTCACCTACGGTCTTACGTGCACAAGATGCAGCCGCACACTTCCGACAAAAAGCTCTGGATCCATTTCTTCCAAGAGAGTCTGACTGGGACTCAACTAGAATGGTTCTATCAATTGGAGGGTTCCCGCATCCACACATGGGAAGATCTAGCCACTTATTTTTATCATCAGTATCAATATAATCCCGATATGGCACCAACCAGAGTCCAACTTCAAGGTATGACAATGGGTACCAATGAGGGGTTCAAGGAGTACGCACAAAAATGGAGGGATCTTGCTGGTAGGGTCCAACCACCAATAACTGACAAAGAACTAATTGACATGTTCATGGGTACATTGACTGTCCCATTTTTCAACCTATTGATTGGCATTTCTTCGTCTGGTTTCACTGAGTTGATACTAACTGGTGAAATGGTAGAAAGCGGCATTAAGAGCAGAAAAATCCCAATGACATCTGCTTCCACATCCAACACTATAAATAAGCCTTTCACTGGAAAGAAGGAAGAAAATGCTATGTATGAGGCAAGGGCCCATGCCAAGAAGAATCATCAATCCTCTGTTAATGTTGTGTTAATCTCCAACCCTCCGTCTGCTCAAAGGCAATCCTCCAACAATCAATAACCTGAAGGTCCTAGAAGAAAATTCACAAGGATTAGCATGTCACTATCCCAAGCCTTGCAACATCTGTTGAAGGCCAATCTAGTGACACTACATGATCCCGCATCCAATCCAAACACTTCATCACCAAAATACAATCCAAATGCCAAGTGTGCGTATCATTCAAACAGTCCTGGGCATGAAATTGATCAGTTCTAGGCTCTGAAGAATAAGATTTAAGATCTGATAGACAACAAAACAATTGAATTTGATATACCTTCTACTCCCAATGTGATAACCGCACCGACGCAGAACCATGGAAAAGGTGTTAATGCAATTGATGATACCACTTTTGTTTCCTCCATTGAAGATTTAACAACTCTGTTAACTATTGTGAAGGTTAACTTGCTAAAAGTCGGGGTGTTTCCTAGCTGTTCTAAAAATTCTGTCTGCTGTGATCAACAAGTAAGTGGGTGCAAGCGGTTGAAGGAAGGTGTGCAACGCCTGGTAAATAGCCGCGAGATTCTGTTTGAAAAGATTCCTTCCATCAAGGGTTCAACCGACGAAACTGAAGACCTGTCCGTAATAACAATTTCCAATAAGCCGCTTAGGATCCCCTCAAAGGGTCCTATCAGAATTTCAAATGAGCCAACCATCGCTCCTTTAATAATCACTGCCGCTGGTCCCATCCCCTATTCCTCTAACAAAGCAGTTCCATGGAACTATGGTGCTGAGGTTTATTATCACGGGATAAAACAATATTCTTGGATCAACAAATATGAAGCTGATGTCATTAATATTGTAGGCTCTAGTAAAGTGACAAGAACAGGGAGGGTCTTTTCCCCTGATATCTCATCACCCACTACTACAAGTACTCCCATCCGTATAACCATTGACAAGCCAGGCGCCAACACTAAGGGCAAAAAGAAAGAAGGAGAGCCTTCTGGGATAGAGGCACCTATAAAAAATATTGAAGCAGAAGAACCCTCCAATTAAAGATAGAGGAAATCCTAAAAATCATAAAGAAAAGTGACTTTAAAATAGTGGAGCAGCTGGGGCAAACCCCTTCCAAAATTTCCATGTTGTCATTATTACTTTGTTTGAACATTCATGTCCAAGCTCTGATCAAGTTCTTGAAGAAGGCCCACGTACCTAGGAAACCCTTGGAACTATATGAAAAAGTTCCAAGAAGTTAGGTCAAAATCCTGACCAAAACTAGGGAAAAATTTCACTAAGTGTCTAATTTCAAGACCATGACTTTATGAATTAATAACTTAAGATCCAAGAATTTTTAGGAGACGTTGTGTAAATAAATGTTGTAGATATCATGGAGATCTACAACTTTCATGTTGAAAGTTTCTTCTGAATCCTCTTGCACCATGGTGAAAAATTGGCCCAAAGTTAAGAAAAAACAAGAAGTTTAAACACTTAGAAAAATTTCTAAGTTAGAAAACTTTGAATTTTCAAAATAAAATCTTGAATTTTTGGTTTCTTGATGAATAAGTTTCATATTTTGACATGTTTTGATGAATTGTGATCTTTGACATTGAATTTTGATAAAAAGTCAAAGTTTGACTTTTTAGTGTATAGTTGACTTTTTGATCAGTTGACTGAAAATTCACTATCAGTCCAATTGATCTTGAGCAATGTTTTAGGTCATGTCATTAGGTCAAAATGATTCAATTGAACTCTTGAAATCATGCTTCAAACCAATTGGCCATTTGCTAGGTTAAAAATCAGAAATTGCCCTTTCTCAGTCAAAACCCTAATTTTGACCATTTTGCCCTTTTGATGATTTGATCAAATTTCTTGGGGGAATTGTGGTCCAAACTTGATCAAATGATACATATGAGTTTATAATATTGATGTGCATAAAAAATTATGAAGTTTTACTGTAAATTGGCCATAGTTGACTTTTTCCCCAATACAGCTGATTTTTAGGTCAACTGCTCAATTGACTGAGCAACAGTGTGATCCAAGGCTTGAAACTTGACATGAGAAATCTTGGGGGTCCATAATGATCCATGAATATCATTTGAAGCATTGAAAGTTCAATTATCCTTGTGCAATCTCAAACCCTTATTTTGGTCATCAGTGCTTAAGGAGGTGTCTTGAGCTGATCAATCCTAGTTCAGTCTTGAACCAAGAGAGATCCTTGTGAGAAAATATTTGATAAATAAGAGGGATAATTTTGGGGTACAACATCTAGGAAACCTTTAACTCCACTTCTTGTCTCCCAATTTTTTATAATGTCGACTCTCTTCAAATGCAGGGCTTCGACAATGACTTCAGGCTTTGGAGTCTCCTAAAAACCAGTGAACGGTATTTGATCAAGTACGGGCACTCCTAACAGTTGAGAGAACTCTTATAATGTAGGCACCAACTGGTAGTCAATAAAGGTGAATAATGATGCATGAGATCAAAGAATTGGAAGAGCACACACATTATTTCTTCTTGGAAATTGGAGGTATCCAAGCTGAGAATTCGACCATATTTCTTGGTGAAGGGAGAATCTCCAGGCACCCTTGATGCTAATTCTTGGAGTTGAGCGTCTGCTTTCACGAAGCTGATTCAGATGGTATTCCTTCGGATGGGAGTCATGGCCTATAAAACAAAACAAAGATAAATTCCTAAATCCTTGAAATGGTTAGTGAAAATTCTTATGATGTTATGATGTTTATGATGTTATGTACAAGTATGCAAAGCAAGAAAGTTGTTATGTATAAATAATCATATACACACAAAGCGGACAAGTCCTTAGGTATAGGCTTGTATGGAGTTTGTAGGTAAGTACCCTCTTGAAGTTTAGTTGGCTCAACCTGTCCTAGAAAGTAACTGGGTTCTAGGGGATCTCAATATCACTGACCTTTCTTTTAGGCATTGTCTCAGCATAATCAATCTTTTCTTGCGGCCGAGATATCCCAAAAGTCTGATCTCAATGAGTGTAGTATCGAGTATCACCCAATTTTCAACTTTCTGCCGAAACCGACTATCTCACTACTTCTGGATGAAAAGGGTGCTAATACATCCCCTTTTCATGACCTACCCCCTGATCTCAAGAAATAAATTCGAAAGGTTTTTCATGTTCTTTTCAGCCTTTCCTTATTGGATAAAAGAAAAGTCGGTGGCGACTCTTGCTATCTGTAACAATTGCGATTAAACGCAAAACACCCAAGTCAGTTCTCTCACCGTGTTACAGAACTGGCGACTCTGCTGGGGAAAATACTTTAAAGTGGGGTTAACTTAGGGCTAGATCACCTTTACTTGCTTTCCTTGTTTGAGTTGCTTGCTTTACATTATGGTTCCTTGTTTGGGCTTTGTATTGATCCTCCACTCGGATCTGGGGCACCTTTTAGGTAAGTAGCAATAGATTATGGAAATTGTATGGCATAGATCAATACGGTTGAAGCAATGGCTACATTAGTGTGACACATTTGTTGGTACCAGTATCCCTTGTGTTGAATCGAGGAGAATACGGGGCCGCTGAGAGGCGTCATGAAGCACTAACTGACCTTAGAACCTTAATTGAAAAACTTGGCCATTAAAAAGTAGTGAGATAGCCAGTTTCGGTGGAAAGCTGAAAATTGGTTGATACTCGATCCTACAGTCATTGAGATTGGACTTTTGGGATATCTCGAACGCAAGAAAATATTGATTATGCTGAGACAATGCCTAAAAGAAAGGTTAGTGATATTGAGTTCCCCTAGAACCCGGTTACTTTCTAGGACAGGTTGATCCAACTAAACTTCAAGAGGGTACTTACCTACAAACTCCATATAAGCCTATACCCAAGGACTTGTATGCTTTGTGTGTATATGATTATTTGTACATAACAACTTGCTTACTTTGCATAATTGTACATAACATCATAAACATCATAACGTCATAAGAATTATCACTAAACATTTCAAGGATTTAGGAATTTATCTTTGTTTTGTTTTGTAGGCCATGACTCCTATCCGAAGGAATACCATACGAATTAGCTTCGTGAAAGCACACCCTCAACTCCAAGAATTAGCATCAAGGGTGCCTGGAGATTCTCCCTTCACCAATAAATATGGTCTACTTCTCATCTTGGCTACCTCCATTTTCCAAGAAGAAATGATGTGTGTGCTCTTCCAATTCTTTGATCCCATGCATCATTGCTTCACCTTTCTTGACTATCAGTTGGTGCCTACATTAGAAGAGTTCTCTCAACTGTTAGGAGTGCCCGTACTTGATCAAATACCGTTCATCGGTTTAGAGGAGACTCCAAAGCCTAAAGTCATTGTCGAAGCCCTGCATCTGAAGAGAGCCAACATTATAACAAATTAGGAGACAAGAAGTGGAGTTAAAGGTTTTCTATCCAAGTTTCTGTTGGAGAAGGCTCGTTCATTCTGGAAGGATATGGATTTTCAAGCTTTTAAAGATGTCTTGGCCCTTCTAATCTACGGTTTGGTTTTATTTCCAAATCCGGACCAATTCATAGATGTGCATGCCATCAAGGTTTTCCTCTCTCATAATCCCCAGCAGAGTCGCCAGTTCTGTAACATGGTAGGAGAACTGACTTGGGTGTTTTACGTTTGATCTCAATTGTTACGGATAGCAAGAGTCACCACCGACTTTTCTTTTATTTAATAAGGAAAGGATGAAAAGAACAGGAAAGGCCTTTCGAGATTATTTCCTGAGTTCGGGGGGTAGGTTATGAAAAGGGAATGTATTAATGCCCTTTTCATCCGTAGTTATCTACGGGCTCTTAGTTGCTTGCTAGATCACTTGCTTTGTTTGAAAATGTGCTTGTGGTGTGGGTTTGAAGATATTTTGAAACGTCTTTGTAATGATTCTCGTATCTATAAGAATGTGTACAAAGTGTTGGTTTTGAAAAAGGTTCAAGGAGGTGTTTGTGCAATGTGTTTTTGAAAGTGATTTTGAAAAGTGTCTTTGTAATGATTCTCGTTTTTATAAGAATGTGTACAAAGTGTTTTAACTTTTGAAAATGTTTCAAGTGAAAGTGTTGGTAGGTAAAATGTTTTTTTTTGTGAGCAAGCGAGCAACTATGAGCGTCCTACCTACCCAAAAGGTCTTTATTCTTTTACTCCTTCTTTAGATATTGCTATCTTACCATTCATTTGGTAAGAAGCCCCATCATTGGATGTGAAGGGACAGGCGTGGGTCGTTTGTATAGTCATAGAAGGCAACCTATGGGACATTTTAGCAATGTTGTTTAGGGACTAGATTGTTTACCGAAGGCGACATCAAGGGTCATCGAGGGACTATGATCTTTTATCGAGGGTGTTTGCTAAAACACCCATATTCGAGGGACATGACTATTTTTCGAGGCAACAAGTGGGATTACACTAGAGGTGCATGTGTGCAAAGTGTCTTTGATTTCATGCATTTTGTCTTTGAATTTTAGGTTATCTACTTGTTGGTTTTATCTTGCCATACATCCTAATTACTAACATTTGTACAAAAGCAATAAAAATGAAAAAAATAAAGATCCTACACTATTACAACCATATTGAATAGCAAGAAAATGTAAAGACAAACAAAATAAAAGAAGGAAAAATGAGTGCTTCGATTTGGGCAGCAGAACCCTTTGATTCTTCTTCTCAAGCTCCCTTCGATTTGGGCTTAGCATGTAGCGTGAGATGCAGCCTTCGATTCTGCCCTATGCTTCCTCCGATTGCAGGAATGTTAGGGTGAGCAAGTAAGCTTCGATCATGCCCTTTGTCCTTCTTTTGATTGAGGCATGTGAGTCAATGTGGACATCCTTCTAGTTGCTTCTTTCGATTGAGGCCTGGTAGTCAGTGTGGACAACTTTCGTTTCTCCCTTTTTGCTCCTTCGAATGGCCTGGAAGTCAGTGTGTGGCGAAGCCTAAAGCCATACTCTTTGTTCTGCTTGCAACTGTGAATCAGCCGGGGGTGAAGCCTAAAGCTTCGATTCACACCTCCTTCCTCCTATTTTCTTTCATTTGGGATTTAAATAGTAACATGGCCTGAGGCCATGTTAGTATTGTCTCATGGCAAGGTTAGTGTTGTACCCCAAAATTTGCCCTCCCTTTTTTTACAAGAAATCACAACCCTAGGGTTTTCTCGGATTTTCAAGATTGGCTCAGGAATCGATCAAACAGACTTTTCTTTGGCAACAGATCAAGAATTAGGGTTTCTCTCGCATTTCTCAAAAGAAACTGAATTCTCAGAAATTCAATTAATTGTCACGTGTCTTCACACTTTTTCGAGGTTGCTGAAAGGTTACTGGTTATTCTCAAGGTTTATTTAGCTAGGATAAGAGATAGGAGTTGAGATGGTCATTTGAAATATTCAGGTTTTGTCTGATCCAGGTTAACCCGACAATATGCGCCTGTTAAGACATTGGATTTTTAATGGAATGAAATTCTTGTTTGTTTGTTTGAGTACACAATGCGTATTGAGATGCTGTTGCAAGGCTACGAGATTGCAAATTTTTGGGATTACTTAGAATTTAAGTTATCTGTATTGAAAATATTGGAATGCAATTACAATTATTTTAATCTGAGAATCTTAAAGGGTTAAGTGAAGATGCAAGGAAAGAATTACAAGATATTGACAATAGAAGGTTTTATTGGATTATCAGATGATCTCATAAAAGCTTTCTTCATTCATTCCAAATGTTGTTACAAAAATAATTTATTATTTGAATACTGTATGTTTTACAACTTATAGTATTAGAAAAATAAATGATTACAATAAATGGAAAATCTAATCTAAGCCTAAGCTCCATTTCTCCCATGCTCAAAGTCTCCGGCTTCTTCTGCTTTGTCACCGTCCAACTTTTGCTCACATGAAAAAGATAAAGGAAAAGGGATTAGTACAGTCAATTGAATATGAAAATAATTTTCAAATAAAAAAGAAAAGGAAATTGTTCATCATTAAAATTTTCCGTCTGGAATCAGGAATGCTATATTTCATCACGTTTTATTTTTCTCTTTGCAAATCACAAGAAGATTGCTCTTCTTGGTTCACAAAGAGAAAAATAAAAGTGAAAATTGAAGAATGCAAAATCAAATTATTCAAAAACATAGCAAGGCGCCAAAACTGCATTACAAAGCATGGCTTACAAAACAAAACAATGCATCACAAGCAAGGTGCCAAACTGAGTTACAAAGTTACAAAGGCAAACAAGCGCCAACTGTACTGCATTACAAACCAAAGGCAAAACTGGAAACTGCTGTAACAAACAGATCAACCAAAAATCCCAAAACTGAGCTACAAAGCATAAGGCGCCAAACTGCATTTACAAAACATAAGCAAACTGAACAAAACAAATTGGATGCAAACTGTACATATGCAGCAAGTACAATGCAGCAGGATGGCAGTAAAAGGCAAGAGGTAATCCAAAATCACAAGTCAAAGACTTGTCACAGTTTTTCATCATTTTCCAGTCAAAGGGCAAACTTTTCAGAAGATAAAAAAGACAAAAAGAAAATTTGTTTTGTCATTGAGAGAGAAAGAGAGAAAAGGGAGCACCTTTTTAGTATTTGTACAGTTGGCTTAAAAAATGGATCAAGATATAATACCATAAAAACAACAAGAAGAAAAGGCCCAACGGTTTCAAGCACAAACCATAAGTCACAGCCTGCTAACCAAAGGTAGAGAGAGCTGTTATAAGACAAACTCCAAGCCAAGCCTAAGGACATAAGTTAAAAAACGTGTAAAACCTTTAGAATTTGAACCAAGCTGAAAAATATACCGAAGCAACTACAAAAAACCCAAAGCCAACATCCTGCTAACGACACATAACTCTCCAAATAGCACAACATCAAAAATCTGTTGTAAAACTCAAACAACAACCAAAATCTGTTGTAAAACTCAAACAAGCTTGCCAAACTGCAGAACCAAACAGAAAAAACATACTCAAACAAGCCAAACTGCCTAGCCAAGCTGCAACTATAAAACTGCATAGCCTGAAACCACAAAACCCCAAACCTGTTATCAAACTCAAACAACAGCCAAAAACCTGTAGCAGTTTCATCACCACCCCAAACCTGTTACAAAAACTGCATAACCAAAACTACAACAATACTAAAAAAAACCTGTAAACCAGAAAAACAAGCAACAAAACTCCCAAACCTGTTACTACCCCAAACTGCAAACAAACTATAAATCAATGGCCAAACAAAAGCTACCAACATAACCAGTTGCAGAACAACCACCAAAATACTCACAAGCCTGTTAACATCATCAACAAGTTCAAACTAGAAGAACAAAAACATACCAAAGGTCCCAGAATCATCATCATTGTAAATCATCCAACAACAACAAACCAACAAAGTTTCAGAACTGTACTCATCATCAACATTCAAGAGAAAGGAAGAGAGTTTCAGAAACAACATCAACAAGTTTCAGAACAACAAAATCTAAACATATCAATAACAAGTTTCAGAATAGCATCATCATAAACCATTATTCAACATTCAAGAGAGAGGAAAGAGTTCCAGAAGCAACACCAGCAAATCAGTTTCAGAACAAATCATCATCAACAGTCAAAATCAAGAGAGAGGAAAGAGTTTCAGAAGCAACAAAAGAGTTTCAGAATAAGTATCATCATCAACAAAATCCAAGCATACAAACACAGTTTCAGAACAAGCAATCATCATCAACATTTCCAGTTTCAGAATATCATCCACAAAAATAACAAAGTTTCAGAAGGAATCATCATCATTCAAGGTTCAGAAGAGAAGATACCAGAAAAGCTCGCCGTCATCTCTTCCCCTCCGCCTCTAGCCACCAAGGAGCGCCTCAAGCCTTACCACTCTCTTTTGTCACAGAGAAAACCCCAAGGTACGTTTCTTCACCTCAATAAGCCATGCAATACAATGGATTTGCCAAACTGTAAAATCAAATAAACATGAAACTGTAAAACTCAAACAAAAAGCAAATTATACCGTTTCGCAACCGAAGCCATGGATTACTGTGAGGAGATGAGAGAGTGAGGGATAGCGCTCCGGAGGCTAGGGCTTAGGTAGGAGGAGAATCAAAACGCGTTTGACTGAGAAAGATGAAGAAGAGGAAGAACGGAACAAGTGGCGCCGCTGTGAGCAAGAACTCCACAAACCCTAAATTGCTGAATCCTAACAAAAAAACATTGCAAACTTGTGAACTGGGCCTGTCCGCCCCAAATTCCTTGAGCCCATACGAAAATGCTGGCTCACACCCCCTCTCTATTTCTGACCTCATTTCTTTTTATTTTTCATTTGGGCCCAACACAAACCCTTAGGCCCATTTTTTATTTTGTTTTAATCCACCCTTCTTTTAAATAAATTCATAAAAAACTCAATACATTTTTTAGCAAATTAAATTAATATTTTTGTTAATTTTCTTCTTTTAATTTATTTTATTTCTTTGTGTTAAAATAATATACTAACAATTATTTCTAAAACATCTTTTTTTTTGTAAATAAATTGGTTTTTTTTAATCATTTTCTTTTTATTATCACATAATAAAAACACCAAAAATAATAGAAAATTTGATTTAATTTTTCTTACTTTAAACTTTTTTATCCACATAATTAACAAAAAACACATACAAAGAATAATAATAATAATTCTTAATTTTTTAGGATAGAGCTTATTTATCTTTGTTTTAACAAATACATGCATTTCATAATTGATTGATTTTCTTTTATTTTATAATTTGTTATTGCTTTACTTTGAATTGCGACAATTCGATTTGGTTGTAAAACTTGATATTTGGACATTGTTATCCTTGAGAGATTCATCCCCATTTGTAATAATTTGTACCCCCATCCCCGGATACTTTTGTAATAGCTTAGATTTTAATTCTCTCACTTTATGCTTTCAAATATGCCATGATTAGAGATTAGGGTTTGTATGCGAAAATCCAAAATCAATCGCTAGATGACCTAATACAAGACCTAAATGCATGAAAATGACAAACACAATTCACACGTGCACCTCTAGGGTAATCTCGCTTGTTGCCTCGTAAATGCAATCATGTCCCTCGAATATGAGACACTCTAGCAAATGCCCCTTCGATAAACAAAGATCGTAGTCCCTCGATGACCCTCAATGCTGCCTTCGATAAAACGATCTCGTCCCTTACAAAATTGCTAGAGCGTCTCACAAGTTTCTTTCAATGATTGTATGCGATGACCCGCGCCTGCTCGTTTAACATCCTAATACAAGGTTGTTTACCAAATGCAATGGTAAAACAACACTGTCAAAAAGGGTTAAAAACATATAGGAAAGATCTTTGAGTAAAATAGGGTAGATAACTCTTAGTTACTTGATCAAAACTTGCAAAACATCCTTGCTATTTTCAAACACACATCACAACACAATTTCAAAACATTTCCCAAAAACAAACTTTCAAACATTGAAATATCTTTTCAAAAAGACAAACACCTTTGTATATATTCAAACAAGAATCATTACAAAGGTTGCCACAACGATGGCCTCTTTTCAAAGCATTTTCAAAAACCACACACACAAAGCACCATTTCAAACAATTGAAAAGCAAAAGCAAGTGATCTAAACAAGTAACTAAGAGCCCATGGATAACCATGGATGAAAAGGGTGCTTGCACCTTCCCTTTTCATAATCTACCCCCCAAACCCAAGAAAAAATCTCAAAGGTCTTTCCTGTGCTTTTTGACCTTTCCTTTGGATAAAATAAAAAGTCGGTGGCGACTCTTGCTAAACCGCACAATTGCAAACACAAACGCAAAACCTCAAGTCAGTTCTCCCACCGTATCACAGAACTCGCGACTCTGCTGGGGAATATTTAAAAGTGGGGTTACCTTAGGGTTTAGATCACCTTTACATTCTTACCTTGTTTGCTTTGATTGATTTACTTTTTGGTTCCTTGTTTGGGTTTGTTTTAAATCCTCTACCCGAATTTGGGGGCACCTTTTAGGTAAGTAGCAATAAACTGCGAGGGAATTGTGCGGGGTATACCGATATGGTTGATGCAGTGGCTACGCTAGTGAGACATATTTGTGGGTACCGGTAGCCTTTGAGTCAATCAAAGAGAATACGGGGCCGCTGAGTGATGTCATGAAGCACTAATGGACTCTTAGAACCTTTACTTGACCATCTTGGCCTTTTTAGGAGTAGTGAGATGACCGGCTATGGTGCAGTCTGAAGTTGGTAGATACTCGATACTACACTCATTGAGGGTTGTTTTCTTGGAATATTTCGGTCGCTAGTAAAGTGGCTAAACTGAAATAATGAACACAGAAAATAATCCAGTGATATTGAGCTCCTTAGAACCCGGTTACTATTTATAGGATAGGTTGAGCCAACTAAACTTCAAGAGGGTACTTACCTATGAAACCCCATGCAAGCCTGAAACTAGGATCTTGTGTGTTTTGCTTGTACATATACTTGTGCATACATCATGAACATCATAAAGCATCATTTGCATCCACTAACCATTTCAAGGGTTTGGAACTTCATCTTTGTTCCTGTTTTGTAGGTCATGGAATCACTCCGCAGAAAAACTATTCAGGTCAACTTTGTGAGAATCCCTCCTCAACTCAAGGAGCTTACTTCCAAGATTCTAGAGAATTCTCTCTTCAGTGAAAGACATGGTAGACTTCTAGGTTTGGTCAACTCCAACATTGAAGAAGACATGGTGAAAGTCCTCTTCAAGTTCTTTGACCCCTTACACCATTGCTTCACTATTCCTGATTACCAACTAGTACCTACTTTGGAGGAATTTTCTCAACTCCTGAGGATTCCTATTCTCCATCAACTACCCTACAACGGTACGGAAAGAGAACCAAAGCCTGAAGATGTTGCTCAAGCCTTACACTTGCAACCATCTGATATCAAAGGTCATTGGGAAACCAGAAGTGGTGTCAAGGGTTTCTTGGCAAAGTTTCTGTTTGAGAAGGCACAAGACTGCTCGAATTCTCTTGATCTGCAAGCTTTTGAAGAGATTGTAGCACTCCTCATCTATGGGTTGGTCTTGTTCCCAAACCCTGATCAGCTTATAGATGTCAATGCTGTCAATATTTTCATATCTCGGAATCCTGTGCCTATATTGCTTGGGGACATCTTACACTCATTTCACACATGAACAATGAGGAAAAGAGGTGTTCTCATGTGCTGTACTCCTCTTCTACCAAGGTGGTTTATTTCTCACCTTCCCCAATCAGTCTTGAAGAATGAGCAAGGCTTGAGGTGGTCACAACGATTGATGACTCTCACACATTCTAATGTTCATTGGTGTTCTCGGTCCAGAGAAAATGTCATCATCATTGATCGTTGTGGAGAATTCCCTAATGTCCCACTACTTGGCATTAGGGGAGGCATTACCTACAACCCCTGTTTAGCTCTGAGAAAATTTGGGTATGCCCGAAGGGATGGCCCTCATGACATGCTGATTCCAGACTTGGTTTTTGACTTCGACAACGACGCTCAAGGACTTCGACAAAGGTTCATCCGAGCTTGGAGGATGCCCAACAAAGTGGATAGTAAGACACTGAGGCACAAGAATTCCATCCCTCTTGAGCTTTACCTCAAGTGGGTACGAACCCGCGCCCAAAGTCTTATGATGCCTTACCCTTACATTCTCCCCGTGATCAAAGAGCCTGTCATGGAAAGAGAGGTTCCATACACCCTCCTACACCCAGACATGCCAACATCATTGGAAGATTTGCAAAAGAGTTGGATACAGCTCAAGGAAGAACGAAATACTTTTGAAGCCAGCTTCTACGCCAGTGAGAAGAAGGTTTTGGAACTTACCCGTCAACTCCATGAAGAGCAGGCTCTCAACACTTACATTGTGCCAAAGAGGATGCGCAACGTCTTTTTACATTAGAGTTTTGTATTCATTTTTCCCATGGGGCATTTATGTACTAACAAATTCTTCTTATTAATATGACGTGTGTTCTTTTTGTTTGCAACAAATTTGAATTTTTGAATCCTTGAATGCATTACATGAATACATATCATTCATCATATGCATAAACAGGTTTCCCCCTTTTCGGTCTCCTTACCTTCCTGCTGTTTATTTCAACAAAAATGGCTCTAGAGAAGACTATCAAAGATATCCAGGCTCAAAACGCTCAACTTCAAGAAATGTTCTTGAACCTGTCCAAGGGGCAGGAAGAAGTGAAAGCTCTCCTCACAAGGGGCATGGTCCCAGGGAATCCAGGAGGCATTAGGAATGATCAGTTGGAAGGGATACAGATTGAGATGGCACCAATGAGAACTCAGATGATGGGACAACTGGTGGGCCAGATGGCTCTTATTCAAAACCTGGCTCAAGGACAAGAGGAGCTAAAGGTCCTCATCAACAAGCTGCATCAGGATGGATGTAACCAAATGGGGCAAACAACTAGGGTGGAGGATCAAGTCATCATTCAGCCTCCCTTGAGACAAGAAGTCAAGGGAAAGTCTCCCCACTTTGCTTCAGGGTCACAAGCCCAACAACAACCTCACTAGCATCAACAGGATAATCAGCGTGAGCAAAATACATTTGAAAAGAACTCCACTGAGATTAACATGCCATTATCCCAGGTGCTGCAATGCTTGTTGGAAGTCCAGCTAATTGTATTAAGGGACCCCCCTCGGCGTCCCAACACAGCCCCCCATGGTACAATCCAAACGCGAGATGTGTGTATCACTCCAACAATCCTGGACATGATACCGATAGCTGTTGGGCATTGAAAAACAAAATTCAAGATCTGGTTAAAGAAACAACGCTGGAATTCACACAAGATGGCCAGATGAAAATCTTCCGCTGAGGGTTCTCCACCTGAAATGACAAGTTCAGACTAAGAGGCTTTGTTTCATTTGAATTTTCAAGTTGTAATTTCTTTTGTTATTCAAACAATTATCTGTTAATGTCAAACTCTGTTTCATTAATGCATTGCATATGTTTGTCTTGAATTCATCCATTCGTTTTCACTATAATTATGCTTTCTACTTTTGACATTTAACTCTTGCTAAAAGTTACAAGCCTTTAGAGGAAGGATGACGAAAATAATGCCATAATCTCATACAGTATGCTTTTGGACAAACCTTGCTGACGATGTACAGGCGTTTCTTTCAAATCCTAAACACTGGAGTTATAAGGAAGATAATCCCTAGTCAACCCCTTCGAGCCAAAGAAGTAGAAGTTTTCTTGTTTTAACACAAATTGAAACCTTTAATCAAACCTGGGGCAGGGTAGTCTCTCAGTTAATTCAAAAAATGCGCGTTTAGTCGCAAACTCTCAGTTTGTAATACAACGAATGACATCAAAAACATTCCTTTGGAACCAAAAGACAATGATGGTTCCTTATCTCATGGGCAGTCATTATCTCTCAAAAAAGAAAAGCCCACTGAGTCAAAACCTACAAAGGAGACTTAAGAAAGTTGGGGCATCCCGCTGACTGTAATATCGAAAACAAGAACAGTCAGGCAAAAATTAGGGATAACAAATCAAAAGAAAGAGGTCATTACAAATCCTCAACAACATGGAAAATGTTGCATAAATGACTTCCTTCCAACAAATTCAACTTGGGTGAACCATCACCAAAACGTTGTTCCAGACTCATTTGGAGTTCAATGCACAATTAACTGAGTTTAGGATTGAAGAACATCACGAAGAACGGGTGGGTACAAATATACTTTGAGCCTTTATCCTTTGTTTCTTAAACCGTGAACCAAGCCACGTTACAACCCTTCAAAAGTCCTAATTGAAGTATGGGTTAGTTCGAAAGCATACTATTACAAAAGGTATCCTGACTCCTGTAAGGCTTTGCTCTAAATCTTGAGTTGAATTTTTCTTATAAAAAGTTTTCTGCTAAAAAAACACATTTTTCAAAATTTCAAGACGATCATAAACTTTGCATTATTTGAATATCATCGTTTTCATATGGCTATTTGTTTGACTGCAAAGAAATTCACACAGTGAATGTTCCGATGAACGAAAGCTCTCTCAGTGAACAAAATCACTTCAAGTGGGATGACACTTCCTTTGCAAAAATCTCCTATCAATAAAAGGGGACTTGGCATGGCATTGTCTAGTAAACCTGGAGCAGTCCAGTCAAGATTTCAAGAAATCTCTCAAAGTCCAGTCAACCTGGGGCAGTCCAGTCAAGATTTCAAGAAATCTCTCAATTGCAGAGTAACCTGGGGCAAGTCTCCATCTCCATCACTTGGGGCATTAAACGTCAATCTCATCAAAGGATTACGTACAATCCAAATTTCCTGGCAGTGCCACAAACATTTGATACTAGGGGCAATGACGAATCTCCCCAAAATCCTTCTGAAAAGAAATTCCAGAATCCTCGAGAAGTTCATCACCTCTCTGGAAGACCAGCGGTCATGGGTTTATTTCCCTAACACTTGTCAAGGATTTATTCTCCAAAACAAAATTACATTTCAACAACATTCATAACATATGCAGATTGATCGGAGGGTAAAGGTTATCATTACCTTTTGGGGAAGTAATCTTCCAAGATTCCTTCATTACCTTTTGGAATATCAGTCGTCAAAGATTCCTTCATCATCCGGTTAAGTCAAAGTTAATTCAAGACCTTCTCTGGCTCAGTCAGATCGACACTAAGATCTCCCTGATTCTCATTCCAGTGGAAGATATTCCGAATTTTGCTGTTTCAGACAAATCTCTCAACAATTCATTCTGATTCACTTACAGATTTTTCACTATCAGAGACGAAAAATACAACTCTTTTCTCCATCACCAGTTTGGGATTTATTTTCCCCAGCGAGAGGTTGTCTTGAAAAACATTACACATCCGTACATCAGGACATCATACAGCGCAATCACATTTATTTTGAGAATGTCATTGTTTGATATATGCCACTAACCTTTACCTTTCAGGAAAGATACAATCAAATTCAAGCTATGAAGCCTGGATCACGACCAGATAGTAGTGCATCCAACTTTCATCTTCAACAGAGATGATTTCTCAACAGAATAACAGACGATCGAGGTTCCCAAAATTCAGCAGAGATGATTTCTCAACAGAATAACAGACGATCGAGGTTCCCAAAATTCAATGGAGATGATGCCCCAGCAGAATAACGGACAACTGAAGCTCCTAAAATTCTATTTATCTCAAGACCAAAGATCCCCATTATTAAAACCTCAGAAGATTGGTATACTCCCAACCTCCTGATACCGTTAACAGAATGAAGATTCTCATCCTTAAAACCTCAGAAGTTTGGCATACTCCCAAGCTCCTGATACCGTTAACAGAATGAAGATTCTCATCCTTAGAACCTCATAAGATTGGCATACTCCCAAGCTCCTGATACCGTTAATAGAATGAAGATTCTCATCCTTAAAACCTCAGAAGATTGGCATACACCCAACCTCCTGACCCAAATGCCTGAATGAAGATTCCCATTCTTGCTTCCCCAGTAGATTGGCATACACCCAACCTCCTGACCCAAATGCCTGAATGAAGATTCTCATTCTTGCTACCCCAGAAGATTGGCATACTCCCAAGCTCCTGATAACGTTAACAGAATGGAGATTCTCATTCTTGAAACCCCAGTAGATTGGCATACTCCCAAGCTCCTGATACCGTTAACAGAATGAAGATTCTCATCCTTAAAACCTCAGAAGATTGGCATACACCCAACCTCCTGACCTAAACGCCTGAATGAAGACTCTCATTCTTGCTTCCTCGGTAGATTGGCATACACCCAAGCTCCTGATATTCCCGACAGAATGAATATTCTCATTCTCAAAGTGGCTTATAACCCGAGTTCCTGATATTCCTGACAGAATGAAGATTCTCATTCTCAAAGTGGCATACAACCTGAATTCCTGATATTCCCGACAGAATGAAGATTCTCATTCTCAAAGTGGCATACAACTTAAACTCCTGAACTTCTTACAAACAGGAATAAAATTTTCCCCAGAGTCCTGAGCTTACTCTCCAGCAGAATAGCTACTCCCCAACAGTACAGCTATTCCCCAGAGTTCTTACTCTCCAACAAAATCAAGATTCTCATCCTTGATTCTCCAGTGAAGTTGCCAGAGCCTTCTTTACTCTCATCATAAATTTGTCAGAGTTTTTAATCCCCTGCAGATCGAAGATTCTCGTTCTTGACTCCTCAACACAAATTCCCCTAGCAGAATGAAGATTCTCATTCTCAATTCCCCACAGAGTTTTCAAAGATTCCCCAGCGGAGTTCTCCTCAAACAACAAAACAGGAATCCCCAGTAGATTGGCATACAACCCAAACTCCTGATTTCCCTAGCAGTATAACTTCTCCCCGGTAGAAGTATTCTAAGCAAAGCTTGAAGACACACATACTCTTCAACAGTGGTCCAGGATTTATCTTCCCCGAAGGCAGTCAAAGATTTTATTATCTCCAGTTATCCAGGATTTATCTTCCTCAGCAAGACAGCTCATCAGCTTACATGCGCATACATTGCATTCATATTTCATAAACATTGATATAACACATATATTGCATCATACATTTCATGCAACATAACTTTGTGTTTCAACTAATATTTTACCCTTCACAGGATAAGTTTAGCAAGCTTCGACTTCAAGGATCATGAAAACAGTTTACGGGTGCTTCCAAACATGGATGTCAATCTATCGCTTGTTCAGATTCAACTTTTGAAAACAGTTTATGGATGCACCAAACATGGATGCTAATCTATTGCTTATTCAACTTCAAGGATCATGAAAACAGTTTACGGGTGCTTCCAAACATGGATGTCAATCTATCGCTTGTTCAGATTCAACTTTTGAAAACAGTTTACGGATGCACCAAACATGGATGTTAATCTATTGCTTATTCAAACCCAAGGATCATGAAAATAGTTTACGGGTGCTTCCAAACATGGATGTCAATCTATCGCTTGTTCAGATTCAACTTTTGAAAACAGTTTACGGATGCACCAAACATGGATGTTAATCTATTGCTTATTCAAACTCAAGGATCATGAAAACAGTTTACGGATGCTTCCAAACATGGATATTAATCTATCGCTTGTTCAGATTCAACTTCTGAAAACAGTTTACAGACGCTCCAAACATGGATGTTAATCTATCGCTTGTTCAGATTCAACTTCTGAAAATAGTTTACGGACGCTCCAAACATGGATGCTAATCTATCGCTTGTTCAGATTCAACTTCTGAAAACAGTTTACGGGTGCTTCCAAACATGGATGTTAATCTATCGCTTATTCAGACCCCCAACTCAGAGACGTTCCAAACATGGATACCTTTCTGATACTCAGTCTTTCACCTACAACATACAATTCAATAAACATCCTTGGATGGCATCTTTAAGCCCATCTCCGACAAGATTCTGTCACATCCTCCAAATGGCATCTTTAAGCCCATTCCCTCAACTATACTATGACGAGTGCAAATTTACGGGCACTCTAGTGTCCAATCATCTTTCATCTTCGAGTCGCGAACGACAAACTTGCCAATCTAACTCTTCAGGTTCAAGAAGATTGAACAGGGGCAACTGTTGTACCCCAAAATTCGCCCTCCCTTTTTTTACAAGAAATCACAACCCTAGGGTTTTCTCGGATTTTCAAGATTGGCTCAGGAATCAATCAAACAGACTTTTCTTTGGCAGCAGATCAAGAATTAGGGTTTCTCTCGCATTTCTCAGAAGAAACTGAATTCTCATAAATTCAATTAACTGTCACGTGTTTTCACACTTTTTCGAGGTTGCTGAAAGGTTACTGGTTATTCTCAAGGTTTTTTTATCGAGGATAAGAGATAGGAGCTGAGATGGTCATTTGAAATATTCAGGTTTTGTCTGATCCAGGTTAACCCGACAATGTGCGCCTGTTAAGACATTGGCTTGTTAATGGAATAAAATGCTTGTTTGTTTGTTGGAGTACACAATGCGTATTGAGATGTTGTTGCAAGGTTACGAGATTGCAAAGTTTTGGGATTACTTGGAATTTAAGTTATCTGTATTGAAAATATTGGAATGCAATTACAATTATTTTAATCTGAGAATCTTAAAGGGTTAAGTGAAGATGCAAGGAAAGAATTACAAGATATTGACAATAGAAGGTTTTATTGGATTATCAAATGATCTCATGAAAGCTTTCTTCATTCATTCCAAATGTTGTTACAAAAATAATTTATTATTTGAATACTGTATGTTTTACAACTTATAGTATTTGAAAAATAAATGATTATAATAAATGGTAAATATAATCTAAGCCTAAGCTCCATTTCTCCCATGCTCAAAGTCTCCGGCTTCTTCTGCTTTGTCACCGTCCAACTTGTGCTCACATGAAAAAGATAAAGGAAAAGGGATTAGCACAGTCAGTTGAATATGAAGAGAATTTTCAAATAAAAAAGAAAAGGAAATTGTTCATCATTAAAATTTGTCGTCTGGAATCAGGAATGCTATTTTTCATCATGTTTTATTTTTCTCTTCACAAATCACAAGAAGATTGCTCTTCTTGGTTCACAAAGAGAAAAATAAAAGTGCAAATTGAAGAATGCAAAAGCAAATTATTCAAAAACATAGCAAGGCGCCAAAACTACATTACAAAGCATGGCGTGCAAAACAAAACAATGCATCACAAGCAAGGTGCCAAACTGAGTTACAAAGTTACAAAGGCAAACAGGAGCCAATTGTACTGCATTACAAACCAAAGACAAAACTGGAACCTGCTGTAACAAACAGCACAACCAAAAATCCCAAAACTGAGCTACAAAGCACAAGGCGCCAAACTCCATTTACAAAACATAAGCAAACTGAACAAAACAAATTGGATGCAAACTGTACAAATGCAGCAAGTACAATGCAGCTGGATGGCAGTAAAAGGCAAGAGGTAATCCAAAATCACAAGTCAAAGACTTGTCACAGCTTTTCATCATTTTCCAGTCAAAGGGCAAACTTTTCAAAAAATAAAAAAGACAAAAAGCAAATTTTTTTTGTCATTGAGAGAGAAAGAGAGAAAAGGGAGCACCTTTTTAGTATTTGTACAGTTGGCTAAAAAAATGGATCAAGATATAATACCATAAAAACAGCAAGAAGAAAAGGCCCAACGGTTTCAAGCACAAACCATAAATCCCAGCCTGCTAACCAAAGGTAGAGAGAGCTGTTATAAGATAAACTCCAAGCCAAGCCTAAGGACAAAAGTTAAAAAACCTGTAAAACCTTTAGCAATTGAAACCAAGCTGAAAAACATACCGAAGCAACTACAAAAAACCCAAAGCTAACATCCTGCTAGCGACACATAACTCTCCAAATAGCACAATATCAAAAACCTGTTGTAAAACTCAAACAACAACCAAAACCTTGGTAAACAAATCACACAACCTGCAAGCTTGCCAAACTGCAGAACCAAACAGAAAAAACATACACAAACAAGCCAAATTGCCTAGCCAAGCTACAACTGTAAAACTGCATAGCCTGAAACCACAAAACCCCAAACCTGTTATCAAACTCAAACAACAGCCAAAAACCTGTAGCAGTTTCATCACCACCCCAAACCTGTTACAAAAACTGCATAACCAAAACTGCAACAATACTAAAAAAAAACATGTAAACCAGAAAAACAAGCAACAAAAGTCCCAAACCTGTTACTACCCAAACTGCAAACAAACTGTAACAATCAATGGCCAAACAAAAGCTACCAACATAACCAGTTGCAGAAAAACCACCAAAATACTCACAAGCCTGTTAACATCATCAACAAGTTCAAACTAGAAGAACAAAAACATACCAAAAGTCCCAGAATCATCATCATTGTAAATCATCCAACAACAACAAACCAACAAAGTTTCAGAATTGTACTCATCATCAACATTCAAGAGAAAGGAAGAGAGTTTCAGAAACAACATCAACAAGTTTCAGAACAACAAAATCTAAACATATCAATAATAAGTTTCAGAATAACATCATCATAAACCATTATTCAAGATTCAAGAGAGAGGAAAGAGTTCCAGAAGCAACATCAGCAAATCAGTTTCAGAATAAATCATCATCAACAGTCAAAATTAAGAGAGAGGAAAGAGTTTCAGAAGCAACAAAAGAGTTTCAGAATAAGTATCATCATCAACGATATCCAAGCATACAAACACAGTTTCAGAACAAGAAATCATCATCAACATTTCTAGTTTCCGAACACCATCCACAAAAACAACAAAGTTTCAGAAGGAATCATCATCATTCAAGGTTCATAAGAGAAGATACCAGAAAAGCTCGCCGTCATCTCTTCCCCTCCACCTCTAGCCACCAAGGAGCGCCTCAAGCCTTACCACTCTCTTTTGTCACAGAGAAAACCCCAAGGTACGTTTCTTCACCTCAATAAGCCATGCAATACAATGGATTAGCCAAACTGTAAAATCAAATAAACATGAAACTGTAAAACTCAAACAAGAAGCAAATTATACCGTTTTGCAACCGAAGCCATGGATTACTGTGAGGAGATGAGAGAGTGAGGGATGGCGCTCTGGCGGCTAGGGCTTAGGTAGGAGGAGAATCAGAACGCGTTTGATTGAGAAAGATGAAGAAGAGGAAGAACGAAGCAAGCGGCACCGCTGTGAGTAAGAACTCCACAAACCCTAAATTGCTGAACCCTAACAAAAAAACATTGCAAACTTGTGAAATGGGTCTGTCCGCCCCAAATTCCTTGAGCCCATACGAAAATGCTGGCTCACACCCCCTCTCTATTTTTGACCTGATTTCTTTTTATTTTTCATTTGGGCCCAACAAAAACCCTTAGGCCCATTTTTTATTTTGTTTTAATCTACCCTTCTTTTAAATAAATTCATAAAAAAATCAATACATTTTTTAGCAAATTAAATTAATATTTTTGTTAATTTTCTTCTTTTAATTTCTTTTATTTCTTTGTGTTAAAATAATATACTAACAATTATTTCTTAAACATCTTTTTTTTTGTAAATAAATTGGTTTTTTTTATCATTTTCTTTTTATTATCACATAATAGAAACACCAAAAATAATAGAAAATTTGATTTAATTTTTCTTACTTTAAACTTTTTTATCCACATAATTAACAAAAAACACATACAAAGAATAATAATAATAATTCTTAATTTTTTAGGATAGAGTTTATTTATCTTTGTTTTAACAAATACATGCATTTCATAATTAATTGATTTTCTTTTATTTTATAATTTGTTATGGCTTTACTTTGAATTGCGACAATTCGATTTGGTTGTAACACTTGATATTTGGACATTGTTATCCTTGTGAGATTCATCCCCATTTGTAATAATTTGTACCCCCATCCATGGATACTTTTGTAATAGCTTAGATTTTAATTCTCGCACTTTATGCTTTCAAATATGCCATGATTAGAGATTAGGGTTTGTATGCGAAAATCCAAAATCAATCGCTAGATGACCTAATACAAGACCTAAATGCATGAAAATGACAAACACAATTCACACGTGCACCTCTAGGGTAACCCCGCTTGTTGCCTCGTAAATGCAATCATGTCCCTCGAATATGAGACACTCTAGCAAATTCCTCTTTGATAAACAAAGATCGTAGTCCCTCGATGACCCTCGATGGTTCCTTCCATAAAACAATCTCGTCCCTTACAAAATTGCTAGAGCGTCTCACAAGTTTCTTTCAATGATTGTATGCGATGACCCGCGCCTGTCCCGTTTAACATCCTAATACAAGGTTGTTTACCAAATACAATGGTAAAACAACACTGTCAAAAAGGGTTAAAAACATATAGGAAAGATATTTGAGTAAAATAGGGTAGATAACTCTTAGTTACTTGATCAAAACTTGCAAAACATCCTTGCTATTTTCAAACACACATCATAACACAATTTTAAAACATTTCCCAAAAACAAACTTTCAAACATTGAAATATCTTTTCAAAAAGACAAACACCTTTGTATATATTCAAACAAGAATCATTACAAAGGTTGCCACAACGATGGACTCTTTTCATAGCATTTTCAAAAACCACACACACAAAGCACCATTTCAAACAATTGAAAAGCAAAAGCAAGTGATCTAAACAAGTAACTAAGAGCCCATGGATAACCATGGATGAAAAGGGTGCTTGCACCTTCCCTTTTCATAATCTACCCCCCGAACCCAAGAAAACATATCAAAGGTCTTTCCTGTGCTTTTTGACCTTTCCTTTGGATAAAATAAAAAGTCGGTGGCGACTCTTGCTAAACCGCACAATTGCGAACACAAACACAAAACCTCAAGTCAGTTCTCCCACCGTATCACAGTTAGTTATTAAAAAACATTTGATAAACCAAGTAACAAAACCAAAAGGTTAGCAATGAAAATCAAGTTGAAAAGGTGTAAACGAAAAGGAAACAAATGTTATGTACATGCTTCAAACGAAAAGTTTAAGGTCATAGTGACTTACCTTGCTTGAAGTTGGAACGTGTGTTTGACTTTGACTGATTGGACTAGATTCTCCTGGATTCGAAGGAAAGAAACAGGTGCGGTGTTTCTTTAATTAGATTTGAAGGTCAGGAGGTGTGAGGGTTATGTTTATTATTTCTAGATTCGAAGGAGAAGAACATGTGTAGTGTTCTTTCTACTAGATTCGAAAGAAAGCAAAGCTTGGGGATTGCTTCAGATTTGAAAGAGAAAAAGAAACAAGTGTTGTGTTTCTTTGGATTCTGGGTTTGTGTTTAATGTTTGAGAATCTTAAGGGTTTAAGATTATTTTGAGAGTTTGATGATTTTTTGAAGATTAAAGGAAACAAATGTGATGTACATGCTTCAAACGAAAAGTTTAAGTTCATAGTGACTTACTTTGCTTGAAGCTGGAACGTGTGTTTGACCTTGAAGAGTCAATGCCCTGTCGAAGCCTGCATGCATGAGGTCACTGCTTTGTGACTCAAGGCAAACATGTAAAGGGCCAGTGGTGCAATTAAAGCTTGCGTGCAGGAGGGTTCGAAGCAAGCTTAGAGTTGAATTTGAAGCATCCATGAAGGTTGATTCGAAGCAGGTTTGAAGGTGGATTCGAAGCAGTTTGCTTTTGAAGGAAACCAATGCCCCAAACGAAGGATGACTCAAGCTTGCTCGAAGGAAGCCTAGATGCCCAATCGAAGGATGTGGATTCAAAGCAAACTTGCTCTTCTTTAACTTGTTGAAAGGCACATTAACATCTTCATTTTTCTTTTCCTTCGACCAGTCGAAGCAACAGATTGCCATCTTCAAAGAAAATCATTTTCTTTATATCTTCAAACAGGTTTTTATAACCACACATGCGAGAGGAATCTTGAAAAATGAGAGGGCAAATTTTAGGGTACAACAGCTGACCCTGTTCAATCTTCTTAAACCTGGAGAGTTAGATTGGCGAGTCCTCCATCCGTGACTTGAAGGTGGAAGATGATTGATTACTAGAGTGCCCAGAAATTTGCACTCGATGATGTGGTTGTTGATTGTGTAGGGAATGGGCATAAAGATTCCATTTGGAGAGTTGTCAAAGATGGGTTTACAGATGCCATCCAAAGTGATTGTTGACAAAAATTAAACTAAGTCTAAGCTTGACTTCAACTGGAAAAGGAATCAGAATATATCTTTGATTGATTTAGACTGAACTAGAAGAAGTGTCTATCGGAAAGGAATCAGGACAAACCATTGATCGATTTAAATTTAACCAGCAGAGGTCTTGAATATTCTTTAACTGGAAAGAATTAGAATAAATCTTTGGAGTGATGTGATTAGACTAGATGCTCCTGAATTCGAAGGAAAGAAATAGGTGTGGTGTTTCTTTGATTGGATTCAAAGGTCAGGAGGTGTGAGGGTGGTGTTTGTTATTTCTGGATTCGAAAGAGAAGAACATGTGTAGTGTTCTTTCTACTGGATTCGAAAGAATACAAAGTGTGGGGATTGCTTTAGATTCGAAAGAGAAAACGAACCAAGTGTTGTGTTTCTTTAGATTCTGGGTTTGTGTTTAGTGTTTGAGAATCTTAAGAGTTTAAGAGTTTTTTGAGAGTTTGATGATTTTTTGAAGATTCTTTCCACACCACCCAAAAGTCCCTGGATGTGTTGTCAAGCCCTTTAGACGTGTCATGGAACCTCTTATTTATAGGCGAAGTTGGCTGAGGTTTATGAGAGAAAACAAAACAATTTGAACAAAATGGGTAAACTGTTTTTGTAGCTTTCGAGGGGAAGAATTCGTATGCCAAATTGGTGCAAGAATAGGGGCAGTGTTACAGGACTGCTGCGCAGTAGTTTTGGAGCGTTATGGCCAATGTATCAGGCTTGAACTTGGCAGAAAGCATCTTTTGAATATTTCATCTTTCATTTTGACTTCATAGGTCCAACCTTCGACCAGATTCTCCTTCAAACAACATTATTTGATTTTCATCCAACAAGTGTCTTTCGAATGGGATCTTTTTGTGCATCCTTCGAAGGAGCCAAATGTGTGCCCCTTGAATGGGTCACCAAAATATGTCTTACGGTATGTGTTGAAAGTCCTTTGAATGGGCCATCAAACATGTCCTTTGAATGGGACACCCAGACATGTCTTTTGAATAGTTCATGTGGGTATCTTTGAAAGGGTGAAATATGTATCCTTTGATTGGACTATATGTGTGTCCTTCGAAGGGATCAAATGCAATTCTTCGAATGGGCTAGTAAGGTATATCCTTTCAAAGGGACCCCTATGTATACCCTTCAAATCCACCAATACATGTCCTTTGAAGAGGCCGCTGTTGTACCCCAAATTTTGACCTAAGACGTCGTCTCCTATCTGCATCTTTACATTACATTTGTTTTGATCCATCGATTTTAAATTTCATGACTTTTTCAGGCCAAGAGCTATTTATGCTGAACATTAAATCATTTAACCGATTCGTGCGAAAAATGATGTTTATTAATTATCTATTATCTAAAACTTAAATAATTGAAATTCATTTTGATTATTATTTAGTTTAAAGATGTATGGATAATAAAATGAACATCAGAGAAGAAGCGCATTAATTGTGTGGATAGTATTTATTTATTACTCATTATTTTAAATTTAAGTAACTAGAATTTATTTTTAGTTATTACGTAATTTAAAAGTTATGAATAATATAATAAGCATTCGAAGAATTCATTGGTCAATAACGATTGTTTAATCACTCGCCGTTCTAAGTTAAATAATTGAAACCCTGTTTTAATTATTATAATTTAGTTGGGAATGAGGAATTAAATAACCGAAGATATTAGTTGATCAATGATATTTATTATTTATCTGCTTATTATTTTGAATGTAGGTAATTGGAAATTTGTTTTCAATTATTATTCGTTCGGAGAAATAATAAACGATAAATAAATAAAGAAGAAGAATTAATGGACAAATAGTTTCTTTTATTCATTTTTTGGTACAAGTTATTTTGTAAATATTGTATATATTACAGTAAATTACAATAATGAATTGACAAAATTAAAATGAAATGAAATAAACTAGTCTATCTTAATTCTAAAGCTTCCAATCCAATGCGTGTCCGCTCATTTAATTTTACCTGCACAATTAAAAGAAAAGAATTAGAATTCAAATAAATAATTAGATGCAGAAAATTATTTAATGCTCATCATTAAAAGCACGGGCCGGAATCAGTTTACCTTTTTTGCAAATCACGGGATTTCTCCCGGTTCACAAAAAAGGGAGGAATTTTATTTCATAAATGAATGCAATTTAAAACATGCACAAACTCATTTTTTCATTTTTCAAAACTGCATATTTGAAAGTAATTGCATTTTCAAAAATCCAAATGCCTATTTCAAAAGAGCATACAGCATACACAAAGTAGCAGCAGCATCAAGAATAAAGCCAATGCCAACGTAAACCCACTGTACCATGCAAAAGAGAATATGCAGTTTAACCAATATGCAAGCAATGTTTGTTTCCTATTTTCATCATTTTCCAGCAGGGGTGCTTTTTCAGAGCAAATGCAAACATCATTTTATATCAAATTTGCATTGAAGAGAGAGAAGAGAGATAGAGAATTGGTTTTGCAGGTTTGGTTTAGGCAGGAAGAGATACAAGACAAACTGCAGTAATATGGCCAGTAGGGAGTAAAACATAAAAGAGGAATAGAGACAAACTAAATGTAACAGTTTGACGCAGAAGGCCAAGAGGAGGGTAAAAAATATATTTTCAATCTTCAGCCTGTAACAAAAGGAGGCAGTGATATAACGTTAGGATCACTTGAGAACAGAAAAAAAAAGAAGTCAATCTCCAAGCCTTAAAAACTTAGAAACACTGCTGTTAACAAAAAAGATACAAACCATTTTTTTCAAACATCTGGCATACATAACCATAAACCTGTTCATCACCAAAAAAAAAAAAACAAAACAACCCTCAAACCATTTTCAAAACCTGTAGAACCATCATTCAAAACCTGATAGCCATCACCAAACCAACAAAAACCTGCAATGGCCTCACATCAGTAAAACCTTGGCCCTGTCCAACCTAACCGAAAACCAGTTCACCATATCAAAATAACCTGCACAAACCTAAAGCCTTATAGCCCTTCTTCAAAACACAATCCACCTAAACCAAAAGAAAACTATAGAGCTTACAGCATAAACACCATGCCTATCTACATGGCCTAACCCATTTTCAAAAAAACCAGTGAAAACATACTGCTAAAACCGTTAGCCTGCTGCTGTCAAACCAGTAAACATGGCCTAAACCTCAAAGAATTTGATTGAGCCACCAAAAGCCAATATCACCCCTCATAAAACCAAAACTATAGATCAAAATACCCAAACCTCAGAGTCCATCATAAAACTCTAGGATTGTACAAAAATCAGAAAAAGAAGAAGAAGAAAGAGCCAAAGTGCAGTTCAACGGGTTCCAACAATAGCAAACACAGTAACATTCAAGCAAAAGGAAGGAAATCAAATACCGTTCACCACCGCGTGCGCCCGCTGCCTCCCTGCTGTCCGGCCTCCATCACCCCCAAGCTCCTCCTCCTTCTCCACCTAGGTAACGCTTTCTTTCATTCTTATTCCTTAAAACATCATTCAAATCGACATGGACAGTAAAAATGGTAAACTAGTCAGAATCAACCAAGAAGCCATAAAATCAACTAAGAAATTGTAAAATCAACAGCGAATCTGTAAAGCTTATACGCGAATTAAATCAACAGTAAAGAAAGCGTTTTGGTCATTACCGTCTCCGCTTGAAGCCACCGCGTCAACAATGGAGGGAAGAGAAAGACTTGGTGTGGGTGGCCGGAACATGGAAACATCGGCGTTGGAGGCAAAGAAACGAAGAAGCTGCGCGAGAGAGAGATGAAGATCGTGAGAGAGGCGCCGTTCTGCCTTAAACCAAACCCTAAAATCCCTTTATCAAACAAACACAACCCTAATTAGGATTTAATCCCTTGGACCCCTTAAACCCACGACCCGCTCCATTTCTCAACCCAACCCAATTCTTTTCTTACACTAAAAGCCCATTGCTAATTGTTATCCACCCCATATTTATTTACTCTTTAGTTAATTTTATTTCATTTTCTTAACTTAATTAATTTAGATTAGTTAATTTTTCTTAGGAACACACATATGATTTTAAATAGATAATTTTGACACTTTACCCAAATATTATTTAAGTTTACTTAATTTTAGTCTTCTTTATTTTAATTAGATATTTGATTTATAAGTTTTGTTTAATTTGATAAATATTTAATATCTTTAAAAAACATGTGAAAGTAAAAAAAATGAGAAAAACTAAAAGACATTTTACATTTTATTTTATTCCCCTCATTTTGATTAAATACCAATATACAAAAAGACATAAAAAATAGAAATCTATAAAAACATTAAAAACATTTCTATTAATTCTCGTTACCTTTTATCATTAAAAAAGCGTAAAAAAATGAAAACCAATTAAAACTTTTTCTTTTCGCCTATTAAACAAAATCATATAAAATGCATGTTCACATTTAATTGTTGTGTATCATTTTCTGTTTAAATATCTCGCATTTACTTGATTATTCTGTTTGCGTCAATCCAAAGGGAATTGTCTAATTTTTTGTTGACTTCATGTCCTCAAAAATGATCGAGCGAATACTCTTATTCATTAAAAACTTAGGTTAATTTTCCTCAAATATTCACCTTTCTTCAAATTTCAACCTTTTCAAGACTTATACCTTTTAAGCAAAAACTTCGACATTAGGTCGTCGTATTTTCAAAAACCCGTCCGTATCCCTCTTTCGGCCAAAACGATTTATTTTCAATCAAGCAATCAATTTTAAATAAAACAGATATTTCAAAAGGTTCCTATAGAGTACTATAGATGCATTGGGTGCTAATACCTTTCCATTGTATAACCAACCCCCGAACCACAAGACCTCTTTTCAAAAACACTTTGCATTTGTATTTTTAGTTACATTGCATATTTAGGGTTTTATTTCGCTCTTTTCCCTTTTCCTTTGGAAACAATAAAGCGCGGTGGCGACTCTTGCTTTTGTGAGACGAATTAATCAATAATTCGATCTCCGATTTACCCCGCTACATTTTTTATCGCTACAGAATTGGCGACTCTGCTGGGGAAAGATTGACCTCTTGCTGGTCCATCCCTAAGTGGGTTAAGCCTAATTTGTCTTATCTGTTTTACTATTATTTGATTTGCTTGATTATATGTTTAAATTGGGGTGTTTGGGTTTTTTGAAGGACAAATCCTATACCCGGATTAAGTAACACTTAAGGAATAGGACGGGCGGTATAGTCATGTTAACTTTGAGGGAGTAATCCCGAAGAAGGAGGCATGAGATCCCCCACTCAATGGAAGGCCCTCTTGGACTTAATATTTGTTTACCGAGTAATCGGGAAGACATTATTATTTTCGACCTAGGAGCCCGAGAAGTTGAGAACCGTAGAACCCTGACTCATCTTGGCCTTTTTAGGTGTAGCGCGGAGACTATCACGGAGTAATTCGGAAGTAGTTGTTACGCGATGCTACGCTCGGACGAGTTTCTCTTGAGAATATTGCTGATTATTGAGTAATCAGGACGTTGGTAATATCCGAAAGAGGGATGCAGACTCTGGGAACTCTTAGAACCTTGTCTTACAGGTGTGATCGAAACATTAGTACATACCTTTGGGTGGGCTTTACCCTCGACTCCATGCTGAACTTTGAACCTTTAAACCCCATGTTTGCAAATTTGTGTGTGACTGTCGCATTATCATTCATTCATGCATTCATCAACATCTTTGTAAAAACTCGTTTTTCAAGGAACTTTGGAATGATTTTTGCAAACGTCTTAGGGTACTATGGAACTTGGAAGGAGAAATACTCGAAGCTTTAGCTTCAAAGAGCCTGAGATTGAAGAATTGAAGAGTTTGATTCCGAAGATAGAGAGTCCGACAGATTTTCAGAAGAAATATGGGTCCATCGTACCGCTCATGAAGCGCAAGATGAAGAAAGGCATCCTCAACACTTTGGTTCAGTTCTATGATCCCTTGTATCGATGTTTCACCTTCCCGGATTATCAGTTGATGCCTACCTTAGAGGAGTACTCCTATATCCTTGGTTTGCCGATCGTCGACCGTGTTCCTTTTTCTGGGTTAGAAGAGGAGCCTAAATCTCATGAGATAGCAGCCGTCACCCATCTGAAGAAGTCAGAGATAGAAGAGAATATGACTACGAAAGGAGGAATCCGGGGTTTGCCGGCTCAGTTTCTGTTGAAGAAAGCTCGTCATTTTGCTGATACAAAGGATACCGTTGCCTTCGAGGACGTGTTTGCTTTACTCGCGTATGGTCTTTTCTTATTCCCTAACATTGATAAATTTGTGGATGTCAATGCCATCAGAGTTTTCCTGATTGGAAATCCGGTCCCTACGCTGCTAGGGGACACGTATTACTCTATCCATCTTCGAAACTCTCGTCAAGGAGGAATGATTAGTTGTTGCGTGCCGTTGCTGTATCAGTGGTACGTCTCGCATTTACCTGGGTCCGATGCTTTCTGGGATCTCGAGAAAGAACCGCGTTGGGCGCCAAAGATTATGGCTCTCACTCATTTCGACATTGACTGGTACCATCGAGCTTACCATGACGTAGAGATCATTGACAGCTGTGGTGCTTTTCCCAATGTACCTCTTCTTGGTACGAGGGGCGGAATCAACTACAACCCTGTTCTAGCGCGCCGTCAGTTCGGGTACCCAATGAGAGATAAGCCGAACAGTATCCATGTGAGTGGTTTCTTTCTTCAGGAAGGACAAGAGCATCAAACTGCTAGGAGAGAGATTGAAGGAGCTTGGCGCCATATCCACAAGAAAGGGAGAGATATGCTGGGACATAGAGGTGCCGTTTCTTTGGAACCTTACCTACAGTGGGTCCGTGCTAGGGCTTGTGCTCTCAAGATGCCGTATAAACTTGAGAAACCTTTGTTCCCTGCCATCGCACCATCATCAGTTGCTATCCCAATCGCAGATGTAGGAGAATATC
Source organism: Vicia faba (assembly GCA_948472305.1). Classification (NCBI taxonomy): domain Eukaryota; kingdom Viridiplantae; phylum Streptophyta; class Magnoliopsida; order Fabales; family Fabaceae; genus Vicia; species Vicia faba. The sequence goes on along the minus strand of OX451737.1, from coordinate 1,705,348,503 downwards.
AAGGGAACCTGGCTAGGATGAAGTCCGAGAGGGATGCTTGGAAGGAAAAGTACCATATGTCCGAATACGAGAATCGAGTCCTGACTCGACAGCTGAAAGAAAAGAAGGAGTTGTTGCTTATTCAAGACGGCCGGTTCGTTGACCACGATGAGAAACTTCGCCAGAAGGATGCTTTGTTGAAGAAATACGCGAGTGAAAGGAAGAGAAAAAGGGAATGTTCAGTAAACGTGGCTCTCGTTCCTAATCCACAAGAAGAAACCATCGATCGACTGATAGCGGAAAAGAAAGATTTGGAAGACTTTTATGAAGAAAAGATCAAGAAGCTCCGACTACAGCTGGTGTTTGGTCCGTCATCTGAGGATTCCGAGTGAGCTTTAGCTTTAGTTTATTTTATTGATGTCATTTTGTAAAACTATGTAAAAGGGCTTCATGCTCCGAAGTTGTAATTTATTGTTTTCTTAAGGGCTTCATGCTCCGAAGTTGTAATTTATTGTTTTCTTAAGGGCTTCATGCTCCGAAGTTGTAACTTATGGTCTTACTTAGGGCTTCATGCTCCAAGTTGTAATTTACTGCTTCATGTTTTAAAATGTAATTTATCACTTTATTATGGTTTTCAGGTTGTAAGTTGTAATTTATTGCTTTCATTAGTGGATTTGTTATTCCAAGGTTGTAATTTACTATTCCAAATTGTAAGTTGTAATTTATCGCTTTAAATTAACGGATTAAGTTTTTGTTATTCCAAATTCCTTTACTATTGATGTATGCAAAGTTACTAAAGTTCCTTGAAAAACTTTTAAAATGAGTCATCATTTGCATCACCATCATGCATCATTTCACATTCCACATCACATGTTTTCTAGAGTCTCATTCTTGTTCTTTTTCCACCGAAGGTTGCCAAGCTGTCTCACCAACACGACACTCGGGCCAGTCGTCAGAAAAGAATGGAAGATTTGGAACAGGAAAATCAAGAGCTTCGTGGGGAAGTTGCTACGCTTCGTGCCGAGATGGAAAAGTTAACAGCATTGGTGGAAAGTTTGGTGGCTGTTCAGAATCAGCCATCGACTACGGCTGCCGAGATTCAGACTTCAACTCCAGTGGTTTCCGAGATTGTTATCGCTCCTGCCTCCGCAACTCAAATCAACTCTCCGATCCAGCATCAGATGCCGAAAGGTTTTCCTTGGGGAATGCCTTACAACTTTATGCCAGAGGGGTGTCAGCCTACCGCCCAACCTATATTTCAGCCTGCTTTGTCTCTTCCTCAACCGGAGACGACTACACTGCCGCCAGTAATTCCATCTGTAACACCCTTTCCGCAACCAGTCATGACGACCGTTGCTCCTGTGATCCACTCAGTGCCATACTTGAACGAACCAGTTTATCCTGCCGAACCTGCTGAAAGTATGGGCCTTTTTGATAGAATGGAGGAATTTCAGGATCAGTTCCAGGAAATGCAGAAAGAGCTTAGAGCCTTGAAGGGGAAGGATCTGTTTGGGAAGACCACACATGATCTTTGCCTGGTTCCGAATGTCAAGATTCCGGCAAAGTTCAAAACACCAGACTTTGAAAGATACAAGGGGGATTCGTGTCCTAGAAGCCATTTGACAATGTACGTGAGGAAGATGTCCACGTATTCTGATAATCATGATTTATTGATTCATTATTTTCAAGATAGTTTGACGGGTGCTGCCTTGAAGTGGTATATGGGATTGGACAGCATTCGAATCCGCAATTTTAACGATCTCAGTGAAGCCTTTGTCCATCAGTACAAGTATAATGTTGACATGGCGCCGGACAGGGATCAACTCCGGGCAATGTCGCAAAGAGACCGAGAATCTTTTAAGGAGTACGCCCAGAGGTGGCGTGAAATTGCTGCTCAGATCCATCCACCTCTGGAGGAGAAAGAGATGACTAAGATATTTTTGAAGACTTTGGGATCCTTTTACTATGAGAGGATGATAGCCAGCGCGCCCAGTGACTTTACCGAGATGGTGAGCATGGGTATGCGATTAGAGGAAGGAATTCGTGAAGGACGTTTGATTAAAGAAGGGAGTACGTCCAGCAGTGTGAAGAAGTTCGGAGGTGTTTTCCCGAAGAGGAAAGAACAGGATGTTAGTGCTTTGTTTCCAGGTAGGCCTAGGAGAGGCTACTCTCACGTCGCGGCAGTCACTCCGGCTGTCCGCCCGGCTTTGGTAGCCCCATCTCATCAGATTCCGCCACCTCAACAACGACCTTTTCAACAGCAGCCTCGACAACAGGCCTATCCGCTCAACAATCAGAATCGCTCGCCCAGAAAGCTGCAGTTTGATGCCATTCCTATGACGTATACTGAATTGTTTCCCGCTCTCATTAGAAAGAATCTCATCACAACAAAACCACCTCCTGTCGCACCGAACAGTGCTTCCCCGTGGTATAAGGCGGATCAATTCTGTGAATATCATCAAGGGTCACCGGGGCACAACCTTGAGAATTGCTTTGCGTTGAAGGCGGATGTGCAGAGATTAATTAAGCATGGCATCTTGTCTTTTAAGGATGTGAATCCAAATGTCAGAGATAACCCTTTGCCCCGACATGGGGCAGCTTCTGTGAATATGGTGGAGGGTTGCCCGGGGAAGTTCCGAGTTTTCCAAGTCGAGCACATCAGAGAATCATTGATCAGGTTACACCAAAGTTTGAGAAGACTTGCCTTTGTTAGGCACCAACATGACTATGACGTTTGCCAGTTTTGTTCAAGAGAAGAGGATTGTCCTATTGTGAAGGAGGACATTCAGAAGTTGCTAGATCAGAGAATTATTACTATTACCTATGACCGAAATCCTGAAGATGAAGTGAATGTGATAACCCCACAGTTTAATTTACCAGAATCAGTAGAGATTGCTTACAACAGCCAGACTGCGTCTGCTGAGCCTTTGATTATTTACCCACCTGGCCCTGTGCCTTATAGCTCAGACCAAGCCGTGCCGTACAAGTATAACGCCACCATGATCGAGAACGGGGTAGAGATCCCCATCCCAACTAGACCGTCTTTCGTTAATATTGCCGATGTAAGTAGAGTGACAAGAAGCGGGCGTGTTTTTGCCGCGGTACCGACAAGAAGACCAGAAGTTCAAGTAAGGAGGCCCATGCCGGCGGAGATCCCTGTAAGAAATGAACCAAGGGTTGAGGTAGGTCGATCCAGTGAACCTATCCCTCACCCTGAAGAAGATGAAATCTTAAAGCTTATCAAAAGAAGCGAGTATAAAATTGTGGACCAGCTTCTGCAAACACCTTCCAAGATTTCCTTGCTTGCCTTATTGAGAGATTCTGGGGCACACAGAGAAGCCTTGATGAAAGTGTTGGACCAGGCGTTTGTAGACCATGATGTGACAGTTGATCAGTTTGACGGGATTGTGGGGAATATAACCTCGTGTAACAACTTGGGTTTCAGTGATGAAGAACTCCCGGAGGAGGGGAGAAACCATAATATGGCTCTGCACATTTCAGTAAGTTGTGGGAACGATACCTTATCAAGCGTGTTAGTGGATACCGGCTCGTCATTGAATGTGATGCCCAAGACCACGTTGTCTCGACTTTCATATCCAGGTTCTCCTATGAGGCCTAGCGGGGTAATTGTTAAAGCCTTTGACGGTTCCAGGAAGACGGTTATCGGTGAAGTGGATCTTCCCATAGTGATTGGCCCCCACACTTTTCAAATCACTTTCCAAGTGATGGACATCCGTGCTGCTTATAGTTGTTTATTGGGCCGTCCCTGGATCCATGATGCCGGGGCGGTCACCTCCACGCTCCATCAGAGATTAAAATTCGTGAGGCATGGGAAACTAGTGATGATTGGGGGAGAGCAGGCCATGGTGGTAAGTCATTTATCATCGTTTTCTTCTATTGATGCTGACGAGGACGTCGGGACACAGTTTCAGGGCCTATCTGTTGCTAAGGATACCGTGAAGAAGCAGGGGGCATCCATCTCTTCTTTTGAGGATGCACGGCGAGTAGTGGAGAGTGGTTCGGCCGAAGGATGGGGCCAGGTGTTGACGTTACCCGAGAACAAGTCTGGGGAAGGTTTGGGTTTTCATCCAATAGCTGCAAGGGTCAAGAAAGAGGTGTTTGTTCGTCCAATTCAAGAGGTCTTTCGGAGTGCAGGGTTTGTACATCCTGAGGTTGATGCTGTCATAGATGATGATTCCGAGGAGGATTTGCCCGTGTTTGTGACGCCTGGATTGGCTTGCCAAAACTGGATAGCTGTTGATATTCCTGTGGTTATGCACGTTTCCGAGTAATGTTTTGTTCATTTTTCTTTAAAAAAAATCGCTCTGCCCAAGGCGAAACGTATTTTGTGTCGGGCTATGAAAAATAACTCCTTTTGCTCTGCCCAAGGCAAAAGAGAAATGTCTGGGCTTGTTGTTTCAAGTATTTCCTCTTTAATGAATAAAAATGTTATTTTGTCCACTGCTGTTTTATTTTTCATTTTTTGGGAAATAATAATGAAAATTGATTAAGAGCATTTTGTTTTATTTGCACAAATCGATTTCTAAAATAAAGCATAATCATGTGTGCAGATTACTTCATGACTTAACCATCGAAAACAATGATCCTATGCCCTCTCCCAACTTTGAATTCCCTGTGTTCAGAGCCGAAGGAGAGGATGATGAAGAGGTTCCTGTTGAGATTTCCCGTTTGATTGAGCAAGATGAGAAGGTCATTCAACCATTTGAAGAACCTGTGGAGTTGGTCAATTTGGGTGATGAAGAGGATAGAAAGGAAGTCAAAGTCGGAGCTTTGCTTATCCCGGAAGTTAAGGAGAAGATGTTGGAGCTTCTCAGAGAGTATGTTGATGTGTTTGCGTGGTCTTACCAAGATATGCCAGGGTTGGACAACGACATTGTGGAGCATCGTTTACCGTTGAGACCTGAGTGTCCACCGATCAAACAGAAGTTGAGAAGGACTCGTCCTGACATGGCCGACAAGATTAAAGAAGAGGTTCAGAAGCAGATCAACGCAGGTTTTCTTGTGACGTCGGTCTATCCTCAGTGGTTAGCCAACATCGTACCTGTTGCTAAGAAGGATGGTAAGGTTCGGATGTGTGTAGACTACAGAGATCTGAACAGGGCTAGTCCGAAAGATGATTTCCCATTACCTCATATTGACGTATTGGTCGACAGTACCGCCAAGTTCAAAGTCTTTTCTTTCATGGATGGTTTCTCTGGCTACAATCAAATCAAGATGGCGCCGGAAGATATGGAAAAGACCGCTTTCATTACACCGTGGGGAACTTTCTGTTATCGAGTTATGCCGTTTGGTTTGAGGAATGCTGGTGCAACGTACCAAAGGGCCATGACTGCTTTGTTTCATGACATGATGCATAAGGAGATCGAAGTATATGTGGATGATATGATTGCCAAATCACAGACTGAAGAAGATCACTTGGAGCATTCGTTAAAGCTATTCCAGCGTTTGAGGAAGTACAAACTCCGTCTGAATCCCAATAAGTGCACTTTTGGCGTTCGTTCAGGAAGACTTTTAGGTTTCATTGTCAGTCAGAAAGGTATTGAAGTGGATCCCGATAAAGTCAAAGCTATTCGGGAAATGCCCGCACCCAAGACAGAAAAACAAGTAAGAGGATTCCTTGGGAGATTGAATTACATTTCTAGGTTCATATCTCACATGACTGCTACTTGTGGGCCGATTTTCAAGCTTCTCCGCAAGAACCAAGGATGTGTGTGGACAGAGGATTGTCAGAAAGCTTTCGATAGTATCAAAGAATATTTGCTCGAGCCTCCCATTTTGATTCCTCCGGTGGAAGGAAGGCCCTTGATTATGTATTTGACCATATTAGAGGATTCCATGGGATGTGTGCTTGGTCAACAAGACGAGACTGGAAGAAAGGAGCATGCTGTATATTATCTGAGTAAGAAATTCACAGACTGTGAGTCTCGATACTCATTACTTGAGAAAACCTGTTGTGCTTTAGCCTGGGCTGCTCGCCGTCTGCGCCAGTATATGATTAATCACACTACTTGGTTGATCTCCAAAATGGACCCAATCAAGTATATCTTTGAGAAGCCCGCCTTATCTGGAAGGATAGCCCGTTGGCAGATGTTGTTATCTGAGTATGACATTGAGTATCACACTCAGAAAGCGATCAAAGGGAGTATTTTGGCCGATCATTTGGCTCACCAACCAATTGAAGACTATCAGTCCATCAAGTTTGACTTCCCCGATGAAGATGTTATGTACTTGAAAGCCAAAGATTGTGAAGAGCCGTTACCCGAAGAAGGACCTGATCCTGAATCCCGATGGGGTTTGATATTTGACGGAGCTGTGAATTCCTATGGAAATGGAATTGGGGCAATCATCGTTACTCCCCGAGGTACTCATATCCCGTTCACGGCAAGACTGAAGTTTGACTGTACGAACAACATGGCGGAGTATGAGGCGTGTATTATGGGTCTCGAAGAAGCAGTGGACTTGAGGATTAAGATTCTGGATATTTACGGAGATTCGGCACTGGTGATTAATCAAATCAAAGGAGAATGGGAAACTCGTCATCCTGGTTTGATCCCGTACAGAGACTATGCTAGAAGGTTGTTAACCTTCTTCAACAAGGTGGAACTGCATCATATCCCTAGGGATGAGAATCAAATGGCGGATGCTTTGGCTACTTTGTCTTCAATGTTTCAAGTGAATGATTGGAACGACGTGCCTACAATCCGAGTTATGCGCCTCGACCGACCTGCTCATGTGTTCGCAGTAGAAGAGGTCACCGACGACAAACCTTGGTTCTATGACATCAAACGTGTCCTTCAAACTCGAGAGTACCCGCCAGGGGCATCCAACAAAGATAGGAAGACGTTGAGAATATTAGCAAGCAGTTTCTTTCTCAATGAAGAAGTGTTGTATAAGAGGAATTACGACATGGTCTTGCTCAGATGTGTAGACAGACGTGAAGCAGACATGCTAATGCAAGAGGTGCACGAAGGGTCCTTTGGCACTCATGCCAATGGACACGCAATGGCTAGAAAGATGTTGAGAGCTGGTTACTACTGGATGACCATGGAGTCTGATTGCTGCAAGTATGTGAAGAAGTGTCATAAATGCCAGATTTATGCGGACAGGATGCACGTACCGCCGACCCTCCTCAATGTTATATCTTCACCTTGGCCTTTCTCCATGTGGGGCATTGATATGATTGGGATGATTGAACCCAAAGCTTCAAATGGTCATCGTTTCATCTTGGTAGCGATTGATTATTTTACTAAGTGGGTGGAAGCCGCATCTTATGCTAATGTAACCAGACAGGTGGTAGTCAGATTTATCAAGAATCAGATTATTTGTCGGTTTGGTATCCCGAGTAAGATCATCACTGACAATGGGTCGAATTTGAATAACAAGATGATGAAGGAGCTTTGTGAAGAGTTCAAAATCGAGCATCATAATTCCTCTCCTTACAGGCCGAAGATGAATGGGGCTGTTGAAGCTGCTAACAAGAATATCAAGAAGATCGTCCAGAAGATGGTGGTAACTTATAAGGACTGGCATGAAATGCTTCCGTTTGCTTTACACGGGTATCGTACTTCAGTTCGAACTTCAACAGGCGTGACTCCTTTCTCCCTAGTTTATGGTATGGAAGCAGTACTCCCCGTGGAGGTTGAGATTCCGTCTCTGAGAGTGTTGATGGAAGCCAAGCTTTCCGAGGCCGAATGGTGTCAGAGTAGGTACGATCAGTTGAATTTAATCGAAGAAAAGAGATTAACGGCTTTGTGTCACGGTCAGTTGTATCAGCAAAGAATGAAGAAGGCTTTTGATAAGAAGGTTCGGCCGCGCGAGTTCAGAGAAGGTGACCTCGTGCTCAAGAAGATATTATCTTTCCAACCCGATTCTAGGGGCAAATGGGCTCCGAACTATGAAGGACCGTTTGTTGTTAAGAAAGTTTTCTCCGGAGGTGCCATGATTCTCGCCAATATGGATGGCGAAGACCTCCCGCGTCCCCTGAACGCCGATGCAGTCAAGAAGTATTTCGCTTAGGCAAATTTCTGGTTAAATCAGTCTTGGCATCTGAGCATATTCTGGAATTCAAAGTTGTTAGGGAGAATAGTGATCATTGTTTTTGTATGACCTTTTACTTCACATACTATTTCCCCAAACTTTTGTAAACCATTGGAGTCGCATTGTTAGCGAACTACCATCTTAACGAAATTTGAGCATTTACCTTTTGTGGGCAAAATTTTAATTTTTATGGAAATACTTGAAACAAATTTATTTAAAACATTCTTATTTCTAAAATGTGTCGTGAATAATGAAGGGAATATTAACAGTCGTTCCGAAAATGGTCAAGCCATGAAATGCAAAACAGTACAGTAATTTTTACTTGCATGATGAATTTGTTTTCTTTCAAAATCGTCATTAAGTGTTGGCTGTGTACATGCTTGGTTACGGTGGTGCTAAATTTGGTGACTCCCCAGTTGTCCCAGTTAAGTGTGGTTTTAGCTACCTTTGTTTGGGAGATTTTGAAGTGCGGTACACTTCGTCTTATGCCAGTGGTTTATTGGTGCTAGGAGATTGGATTTGATTGTTCGTCTCTTCAGAAGACTTGGGCCTTGTAGCGTGACATCTTCCGATGTTGCTTCGTATTCCGTCTATCTTCCATCTTCTCAAGAGTGGCCGAGCATTTACGTTGCTGTGACACCTTATTATCTCCAAGATATCCCATCTGTCTGTTTTGTCAGCATATACATGACATTCACTTATTCATCCACACTTGCATCATGCACACACAGTTGTATTTGTTAATGTCATTAAATTCGTACACCTCAGTTGTGTCTTTTTCAAATAACGCATTTGATCCTTCCAAATAGAGTGCCGATTTAAGCATAAAATGTGCCTCCTTTCTAATTCCCCAACTGAGCTAATCCTCATGGGTAATTTTTGATTTAGCTTACCTTGTCCATTTCTGGATAGGATAATTTCCCCAATCGATTTACTTTCTCATTTGGGAGGAGTCTTGTTTGACTGTTTTCTCTCTGGTTATTCCTGGATGAAGTTGTTGCCTCTTGCATAGGCTACCTCAGTGTTTTTCCCCAGTGAAATTGCGACCTAGACGGTTGGTGCATTTATTTCGCACGTTTAAATATGTGATCTCCTCGGGAAGGATTGATTCAGGGTTCTTTTTGATGAAGATTTTATTCTCTGCCAATATCATCGCAGTTTCCCTCTGAATTATGTTGGAAAACGACAAGCGGTAGCTCTTCACGAGCAACTTGTACGTTACTATCTTCGACAAGCGCCGAGCAGTAGTTCTTCATGAGCTACTAGTGCGTTATTTTATCTTTCGGGAAGCGCCAAGCAGCAGTTCTTCATGAACTACTAGTGCGTCATTTTATTCCGTTGGAAAGCACCGAGCAGCAGTTCTTCATGAGCTACTAGTGCGTCAGTTATGACTTTGTGTAAGCGCCGAGCAGCAGTTCTTCATGAGCTACTAGTGCGTCATCGTCATTTTACCCTTCTTGGGAAGCGCCGAGCAGCAGTTCTTCATGAACTACTAGTGCGTCATTTACTCTTTTTGAAAGCGACAAGCAGCAAACTCTTCATGAGTTACCAGTACGTGTTACCAGTACGTTATTATTCTTCGGAAAACAGCAAGTGGTAGCTTCTTTATTTGAGCAACTTGTTCGTTATCGGTATTTTCTTTGGACGACAGCAAGCGGCAGCTTCTTTATTTGAGCAGCTTGTTCGTTATCGGTATTTTCTTTGGACGACAGCAAGCGGCGGCTTCTTTATTGGAGCGACTTGTTTGTTATCGGTATTTTCTTTGGACGCCAACAGCTGGCAATTTTCTTTATTTGAACAACCTTCGTATCTACAGTCTTATCACCTCAGCATTAATGAGTATACCTCTGAAATCTCGCAGAGAAGTCTGGTACGAATCTACACCTCCAGAAGTCGGTAACCAGTTATCAGCAATTCGATACTCCCTGTCTACCGTCGACCTTGAGTTGCGAATTCACTATTTGGATCAATAATCTGTTATGGCCTATGCAAGATGCTCTCTTTGTTAGGGTTAGAGGTCGTTTTCCCTCAGTTTTATTCGCTGTCAGGAGTCTGTCGTTTGAAGTCGATAGCTCGTTCTCCCCGTAGCGTATAACTCATGTCTTTGTGTTTTGTTGACGTTCGATTCCCTCAACATTGTCTCGTTTCACAGTATCTTTCTCTGTGAGTTAGATCGTTGCATTCATACCAGACGTGACGACGGCATCTTAGGACAAAATTTGCGTAGTTATGTATTTAAGTGCCTTCAATCTCGTCGACACGAAGATTTTAATCTTCATATCTCCGGATAGAAGAAACTTAAATAGGGGCAGCTGTTGTACCCCAAATTTTGACCTAAGACGTCGTCTCCTATCTGCATCTTTACATTACATTTGTTTTGATCCATCGATTTTAAATTTCATGACTTTTTCAGGCCAAGAGCTATTTATGCTGAACATTAAATCATTTAACCGATTCGTGCGAAAAATGATGTTTATTAATTATCTATTATCTAAAACTTAAATAATTGAAATTCATTTTGATTATTATTTAGTTTAAAGATGTATGGATAATAAAATGAACATCAGAGAAGAAGCGCATTAATTGTGTGGATAGTATTTATTTATTACTCATTATTTTAAATTTAAGTAACTAGAATTTATTTTTAGTTATTACGTAATTTAAAAGTTATGAATAATATAATAAGCATTCGAAGAATTCATTGGTCAATAACGATTGTTTAATCACTCGCCGTTCTAAGTTAAATAATTGAAACCCTGTTTTAATTATTATAATTTAGTTGGGAATGAGGAATTAAATAACCGAAGATATTAGTTGATCAATGATATTTATTATTTATCTGCTTATTATTTTGAATGTAGGTAATTGGAAATTTGTTTTCAATTATTATTCGTTCGGAGAAATAATAAACGATAAATAAATAAAGAAGAAGAATTAATGGACAAATAGTTTCTTTTATTCATTTTTTGGTACAAGTTATTTTGTAAATATTGTATATATTACAGTAAATTACAATAATGAATTGACAAAATTAAAATGAAATGAAATAAACTAGTCTCTCTTAATTCTAAAGCTTCCAATCCAATGCGTGTCCGCTCATTTAATTTTACCTGCACAATTAAAAGAAAAGAATTAGAATTCAAATAAATAATTAGATGCAGAAAATTATTTAATGCTCATCATTAAAAGCACGGGCCGGAATCAGTTTACCTTTTTTGCAAATCACGGGATTTCTCCCGGTTCACAAAAAAGGGAGGAATTTTATTTCATAAATGAATGCAATTTAAAACATGCACAAACTCATTTTTTCATTTTTCAAAACTGCATATTTGAAAGTAATTGCATTTTCAAAAATCCAAATGCCTATTTCAAAAGAGCATACAGCATACACAAAGTAGCAGCAGCATCAAGAATAAAGCCAATGCCAACGTAAACCCACTGTACCATGCAAAAGAGAATATGCAGTTTAACCAATATGCAAGCAATGTTTGTTTCCTATTTTCATCATTTTCCAGCAGGGGTGCTTTTTCAGAGCAAATGCAAACATCATTTTATATCAAATTTGCATTGAAGAGAGAGAAGAGAGATAGAGAATTGGTTTTGCAGGTTTGGTTTAGGCAGGAAGAGATACAAGACAAACTGCAGTAATATGGCCAGTAGGGAGTAAAACATAAAAGAGGAATAGAGACAAACTAAATGTAACAGTTTGACGCAGAAGGCCAAGAGGAGGGTAAAAAATATATTTTCAATCTTCAGCCTGTAACAAAAGGAGGCAGTGATATAACGTTAGGATCACTTGAGAACAGAAAAAAAAAGAAGTCAATCTCCAAGCCTTAAAAACTTAGAAACACTGCTGTTAACAAAAAAGATACAAACCATTTTTTTCAAACATCTGGCATACATAACCATAAACCTGTTCATCACCAAAAAAAAAAAAAACAAAACAACCCTCAAACCATTTTCAAAACCTGTAGAACCATCATTCAAAACCTGATAGCCATCACCAAACCAACAAAAACCTGCAATGGCCTCACATCAGTAAAACCTTGGCCCTGTCCAACCTAACCGAAAACCAGTTCACCATATCAAAATAACCTGCACAAACCTAAAGCCTTATAGCCCTTCTTCAAAACACAATCCACCTAAACCAAAAGAAAACTATAGAGCTTACAGCATAAACACCATGCCTATCTACATGGCCTAACCCATTTTCAAAAAAACCAGTGAAAACATACTGCTAAAACCGTTAGCCTGCTGCTGTCAAACCAGTAAACATGGCCTAAACCTCAAAGAATTTGATTGAGCCACCAAAAGCCAATATCACCCCTCATAAAACCAAAACTATAGATCAAAATACCCAAACCTCAGAGTCCATCATAAAACTCTAGGATTGTACAAAAATCAGAAAAAGAAGAAGAAGAAAGAGCCAAAGTGCAGTTCAACGGGTTCCAACAATAGCAAACACAGTAACATTCAAGCAAAAGGAAGGAAATCAAATACCGTTCACCACCGCGTGCGCCCGCTGCCTCCCTGCTGTCCGGCCTCCATCACCCCCAAGCTCCTCCTCCTTCTCCACCTAGGTAACGCTTTCTTTCATTCTTATTCCTTAAAACATCATTCAAATCGACATGGACAGTAAAAATGGTAAACTAGTCAGAATCAACCAAGAAGCCATAAAATCAACTAAGAAATTGTAAAATCAACAGCGAATCTGTAAAGCTTATACGCGAATTAAATCAACAGTAAAGAAAGCGTTTTGGTCATTACCGTCTCCGCTTGAAGCCACCGCGTCAACAATGGAGGGAAGAGAAAGACTTGGTGTGGGTGGCCGGAACATGGAAACATCGGCGTTGGAGGCAAAGAAACGAAGAAGCTGCGCGAGAGAGAGATGAAGATCGTGAGAGAGGCGCCGTTCTGCCTTAAACCAAACCCTAAAATCCCTTTATCAAACAAACACAACCCTAATTAGGATTTAATCCCTTGGACCCCTTAAACCCACGACCCGCTCCATTTCTCAACCCAACCCAATTCTTTTCTTACACTAAAAGCCCATTGCTAATTGTTATCCACCCCATATTTATTTACTCTTTAGTTAATTTTATTTCATTTTCTTAACTTAATTAATTTAGATTAGTTAATTTTTCTTAGGAACACACATATGATTTTAAATAGATAATTTTGACACTTTACCCAAATATTATTTAAGTTTACTTAATTTTAGTCTTCTTTATTTTAATTAGATATTTGATTTATAAGTTTTGTTTAATTTGATAAATATTTAATATCTTTAAAAAACATGTGAAAGTAAAAAAAATGAGAAAAACTAAAAGACATTTTACATTTTATTTTATTCCCCTCATTTTGATTAAATACCAATATACAAAAAGACATAAAAAATAGAAATCTATAAAAACATTAAAAACATTTCTATTAATTCTCGTTACCTTTTATCATTAAAAAAGCGTAAAAAAATGAAAACCAATTAAAACTTTTTCTTTTCGCCTATTAAACAAAATCATATAAAATGCATGTTCACATTTAATTGTTGTGTATCATTTTCTGTTTAAATATCTCGCATTTACTTGATTATTCTGTTTGCGTCAATCCAAAGGGAATTGTCTAATTTTTTGTTGACTTCATGTCCTCAAAAATGATCGAGCGAATACTCTTATTCATTAAAAACTTAGGTTAATTTTCCTCAAATATTCACCTTTCTTCAAATTTCAACCTTTTCAAGACTTATACCTTTTAAGCAAAAACTTCGACATTAGGTCGTCGTATTTTCAAAAACCCGTCCGTATCCCTCTTTCGGCCAAAACGATTTATTTTCAATCAAGCAATCAATTTTAAATAAAACAGATATTTCAAAAGGTTCCTATAGAGTACTATAGATGCATTGGGTGCTAATACCTTCCCATTGTATAACCAACCCCCGAACCACAAGATCTCTTTTCAAAAACACTTTGCATTTGTATTTTTAGTTACATTGCATATTTAGGGTTTTATTTCGCTCTTTTCCCTTTTCCTTTGGAAACAATAAAGCGCGGTGGCGACTCTTGCTTTTGTGAGACGAATTAATCAATAATTCGATCTCCGATTTACCCCGCTACATTTTTTATCGCTACAGCCACCAACCATGTGTGTTGAAGGTTTTCAAGGGTGGAATCGAAGCAAACTATTTCAAAGGGAAATATTGTCCAGTCGAAGCTAGTGTAAACATAGCCAATGCCCTGTCGAAGTCTGTATGCAGGATGTCACTACTTTTTGACTCCAAGAAGGCATACAAGAAGCCATTTCTCAAATGAAGGTTTGCATGAAGAGTCAATGCCCTGTCGAAGCCTGCATGCAGGAGGTCACTTCTTTGTGACTCAAGGCAAACATGTAAGGGGTCAATGGTGTAATCGAAGCTTGCGTGCCGCAGGGTTCGAAGCAAGAGTAGAGGTGAATTTAAAGCATGCATGAAGGTTGATTCGAAGCAGGTTTGAAGGTGGATTCGAAGCAGGTTACTTTTGAAGGAAACCAATGCCCCAAATGAAGGATGACTCAAGCTTGCTCGAAGGAAGCCTAGATGCCCAATCAAAGGATGTGGATTCGAAGCAAACTTTCTCTTCTTTGACTTGTCGAAAGGAACATTAACATCTTCATTTTTCTTTTCCTTCGACCAGTCAAAGTAACAACTTTGCATCTTTAAAGAAAATCATTTTCTTCATTTCTTCAAACAGGTATTTGTAACCACACATGCGAGAGAAATCTTGAAAAATGAGAGGTCAAATATTGGGGTATAACACCCATTTTTCTGGGGGTACTGCTTCGGGGTTGTTTCTCCTTTATTCTTTATGCCCGCCATTCTTCCTACTCGAATTCCTTGCACTAATGAGCAAGTTGTTGTTGTTATGTCTGTAGAGGATATGTCCTTCGTCCAAAATCTTCCTAAGGCGGACAAGATGAAACTACTCTCTGATGTCACCTATCACACTTAATTGACAACCTCTCTGGACATATGGGTAATCCTTCTAATGAGAGGGACACCTCTAAATGGAAGTGTGAAGACATGGAGCAGAAATGCTCTAAATTACATAAGGATACGTCTACCCTCCAGGAGAAATTTAGTTGCATTGAAGCTTTGCAAGAGGAGGCTCAAAAAATATCTTCAACAAGTGAAGGAGTCTTATGATGAGGATTAGAGAGCTCATGATGGTAAGGTGGCCGATGTGAATGTGAGAGTTCATGAATCTCTTTATAAAACTTTGATGAATATGTACGAAGCTCTCGACTAGGCGATGGATCAGGCTAAAGAATTTTGCCTTGACATTCCTATCCCTTTTACATAACTAAATCCTTTCAAAGTTGCTCAGGATATGTCTTTGATGGATAACAAGGGTGCAACATCTTAGAGCTAGGGTGCCTGATTTTCTTCTCTTTTCCTTTTTATTCCTTTGTAATGTTGGTCGAACTTTCATGCTTTGGCAAAAATAATAATATTTAAATATATATATATTTTTTCCAATGTACTTGAAGCCTTTATTTAGATTTGTGTGTTTGGTATATTTTATTTATTTTTATGGTTCTCTAGTCCACCTTAAGGTTGATAGTCTCCCAATGTTATATTGATTAACAAGTTTTTATTGCATCAAGACTTGCTCTTTTTGTTCATAATTTTTTAAATTTGTTCATCTTGTGTGTGTTACTGGTGTCCAGCGTGTCCGTCAAAATCTAAAGTCTCAACCGGAGTTTTATTACTACTAGTTCCGATTGGGAAGATTTAGTGTAGTCCTTCAGCATCGCTAGGAATTTCCCCTAACCAAAGGCAAGGTTCTTATCCATGTCCCCAGGGTTGGCCTGGTTCAGGGTGCACGTCTTCGGGCTCAACCACGTGCGCTATTGGAGTGGCTAGTTATTAAGAAAGAGGTGCGGCAGCTACGCTCAAATTGTTTTCACCAAGTGTAGAATTTGCCTCAAAAGAATGTCTTATTCCATCGTACAGGGGATTACAAGACCCTATATGGTCTCAATGTCTCGTAGTTAACAGATTAATGTTTGAAATTATACAAAAACTTTATGGAATATTTAACTCGCTGAGAAAGTCACGATGGTACTATCTTCAATTTATTATTTACTTATTCCCCAGCTGACTGTGCAATTGCTGACTGTGCAATTATTGACTGTGTAGTATCGTCGAGTAAGTGTGGTATGAGCTCTATAATACTACCTCCAAGTAAATGGGAAAAGCCGGGTGTTTTCCTTGACAACATGATCGAGCAAAGACGTCTTGGATGGTATGTTCCATTCGAGGTTATCAGAAGTCGGGGGCACCTTCCTCTCGCCTATTTTTTCCTGTTAAGGGTGTGATCTTCGTTATTCTGTGAAAGTAAGCTATAAAATTATCAATGGTCAAAGGATCTCTACTATCATATGTGTTTAGATTCAAAAATTGGAGACTGATTGCTCGATTGTTCCAGATCAGAAGTTATCACGAGTAATCCACCATCTAAGAGGTATCTCACAAGCATTTCGCTTACGGTAGAGACTATCAAAACCACGGGTAGCTTTGCAATCAATATTATTTGTATTTTATAAATTCTCAGGCATCCCAGTGCACCCCGATCTTCGTTTCTTGATTTAGTATCACTATTCCACTCGAAAGGGGTATTCTGATGACTGATCGCCGCTAGATTTAACGATGTTGTAGATCTCAGTGGTGATGATCAAATGTAGTAGAATATAATCAGAATACCTAAGAGTTTACGTCATAGCAACATGTAGCGTGATTTGCAAAAGTGATCACTATAATTGGCGATAATTCCGTATTTGGGACTCTGTTTACCTTATTTCGATCTAAGAATCCTAGTACCATGCGATCATTGCTTACCGTTCAGAGATTATTTGTCATATGGAGGAAGTACTTCGGTAGTTGATATACATTGAATGTTATGGTGGTACAAATATCATCAATGATAGATAGTTGTGACGATACCAGAAGAGGAGACTAAGTGAGGATCTTCTATGTGATGTAGGAGGTAACTATCTCTATTTCTCGACAATTCTGGTATGGATCCAAGTTTGAATCTAGGATGATCTATTCGTGGAATTTTCGCGGGAATTAAGAGTAAACTTCTATAGATGACTTCATTGTTCCATTCTAGAACTAGGATTAGGAGTACATAGATAGCGAGGAATCTTGAATCAGTTGTGCTGATCTTCAATACGACTGTGTGGGGGTGGACTTGCAAGATCAGCACTCCAACGCCCAAGTCACTTCAAAATTCAAGGTGCGTGTAGTAAAAGTGGAGAAAATGTAGGTGTACCTTGAATATCTCTTGTGATAAATTTTCGACCTTAGGCCACTTAGAGTTAGGGGTGGGAATATGCCAGGCCGACTAATAGGGACATACGGCCTAGCTTACACAGGCCAATGTCAGACCAGACTTTTTTTAAGTAGAAAAGACCTAGGCTTTTTTTATAAATCTATTTAGTTAAATAGGATAGGCCATAGGCCAAGAAAAAAGTTTTTTAAGCCTATTAGGCTGGCCTATTTTAATAAATACGAATACATTTATTATTTTTAATATTTTATTTTGTACTTTATATGAAAATACAAATGTAAAATTTAGTTATCTTGAAGACTTATGAAAATAATTTGAAAAAACCTTATGAATAATGTTATAAGTTGTTTTCATAAATTCTCCCAAACAAAAAATCTAAAAAAACTTATGCTACCATGTAAGCTAAAATAAATCAATGTAAACAAATATTTTGTCTCATAGTACTTTTGAGTCTCTTGTATATTTAAACGTTAGTTGAATTGCTTATTTACATATGTTCAAATGATATAGGATTTTTAAGCATTCTAATAGGATAATTAAGCATTCGAAAAGGCCAGACTCAGGCCGAAAAGTAAGTCTATGGTAGGCTAGAATCCAGACTTAGGCTTTAAACTTTTTAGCAGGTCAGGTTCATGCTTGGCAAAGTCTAACTTGGCACAGCCTATTCCCACCCCTATAATGATGATGATTTAATTGTTTAAGATGAGTGTTGTAAAGTCTAATAACAGTTTAAAATTAATAATCAATCAAATAAATAAGAGTTAAAAGGTAGTGCACTGACAGTGTAAATAGTTTTACACTGTCATCAAATGAAAATTCATCATTTAACTATATCATATAACTTATTTAAAAATAAAACTATGATTTAACATTTAATATGGTTCTGATTGGTTGATAGTGTAAAATTGTTCTAGACTGTCCCGATAACTTGATTGGGCCCAGTCCAAGACATCTCCTTTGGTACGACCCGCACGACCGTGACCTGAATTTCCCGCTACCTATCGAGCATGTCGGACATTCGCCCTCCCAAACCAGCGCTGGCCTAGGAAGACCGACGAGCATCTTCTCAGCCTGCCCGACATCAACGTCGTGAAGGCCATCGGGAACCGACCAGAGAGACGCCCGTAACTAACCCCCTCCTCAGGACCAACGACTAGTTATGAGCATATCTGCCCGGTTTGACCAAGTCCTGAAAGTTAACTGATTTCATGGACCCGTATATCTAGGCGTGAAATCAGGAACCAATGTCCATACGCCAGGGCATTATATAAACCCTAACACATGTGAGGACCAGGTATCCTATATTCACTACTCACTACCTAATACTCTTCTTGTACCTCCTTGTTCCTGCTCTTACTTGATTGTCGGAGTGACTTGCAGGTACAACCCCCATTTTCTCCTCGACATCACAATCCGACTGCAGATCATCTTCCGGCCACTTCTTAGGTTTTGATCAGCCGGTAAGATCAGTGGTGTCGTCTGTGGGAAACTGCTCTCCCCATCTTTCTTTCCCCGAAACTTAAGATCAAAGCAACTTTTTCAATATTCTTCTCACTAATCATGGATGACCATGATGATCTTCACATGACCGGAAAGACCATTCTTTCCCCTGCTCATAAAACCGACGGAAGTCAGGAACACCCTCACCTCGAGGACAACCTGGGCTTTTGGAACGGACGGATCGGGTCTCCGGATTCCACTGACGCCCGACACGGTGATGACCAGTTCTTGGACAAGGGCCACTCCAAGAATATTGCTGAGGAACTGCCAGAAGGCATGTAACCAATTCTTATCCCTCTTAACAGCGATCTGGCCATGGTAGCACTGCTCGCTGCTATCAATCAGACCAACGCCCTCATCCTACAACAAAATAAAAGGATATGGGCCTGGGAGAATAGGCGATCAAGATCTCCTCCTCGGAGAACCAGATGACAAAACTCCCTCAGTGTTTCACCACCCTTGCGTGGACCACCGCCCAGAAAGGAGAGGCGCTACGTTTCTTTCTTCAAGAAACGCAACCGCACACCTCCTTCCAGAGATTAAGACTCCTCTTCATTCAAGAAGAGGAAAGACAACAGGAAATTCGACCGCGCTCGACTGCCTTCTCCTGAGTAAAATAAAAAACGAAATAGCCCCACCCCCCAATGATATCGTGACGATCGACGAGGAAGAAACTATCACTCTCCTTCTCCATTTGCCGTCGATAGCGAGGATGACGAGCCCCGTGGCCCGCTATCAATGGAGATTACTGAATCTCCACTTCCTGTCGTCCTAGAGAAGCCGTCCACATTAGGAACCTACGATGGAACAACATACCTTGAAGAGCATATCGAGAACATCAACGCTCTCCTCGACTACCGAGGGGTCAAGGGAGCCACCAAATGCAGACTCTTCCCAACCACTCTCAGGAAGGGGGAAATGGCATGGTACAAGAGACTCTGCGATGAATCCATCACCTCGTGTAAACAACTAGGGAGGATATTTTTGAGGCATTTCACTGTCTCCCGTCGACACCCGAAATCGGAGGCTTCGCTAGAAGCAATCATACAGGTGTTGGCTGGAAATTTTGACTAAGGGAAAGTTGAGATGAGTCAATGGTCTAAAAATACTTAGAGAAATTATTTGGCTATTTGATTTGTTGAAAACCATGAAGATTTGAATTTGAAATTGATGGATAGTTTATGAAATTCAAATTGAAAAATAAGGTATTATTCGAAGACATGGCTTAAAATGTAATACTTCGACCGTTGCCAGATTTCATTAGTTTTGGCACTCAAGACGAATAGCGAAGAGTTTTTGAATTCGAACGTTCATTCTTATCCAGAAGGACGCGTGGTATCTTCTATATTATCGTTGACATGCCAGCAGAAACATGGCATTAGTTTGTTAGAAGGCTGTTAGGGTTGAAATTCTATAAATTATAGCTTTTGTGTTTCAATTGTAGTGTTCACATCTTTGTACAAAATACTCAAAATACTCCAAGTACTAGTGTTCGAGAAAAGAGTTAATGAGAATGTATGTATGATGCACCATATTTTGTATTCAATGTCATTTACATTCAATGAGATTTCCTTACGTTATTTACATTCTTTACAATTCCCAGTCTAGACTAGTTTACATTTCATTACTTTCATAAAGAAGTTTCACTTCGACATACGAAGTGATTCCTTTTGTTTAAAAATGATTATCATCGAAACATACTTTCTAAATAATAGAACACAATAGTCCTAAGATCAATATGATCGATCTCGTGAGTAAATGAACCTGTTAAAGGATTTAGAGGATCAGCGGTTGTTTACCAAATTCCAGGGTAAACAAATTGGCACGCCCAATGGGACTCTATGTCTAATATTTAGTTTTTTGTTCTTTCTTTTTTATAGTCTGTGTTTCCTAACTTGTTTGTTGCATGAGATTAAGAAGTGGAAAATTAGCCAACACCACAGATCCTAGACCAAAAAGGAAATACAATAGGAAAATTGCTAACCTACCAGTTAGTGATACACAACAAGTTCCTCCTCCCACGTGAGGAAATACGAGCGCTTCAAATACCACTGAAGCCATGGCAACAAGTCAAGGGACTGTGATTATCCCTTCGACTACAAATGATATAGTCATACCCCCAAACACAAATGCTTCAGCCATATTATCAAACACACAAAATGAACCTTTTATAATGTCTGTGGCCAGTCGAATTCCACCCATAACCCCCTAGACCTTCAGTAGGCGGTGTCTCTAGAACATATGCACCAGGATTCACAATCCCAACATCAGATCCAATATATAGCATGTCAACTTCGTTCATGGGAGGACTGTAAAATAACACTTCGACATATACACGTCCTTTAACATTTTCCTTTTTTCCATTGCAAGGATCAGGTTCAGGGGTAAACCATATGGCACGAAATAATTCACAACCAGGATATGTTGCTCAATTTCCTCTATTACCACAAATACGCAGGAAATATTAAGGCAACAAATGGATGATAGTAACATGAAATGGTGGGAGTACTCGCCTAGTAAATGAGTACAATTTTTAACCCTTCAATCCAAAGCACCAGACAAAAGAACTTGCAGAATGCCCAAGCAAACCAATAAATGGATGCACAAATTGGGCGCCTTGCAGATTTCTTTGGTGCACCCAAAGAACCAATTCGAAAACCACAACCTACATGGATAAGGGAGAATCAAGGCATCGTGTTTCAAGAAGAACCAACCATTGACCAGGCCCAACCAGTGATACACCCAGAAGTCGAAATTTAACAACCAGTTCGAAGGGAAGAACCACTCAGATTTTAATAGGCTATTCCCAGGGAGGAACCACAAAGGAGGGTAGTCATGGTGAATCGAAACCAAGATGATGACGAAGTCCTCCTAGGATGTTGGCAAGATGATATGGTAGGAAATAATAATCTAGCAGCCAAAGTCGAAAGAATCATGGCACAAAATGGAGTAAATATTGGCATGCGAAGGCCAAATTATACATCCCCTTTGTCTCAATACATTCAGCAAATTGAGTTGCCTAGGGGATGGAAAGTTCCAAAATTTAGAAATTTTTCTGGTGACACCAGTGAGTCAACCATAGAACATATTGCCATATATCTTACAGAAGCAGTGGATATAGAAAACAAGAATCTAAGGATTAAGTATTTCACTAGTTCACTAACCAAAAATGCTTTTACTTGGTTTACTACTCTTGCAGAAAACTCCATCCATGATTGGAATCACTTAGAGAGATTATTTCATGAACAATTTTATGTAGGTCAATCCAAAATCAGCCTGAGCAAATTAGCAAATGTTAAGTGTAAATTCAGCGAGCCTATAGACAATTATCTTAACAGGTTCCATTTGTTGAAGGCAAAATGCTTCACACAAGTGCCTGAAAACGAGTTGGTCGAAATGGAAGAAAGAGGATTGGACTTCTCTATAAGGAAGAAGTTAGTCCCCAGTATATGAGAGATATCGCACAACTGGCTAACAGAATTCGACAGGTGAAGCGTTCGAAGATCAAAAAAGAAAGGGCTAACAAAAACCACAAGAAAGAAAGAGTGGCTTATATCGAAGCTTGCTCAGACGAAAGAGATGTCGAAGATGATTTTTCGGGGGTTGAAGAACACAAGATAGATCTTGCATAGTTAAAGCAAGGACCACCATATCCTTGCAGAGTACTAACGCTTGCGAACGGGAAAAATACCATCGAACCAGAAAGGAATGACAAATTCACAAAGAAAACCTATACTTTCGACATCACCAAGTGTGATGAAATATTTGATTTTTTAGTAAAAGATGGCCAAATGATAGTGCCTCCTGGTGCTAAAATTCCTGCGTTAGAACAACTGAAGAAAAGGGGCTTTTGTAAGTATCATGGATTTTTTAGGCCATAAAACCTCACAATGCTATCTTTTTAGGGATTTGATATAGAGTGCTATCAGGGAAGGAAGGCTAAAGTTCATAGAGAAGCCCAAAAACCCGATGAAGGTCGACAAGGATCCTCTTCAGATTGCTAAGACAAACTTTGCAGAGCCTGCAGATATCAACATGGTTGATGCTGTCGAAATTGGAGGAGGTCAACTAGATGCAGACGAGGTATCTGAAGATACTCATGGGCTAAAGACTGCTGAGGGTCTCATGGGCCAGGAAGAAGGAAATGTTGTTGATGGAAATGCCAATGTTGCTGGCGAGGTTAAGACTGTTGAGGGTCTCATGGGCCAGGAAGAAGGCAATGTTGTTGATGGCAATGCCAAAATTGCTGGAAAAGTTAAGATTATTGAGGGTCTCATGGGCCAGGAAAAAGGCAATGCTGCTGATGGCAATGCAAAAGTAGATGGCGAGGTTAAGACTACTGAGGTTCTTAGAGTCAGATTCGAAGAGCTTGAGATTGCTGAAGGTCCCAAGTTCGAAGTAAACATGGTGGATCTGGACCAGTTGTCCCCAGAAATGTCGAAGATCAAAAGACGCTTAAAGATGGAAAATGATAGGATGCAAACTGGGCACCAAAAAGTAAGCCTGGTCGAGTATCTTTTTCATTTCCATACAAAGAATCCTGAGGGAATAGTGTTCCCTAGGTGCAACATAATGAATGATCAAGGTGCTGTGGCAACCTACCATAAAGTGTACCAAGAGAGGGCTGGAAACGACTAGAGGAATGATAAGGAGTTGTTGCCATACCCAAAAATGGGAGAAAGCTTGATGGGTTTTCTGGTTCGCTGTCGTAAGACGGGATCAGAAGTCTTAATGTGCCCATGGTGCAGCGTTGTTTATGATAGAAAGGCAGCTAAAGCATTTGATAAAATTTTGTATGCTCAATGTTGGAACAATCAAAGCAATATCAGGGGAAGGTATGTAACTGTGATACGGTGGCAGAACCGATTGTTATATTGGTTTTGCGTTTTGCATTTGCAAAATGTTGTAGTAAACAAGAGTCGCCACCAAATTTTCTTTTATCCATTAAAGGAAAGGGTGAAAAGAACAGAAAAAGACCTTTTTCGAGATTTTCTGAAGAAAGGGGGGTAGATCATGGAAAGGGAAGGTGTTAGCACCCTTTCCATCTGTGGTTTTTCATGGGCTCTTAGGTACTTACTCATCTTTGAAAATTTCTTTCGTGTTTGTGTGTTTTGAAAAGTTTGTTTGCTTTATGATAACTCTTGTATCAGTCCTCAAGAGTGTTGATAAAGTGTTTTTGAAAAAGGTTTTGAAAGTGTAGTGTGAAAAAGGTTATTTTTGAGCAAGTACCTAACATTTATCTACCTACTAAAAAAATGTGTTCTTTTCCTCCTTTCTTTTAGATAGTGTTATCCTTTTATTAGTGAGTAGGTAGCCCTATCGTTGGATGTTGAGGGACTATTGAATGGTAGTTTACGGTCACTAAGGCAACTGGGCAAGAACTTTTAGTAATTGTCCTAAAGTTCCAAGATCAATTTTTAACCGAGGCAGCATCGAAAGGGTCATCAAGGGACTTGTGATCTCTTGAACTAAAGGACAACCACTAAAAATTCTCACGTTTCGAGAATGGTGACCATTTTCGAAGGCAACCGAAGTGGGAGATACCCTAGGGGTGAGCATGTGCAAGTGTAATGATTCATTTCATTTATCTTGCACATTTAGTGTTATCTAATCGTTTTCTTTTACAATCTTTCCATGCAAACCTATTAATCTAGGCAGTTAACGGTAATAATAATAAAAAAACAATAAAGTTGACAGAAATATCCTACGCTATTACAGAGCCTCGGGGAGGGGGATACATAACCAAAACTTGGGAGTGCGGAAATTAAAAGCAGTAAAATGTAAAAATCCTAATTATAAACCTATTACATCCCATAAGCAAATACAATAATAAATTCGAAAGCAAACAAACGCGCGCGAAATGGAAAGAGCGTCTAAACCCTAAAAATATTTCTAAGTTAAAAGAGATTCTTTTTTTTTGCTGTTTTTGTTTATTTGGAAAAAGTTAGAGTTAAAAATAATGAATTAACTAGAAGAAAAAGAAAATCATTAATTAATAACAATTCTAACAAAACCTAGTATTTTTTAGCATTTTATTTATTTAAGAAAACATTAAAATTTAACCTAACTCTAATTATTTTTAATTTATGAAAAGAAATCAAAATAATTAAATTAAGTTAATTTATGAAAATAAAATAAAATAAAATCTAGATCTAAGTTCTTTTTATGTGTTTTTGTTTTTATGATTAGTTAAAAAATTGATTTTTAAAAGCATAAAAATAATTAAATGAGTAAAATAAAGTATAAAAAAAGGAGTGGGCCTGATGTGAGCAGTGAGGGGGGGTGGGGTGCGTCTCTGAATTCTGTTAGGCCCAGATTATATAAGCCCAATGCCTGCTTGATCTCATGTTGCCTGCTCCTGAGGGTTCACTGTGGGTGCCTAGATCTAGATCATCTGATCTGGATCTGATGAGATCTCATGGTGTGGAGGTGATGTCGCATGGTGCACACGTTAGCCTTTGTAACACTGGATCTACAAACAGAAATTAGAAAAATAATATGGCAAGAGACAGGGTTCGAACCACTGCCCTTGCCCATAGTAACGTCTTAACATACACTGAATTTACTGTTGGGACGGTGATACTTCCAATGCTTAGACTGCAAATAATAGGTTAAATAATAAAACAAGCCTTAATTTTTTAATTCAAACAAAACCAATCCAGGTGGACTCTTGCTGTTATGAATGAGCCAATGAGATACTTCTATAATGCCACACTTGCAGTCAACACAAACCTCAACCCTTGACTCACCAGAGAAGCGTCAGAGCCCTAGCTCTGGTCGCCTTCTCCGGCAACCCTAACCTCTGAAACTTGTACAAGATTCAAAATCAATATGGAAGAAAGGGCCTATCCTCCTAAATCAACCATTGCGAGTTCAATGGTAACCTCCCTTTTGGCTAACGTGACATGTACAACGAGATATGGTGAAAACAAAACAGCACGGCATAACAATGGTGGATCCTTATTTGGACATTCAAGCTTGCCCATGATGCGTTATACATGTTCTAAGGATGCATATGAACACATGCACACATGTCAAAGCATTCAACAATGTATAAACTTTTAGTTTCAAATCTATCAAACCTTGCTTGACCGGAGCTGTTTGGATATGGTGATTTAAGATGCCACGGGCTTCAAGAGTGATAGGTGCAGACTCTTGTGAATCTCAGGATGATGATGGAGTGCCTGGGACAGATTGAGGGAGGCTGAATTGTGTGAACCAAGGTTGCACTTCTTTGAATTTTTTTTTTGAAACTTTAGGGTTCTGTTTGAGGCAGCTGCCTGTTTTTTCTTTTGTTGGGATGTTTGTGCTTATATGTGAGACAAAATTAGGGTAACTAAAAATGGAGAGAATCTCATGTATAAATCCATGGTTTAAAGAAAAATATTATTTTGGAAAAGTTTCCATAAGTGAAGATTTTATGCCCATTTGATTCTTGCACGAAAATGGGAAGTGGCTAGTTGTTAACAACTATATTTGGCTTTATACAAACTGATCCATGTGCTAGCCCAAGTATTTTGACAATTTATTTAATTTATTTTTGAGTTTTAATGACTAAAAATCAAAATAAATAAAATAAATGAGCAAATAAGGCATCGATGGGTTTAGAGGTCGTGGGCCAAGCTAGCAACAAGTTTCAAACATAAAAAGATAGGCACATTTGGAAAAAATACAAGTTTGGTCATTATTTGCTTCATTAACTTTTCAAAAATTGGTTAACTTTAGCAATTTGTATCTCTCTTCATTTTAACTCTATGAGGGTGTTCTTGGACTTTTTAGAGATCTAAGGATGTCCTCTAAACAACCCTTTTGGTTTCATATCAATTGGATCTTCCATTTTCATGTAAGGAGCTTTGACACAAAATGTTTTTTTGTTGACTTTTTGAAAGGACTCATAATGTATAAGCTTGTATCTTTCAGTTGGTGCATTTCTTTAACATTAGGGCTGAAGAGAAGTTATAGGGAACCAGTTTCTCATCAAAATGAGCTTTGGTGGAAAAATTTCTGATAAAGTATGAGAAAGTTATGCCTGGTCAAAGTTTAGTTGGCTTTTCCTATAGAAACCCTAATTAGTAATTCTTGACTTTTGATGAATTAGGAGCATTTCTTGAGGAATCATGATCAACCTTTGATAAAATAATGGATATCACTTCAAAATGTTGATGTTGACCAAAAATCTTGAAGTTTGACTGTATATAGGCCACAGTTGACTTTTGAACTTAATATAGTTGATTTTCAGGTATTTGAGCAGTTGACTGAGCAGACTTATAGTGCAAAGCATGAAACTTGTCATGGATAATCTTGAAGACATATTATGGCTATGGAAGAAATTTGAGACCTTTGAAGCTCCCACATCTTGATGAAAATTGAAACCCTAGTTAGAGGTTCATTGCCTTATGAGGAGAATTTGTCTGGTCATTTCTTGGTCATCCTTGGGCAATTGGGGACCTCCATGGACATGTGTTGAGTAAAAAGGGAGGGAAAATTTTGGGGTACAACACCTTCCCCTGTTCAATCTTCTTAAACCTGAAGATTAGATTAGCTTGTCTGCCTTTCGTGATCTGAAGGTGGAAGATGATTGAACACTGGAGTGTCTAGAAAGTTGCACTTGTCTGAAGTGATACTGTTGGTGGATAATATTGGGAATGGGATTACAGATGCCATTTGGAAAAGATGACAAAAGACTGTCAAAGATGGGCTTAAAGATTCCATCCAGAGAAAGTGACGGGGATCATCAGAGATGGGTTTAAGGATGCCATCTAGAGTAGATATTGATTTCCTAAGAGATTCCTTTGTGGGGATTCCTGTTCCTGTCGTGCGAAGAGGACTCCGCTGAGGAATATTGGTCTCTGTTTCAGGAAATAGAGTCTAGGAGCTTCAGTTGTCCATTACTCTACCGGAGAGTTATCTCTTGACTGGAGAGAAGAAAGCAAATTGTTATCTGGTCTGGATCCAGCCTTCACAGCGACTTGTTGAGGATAATAAGGCTGACTGCTATCTGATCGTATCCTAGGCTTCACAGCGACGTACTAGGGAATATGAAATTAGTTGCTATCTGGTCGGTTCTAGGCTTCGCAGTAATTGTAGACATTGACTTGTTATCTGGTCGTATCTATGCTTTAGTGATTTGAAGAAGTTAAGTTGTTATCTAGTCGGGTCTAGGCTTCAACTTGAATCTGAGGTATACCATTATCTGGTCGGGTCTAGGCTTCAGTGTCATAGGTTATACTATCATCTGGTTAGGTCCAGGCTTCATAGTAATTAATAAACTGCTATCTTGTCGGACTCCAGTATCTGGTGGAGAGTATTGGGAAGCTGAATCCCGGATTTCTTTTTGGTAGATGAGGAAAGTGATTCTTTCATTTCCACTGAGAATGATGAATGGAGATGATTTGCCGGGGATTTCCTTTTTCTGTTTGAGGATACTCTGCCATGGATCTTTGACTTCTGCTTGACAATGTTCTGCTGGAGAGATGATGCTCTGTTGGAAGATCTCACCAATGTAGAAAAATAAACTCTGTTGGGGGATGAACTTCCGCAACTAGAGAAATAAACTCTATCGAGGATGAACTTCCGCAGCTAGAGAAATAAACTCTACCGGGGATGTGTATTTATAAACTGTTTGAGATTTATAAAACTCAGTTGGGGAACATTGATTTAACCTCTCTGAGGGGATTTTGCTGGAGAAGGTAATTCTAGGACGTATGTTGAGGATACAGCGGTGACTTTGCATCAGGATGTTTCAGCCCCTGTACCTGCTAGAGAAAGTACATGCAGAGATTTTGTGGATGAATCTATGTCGTGATTATACTTGAAGATATGTTGAAATAAGTGTCAGAATGATATCTGTCTCTGGATTGTATCTGAATTATATTTGGAACATGTATTGAATGAGTGTCAGAATGACATCCGCCTCTGGATCGTATCTGAACTGTACTTGAAACATGTGTTGAATGAGTGTCAGAATTAAATCCGTCTCTAGATCATATATGAGTTGTACTTGAAACATGTGTTGAATGAGTGTTAGAAGGACATCCGTCTCTGGATCGTATCTGAACTGTACTTGAAACATATGTTGAATGAGTGTCAGAATGACATCCGTCTCTGGACCGTATTTGAACTGTACTTGAAACATGTGTTGAATGAGTGTCAGAATGACATCCGTCTCTGGATTGTATCTGAAATGTACTTGAAACATGTGTTGAATGAGTGTCTGAATGACATCCGTCTCTGGATCTCTAGAAGAGAATCTGAATAAGTATCAGGATAACATCCGTCTCTGGATCGTACCTGAACTGTTTCTAGAAGAGAATCTGAATAAGTATCAGGATAACATCCGTCTCTAGATCGTACCTGAACTGTTTCTAGAAGAGAATCTGAATATGTATCAGGATAACATTCGTCTCTGGATCGTACCTGAACTGTTTCTAGAAGAGAAATCTGGAATAAGTATTAGGATAACATCGTCTCTGGATCGTACCTGAACTTTTTCTAGGGGATAATCTGGAGTAAGTACCAGGATGATATCCGTCTCTGGATCGTACCTGAACTATTTCTAGAAGAGGACTTGGTTTATTTAGAATTTTTTTGTTGGTAATTCCTGTTTAATTGTTTTTGAGAAGAAATCCGCTGTGGAACATTGATTTTGCTTGATTATACGTGATTCGTTGCTGGAATTCATGTCTAATGCCCCAAATGATTCAGATGGAGACCTGCCCCTGGCTATTTGGCATTTTTGAGAGATTCCATGAATCTTTACTTGACTTCCCCAGATGATGGACAATGATCATGCCATGCCCCTTTGTTGGAAGTGTTTTTCCACTTGAGGTGATCCTTTTCATTGAGAAAGTTTTTGTTCACTAGATATTCGTCATGTAAATTTCTCTGTTGTCGAACAGGTAACTATATGCAAACAACGATATTCAAATAATACAAAGTTTATGCTTGTCTTAAAGTTTTTGAAAATTCATTTTTTCAGTAAAACAAATTTTGCAAGAGGGTGATATCAACTCAGGATTTATAGCAAGTCCTAGAGGAGTTAGGATACCTTTTGTAACAGTATGCTTCCAAACTAACCTATGCTTCAATTAGGACTTTTAAGGGTTGTAACGTGGCCTGGTTCACAGTTTAAGAAACAGAGGATAAAGGCTCAAAATTTATTTGTACCCACCCGTTCTTCGTGATGTCCTTCAGTCCTATGCTCAGTTAATTGTGCATTTTGAATCCCAGTTGAGTTTTGGAATGTTAGCCCTGATATTCTGGTGGTGGTTTAGAAATTGAACGTTTGTTTGAGAAGGCGTTCATTTTTGTGACCTTTTCTTTTTGTTGAGGATTTGTAGGAACCTCTTTTTTTTTATTATCCCGATCTTTTGCCTGAACTGTTTCTTTTGTGATTACAGTCAGTGGGATGCCCCAGTTTTTCTTAAGTCTCCTTCGCAGGTTTTAACTTAATAGGCTTTTATTTTGAGAGATAATGAATGCTTATTTTGATGAATACAAAGAACCTATCAATGACTTTTGATTTGGAAGGACGTCTTCGATGACATTCATTATGTACGAAGCGGAAGATTACGACTGAATGCGTGTATGAATTAACTGAGAAACTACCCTGTCCCAGGTTATGATTAAGGGTTTTAATTTGTGTGAAAAGAAAAAACTCCTACTTCTTAGGATCAAAGGGGTTGACTAGGAATTATCTTCCTTACAACTCCATTGTTTAGGATTTGAAACAACGCTTGTACATCATCAGCAAGGTCTGTTCAAAAGCACATTGTGTGAGATTGTGGTATTGTTTCCGTCATCCTCCCTCTAAAGGCTTATAGCTTTTTAATCGAGAGTCAAATATCATATAAAGGAAGCAAGAAAATAGTTTAAATAAAATGAAAATGAAATCATTCAAGACAAACATATGCGATGCATTAATGGGAAAACCAAAGTTTGGCATGACAGTAATTATCTGAACAACAAATGAAATTACAAATGAAAAAAATGAACCAGACGTTCTCAATGATTTGGCCTAGGAGCAGTGATCACTTTGTGAGTCTCTACAGGGTCGAATTCAATCTCTTTGGCATCAATAATATCCTGAATTTTGTTCTTCAAATCCCACCAGCCATTTGTATCATGTCCAGGACTATCAGAATGGTATGCACACCTTTCGTCGGTGTGGTAACTAGGAGCAGAAGTATTGGGATTTCACAGAGGAGCCTTTAACGTAATCAACTCTACCTTTAACATTTGTTGTAACGCTTGAGCTAGTGACATGTTGATTCTGGTGAATTGTCTCCTAGGCGTGACTTCTTTACGCTGATTCCCATGTTGGTCTTGTTGCATAGGCGTAGGATTAGAGACCAGTATTTCCCCCACAGATTGATTGTGGTTGTCTGCTTTATTGCGACCCTTCTGGCCATACACATCATTGGCTTCCCTCTTACCAGTAAATGGCTTCTTCTCAGTATTAGAAGATACAGCCATCATGATCGTCCCACTTTTAATACCACTTTCGATCCTTTCTCTAGTCAGAACCATCTCTGTGAACCCAAATGAGGAACTCCTAATCAGCAAATTAAAGAACGGGCCTGTCAGAGTATCCATAAACATATATACCATTTCCCGATCATTCAGAGGAGGTTGTACCCTACCATCTAGATCCCTCCATTTCTGGGCATATTCTTTGAAGCCTTCGCTAGAACCCATAAACATGCTTTGGAGTTGTGTACGAGTTGGAGCGAGGTCAGCATTGTATTGGTACTGCTTGTAGAAATCAACAACCAAGTCTTCCTAGGTATGAATATTCGTTCTTTCTAGCTGATAAAACCATTCTAGTTGTGTGCCAGCTAAACTTTCTTGGAAGAAATGGACCCATAACTTCTGTCAGCAGTGTGAGGCTGGATCTTTCTGACATATGATCTCAAGTGAAGTTTAGGAAAAGAGACCCCATCATATTTGGCGAACGTGGGAACCTTGAATTTTTGTGGGATGATCACGCCAAAAACCAGCCCTAATTCTTCAAAGTCCAAGCCAGGTATCTGCTGAATATCCTTAGCATTGAGACGATCCTCCAGCCGTTTGTATTTATCATCAGCAGGAGGATATTGCTCCTCAGAATAATCAGCTTCTTCTTCATCATCCTCGGGTTTGTTATCTTCTTCATGATTATCCCCCTTATTTGATGGAGTTGAAAGATCTAGAGCTCCTCTAACCGGTCCTCCGAGTCTTCTTCCCATATTTAGGATGCCAGCCGGTTTCTTTGCTTCTTCTTCTTCTTCTTCTTCTTCTTCTCTTTGATGACGAGAGCTTTCAATTCTTCCCGCCCCTGGGCCAAAGCCATGAACATTTGTTGAAACTGAGCATTTTAAGCTTGAAGGTCTTTTACTGTTTGTTCAAGGGCCATTTCTTTTGCTGAAATAAACAGCGAAAAGATGAGAAACCTGTACTGGAAGACCTGTTATGAAATAGCATGCATGCAATGTTTTCAAGGATCTCGCGGGCTAAACAAGAAAATGTCAAAAGTTTGAAATTTGCAGCTTTGATTGAAGACTTTGTATCATTGAGTGTCCTTCTACAAGAGTCAAGCTCACCATATCAAGTGGGTCATAGTCCCTGACTCAAGTTGTTGAGTTTTGATCCTTACCTGCATCACAAACCCTCGAGATCCTTGAAATGGTTAAGGAAATGTTGTGGCATGATATTATGATGTGTATGTTATGCATTAAGAAAAAGTGTGAGGTGATGAAAGCAAGTAAGTCTAAGAAGTCCAGGTTACTGGATAATGACTGTAAACAAATCCTGCAAGGAGATCATGTTGTTAGATAAAAACCCTGCAAGTAGCCCAAGTTGAAAGCAAACAGATCACACAAGCAGTCTTAGGTTTAGGCTTGCATTTGGTTTGTATGTAAGTACCCTCTTGAATGTTCATATGGCTCAACATGTCTTATAAATAGTAATCAGGTTCTAAGGAATCTCAATATCACTGATCTTTCTTTATCGGTATTATTTCAGCTTAGCAATCTTTTCTTGCGGCCGAAAGTCCGATCTCAATGAGTGTAGTATCGAGTATCAACTGATTCCCAGTTTTACACCGAGGCCGGTATCTCACTAATTTCTAATGTCCAAGTTTGTTCAACTAAGGTTCTAAGGTTCGTTAGTGCTTCACGACACCACACGGCGGCCCCGTATTCTCCTCGATTCAAACTTTTAAAAGATAAAGCAATCGGACTACACCGTACAGTCTCTATGATCTATTATTGTTTACCTAAAAAGATTCCCCAGATCCGGGTATAGGATCTATAGTATCCCAAGCAAACCTTTAAAAGTAAAGCAATCAAAACAAGCAAGGAAAGCAATTTAGAAATGAACTAGACCCTAAGGTAAACCCCATTTTTTAAAAGATCCCCAGCAGAGTCGCCAGTTCTGTGATACGGGGACAGAACCGACTATTATACTGGTTTTGAATTTTATATTCTCAAAATGTTGCGGTAAGCAAGAGTCGCCACCGACTTTTCTTTTATCCAACAAAGGAAAGGGTGAAAAGAACATAAAACTACCTTTTTCGAGATTTTCTGAGTAAGGGGGGTATATTATGGAAAGGGAAGGTGTTAGCACCCTTTCCATCCGTGGTTTTCCACGGGCTCTTAGGTACTTGCTCATTTTTTTAAAATTGCTTTCGTGTTTGTGTGTTTTGAAAAGTTTGTTTGCTTTATGATAACTCTTGTATCAGTCCTCAAAAGTGTTGATAAAGCGTTTTTGAAAAAGTTTTTGAAAGTGTAGTGTGAAAAAGGTTATTTTTGAGCAAGTACCTAACAATTATCTACCTACTCAAAAAATGTGTTCTTTTCCTCCTTTCTTTTAGATAGTGTTATCCTACTATTAGTGAGTAGGTAGCCCTGTCGTTGGATGTTGAGGGACTATTGAAGGGACGTTTACAGTCACTAAGGCAATTGGGCAAGAACTTTTAGTAATTGTCCTAAAGTTCCAAGATCACTTTTTAACCGAGGCGGCGTCGAAAGGGTCATCGAGGGACTTGTGATCTCTTGAACTAAATGACAACCACTAAAAATTCTCACATTTCGAGAATGGTGACAATTTTTTTCGAAGGCAACCGAAGTGGGAGATACCCTAGGGGTGAGCATGTGCAAGTGTATTGATTCATGGTGTGGAGGTGACGTCGCATGGTGCACGCGTTAGCCTTTGTGACACTGGATCTGCAAACAGAAATTAGAAAAATAATATGGAAAGAGACAGGGTTCGAACCCCTGCCCTTGCCTATAGTAACGCCTTAACATACACTGCCTCTACCGTTGGGACGATGATACTTCCAATGCTTAGACTGCAAATAATTGGTTAAATAATAAAACAAGTCTTAATTTTTTTAATTCAAACAAAACCAATCCAGGTGGACTCTTGCTGTTATGAATGAGCCAATGAGATGCTTCCACAATGCCACGCCTGCAGTCAGCACAAACCTTAACCCTTGACTCACCGGAGAAGTGTCGGAGCCCTAGCTCGGTCACCTTCTCAGGCAACCCTAACCTACGAACCTGTATAAGAGTCAAAATCAATATGAAAGAAAGGGCCTATCCTCCTAAATCGACCATTGCGAGTTCAATGGTGACCTCCCTTTTGGCTAACATGACATGTATAACGAGATATGGTGAAAACAAAACTGCACGACATAACAATGGTGGATCCTTATTTGGAAGTTCAAGCTTGCCCATGATGCGTTATACCTGTTCTAAGGATGCATATGAACACATGCACACATGTCAAAGCATTCAACAATGTATAAATTTTTAGTTTCAAATCTATCAAACCTTGCTTTATCGGAGTCGTTTGGATATGGTGATTTGATATGCCACGGGCTTCAAGAGTGATAGGTGCGGACTCTTATGAATCTCGAGATGATAATGGAGTGCCTGGGACAGACTGAGGGAGACTGAATTGTGTGAGCCAAGGTTGCACTTCTTTGAAATTTTTTTTTTGAAACTTTAGGGTTCTGTTTGAGGCAGCTTCCTATTTTTTCTTTTGCTGGGATGTTTGTGCTTATATGTGAGACAAAATTAGGGTAACCAAAAATGGAGAGAATCTCATGCATAAAGCCATGGTTTAAAGAAAAATATTATTTTGGAAAAGTTGACATAAGTGAAGATTTTATGCCCATTTGGTTCTTGCACAAAAATGGGAAGTGGCTAGCTGTTAACAACTGTATTTGGCTTCATACAAACTGATCCATGTGCTAGCCCAAGTATTTTGATAATTTATTTAATTTATTTTTGAGTTTTAATGACTAAAAATCAAAATAAATAAAATAAATGACCAAATAAGGCATGGATGGGTTTAGAGGTCGTGGGCCAAGCTAGAAACAAGTTTCAAACATAAAAAGATAGGCCCATTTGGAGAAAAAAATTCCGAGTTTGGTCATTATTTGCTTCATGCACTTTTCCAAAAATTGGTCAACTTTAGCAAGGTATATCTCTCTCCATTTTAACTCTATGAGGGTGTTATTGGACTTTTTAGAGAGCTTAGGATGTCCTCTAAATAACCCTTTTGGTTTCATCTCAATTGGATCTTCCATATTCAAGTAAGGAGCTTTGACCCAAAAGGTGTTTTTGTTGACTTTTTGAAAGGACCCATAATGTATAAGCTTGTATCTTTCAATTGGTGAATTTCTTGAACTTGAGGGCTGAAAAGAAGTTGTAAGGAACTGGATTCTCATAAAAATGAGCTTTGGTGGAATAATTTCTGATAAAGTATGAGAAAGTTATGCCTGGTCAAAGTTTGGTTGACATTTCCTATAGAAACCCTAATTAGAAACTCTTGACTTTTGATGAATTAGGAGCATTTCTTGAGGAATCATGATCAACCTTTGATAAAATGATGGATATAACTTTAAAATGTTGATATTGACCAAAAACCTTGAAGTTTGACTGTATATTAGCGACAATTGACTTTTGACCTTAATAGAGTTGATTTTCAGGCATTTGAGCAGTTGACTGAGCAAACTTGTAGTGCAAAGCATGAAATTTGTCATGGATAATCTTGAAGACATATTAGTGCTATGGAATACATTTGAGACCTTTTAAGCTCACACATCTTGATGGAAATTAAAACCCTAGTTAGAGGTTCATTGCCTTAGGAGGAGAATTTATCTGGTCAATTCTTGGTCATCCTTGGGCAAGTTGGGGACCTCAATAGACATGTGTTGAGTAAAAAGGGAGGGAAAATTTTGGGGTACAACAGTAACCAACGTGAAAGTAATTCCAAAAAGGGCATATATCCCACACCCCAAAGTAAATCGACAAGTCACCTTCAAGCCACTAGCCAATATCCCAACAGACAAGTGGTTGAATTTTAGTCAAGGCAAGGGGGAAGGAAAAGGCAAAGGGAAATGGAAGAGTTTCGAGGAAGGTGGCAGATCAGTGTGGGCATGTCAAAGGAAGTTCTAATCAACGAACCAACGAGCCTATGTGTCTGAGAACTATAAGGGAAAAAACCCAATGACAAGTTCCCAATGGCGAAGATTCCAGAGGACCAAGAAGGCTCAAAGAGAACTCACAAGCAATGAAGTATGGGAATCAAGTATGAATCAGACTTCATTTGTTGCACCCGTCGAAGAGAAGTCCCCAACATAAAGGAGGTTTTCCCCCAAGAGGACGGAGGTGTCCATCAAAAGGAATGCAGGGGAACCAACTTTCGAAGAACCAACCAATGACGAGGACATGCTTAAGGACAACTTCGACTCAGATGGGGAGTCCTCTTTGAATATCAACTTCAATGTAGTTTATGTACTACCACATAAATATGACCAATTGATGGAGGTATAAGATTCTGAATAAGCAGATGAATTAGAAATGGTGAAGCACAAGCCTATGTGCTATTATGTTATGAATAATGGAGCGGTCAAAGAATATAATGTGTTTTTTGAAAGACCAGACCAAGGTATGAAGAATCACCTGAAGCCTCTATTTATTAGAGGAAAGATTGAACAAGTAGGGATCAACAAAGTGATGATAGACGGGGGTGCTGCTGTTAACCTAATTCCCCAGTTCTTGCTGAAAAGGATATAAAACCCCATAATATGATATTATCTAACTACGAAGGGGAGATTGGTCATACTCTCGGCGTGGTTCAAGTTGATCTCACTGTAGGAACCATTACAAGGCTAACTATGTTCATGGTCATAGCGGCCAAGACAAATTACAACTTACTTTTGGGCCGTGAATGGATCCATGGAATAGGCGCGGTTCCCTCCTCAATGCACCAGCGTGTGGAAATCTGGAGAGAAGATGGAATTGTAGAAAACATAGAAGCAGACTAAAGCTATTAAATAGCGGAGGTGAATCAAGTTGATCGGAGGAATTTTAATCGAAATCTGGCAAACATAGGGCCTTACAGTGCTGCAGATGGCGCATATGCGCCAAACAACAATCATATGTATTTTCTGACCCTACATCCAAGACATGGATTTTGCTGGGATAGGGAGGTTCTGGGGCAAGAAGATGATGCACTTGGACTCCCAGGAATATGGCCTACAGGCTGGGATGACGAAGGCAGTGATCATGTCTGAGTCCTCTTTCTTCGAAAAGATTTCGGCATATTTGGCTGAAAACAAATTAAAATCGGCTTTGGAAGCCAAAGTAAAAATTATGGCTATGGAGGCCAATGAAGAAGCAAATCATACAAAAGGACCTGGGGTATTCTTCAAACCAAAACCCCCCAAACAAGAAAAGTCTTGTGATACGGTGGCAGAACCGACTGTTTAATACTGGTTTTGCATTTTTGTTCGCAAATGTTGCAGTAAGCAAGAGTCTCCATAGGCTTTTCTTTTATCCAACAAAGAAAGGGTGAAAAGAACAGAAAAAGACCTTTTTCGAGAATTTTCTGAGTAAGGGGGTAGATTATGGAAAGGGAAGGTGTTATCACCCTTTCCATCCGTAGTTTTCTACGGGCTCTTAGAGGTTTGCTCGTTTTGAAATACCTTTGTGCTTTGTGTGTTTTGAAAATGTTTGGAAAATGCCTTAGTGCGGAGATTTGCTTTGTGTTTAACTCTTGTATCAGTCTTAAGAGTGTTAACAAAGCAGATGTTTTGAAAATTGCTTTTGAAAAGTAGTATTTGTGTAAGTGCAAAATGTTTTTTGAGAAAACTTCTAACAACTATCTACTTTTATACTCGAAAAGGGCCGTTCTTTTCCTCATATCCTTTAGACAATGATATCCTACTATTAGTGAGTAGGTATCCCTATCGTTGGATGTAGAGGGACAATTGAAGAGACGTTACGATCACGAAAGAAACTTAGCAAGAAATTCTAGTAATTGTCCTAAAGTTCTAAGATCACTTTTAACCGAGGCAATGTCGAGAGGGTCATCGAGGTACTTGTGATCTTTCAAACTAGAGGACAACCACTAAAACTTCTCACATTTCAAGAATTGTTACCGTTTTCCGAAGGCAACCGAAGTGGGGTACCTAGAGGTGCGCATGTACAATTGATTTAGTTCAAGTATTTATCTTGTGTTATTAGGTTTGCTAACGTTTTATTATTAGTCTTTCCATACAGGCCTAGTTACTAACAGTTAATATGTACAGAAAATAAAGTGCGGAAAGCGTAAATCTAGACTATTACATGGCTTTCAGGGA
The DNA here is from genome assembly GCA_948472305.1 of Vicia faba. Lineage (NCBI taxonomy): Eukaryota > Viridiplantae > Streptophyta > Magnoliopsida > Fabales > Fabaceae > Vicia > Vicia faba. The sequence continues at coordinate 1,705,310,010 of OX451737.1, read as the reverse complement.
GGGGGGGTATTTACAATGTACAAACAATTGGGGGAAGAAAAATAAAGAAAGCGATAAAAAGTCTTATTTATAACTATTACAACCCAAATAACAGTTACATCAATAATGTAAAAATGCGAAATTAAAATAACACGCGCGAAATAAAGAAACGTCTAAGAAAACCTAAGAATTTAGCTAAGTAAAATAATTTTTTTTTTGGTTTTGTTTATTTTAAGAAAATAATTAAATTTACTTAAATCTAATTTTAATTTAAAAAGATATTTTCTAAATGAATTTAAACCTAATGCTAATATTTTTGTATTTTTATTTGAGAAAATAATTTAAACACAAATTAAACCCTAAGTTCTAACTTATTTTAATTAAAAATATTAAAGTTAATTAATTAATTTCAGAAATCAATTATTCTAAAAAGAAAAACTAATCCTAAGTTTTGTTGATTTTTTTTTTATTTGATTTAAAAAAAAACTTACTGATTAAATAAAATAAACAAAATTAAAAGAATAAAAATAAAAACAAATGGAGATGGTAGAAACCACCGTCTTCTCCGGCGCCCTTCAACGTCAAACCTATAAAAACGTGTTAAATTGAAAAAGAAAAGACCCTATCCTGTATGAAATTTCACCCTGAGTCCGAATCCGGGGTCAAAACTGGATGGAAACTAATGGAAAGAGAGTTACGATATAAATGCAATTTGCACGGTTAAAAAATGGAAAACAACCATGCGTACGTCTGAGCTTACATGTAAAGACTCATTTCAGTCCTAAACATCACCCTGATCACATCTAGCCACAAAATATTAGTAAACAGTGCATGAATATAAAATATCGGATGCAAAAAGTTTTACCAAATCGGAGATTGTGGTTTGGCCTCTTCTGGGCGTGTGATGGCTTGAATAACGGATGGGAATGAGTCCTGGGATCTTCAGGAAGAAGATAGCACACTTGGTTTGGATGGATGATGGCTGGAAATTCAGTTTTGAATTTCATAACTTTGAGAATTTTGGCAATTTTTGTGTGTTTCTTCTCAAGTAATTTTTGTGTGTCCTTTATGCTTGCTAATGTGATGTATATATAGAGAGGAGGGAGGAGACACGAGAACAAAGATAACAACAACCATAAACATGTATTTTTAAAGCCATGAATGATGTTTTGTAACTTTGCCAAAGACATGGAATCTTGTCCTTTTTTGAATTTGAATGAATGTGGACAGATTTGCATGAATTCATGGACCTTATGGTTGTACAAAGCATCAACCCACATGCCAAAGCCTACTTCTAATTATTTTATACATTTTATTTAATATTTATTTGAAATAAATTAAAATAAATATGAATGAAATAGTTAGAAAATGCAAGTCATGGCAAGAATAATTTTATAGATCCTCTATAAGCTTAGGAAGATGCTTGAAGTCCAAGAAATTGAGCCCTTGCCTTAAAACTTCAAATTTGCTCAATACATAATTCTTGAAAATTCCCAAATTTTCCCAACTTGGGCAAGCCATAACTTTCTTAATGTTTATCTCATGATGATGATCTTGAACTTTTTGGAAAGCCCAAGATGTCTAATTCAATCCCTATTTTGATCAATTTTGCATTTGAAGATTTTATCTTGATGTAAAAGGTCTTGGAAAAAAGTGGCTTTTGTTAACTTTCTGAAAATGACCTGTAATATATAGCTTGTATCTTTCAAATGGTGCATTTCTTGGACTTGAAGGCTGAAGAGAAGTTGTAGGGAATGAGATTATATTCAATATGAGCTTTGGTTTGGGAACAATGGATTAAGCATGCGAAAGTTATGCCTGGTCAAAGTTCAGTTGACTTTTCCTATAGAAACCCTAATTTAGCAATTTTTGACTTTTGATGAATTAGGAGCATTTCTTGAGGAATCATGATCAACCCTTGATCAAATGATTGATATCACTTCAAAATATTGATGTTGACCAAAAATCATAAAGTTTGACTGTATTTGGGCCACAATTGACTTTTGACCTAGTATAGTTGATTTCCAAGCATTTGAGCAATTGTCTAAGCAAACATGTTGTGCAAGGCATGAAATTTGTCATGGACAATCTTGAAGGCATATTAGGACCATGGAAAACATTTGAGACCTTTGGATCTTACACATCTTGATGAGAAGTGAAACCCTAGTTAGAGGTTCATTGCTTAGAAGGAGAATTTGTCTGGTCAATTCTTGGTCCACCTTGAGCACTTGAGGATCTCTAGGAGCATGTTTTGAGTAAAAATGGGACGGGAAATTTTAGGGTACAACAAGTCCACCAAATAAAAATACCAAAGGTTGGGCGCTATATATGATGATGGGCCTTTTGGATTCGAGAAGGATCCAGTGGTATCAAACGTGAAGATGTTATCACAGAACCCTCTTGAAGAAGTGGATCTAGGAAGTGGGACTGTAAAAAGACCCATGTATGTCAGTTTGAAGCTTAGTCCAGGGATAAAAGCAAAAGTGATCCAATTTCTTAAGGAGTACAAAGATTATTTCTCATGGGACTACAACGAAATGCCTGGTTTGAGCAAGGACCTGGTCGAATTGAAGCTGTCCATAAAGGATGGCAAGAAGCCCATCAAGCAGACGCCAAGAAGATTCACACCAGAGATTCTCTCAAAGATGAAGGAAGAAGTCGAAAGACTTCTACGTTGCAAGCTCATCTGGACCACAAGTTATGTCGAATGGATTGTGAATATAGTACTAGTAATTAAAAAAATGGATCTCTTAGAGTATGCATAGACTTTCGTGATTTAAATTCTGCAACTCCTAAAGATGAATATCCAATGCCTGTGGCTGAAATGTTAGTAGATTCTGCTGCTGGTTTTAAATATCTTAGTATGCTTGACAGATATTCAGGATACAATCAGATTTTTATTGCAGAAGAGGATGTGCCAAAGACAGCATTTCGATGCCCTGGGGTAATAGGCGCCTATGAATGGGTGGTTATTCCATTTGGTTTAAAAAATGCTGGGGAAACTTATCAAAGAGCAATGAACTCTATATTCCATGATTTCATTGAGACTTTCATGCAGTTCTATATTGATGATATAGTAGTAAAATATATATCAGGGTCTAGTCATTTGGATCACCTTCGCCAATCATTCAAAAGAATGAGAAAACATGGCCTGAAAATGAATCCCCTTAAATGTGCATTCTTTGTGCAGGCTGGTGACTTTCTAGGCTTTGTGGTCTATATGAAAGGCATAAAACTCAACCAAAACAAAACAAAAGCAATAATGGAAGCGAAAGCACCATCGACGGAGAAAGAGTTGCAATCTCTGTTGGGAAAGATAAACTTCTTGCAAAGATTTATATCAAACCTAAGTGGTCTAACTCAAGCCTTCTCTCCACTCTTGCGGCTGAAGCAAGGAGACTTCGCTTGGAATACAGAACATCAAGAGGTGTTTGAGAAAATTAAACAGTACTTGGTGCACCCACCTATTCTGTCGCCTCCTCGAAGAGACAAGTGCATGAGGTTATACATATCTGCGTCAGATAAAACTATAGGTAGCATGTTGGCTCAAGAAGATGAAAATGGCATCGAAAGGGCCATTTACTACTTAAGTAGAGTACTGAATGATGCAGAGACTAGATATAGTACAATAGAAAAACTATGTCTTTGCTTTTACTTCTCCTGTACCAAATTGAAATATTATATAAATCCATTCGATGTTTATGTTTCTTCACATTTTGATGTGATTAAGCATATGTTGTCGAAACCAATTTTACATAGTCGAATTGGTAAATGGGCATTGGCTCTAACAGAGTACTCTTTTACGTTCATGCCTTTAAAAGCAATGAAGGGGCAAGTAGTCTCTGATTTCATTGTCGACCATGCATTGGTTAAAGCATCCTAGAATCTTGTGGAGTTGGAACCATGGAAATTGTTCTTTGGTGGTTCTACACATAAGGAAGGAAGTGGAGTTGGAATTCTGATTATTTCTCCAGATAAAATTCAAACAAAACTGAAGTACAAAATAGAAGGCCCCCCTTGTTCGAACAATGAGGCAGAATACGAAGCATTGATAGCAGGACATGAAGCTTTATTGGAATTGGGGGCAACTAGAGTCGAAATAATGGGTGACTCTTAATTAGTAATCAAACAGATTACTAAAGAATACAATTGCATAAAAGAAAACTGGATATTTTAATTTGTAATAGAAAACAAGTTGCTTCAAAAGTTTGAGTATGTAGATATCTAGCACATCCCCAGGTTGAAGAATAAAAAAGAAAATGAATTGGCTCAGATTACTTCAGGACATAAAGTATCAAAAGAAAGATTGGAAGATTTGATTGAAGTATGTGGAAAGATACTAACTACTAAACTTTCTCCAGCAGATTTAAAAAATTCAAGTCTAGGTTATGCAAATGAGGTACATTTCGAAATATTAGCCATAGATAGCCTAACAGATAAAGATTAAAGAAGTACAATAACAAATTATTTGAAAGATCCAACAACAAGTACTGAAAGAAAAGTAAAATATCGTGCCTTAAGTTATGTGCTAATAGGCAAAGAAGTTTTTAAGAAAACTCCAGAAGGAGTTTTGTTGAAATGCTTAGGAGAAAGTGAAGCTTATTTAGCACTAGAAAATGTGCATAGTGGGGCATGTGGAGCTCATCAAGAAAGACACAAGATGAAGTGGCTTTTGTTTCGATATGGCATGTATTGGCCCATAATTTTAAAAGATTGTATAGATTTTCCCAAAGGATGCAAAGAGTGCCAGATTCATGCAGAGATTCAGCACGCTCCTACAAGTGAACTACATTAAATTGTCAAGCCATGGACTTTTAGAGATTGGGAATTGGATTTGATTGGAGAAATTAGACCATCATCTTCAAAGAATCAAAAATACATTTTAGTGGGAATAGATTATTTTACAAAATGGATAGAGGCGATACCTTTGGTGAATGTTGATCAAGAAAGCATCATCGAATTCATTCAGAGGCATATTGTTTATAGATTTGGAATCCCATAAACCATTACAATAGATCAAGGATCAGTATTTACTAGTCGAAAGATGCAAGAGTTCGTGAAAGATACAGGTTTAAAATTACTAACATCTACGTCTTATTATGCACAAGCAAATGGACAAGTCGAAGCACCTAATAAAGTAATCATTGGGCTAATCAAGAAACATGTGGGAAGAAAGCAAAAGAATTGGCACAAAACCCTAGATCAAGTCTTTTGGGCTTGTCAAACATCCCCCAAAGAGGCAACGAACACAACTCCATTTCGTATAACGTTTGGACATGATGCAGTTTTACCAGTAGAAATTTACTTACAGCCAGTCAGAATCAAAAGGCAAAATGAAATACCCACAAATCTCTATCGGGAGATGACGATGAACGAATTGGTGGATTTGGATGAAGAAAGGTTACGTGCTTTGGAAATTCTAAGAAGACAAAAGGAAAGAGTAGCCAGAGCATATAATAAGAAAGTTAAGGGCAAAGACTTCTCAAATGATGATTTGGTTTGGAAGGTGATTTTTCCAATGGACCGAAAGAATAAGTTATTAGGAAAATGGTTCCCACATTAGGAAGTGTTGTACCCCAAAATTTACCCTCTCATTTTTCAATACCTTTCTCACAAGGATTCTCAAGGTTTAAGATTGCACAAGTGCATTGGGATTTTCCAGTATCAAGATTAAAATGAAACTGTCAAAAAGGGAAAATAACAAATAAAAATAATATTTTAACAAATTTAGAGAAAAAACAAGTGCTCTTTGATTCAGCTCTTTGATTGGCCTTTTGGCCTCTTTTGATGCAAGCTTGGCTTGCATCCTTCGACTGGGCATGGGCCTCTGGCACGTTTTGGTTTGGATTCACAAGGAAAAAAGCCTCATGTAGTCTATTTTGTTTCCAAGGCAAAAGGATCTCTTTTAGCATCCTTCAATTATCACTTTTTGTTCCCTATATGCCTCTTTTGAATCTGGACATTTTAGCCTCCTACATGCACCTTTCATTTGGACATGTTGGTTCCTTTTATACAAGCTTTGTTTGAACATAGATCTTTTACATGTTGGCATGAAGTCGCAATACATGGACCCTCTATGTACACTCTTTCGTTTGGCCACATGTAACCCCTGGTAGGCAAGCCTTCGATTGGACATGAGCCACCTTCACACAAAAGCTTCGATTGGTGTTTTGGTTCCCTTCGAATCAGCATCTTTTAAACCCAACTCTGAATCCTTCGACGCAGTCTTCTTTAGTACATTTCTAGAACTCTTCGACACAAGTGGAAAATAGGATTTTGAAAGAACACTGATCAAATCTTTGGACCATGCTACATGATCTTACTTTATAGGCCTTAATGCTTGTATTTCACTCCATAATTAATTGCTTACATTTTGGATTAAGTTATTGTCCAAGTGATTAAACCTTTGTCCATAAGATTATTTTCTTTAAAGTGAACTTGCTAGTACAAATCCTGTCCTAAGCCCATGCTTTGCTTAAATCCTGTTTGTACTTCACCATAAGTTAGGGGAATCAGCCCCTTTTAACCAACAATTTTAGTACTTCACCTTGGGATCTAGGAAAATCTGACTTAGCTTAATATTCACGTTTCATCCAAGCCACCTTTTTGTTTAAACTCCCAAACCTTTTCTCTATAAATAGAGAAACCATTGAAAAAGAAAGGGTCCATATTTTTTTGCTAGAGAGAAAATCATAAAAATCCTCAAACACTCAAACTCTCCAACATTCTCAAACCTTCAAAACTCTAAGATTTTTTCATAAAAAAGCCTCAGTAGTGTACCTTTCGATTTACTTCCCCTAAATGGTAGCAACCTTCGATTCATGCATCACCATCATATACTCTCTTTAGATTCAGTGGCTGCCCAAACCAAGCAGTAATAGAACTAGCTTCAGGAAGACCGTACCATGGAATTATGGAGGGGATGTCTACTACCATGGTATCAAGCAGGACTGGCCAGCCGTCGAAGATTCAAGTTCCTAGAAAGTGGATTCCGACATCAGTAATATTGCAGGGACTAGTAAGATTACCCGAAGTGGTAGGATCTTCTCTCTAGAAATTGCTCCCCCAAAGGTTGTTTCTGGACCCGTAATCATTCCTGTTGTTGTTGCCCCTCTGAAGGTTATTCCCGGTCCTACAATCATCTCCACCAATACTCCAACTGACAAAGCCGTTACAACCCCTGTTATCATTCCTACTGACACTCCTGCTGCCGAGTTAACTGAAACTCGAGGTAAAAGTATTCTAGTTGAGCCTGTCCGGACGAAGGCTCAGTCATTGGCTATCCCTGAGACCTCCCGGAAAGAGATGGAGGAAATTTTGAAGATCATAAAGAGAAGCGACTATGATGTAGTTGAACAACTGGGAAAACTCCCTCTAAAATTTCCATGCTGGCATTACTACTATGTTTTGAAGCGCATGCAAAAGCTTTGGTAAAATTCCCGAAAACTGCCCATGTACCCCAAGAGACATCTATCGATCAGTTTCAAGATTGCGTAGCCAGCTTGACTGCAGATAATGGCCTAGGTTTTTCGGATGTTGATTTAACGCCAAGAGGAAGGAAGCATAATGAGGCATTGCATGTCTCAGTTGAATGTAGGGGCACAACCTTGGCTCATGTTTTGGTGGACACTAGCTCATCTCTGAATGTACTGCCTAAAAAAGCTCTTGGTAGGCTTGACTGTGAGGGATTGACATTGAAGCCAAGTAACATAGTAGTAAGGGCTTTTGACGGCTCGAAAGGGATGGTACATGGGGAAGTGGATATCCCCATAAAAGTTAGAACCCAAACATTTGATTCAACTTTCTATGTAATGAATATCCGTCCCTCTTATTCCTGCTTTCTAGGCCGATCATGGATTCACAATGTTGGCGCTGTCACTTCTACGTTGCACCAAATGCTGAAATATTTGATTCAAGGGAAGATTATCACCGTTCATGGAGAAGAAGAGTATATGATCAACCATCTCAATTCCTTCAGATATGTGGAATTAGATGGTGAATTTATTGAAACTCCATTCCAACACTTTGAAGAGGTCCCGCAAGATATAGCAGTAACCAAGTTTGTTCCCAAGATCACAAGGCCTCCACTCCGGATGTCATCTCTGAAGGATGCCAAAGCAGTGGTAGAAGAAGGTGGGTGAACTATCTGGGGGAAACTCCCAGATATCCCATACAAGTCTAAAATTTTTGGCCTGGGTTTCACTTCAAGTGCTCAGAAGGTTGTACGCCGCGCTCGTGCCGGAGAACCACCCCTGAAGATCAGCAACCGCGAGGTCAATATCGTAGAAGATGATGAAGATAGTTGTGACTTGGAAGGCTGGATATTCCCAACTGTCAGTGGAGGGCTCAACAACTGGGAGGCTAGAGATTTTTTCCCGATCACTTTTATCCCACAGTAATTTGTCTTTACATTTTGTTGGATCTGTAATATTAAAACAATTCGCACTCTTAAAACCTTGTGTCTTACCCGAGGCACAACGGTCCATTTGTAAGGGTTATTATCTCATTTTCATATGACATCAATGAATTATGGACGTTTTCGCATACAAACTTTTGTGCTCATTGTTTTTCTTTTTACATTTTTATTTTTCTTCAAGGATAGCTATACCCTTACACACACTCACACTCACAATACAGGTATACATCCATTCAGGATCCCATGGGTAACAATACTGCTATGGCCTTTTGTGACTCTGAGAATCTAATCTACCAAGATGAAGATGAGGGTGAGGAAGATTGTGAAGTACCAGGGGAACTTTCCAGACTACTACAACAAGAAGAGAGAACCATTCAGCCTCACGAAGAACCCATGGATACAATCAACCTAGGTACTGAAGAAGACAAAAATAAGGTCAAGGTGGGTGCCAATCTAGAACCTAGTATCAAGGAGCATCTGATTCGTTTGTTACACGATTATGTTGAAGTCTTTTCCTGGTCGTATGAAGACATTCCAGGACTTGATGTAGATATTGTGGTACATCGTTTTCCTACAAGAGAGGATTGTCCGCCAATAAAGCAAAAGGTTTGTCGCATGATGCCTGATATGTCAGAAAAGATTAAAGTAGAAGTCATGAAGCAATTCAACGTTGGATTCTTGGTTGTCACCTCTTATCCCCAATGGGTTGCCAATGTTGTTCTTGTGCCCAAAAAGGACGACAAAGTACGAATGTGTGTGGACTACAAAGATTTGAATAGGGAAAACCCTAAGGATGACTTTCCACTCCCCCACATTGATATTCTAGTTGACAATATGGCACAACACAGAGTGTTTTCCTTTATGGACGGTTTCTCAGGTTACAATCAAATCAAAGTGGCGTCTGAAGACATGGAGAAAACAACATTTGTCACGCAGTGGGGCACTTTCTGCTATAAGGTGATGCCATTCGGACTAAAGAATGATGGGGCAACCTATCAACATGCCATGGTAGCTTTATTTCATGACATGATACATCACAAAATAGAAGTCTATATGGACGATATGATAGCCAGATCTCAAACAGAAGAAGAGCATCTTGATCACTTACAAAAACTATTTGAGAGAATGAAGAAGTACAAGCTGAGGTTGAATCCAAACAAATGCATATTTGGGGTACGGTCTGGTAAACTCCTAGGCTTTATCGTCAGTAACAAAGGTATCAAGGTCGATCCTGCCAAAGTTAAAGCAATACAAGAGATGCTTGTTCCTCGTACTGAGAAGGAAGTCAGAGGATTCTTGGGGCGTTTGAATTACATTTCCAGATTCATCTCTCACCTGACAGCTACTTGTGAGCCGATCTTCAAATTATTGAAGAAAGATCAAGTAGTCAAATGGAATGACGAGTGCCAATTTGATTTTGACAAAATCAAAGAATACTTACAAGAGCCTCCTGTGTTGATGCCACCAGTCGAGGGAAGACCATTAATCATGTATTTGACTATTTTAGAAAACTCGATGGGGTGTGTATTGGGGCAGCATGACGAGTCTGGCCGAAAAGAGCATGCTATTTATTACCTGAGCAAAAAGTTTACCGACTGAGAAACAAGATATTCACTGCTCGAGAAAACTTGCTGCACTCTGGCATGGGCTGCTCGCCGACTAAGACAGTATATGTTGACTCATACTACTTTGTTGATATCTAAAATGGATCCGATAAAATACATCTTCGAGAAGCCTGCTCTCTCTGGGAGAATAGCAAGATGGAAGATGATCCTGACGGAATCTGACATACAATATACTACCCAGAAAGAAATAAAGGGCAGTGTATTAGCCGATCACATGGCTCATCAAGCTGTAGAAGACTACCAGTCCATGAAATTCGAATTTCCAGATGAAGACGTCATGACATTAGACAACTGTAAAGAATTTAGGCCATATGAAGGACCTGAACAAGGATCCCGATGGACCCTATTCTTTGATGGGGCATCCAATGCACTTGGAAATGGTATCGGTTTCATACTCATATCTCCGGAAGGGTTTCATATGTTAGAACATAATTTAGTTCTATATCCCAGCAAGAGTTTTGATGATAACAAACACATGATATAAAGAACAAATATGCTTGCTAATAATAAGTATCTTTACATGCAGAAGTTCTCATGCGAAAAAGATGTTCTAATGAAACTGGAAGATCTGCCAGAACATCATCAGAAGTTCTGATTATGCAAGCACAGAAGTTAAGTGGACCATGAAAGATTCAGCAGCATCAAATATGCATAACACGTTTATATGAAGAAGTTCTGTTTGAACTTCTGAATGCACCATCACAGCAAAACAGAATATCTGATTCTGTCTCTCAAGCGTTACAACTCCATCAATGCAAGATCATATGCAACGGCTACAAACAGACAAGAATCTCCTGTTTTGGAAAGCTCATTAAACGCGTGTTATGGTCATACCAAAAGTATCTTCTTATGTCTCTATTTCAAAGCCTATATAAAGAAGACTAGAAGAAGATTTCAAGGGAGATGAACAACGACACAAAGCGTGAAAAGTCAGTAAAGCTACAAACAGTCTTCATCTTCATTAAATCATTATTAAGCTGTGTAATACATCACAAGTTTGTGATACTGTTTATTTAGAAACACCTATGTACACATAATAGTTCATTTATCTGTAAGAAATAATTTCCTTGAGGAAACCGGGTTGTGGTTTCGGACTCAAGAAGGCTTTAGCAGTTGTTAAAGCAGTTGTAACATTCAGTTGAATATAGTGAATTAAGTCCTCGTTGGAGAGAGGAGAAATCACCTTGGCGGGTGGACTGGAGTAGTTTGAGGTCAAACGAACCAGGATAAACATACAGTGTTGTCTGCATTTAATTTCCAGTTTAACAATTCAACCCCCCCTTCTTGTGTTTTTCACTTCTTCAATTGGTACCAGAGCGCCTGGTTCTGAGCTTTTAAACACTTAACCGTGTCAGTACAAGATCCAGCGTAAGAAAAACACTATGGTGGGAACGAGTCAGGACATCAGCATTAGTCCTCCAATATTTGACGGTGAAAATTTTGACTACTGGAAGGATATGATCAGAAGTTTCTTCCTAGCATATGATGCTGACCTCTGGGATATGGTCACTGATGGATACATACATCCTGTTGCTGAAAGCGGTCAGAAGATTGACAGGAAAGCAATGTCTGATCAGCAAAAGTGTGATTTCAAAAATCATCACAAGGCCAGAATGATTCTCCTGAGTGCCATCTCATACTCAGAGTAAGAGAAGATCACAAACAGAGAAATAGCTAAGAACATGTTTGATTCTCTAAAAATGACGCATGAAGGCAACTTGCAAGTAAAAGAAACCAAAGCCCTTGCGCTCATTCAGAAGTACGAAGCCTTCAGAATGGAAGAAGACGAAACCATTGAAACAATGTTCTCTAGATTCCAAACTCTGGTGGCAGGGCTAGAAGTGCTGGACAAAGGGTACTCAACTGCTGATCATGTAAAGAAGCTCATCAGAAGTTTACCAAAACAGTGGAGGACAATGGTCACAACGCTGAAGCTAGCTAAGGATCTCAACAAAATCTATTTGGAGGAACTTGTCAGCTCCCTCAGAAGTCACGAGATAGAGCTCAAAGATGATGAGCCTCAGAAGCAATGTAAGTCTCTCGCTCTGAAATCTAACAAATATAAAACCAAAATTTTGCAGGCAGAAGCAGAAGCAGAAAACTTAAGAGAATCCTCATCAGAAGAAGAAGAACTGTCTTCTCTATCTAGAAGATTCAATCATCTATGGAAGCACATGCAGAAGAAGAAAAGCCTCATGGCAACATGGGACGATTCGGACACCTCTGAAGCTGACTCAGAGTTAGATAATGAAAGAGAAAACATAGCTCTCATGGCAAACATATCAGAAGATAGTGAAGCCTCTGGTTCAGACTCAGAATCACACACTGAAGAGGTATTCCCTAACTTTGCAATTAATCTGTCTAAAACTGATCTTGTAGAAAGTCTGAGCGAGATTCTGGAACGATATCAGCAGCTCAGAGTCAAATGCAAGAACCTGAAAAAGGATATTGCCTCTGACTCTGAAGAAACCGAGAGTATGAGATTAGAAAACTCTGAGTTAAAAGAAAAAATTTCAAAACTATAAAATGATTTACAAAACCCTCAGAAGGAAATAATCTCAGAGGATCCCATTAATGCTGATAAGATCATAAAGGAATATGATCAAAGCTTTCAGAAGTTTATGACTAACAACATAGATAGAAGCAAAATGGCTTCAATGATCTATGGAGTCAGCAAGAATTGCAGAATAGGTATAGGATACAAAGGAAAAGAATCCCAACCTAAGACAATTAAGGATTTGGTTATAAAACGCACTTTTCTCGATTCTCACTTCACCACTGAACAAACACATGATATAAAACATGTTGATAAGGCATTTTATACTAAACTAAAATTCAAACAGAATTTTGGACACTCTAACAGTCATGGACCCAGAAAGATATGGGTACCAAAAGACAAAATCAACTATGTTGCAGGTATTTTTAACAGCAAAGATGAAACTCCAGTATTAACACCTGGACTCTGGATTCTCTCTACACATGGAGGAAAGAAAGCATATGTTCCAAGGCCTGGAATTTAAAAGATTGGCAGGTTTCAGAGGCAATTAGAAACAGAAGATTACAGGCTCTGAAACTATTTGAAACAGGAATGGAAATACAGCATCAGAAGCTCCCTAAAGAACTCAGAAGTATCCAGAAGAGGATGTCACACTGTTTAAAGCACTTCTGTCAGCGCAATCCAATAAGAGTCTTTACCACTTTTTGATTCCTGACAAAAAGGGGGAGAATAGAGAATATTTTGTGTTGACTCATAATCAGAAGATCGTCAGGGAAGTATTTTATTTTATTTTCTTCATAGCTGAGTACTCTACTCAGGGGGAGCCTTCCTTTTAATTTTTGTTCGTTATTTTCCATCAAAATATACTAGTTTTTGTCATCGTCAAAAAGGGGGAGATTGTTAGAACATAATTTAGTTCTATATCCCAGCAAGAGTTTTGATGATAACAAACACATGATATAAAGAACAAATATGCTTGCTAATAATAAGTATCTTTACATGCAGAAGTTCTGATGTGAAAAAGATGTTCTAATGCAACTGGAAGATCTGCCAGAACATCATCAAAAGTTCTGATTATGCAAGCACAGAAGTTAAGTGGACCATGAAAGATTCAGCAGCATCAAATATGCACAACACGTTTATATGAAGAAGTTCTGCTTGGACTTCTGAATGCACCAGCACAACAAAACAGAATATCTGATTCTGTCTCTCAAGAGTTACAACTCCATCAATGCAAGATCATATGCAACGGCTACAAATAGACAAGAATCTCCTATTTTGGAAAGCTCATTAAACGCGTGTTATGGTCATACCAAAAGTATCTTCTTATGTCTCTATTGCAAAGCCTATATAAAGAAGACTAGAAGAATATTTCAAGGGAGATGAATAACGACACAAAGCGTGAAAAGTCAGTAAAGCTACAAACAGTCTTCATCTTCATCAAATCATTATTAAGTTGTGTAATACATCACAAGTTTGTGATACTGTTTATTTAGAAACACCTCTGTACACATAATAGTTCATTTATCTGTAAGAAAGAATTTCCTTGAGGAAACCAGGTTGTGGTTTCGGACTCAAGAAGGCTTTAGCAGTTGTTAAAGCAGTTGTAATATTTAGTTGAATATAGTGAATTAAGTCCTCGTTGGAGAGAGGCGAAATCACCTTGGCGGGTGGACTGGAGTAGTTTGAGGTCAAACGAACCAGGATAAAAATACAGTGTTGTCTGCATTTAATTTCCAGTTTAACAATTCAACCCCCCTTCTTGTGCTTTTCACTTCTTCATCATACTCCCTTTACCGCAAGACTCTGCTTCAATTGTACAAACAACATGGCGGAATACGAAGCGTGCATTTTTGGTCTCAAAGTTGCCATAGATTTGGGGATCAAATCCTTAAATATATTCAGAGATTCAGCTTTGGTCATCATCCAGATCAAAGGGGAATGGGACACCAAACACCTTAACCTTATCCCCTACAAAGAACATGTGTTGACATTGATCCCACATTTTGAGAAGATTACCTTCGAGCATTTCCCGCGAGAAGAAAATCAGCTAGCAGGCGCTCTAGCCACAATGTCATCTATGTTTAAAATTAATTGGGATAACTATGCTCCCCAGATCACATCGAACGAATGGAGGAACCAGCACACTGTCACGAGATTAATATTAAAGAAGTAGTGGACCAGCCTTGGTTCCACAAAGTCAAGAGGTATCTTGAGGCTCAAGAATATCCAGAAGGAGCTTCAGTCAATGATAAGAAGTTCTTAAGGAGATTCTATGCTAAATTCTTCCTTAGTAATGGCATTCTTTACAAACGCAATCATGACTCTGTGTTACTTCAGTGCGTAGATATGGTTGAAGCTGAAAGGATCATGGCTGAATTGCATGAAGGAACTTTTGGCACCCATTCCAGTGGGCATACGATGGCAAAGAAAATCCTATGAGAAGGATATTACTGGTCTACCATGGAAGAATATTCCTATCAACACTCTCGAACCTGGCACAAGTGTCAGATTTATGCTGACAAGGTGCATGTACCCTTGGTTCCTCTGAATGTCTTGACGGCTCCTTGGCCCTTTGCTATGTGGAAGATTGATATGATTGGGGAAATCAAGCCAACAGCCTCCAATGGACACCGCTTCATCTTATTGGCCATTGATTATTTTACAAAGTGGGTGGAGGCAGCTTCCTTCGCTTCTGTTACCAAGAATGTTGTTGCACGTTTCATCAAGCAAAATCTCATTTGTTGGTACGGTATCCCAGAGAGGATCATCACTAACAATGGTACAAATCTTAACAACACTATGATCACCGCCTTGTGCGAACAATTCAAGATTCAGCATCACAATTCTTCTCCTTACCGGCCAAAGATGAATGGTGTTGTCGAAGCTGCAAATAAGAACATTAAAAAGATCATACAGAAAATGACAGTCACATACAAAGACTGGCATGAGATGCTACCATTCACTCTCCACGGGTATCGTACCATAACTCGCACATCAACCAGGGCAACGCCCTATTCTCTGGTTTACGGCATGGAGGTTGTCTTGCCTATCGAGGTCCAGATCCCCTCTCTGAGGATTATGAAGGATGCAGGGCTGAACGAAGACGATTAGATCCAGACTTGACTTGATCAACTGAATTTGATTAATGAGAAGAGACTTACTGTTGTTTGCCATGGTTAAATGTATCAAAAACAGATGATCAAGGCTTTTAACAAGAAGGTCAGACGCCAAGTGTATCAAGTTGGGGATCTAGTGATCAAACGCGTCATACTGCCACAAGGTGATCCCAGGGGCAAATGGACTCCTACCTATGAAGGACCATTTGTAATAAAAAACATTTTATCTTGTGGGGCTATGATCTTGACCACCATGGATGGCAACGACCTTCCGCATCCTGAGAACGCGGACATAGTCAAAAGATACTACGCATGAGAGACCCGTTAGGTTGACATACCTAGGCAAAAAAGGGTTTCCCGGTGGACTGAAAACCCGAAAGGGCGGTCCAGGAAAAAATTAGGGATAAAACAAAACAAATCTGTACACCCGACAAGTTGAAAACCCGAAAGGGCGACTTGGCCAAAAAAGGGTTTCCCGGTGGACTGAAAACCCGAAAGGGCGGTCCAGGCAAAAGTTAGGGAATTAAAGCGTACGACTATGTCCCGTTGGATCACCTTACGGACAACCTTTGGCTTCAACGTGTGGACTCGACATTTCCGACCAATTCAATCATCTTCTGACAAGGCAACAAATAGACAAGATGCTCAGAGATGCAAAGGCTATAGCAGAATGGGAACCCCATGGGATAGATACACATAACTATCTTTTCTTTGTATTAAAATTTTCATTTTTTTCTTACGACGGTGTTCTCCTACTAGAATGTTTGTCTCATTGTAAAAAAATATTTACTCAAAATCAATACAAAGATATCCCTTTGAAAGTACAAAAACTATCTATTTTTCTTTACGCTTGTGTTTTGTTTACAAAAACGTCCAATGATTCATTGTTGAACATATGCATTTGAACATAATTACTGTTTACAAATAAACAAAAGACAATTACTAATGGCTTTAAGAGGTAAGGAAATCTCTCTAAGCTATTTCCATAAATCCCCCACATTTTGCAGTCTAATTCCCAGCGGAACAAACTCCCAATTATCAATCCCCAGTAGAAGTCATCAAAATTCTCAGGATTCCCCAATAAGATTTTACAAGCAGTACATGGCATTTCCTTTACAACAGGGTTTATTTCTCTAAACAGAAATTCCTCAAAACTTAGACTTCACAACATGAAGACTTATACTCCATATCCTCAGCAGCAGTCAGGACTTTATTTTCCCCAATCTAACAGCAGTACAACAAACTAGCTCACATACGCATACATTGCATCCATATATCATAAACATTGATAACACGAATGCATTATACTATGCATTTCATACAACATAAACATTTCATATTAGCTAACATTTTACCTTTTCAGGATAAGATTAATCAAACAGCTACCATTATTAATATTCAAAATTGTCAGATACAGTTCAGATACGCTCCAGACACGGATGCCATCCTGATACTCATTCAGATTCAGCTTTCAGATACAGTTCAGATACGCTCCATACACGGGAGCCATTCTGATACTCATTCAGATTCAACCTTCAGATACAGTACAAATACGCTCCAGACACGGACGTCATTCTGATACACATTCAGATTCGACCTTCAGATACAGTACAGATACGCTCTAGACACGAACGCCATTCTGATACTCATTTAGATTCAACCTTCAGATACATTACAGATATGCTCCTGACACGGACGCCATTCTGATACTCATTCATATTCAACCTTCAGATATAGTACAGATACGCTCCAGACACGGATGCCATCCTGATACTCATTCAGATTCATCTTTCAGATACAGTTCAGATACGCTCCAGACACGGACGCCATTCTGATACTCATTCAGATTCAACCTTCAGATACAATACAGATACGCTCCAGACACGGACACCATTCTGATACTCATTCAGATTCGACCTTCAGATACAATACAGATACGCTCTAGACACGAACGCTATTCTGATACTCATTTAGATTCAACCTTCAGATACAGTACAGATACGCTCCAAACATGGATGCCATTCTGATACTCATTCCGATTAAACCTTCAGATACAGTACATATATGCTCCAGACACGGATGTTATTCTGATACTCATTCGGATTCAACCTTCAGATACAGTACAGATACGCTTCAGATACGGACGCCATTTTGATACTCATTCAAATTCAACCTTCAGATACACTACAGACACGCTCCAGACACGGACGCCATTCTGATACTCATTCAGATTCAACCTTCAGATACAGTACAAATACGCTCACGGACGTCATTCTGATACTCATTCAGTTTCTCTTTCAGATTCAGCAATCACTTTTGGATGGCATCTACAAGCCCATCTCCAACAACTTTCTATCACCTCTCCAAATGGAATCTTTAAGCCCATTCCCTCTACCATCACATCACCAAGTGCAAATTTCTAGGCACTCTAGTGTCCAATCATCTTCCACCTTCGAGTCACGAGTGGCAAAACTCACCAATCTAACTCTTCATGCTTAAGAAGATTGAACAGGGGCAGCTGTTGTACCCCAAAATTTTCCCTCTCATTTTTCAAGACCTTTCTCACAAGGATTCCCAAGGTTCAAGCTTGCACAAGTGCATTGGGATTTTCCAGTATCAAGATTAAAAGGAAACTGTTAAAAAGGGAGAAAACAAATAAAAATAATATTTTGACAAATTTAGAGAAAAAACAAGTGCTTTTCAATTCAGCTTTTTGATTGGCCTTTTGGCCTCTTTTGATGCAAGTTTGGCTTGCATCCTTCGACTGAGCATGGGCCTCTAGCACATTTTGGTTTGGATTCACAAGGAAAAGAGCCTCCTGTAGTCTATTCCGTTTCCAAGGCAAAAGGCTCTCTTTTAGCATCCTTCGATTCACACTTTTTGTTCCCTATATGCCTCTTTTGAATCTGGACATTTTGGCCTCGTACATGCACCTTTCGTTTGGACATGTTGGTTCACTTTATACAAGCTTTGTTTGAACATGGATCTTTTACATGTTGGCATGAAGTCGCAAGATAGGGACCCTCTATGTACACTCTTTGGTTTGGCCACATGTAACCCCCGGCAGGCAAGCCTTCGATTGGACATGAGCCACCTTCACACAAAAGCTTCGATTGGAGTTTTGGTTCCCTTCGAATCAGCATCTTTCAAACCCAACTTTGAATCCTTCGACGCAGTCTTCTTTAGTACATTTCTAGAACTATTCGACACAAGTGGAAAATAAGATTTTGAAAGAACATTGATCAAATCTTTGGACCATGCTACATGATCTTACTTTATAGGCCTTAATACTTGTATTTCACTCCATAATTAATTGCTTACATTTTGGATTAAGTTATTATCCAGGTGATTAAACCTTTGTCCAGAAGATTATTTTCTTGAAAGTGAACTTGCTAGTACAAATCCTGTCCTAAGCCCATGCTTTGCTTAAATCCTGTTTGTACTTCACCATAAGTCAGGGGATTCATCCCCTTTTAACCAACAACTTCAGTACTTCACCTTGGGATCTAGGAAAATCTGACTTAGCTTAATATTCATGTTTCAGCCAAGCCACCTTTTTGTTTAAACTACCAAACCTTTTCTCTATAAATAGATAAAACATTGACAAATAAAGGGTCCAGATTTTTTTGCTAGAGAGAAAAATCATAAAAATCCTCAAACACTCAAACTCTCCAACATTCTCAAACCTTCAAAACTCTAAGATTTTTTCATAAAAAAGCCTCAGTAGTGTACCTTTCGATTTACTTCCCCTAAACAGTAGCAACCTTCGATTCATGCATCACCATCATATACTCTCTTTAGATTCAGTGGCTGCCCAAACCAAGCAGTAATAGAACTAGCTTCAGGAAGATCCCAAAGAAGCTCCCTCCACCATCAAAGAAGTCACATATAGCTCTTTCGATTAAACACTTCAAGAGGTAAGTTCTCTCTAAACTTGGAACTCTTTCATTTAAACATCATATGCACATGCCAATAAAGAAAAATGTAGATATTTCTAGACCATGTTTTAGCATTCGATTCTGACTGCCCATATGCTGAAAACTAAACATTAATTAGTTATACTTTGGACTTTGAGACCCATTAGTTTTTGGGCTAACCCCTGGACTGTAGTTATGTTTGGATGTTGCATTTTAAGAACTTAAGACAGGTTTGTTATACCCTTTGATTGGCTAGCTGCACAAGCCTTTCGAATCACAATCAGAGGGCCTAATATGCTTACAAGGAGCCAGCAAGGAGCCTGTGGAAAATCCATAACCTTGTTGTTTCCAGGCCTCAGACGAAAGCCATAACCTTACTGACTCCAACCCCTAGTCGAAGGAGACAGAAAGGCAAATCGAAGGGCATGACTCCAGACCCCAAATCAAAGGAATCCAAAGAATGCAGAATCGAAGGTTGTTCTTGCCTGAATTGAAAGACCTTTTTTTTCTTGCCTTTATTTTATTTTTGCCTTTATATTTTCATGCTATTCAATATGGTTGTAATAGTGTAGGGTTTTATCTTTTTGCATTTTATTACTTTTGTATGCTTGCTAGTAAAATAGGAAATGTATGGCAAGATAAAATCAACAAGTAGACAACCCCTAATCAAATACTAAATGCATTCAAATCAAACACATTATTCATACATGCACCCCTAGGGTAATTCCACTTGTTGCCTTATAAAAAAATAGTCATGTTATGCATGTGATATGTCTTAGCAAAAACAATCAAAATAAAAGATCATAGTCCCTCGATGAAGCTACGAACATTGCCTTACAAATGATCTTAGTCCCTCAAGAGAAATGCTAAGATACCTTGCAATATTGCTAATCATGGTTATACGATGACCCGCACCCGTCCCGTTTACATCCAAAGATAGGGTTGTTTACCAAATCAATCGTAAGACAAAAATGTCAAAGGAAAAGAAAATGAACAAGAAAGACTTTTGAGTAGGTAGAATGCTCCTAATTACTTTCTCAATTTCAAACAAACATCCTTGCTATTTTCAAAACAAACACCTACACTTTCAAACATCTTACAAAATTGAAAACATTTTCAAAAGATCAACATCTTTGTATACATTCTTACGAACGAGAATCATTACAAAGATTGCCTAAACAATGGCCTTTTTACAAAATACTTTCAAAAACCATACAAAGCACAATTTCAAACAAAATCAAGTGATCTAGAAAGTAACTAAGAGACCATGGAAAACCATGGATGAAAAGGATGCTAATACCTTCCCTTTTCATAATCTACCCCCTGAACTCAAGAAACAATCTCAAAGGTCTTTCCTGTGCTTTTTCACCTTTCCTTTTGGATAAAAGAAAAGTCGGTGGCGACTCTTGCTAACCGCAACATTTGAGATCAAACGCAAAAAATTCAAGTCAGTTCTCCCACCGTACCACAGGAAGGCCCCTTTCGAATCATTCAAACACTCACTAACAATGCCTATGAAATCGAAGAACTGGCAGAAGATCGAAGAGTCTTGAAAATTAACGGTAAGTATTTGAAAAAATATAAACCTTTTCTTCAAGATTTAGAAATTACGACAGAGTAGTGAGGTAGTAAAATAACGAAGCCAACATGGTATAAAATAAAAGGGTTCCAAAATGGCTCTGTCAAAATATTACAAAAAAAGGCTTTGTGAAAAATCTAAGGCATAATGGAGAAATACATTTTCAAATACAAATTTCAGAAATGAAAGTTATCCTCCATCTTGTCATACTTTTCCTTCAAGAACCCTAGCCTGCATTCAATCGAAGCTTTGGTTGTGTGAAGAACAATGATCTCATATTCTAAGCCTCTAGCTTCATCGATGAATTGAACGCTTTGAGTCAGCTCTTCATTGGCTTCGTCTTTGTTCATGGCTTCGAGAACTTTATGACGGTCCTTTGTTTGAGAAATATGTTTATGCAACTCTTCAATTTGTTTCTTCTAGAGCATGATAGATTTCGCATTCTTATCATATTCCTCTTGGGAAACCTTGAGAGTCTCTTCGCATTTTTCAGCTTTCTTTGATAATTCAAAGGCCTTGGATCACTTAGTCTCTTGAAGGGTTTGTTTTTCTTCAATTTTCGAATAAACATTCTTATCCCTGAGAAAGTCTGCTTCTA
This sequence comes from Vicia faba, assembly GCA_948472305.1. Lineage (NCBI taxonomy): Eukaryota > Viridiplantae > Streptophyta > Magnoliopsida > Fabales > Fabaceae > Vicia > Vicia faba. The sequence continues at coordinate 1,705,288,280 of OX451737.1, read as the reverse complement.
GATTGTTGATGAGAGTAGTCATGTCGATCAAAAACACAGTTGTTGTAGGAAGGAAATTAACCAAATTGTGATGCGGTGAGAGAACTGACTTGAGGTTTTGCGTTTGTGTTTGCAAATGTTGCGGTTTAGCAAGAGTCGCCACCGACTTTTATTTTATCCAAAAGGAAAGGTAAAAAAGCACAGGAAAGACCTTTGAGATTGTTTTTGGGTTCGGGGGGTAGATTATGAAAAGGGAAGGTGCTAGCACCCTTTTCATCCATGGTTTTCTATGGGCTCTTAGTTACTTGTTTTAGATCACTTGCTTTGCTTTTTCAATTGTTTGAAATGGTGCTTTGTATGGTTTTGAAAGTATTTTGAAAAGAGGCCTTTGTGTAGACAATCTTTGTAATGATTCTTGTTTGTAAGAATGTATACAAAGATGTTTGTCTTTTGAAAAATGTTTCAATGTTTGAAATATGTTGTGTGTTTTTTAAAATAGCAAGGATGGTTTGCAAATTGATCAAGTAACTAGAAGCTTATCTACCTACTCAAAAGTCTTTCCTACACATTTTTATTCCTTTGACATTGTTGATTTACCATTGCATTTGGTAATCAAACCTATCTTTGGATGTTAAACGGGACGGCCGTGGGTCATCGTATGACCATGATAACAATGTTGCCAAGTATCTTAGCAAGTTTTGAGGGACTTAATATCATTTGTTTTAGGCAACCAAGATAGCGTCATCGAGGGACTATGATCTTTTGTTTCGTATTGTTTTTCCAAGATACCTACCATGTATACCATGGCCATGTTTTAAGGCAACCAAGTGGGTGAAACCCTAGAGGTGTTTGTGTGAGATGTGTTGTCATTTTTCATGCATTTTGTCTTGTATTAAGTCATGCTATTTGTTTTGATTTTTGGTCTTTGCATACAAAACCCTAGTTTACTATCATGGTATATGAAAGCAATAAAATGCGTAAAGTAAATCTAGACTATTACAACAATATTATGGGGAGGGGGATACAAGTTTTGAATAGGGGGATATTTGCACAAAAATAAAACCCTAAAACTATTACAACCAAATTGAATTTATTGTACAAATAAATAAATAAACAAATATTTAAATATGCAATAAAATGTAAATATGTAAAAAATGTTTTTATATTTATTTTTATGTATGTGAAAAATAAATTATTTAAATCTAAAATAAGAGAAAATATTGATTATTTTTGAAAGGGTGAGAAACCCTAATTTTTGTTTAAAAGAAAATATATTCTATATTATTCATTTTTTTTCAAGATAAATAATAATAATATATACAAAATGTTAAAAAATTGAATATTGTATGAAAATATTATTTTAAGTGTATAAATAATAAAAATAAAAATGTAGCATATTTATATATTATTTACAAGTTTATTTATGAAAATAAATTATATTATTACTAATAAACTATTTTTATGCCCTAAAAATAATAAAAATAATAAAATAAAAATGCAAAAATTTAAGAAATTATTTTTATGATTTTATAATGTTTAGAAAAATAATAAAAGTCAAAAATATAAAATATACAAAAAAAATATGAAAAATATCAAAAAATACAAAGGGGGGTGCAAATAGAAACAGGGGGTGTGAAAAGTGAAACAGAAGGCCCAAAGGCGCGCCAGGCCCGGGACTTCGTCCCTGACCTCCAACTTCGTTCCAAACGCGTGCGTCCCACCTTCAAATCCTGTTCTTGCTATTCTTTGCATAAAAACAAAATCTTGCAACATGAAACTTGTAACATTTTTAATCACAATTTCAATGATATAAAAAACGTGACCTAACTCTAAAAGACCAAAGAGAATTTTAATGGCCCTAATTTCTGACCTAATTTTTTCAGCATGTTCAACATCCAAATACTCCTAGCTCAGTTAATATAAATACAAACTATGCATATGTACAGCTCAAGCATGTTAAGGACTACATTTTTGCTTCACAAACCTAAGCTTAAGGATGCCTAAATAAGGAGATAGAAACTTGACAAATACCTTGTTCAATTGAGTTTAGATATGGCAATGTAGCAACTTTGAGTGAGGCCTAAAGGTTGTGTGAGCTTGCTTGAAGTTCCCTCAACCTTCTCCAATGCTTAGCTTGCCTTGAAGTTGCCTGAAACTCCTTGTAGAAGTCAACCTGCAAACTCAGAAAATGGAAATGGTGAAGCTCGAAACAGGGGTTACAATTTCTTGACAAAGGCCTGGACAACTTAGGTGTGATGTATGGAATGTGTTTGGAGTGATTCAAATCAAAACACATGAGCCAATATTGTTTTGGAAGTGGTTCTGCAGATGATGCCCTGTTTGGGCAAGAATTAGGGCCAATAATATTGACTTTTGCAAGTTTCCTTGTTTTTGAAGAAAGGGTGAAGTAACAAAGCCAAAGGCCTGTACAGGCTAGCTCAAGGTCTACATAGGGTTGGTGAACTCTTCCTGAAGTTTGTGGATATTGTTTTCATCAAGAGATCAGGCCCATGGCTCAAGAAATACAAAATTGCAAAAAGCATGCTTTATCAAAGTAGCAATGTGAACTTTATGCCATTTTTGGAATAATTCATTGTGCAAAGCTCCATAGGTCAGAACAAAGCCAATATCCAATGTATTTGCATTCAATTTTGGAGTGTAAAAAGGATTAGGACCTGTAATGCAAGTACAAGCATGTTTAGGACAGATTTGCAAGTTGAACCATTGTGAAAAATGCCTTGGACAAAAGTGATAAAATGTCATTTTCATTCCTTCGATTCTCCCTAACCATAAATTATCTTGGAGAGTTCTTTGACATTTTGGAAAGCTTGTAACATGCTCTACAATCCACCTTTGAAATTCATTTTTAGATTCCTCTTGGAACTATGTGAAAAGTTGCCATGAAGTTAGGTCAAAAGTCTGCCTAAACTAGGGTAAAATTTCACAAAGTTAAAAAGTTTATGGACCCTTATTCACAAAATCATGACTGAGATCCAAGAATCCTTTGGGAAAAATTTGTGATTCAAAGTTGTAGATTTTGTGGAGGACTACAACTTTCATCTTGGAAGTTTTCTTTGAATCCAATTGCATCATGGTGAAAAAGTTGGACAAAGTTAGGAAAAAATAAGAAATTTTCATAACTTAGAAAAATTCTAAGTTATGAAATTTTTAAACTTAAACCCTAATTTCCAAATTTAAGTTTCTTGGTGAACAAGTTTCATGTTTTGACACATCTTGATGAAATATGACCCTTGGCACTTGATTTTGACTAAAAAGTCAAAGTTTGACTTTTCAGTGTACAATTGACTTTTGATCAGTTTATTGAAAAATCCATCTGTCAATCCGATGCATTTGAGATCTTTTGAACCTTGTGATTAGGTCAATATGGTGCCATTGAGTCCTTGAAACCATGCTTGAACCCAATTTGTCATTGGCTAAGTAAAAAAACAGAAATTGCCTTTCTCTAGTCAAAACCCTAAAAATGACAATTTTGCCCTTTTGATGATCTGATCAAATTTCTTGAGGAGTTGTGGTCCAAACTTGATCAAATGGTTCATATGAGTCGATAGTGTTGATGTGGATCAAAAATTATGAGGTTTGACTGTAAATTGGCCATGGTTGACTTTTTCCCCAATACAACTGATTTTTAGGTCAACTGTCCAATTGATTGGGCAAAAATGTGATTTAAGGCTTGAAACTTGGTATGGGAAATCTTATAGGTCCAACATGAAGTATGAAAGTCACATGAGGCATTGGAAGTCCAAAAATCCCTGTGCAAACTCAAACCCTAATTTCAGGTTATCAATGCAAGGAGATGTCTTGAGCAGAGCAAACCCTAATCTGTCTGGAGTCCAAGAGGTCTTGTGAGGAAAATCTTGATAAAATGAGAGGGAAAATTTTGGGGTACAACATCTTCCCCTGTTCAATCTTCTTGAACCTGAAAAGTTAGATTGGCGAGTTTGTCGTTCGTGACTCGAAGGTAAAAGATGATTGGAGACTAGAGTGCCCGTAAATTTGCACTCGTCAAAATGTAGTTGAGGAAATGGGCTTAAAGATGCCTGTGATGCGGTGGGAGAAATGACTTTGAGGTTTTGCGTTTGTGTTTGCAAATGTTTTGGTTTAGCAAGAGTCTCCACCGACTTTTTATTTTATCCAAAGGAAAGGTCAAAAAGCACAGGAAAGACCTTTGAGATGTTTTCTTGGGTTCGGGGAGTAGATTATGAAAAGGGAAGGTGTTAGCACCCTTTTCATCCATGGTTATCCATGGGCTCTTAGTTACTTGTTTAGATAACTTGCTTTTTCTTTTCAATTGTTTGAAATGGTGCTTTGTGTGTGGTTTTGAAAATTCTTTGAAAAAGAGGCCTTGTCTAGGCAACCTTTGTAATGATTCTTGTTTGAATATATACAAAGGTGTATTGTCTTTTGAAAGATTTTCAATGTTTGAAAGTTTGATTTGGGAAATGTTTTGAAATTGTGTTGTGAAGTGTGTTTGAAAATATCAAGGATGTTTTTCAAGTTTTGATCAAGTAACTAAAAGTTGTCTACCCTATTTTACTCAAAGATTTTTCCTACACATTTTTAACCCTTTTGACAGTGTTGTTTTACCATTGTATTTGGTAAACAAACTTGTATTAGGATGTTAAACGGAACAGGCGCGGGTCGTCGTATTGACCATGATAGCAACTATGCTAAGTATCTTTAGCAATTCTTGAGGGACTAGATCATTTTATTTAGGCAACCAAGATAGCGTCATCCAGGGACTATGATCTTTGTTTTGTTTTTTTTGTTTTTCCAAGATACCTAGCATGCATACCATGGCCATTTGTTTAGGCAACCAAGTGGAGATACCTTAAGGGTGTTTGTGTGCAAGTGTGTTATATTGCATGCATGATTTTATCTTGAATTAGGATTTTCTATTTCATTGATTTTTTTATCTTGCCATACACATCCTAATTACTAGCATTTACATTTGAAAGCAATAAAAATGCGGAAATGTAAAATCCTACGCTATTACAATATTTAGGGGATGGGGGATACACACTTGTACATGGGGGGTGGTTCAACGAGAAAAATAGATAAAAAAAGAAAATAACAAGGGGAATAAAAAGAGAAAGAGAGAGAGGGTTAGCGCGCTGCTGAGAGGAAGTCAAAAGTTCTGACCCAGGCCTGCTGTAGGTTATCAACATGTTAGTGAAAATGTATGAGTCCGAACTTCTGACTCTGGTGCCCTACGAAACAGAAACCTGTTAGTGGGAAGGTCAGGAGTTCTGACTCCCATGCGCTGCAAGACAAAAGTTTGTTAGTGGGGAAGTCAGATGTTTTGACCCTGCTGGAAACAAAATAATTTTCAGAAGTTCTGATATTATTGACAGCAAAACAGGCCTCAGAAGTGCTGGCGTCAAAGTCAGAGCTTGGTTTCCCCCTATTCTAGCCAGAACATCTGCAGTTTTATTATTTTTCCATAAAACAGAAGGCATGCCTAGGACAATCTCAGCAGGTATCAAAAGTGTTTCAGAAGACAGAACCAAAGAGGTCACAAATAGGTTCTACACTGATTCACTTCCTACTTAAGCATTCAGAGGCATGAAAATCCTCAGAACACATACAGCAGCAACATGATATCTACATTGTGTTTATTGAGCATGCAAAGCTGATGATGCTTAGCAGCGTAATGAGAGTCAACCGGTGCTTACCTTGCTGTTGGAAGAAAATCTGTGAGTTGGAGCTAGCTTTAGCTCTGATGGTGTTCTGGACAGGTTCTTTTTAGAATGGGTGGATGGAGAAGATATATGTATGTATGGTTAGTAACTGTATGGGCGTTCTTTATTCAGGAAGCAAACTGGGTATCAATGAAGTGTGGAGGTAGGAAGTTCAAAGTTATGAAACACTAGGGATTTTGGCAGAGTTTCACAATGTTTTCTTACTAGAGCTTTATGTTCCTCTTCTAGCAATTTTTCTGGATTTTCTTTCGTCTCTTTTTTAAGGGAAAATGGTGTCCTATTTATAGGTAAGGCTTTGTGAATTTTTGAATGTTAAATGGCGCCAATATTATGCAGTAGAGGTTAACTTGTTCTTGAAGGAAGTTCATGAAAAGTTGTGGTGATGGACAGCTTTTCAGCCTAGGTTGGAACAGTAAGCGAGGATTAAGGAGAAGTGACACCCATAGGCGAAAAGTGACGCATAGACCCATGCCTAAGCCTGCACAAGGGTGTTACCAAGCCACACGTTGAGAGACCCCCTTGGATGAATGCTCAAAAGTGGTTGTGAGCATTAATGAGCATTAAATGGTGATGAGATTTGTCAAATTTCAAAATCTTGTAATAGAAGATTTTGTATCATTACCTAAAACCTGAGCCAGCAGTTCTGCTTCACCAAAAAGAACAATGTAAACCACGCTCTGACCTTGGCCTCTTGCTGCCTCAGCAAATTCTGAGAGTTTTCCAGACTTCCCAGCATGCTCCTTTGATCTGCCTTTAAAAACTCTGGACTTAGTGATTCTGCTTCAGTATTTTACCCAATCTGCTGATCCCATTACCTTCTGATCCCAGTACGTTCTGAAGGAGTTTCAAGCTTTGTTGACTTCTTCACACTTCTCTAGCAAACTCTGGCTGAACTTGCGTAACTGCTGAAAGAGCCAGGTTCTGTTTAAAGATCATGTGCTGAACCACGTTTACAATCCCTGACTGAGTTGGTGTAGCTGCTGAAGAGCCACCTTCTGACTGAATGTTATGTGCTGAGCTCGGTTTGTAATCCCTGACTGAGTTGGTGTAGCTGCTGAAGAGCCACCTTCTGACTGAATGTTATGTGTTGAGCTCGGTTTGCAACTTCTGACCGTTTATGCCTGAAGGTTGGTTCAGAAGTTATGAAGTGTCATTTTCTTCTTAAACACTTTTCTTTTAGAGAAAATTCTACGTATTTAGAATTTAACTTTTCCAAGGTAAAAAAATTTGACTTTTGAGCTTGCAGATGACCATTCTTCTCTTGTAAATGGTTTACTTGGAAAGGAATGATAATTAAGGGCTTGGATTTGTTTAAGAGAAAATATGAGAATTCAGGATGAATTCCTGAAGGATGAGAGGGAAAAATTTGGGGTACAACAGCTGCCCCTGTTCAATCTTCTTGAACCTGAAGAGATAGATTGGCGAGTTTGTCTTTCGTGACTCGAAGGTAAAAGAGGATTGGACACTAGAGTGCCCGTAAATTTGCGCTCGTCAAAGTGCAGCGGGGGGAATGGGCTTAAAGATGCCATTTGGAGATGGTAGAATCTTGCTGGAGATGGGCTTAAAGATGCCATCCAAGATTTGTTTGTTGAGAATCAGGAGAATGAACATCAGATTGGTGTCTGTATTTGGAGCGTATCTGAGTTGTTTCTGGATTTAATTCTTGAATGAATATCAGAATGGATGCCGTGTCTGGAGTGTATCTGCATTTTATCTGAATTCTGAATGGGCGACAGAAAAACATTCGTGTAAGGAGCATCTCTGGGAAGGGGTAAATTCCGAATGAGTGACAGAATGGAAGCCGTGCCTGGTGCGTATCTGGACTGTATCTAAAATTGAGATCCGTATGAGTAGCAGAATGACTTCCGTGTCTGGAGTGTATCCATACTGTAACTGGGATCTGGATGAGTAATAGAATGACCTCAGTGTCTGGGGTATATCCAAACTATATCTGAATAAGAGATCTGAATGAGTAATAGAATGACCTCAGTGTCTGGGGTGTATCCAAAATGTATCTGAATAAGAGATCTGAATGAGTAATAGAATGACCTTCGTGTTTGGGGTGTATCCAAACTGTATCTGAATAAGAGATCTGAATGAGTAATAGAATGACCTCCGTGTCTGGGGTGTATCCATACTGTAACTGGGATCTGGGAAAGTGACATAATGACTTTCGTGTCTGGAGTATATCTGAACCTGAAGTTGATAGTTGAATCTGAATGAGAAATAGAATGGCTTCTGTGTCTGGAGCGTATCTAGTCTGTATCTGATTGCGGAATTTTAAATGAGTAATAGAATGACCTCCGTGTCTGGGTGTATCCATACTATATCTGAAATCTGGACAAGTGACAGAATGACTTCCGTGTCTGGAGTATATCTGAACCTGAAGTTGATAGTTGAATCTGAATGAGAAATAGAATGGCTTCCGTGTCTGGAGCGTATCTAGTCTGTATCTGATTGCGGAATTCTGAATGAGTAATAGAATGACCTCCGTGTCTGGGTGTATCCATATTGTATCTGAAATCTGGACAAGTGACAGAATGACTTCCGTGTCTGGAGTATATCTGAACCTGAAGTTGATAGTTGAATCTGAATGAGAAATAGAATGGCTTCTGTGTCTGGAGCGTATCTAGTCTGTATCTGATTGCGGAATTCTGAATAAGCAATAGAATGACCTCCGTGTCTGGGTGTATCCATATTGTATCTGAAATCTTTGAATATTTGTTAAAGGTAGCTTTTAATCTTATCCTAAAAAGGGTAAAATGTTAGCTAAAACATAAGGTTATGTTGCATGACATGTATGATGCAACATAATGTGTTTCATTAATGCTTATGATATATGAATGTAATATATGCGCATGTAAGATGATTAGCTGTCTTGCTGAGGAAACTATATCCTTGATAGCTGGAGATAATGAAATCTTTGACTGCTGCCGGGGAAAATAAATCCTGGACCTCTGTCGGAGATAGAAAAATCCTTGGTGACTTGTTGGAATTAACGAGAACCTTGATAAATTCTGCAGGGATGTAGGAATCATTAAGTCTGCTTGAGAAACCTGCTTGGGGAATCCAGAGAACTTTGATGACCATAGCTGGGGGGGTACACCAATGGGAATCCTTACTCGGCTGGGGAATAGGGAAACTCTGAAGACCTCTACTGGGGGATTGAAACCTTGGAGGCTTCCACTGGAGAAATGAGAACAAGAATCTTCGTTCTGTTGGGAAATAACTCCGTGGGGGGAAAATAAATCCACGACCACTACTGGAGATTCAAGATTTTTGATATCCTCCGTGGGGAGAAGTCAAACTGCTGGGGGAAATAGGAGTTTGGGTTGCTGGCCAATCTAATGGGGACTTCAAGAATGAAAATCTTCATTCCGTTAGGGGGTATCAGGGGAAAACTGAATAGTTTCTGGTGGGGATCTCAATGGCGTGGCGATTTGATCGTGGCGACTTCACCGGGGAAGAATAACTCTCTGGGGAATTACCTAGTTTTAAAGTGACTCTTCAGGGACAAAGGAGGAAACCGGATGATCTCCACCGGGGTTTAAAGGTTGAAGTTTTGGACCCACAGATCCTTATCAGAAGAGTGAGGTTGGATCTTTCTGACGTAAGACCGTAGATGCATCTTCGGACAAGATAAACCATCGTACTTAGCAAAGGTATGCACTTTGAATTTAGGGGGAATGATGATCCCAGCAACCAACCGTAGTTCTTCGAAATCTAGCCCAGGTGTGATACGGTGGGAGAACTGACTTAAGGTTTTGCATTTGTGTTTGCAAATGTTTCGGTTTAGCAAGAGTCGCCACCGACTTTTTATTTTATCCTAAGGAAAGGTCAAAAAGCACAGGAAAGACCTTTGAGATGTTTTCTTGGGTTCGGGGAGTAGATTATGAAAAGGGAAGGTGCTAGCACCCTTTTCATCCATGGTTATCCATGGGCTCTTAGTTACTTGTTTAGATCACTTGCTTTGCTTTTCAATTGTTTGAAATGGCTCTCTTCAATTGTTTGAAATGGTGCTTTGTGTGTGGTTTTGAAAGATTTTTTGAAAAGAGGCCATCATTGTGGAAACCTTTGTAATAATTCTTGTTTGAATGTATACAAAGGTGTTTTTGTCTTTTGAAAAGTTTCTAATGTTTGAAAGTTGGATTTTGAAATTGTGTTGTGAAGTGTGTTTTTAAAAATAGCAAGGATGTTTTGCAAGCTTTTGATCAAGTAACTAAGAGTTATCTACCCTATTTTACTCAAAGATCTTTCTTATGTTTTTAACCCTTTTAACAGTGTTGTTTCACCATTGTAATTGGTGAACAACCTTGTGTTAGGATGTTAAACGGGACAGGCGCGGGTCATCGTATAGACCATGATAGCAATTGTGTTAGGTATCTTTGGCAATTTTCTTGAGGGACTTGATCATTTTTGTTTAAGCAACTCAGATAGCGTCATCGAGGGACTATGATCTTTTGTTTTGTTTTTGTTTTTCCAAAGTACTTAACATGCATACCATGGCCCATTTTTGAAGGCAACAAGTGGATTGTAACCCTAGGGGTATAAGTGTGCATTGTGTTTGTTTTTCATGCATTTTTGTCTTTGATTAGGTCAAACTATTTGTTAATTTGATTTTGGCATACAAACCCTAATTCTCTAATCATGGCATGATTGAAAGCGTTAAGTGCGGGAATTTAAATTCTAAGCTATTACAACATGATTATGGGGATAGGGGTACAATTTTTGAATAGGGGGTATTTGACAAGAAATATAAACCCTAGTTACTATTACATCCAAATTGAATTATAATGCATAAATATTTAAATGTACAATATTTAAATAACAAAAAAAACAAATATTAAATAAAATATATTATGCAAAAAAGAAGTTTTTATGTATGTAAAGATATTTTCAATGTAAAGAAATATAAAGAAATAAATAAATAAAATAAAATAAAAAGATTAATTTTATTTATTTTAGGGTAAACCCTAATTTCTTTAAAATAATATCTTATATTATTTATATACAAAAAAAAATATTAATATGTACAAAAAATGAAATATATTTAAAAAAAAGTGTTTTTTAGTATAAATAATAATAAAAATAAAAATGTAATATTTTTGTATTTTTATCTTATGTTTTTTTTAATAAAATAAAAGTATATATATATATATATATATATATATATATATATATATATATATATATATATATATATATATATATATATATATATATATATATATATATATATATATATATATATATATATATATATATATATATATATATATATATATATATATATATATATATATATATATATATATATATATATATATATGTATAAAATAAAATAAAATATTTACAAAAATAAAATATATTCAAGAAAATATTTTCAGTATGAATAAAAATAAGAAATAAAAGTAAAAGTATTATTTACATTGTTTTTAAATTTAAACAAATAATAAAAAGGTATTAAAATGTTTTCTATACTAGAAAAATTAAAATAAATACCAAATAAATGTAAAAAATTATGAAAATATTTTTTAAGAATTTTTTATGTTTGGAAATAAAATAATAAAGTCAGAAATGAAATTAAAATGCAAAAATAACAAAATATAAAGAAGATGGGCCAGGGGGTGCATTTAGCAAAATGGGGGTGCAGACAGCAAGAAGGCCAGGTCCAACCCAGACTTCATCTTCAACCTCCAGAATGTTTGAAAATACGCGCGCGCCTGTATAAACTGCTAACTCCTGCATTTGTGATCTTTTGCCAAAACTCAAAACATGAAACTTGTAGAGCATTAAACCACGATTCTAACCATATAAAAAACTTGATCTAACTCTCAAAGACCAGAGAGAATTTCTCTGGCCCTAAAATCTGACCTAGTTTTTTTAACATGTTCATGGATGAAATTCTCTTAGTACGCTTAATATAAATGAAATCTGAGCATATGTACAGCTTCATGGCATTGAGTACTACATCTTTCATTCACAAACCTAAGGCTAAATGTTCCTAAATAGAGAGATAGAAGTTTGAGAAATACATGTTTCAGTCAAGCTCGAGTATGGCAATGCAGCAACTTTCAGTGAGGCCCGAGGTTCTTTTGAGCTTGCTTGATGTTCCCTGGACCTTTCCCAATGCTTAGTTTGTTTTGAAATGGTCTGAATCTCTCTATAGAACTCAACCTGCAAAGCTTCAAAACAAAAATGGTGAACACTGTAAATGGAGTTACTGTTGGTAATGGAGGTTTGGGATAGTTTGAGTGAGTTGAATGGAAGGTATTGGAACTGGTTGCAAGCAAAACGCACGAGTGGATGTGAAAATGGAAGTGATTCTGCAGGGCCTGCCCTGTTTTGCAAGAAAATGTGATTTTTGTGTACAAGGGTGTTTGAGGGATGAATGGCTCGTGTTTCTGGCTCACAGGGATGTGCAAAACTTGTTTTGAATGTTGGCAAGAGTTGAATATATCAGATGTGCAAGTTGTTGACCTTTTGCATAATTACTTGGTTTTGAAGCAAAAAGTGAGAGTTGACAATGCTATGGTTGTACTGGCTTGTAACCTAAATGCACAAAGTTGTTGAACTTTTCCTGCAATTAGGGAGCCTTGTTTGCAGCAAAGGGCTTGGTGTATGGCTCAAGAAATGAAATTTGACATAAAGCATGCTTTATGTAAATGGAAGTGTTACCTTTATGCCCAAAATGGATTTATTCATTGTGCCAAGCTCTAGTGGTCAGAATAACACAAATGTCCAATGAGTTTGCATTCAATTAAGGAGTGTGAATTGGTTTAGAGGCCTGTAATCAAGTACAAAGCTAGTTTGGACATATTTTGTAACTTGTATGAACATGTATTGGCCATGGATACAAAGTGAGTTTTTGCCAACTTCAAGCATTTGATTCTCCCTAACCACAAATGTGTTTAAGGAGTTCTTGGACAATTTTGAAAGCTTGCAACATGTACTATAATCCATATTTGAAATTCAACTTGAGACTCCAAGTGGAACTATGTGAAAAATGGCCAAGAAGATGGGTCGAAATTCTGCCTAAACTAGGGCAAAATTTCTCTAAGTTAAAAGTTTTAGGGACCCTTGTTCCAAAAATCATAACTTGAGATCTAAGATTTTTTTGAGAAAACTTTGTGAATAAAAGTTATATACTTTGTGGAGGACTACAACTTTCATGTTGTAAGTTTTGATTGAATCCATTTGCATCTTTGGTGAAAATGTGGGGCAAAGTTAGGAAAAATTAAGAAAATTTCATAACTTAGAAAATTTCTAAGTTATGAAATTTTTCAATTTCAAACCCTAATTTGCAATTTTGGCTTTCTTGATGAACAAGTTTCATAATTTGACATATCTTGATGAAAAATGACCCTTGGAACTTGATTTTGACCAAAAAGTCAAAGTTTGACTTTTCAGTGTACAGTCAAATTTTGATTAGTTGACTGAAAAATTCATCTGTCAATCCAATGCATTTGAGATCTTTTGAACTTGTTGAATATGTAAAGATGATTCCATTGAGTCCTTGAGTCCATGGTTGAACTTGATTTGCCATTGGCTAGGTCAAACAGTCAAAAATTGCCTTTGTACAGTCAAAACCCTAAAAATGACCATTTTGCCCTTTTGGTGATCTGATCAAATTTCTTGTGGAATTGTGGTCCAAACTTGATCAAATGGCTCATATGAATTCATAATGTTGATGTGGGTCAAAATTCATGAGGTTTGACTGTAGATTGGTCACAGTTGACTTTTTCCCCAATACAGCTGATTTCTAGGTCAACTGTCCAATTGACTGGGCAAAAATTTGATTCAAGGCTTGAAATTTGGTATGGACAAACTTATGAGTCCAACATGAAGTATGAAAGTCAATTTGGACATTGAAGGTCCAAAAATACCTATGCAAACTCAAACCCTAATTTAGGTCAATAGTGCAAGGAGGTGTCTTGAGCAAAGCAAACCCTAGCCTGGTCTTGAGTTCCAAGAGTCTTGTGATGAGAAATGTTGATAAAATGAGAGGGAAAATTTTGGGGTACAACAGTTGCCCCTGTTTGATCTTCTTGAACCTGAAGAGTTAGATTGGCAAGTTTGCCTTTCGTAACTCGAAGGTAAAAGAGGATTGGACACTAGAGTGCCCGTAAATTTGCACTCGTCAAAATATTGTTGAGGGAATGGGCTTAAAGATGCCATTTGGAGCTGGTAGAATCTTGCTGGAGATGGGATTAAAGATGCCATCTAAGATTTGTTTGTTGAAAATCAGTGGAATGAACGTCAGAATGGTATCCGTACTTGGAACGTATCTGAGTTGTATCTGGAGATTGGGTTTGTATGAGCAGAGGAATGGCGTATATGTTTAGAGCGTATCCAAGCTGTAACTGTATTTTAACTTTGAATGAATATCAGAATGATTGTCATGTCTGAAGTGTATCTGTATTCTGAATGGGTAACAGAGGAACATCTGTGTATAGAGCCTCTATGTGTTGTGGACAAGTTCTGAATGAGTGGCAGAATGGAAACCGTGTCTAGAGCAAATCTGGACTGTATCAGAAATTGAGATATGTATGAGTAGCAGAATGACTTCCGTGCTTGGAGTGTATCCGCACTGTATCTTGGCTTGAAATTTTGAATGAGTAATAGAATGACCGCCGTGTCTGGGGTGTATCCATATTGTATCTGAAATTGAGATCTGTATGAGTAGCAGAATGACTTCCATGCCTGGAGTGTATCTCAAATTGTAACTGGGATCTGAATAAGTGACATAATGACTTACGTGGCGACTGCACTGGGGAGAATCAAACTTCTGGTGTAAGGGTCAGAATGGCATCCGTGTTTGGAGCGCATCTGATCTTGAAGCTGATAGTCGAATCTGAATGAGAAATAGAATGGCTGCCGTGTCTGGAGCGTATCTATTCTGTATCGGATTGCTGAAGTCTGAATGAGTAGTAGAATGACCGTCGTGTCTGGGGTGTATCCATACTGTATTTTGACTTGAAATTCTGAATGAGTAGTAGAATGACCGCCGTGTCTGGGGTGTATCCATATTGTATCTGAAATCTCTGAATAGTTGTTAATGATAGCTTTTTAATCTTATCCTGAAAAGGGTAAAATGTTAGCTAAAACATGAAGTTATGTTGCATGATATGTATGATGCAATGAAACGTGTTCCATCGATGTTTATGATATATGAATGTAATGTATGCGCATCTAAGCTGATTAGCTGTCTGGATGAGGAAAATAAATCCTTGATAACTGGAGATAATGAAATTTTGACTGCTGTCGGGGAAGTAAATTCCTGACCGATGCTGAGGATTCAAAAAATCTTTAATTGTTAAAGATGAGAAATCCTTGCTGACTGCTTGGGGATTAAAGATCTTTGATTGTCGAGAATGATAAATCTTGGGACCACCGCTGGGGATTAAAAATCCTTGGTGATTTGTGGGGATTTAACAAGAGCTTTGACAACTTCTACGGGGAATGAGAAGCCTTCATGACCTTCCTAGGAAATAAGGAAAACTCTGAAAATCTCTACTGGGGAATTAAAACCTGGGAGGCTTTGAATGGAGAAACAGGAAATAAAATCTTTGTTCTGTTGGGAAATAAACTCTGTGGGGAAAGTGTTTACTCGGCTGGGGAAATCAAGAGCTTGGGTTGTATGCCAATCTACTAGGGAAGTTGGGGGAAAGTTAAACAGTTCTCGCTGGGGATTGATAGTTGGAAATTTGACTTCGTTGGGGAAGAAGGTTTAGAATATTCTAGATTCGTCAGGGATATGTATTTCAGGGTTTTCGGGCTCCACTGGGGATCGAGAGTTTGGAGACTTAACTCTGATGGGAACTTTGAAATTTAACTCTGCCGGGGGATAAGGTTTAGAATACACTGGCTCCGCTGGGGATCTGGAAATTTAACTCCGTTGGGGATATATTCTCCAAGGTTTTAGCTTTGTTGAGGAGCTGGATGATGTACTGCAGGGGATTTCTTCTGGAATAGCCTAAAGACGTCTTCCTACCCTTTCAATCTACCAGTAATTATCCTTTCTCAATTTCGTTTTATTTGTAAGTAATGATTATATTCAAATGCATATGCATATTTAACAAAACATTGGACGTTTTCAAATAAAACATAAGTGTAAAAAGAAAGGAAAGGCAAGCAAATTTTGCACTGTGAAGTATTTTTGTAATAACTTTTGTAAGTATCTTTGTACAAAAGAGACAAACATCCTAGTAAGAGAATGTTGTTGTAAAAAATTGAGAAAAATTTTATACAAAAGAAAGATGGCTATGTGTAACAATTTAATGGGGTTCCTATTCTGCTATAGCCTTCACAACTTTGAGTATCTTGTCCATTCACTGCTTCGTCCGCCGATGATTGGATTGATCAGAAGCCTAGAGCTTGTTGGTGAAGCGATTGTCTTTAAAGTGATCCGATGAGACATAGTCATATGCTTTAATTCCCTAACTTTTACCTGGACCGCCCTTTCGGGTTTTCGATCCACCGGGAAACCCTTTTTTGCCCAAGTCGCCCTTTCGGGTTTTCAACTTGCCGGGTGTACAGATTTTTTTGTTTATCCCTAATTTTTGCCTGAACCACCCTTTCGGGTTTTCAATTCACTGGGATGCCTATTTTTGCCCAAGTCGCCCTTTCGGGTTTTCAACTTGCCGGGTCATTTTATGCATAGTATCTTTTGACTATGTCTGCATTCGCAGGGTGCGGCAAGTCGTCACCGTCCATGGTGGTCAGAATCATTGCCCCACTAGAAAAGATGTTCTTGATCACAAATGGTCCTTCGTAAGTAGGAGTCCACTTGCCCCTGGGATCACTTTGCGGTAAGATGATCCGCTTGATTACAAGATCTCCGACTTGATATACTTGACACCTGACTTTTTTGTTGAAAGCCTTGATCATCCGTTTTTGATACGTCTGACCATGACAAACAGCAGTAAGTTGTTTCTCGTCGATCAAGTTAAGTTGATCAAGCCGGATCTGAATCCAATCGTCTTCACTTAAACCGGCATCCTTCATAATCCTTAAGAAAGGAATCTGAACTTCCATAGGTAAAACAGCTTCCATGCCATATACCAAAGAAAAGGGGGTTACCCATGTTGAAGTACGCGCCGTGGTACGATATCCATGCAGAGCAAACGGCAACATCTCATTCCAGTCCTTATAGGTGACTGTCATCTTTTGAATGATCTTCTTGATATTTTTATTCGCGGCTTCAACAACACGGTTCATCTTTGGCCGATAGGGAGATGAATTGTCATGATAAATCTTGAATTGCTCGCACAGAGCGGTGATCATAGTGTTATTCAGGTTTGTATCGTTGTCCGTGATAATCCTGTCGGGGATACCATACCGGCATATGAGGTTCTGCTTGATGAAGCGGGCAACCACATTCTTTGTAACAGAGGCGTAGGAAGCTGCTTCGACCTACTTGGTGAAGTAATCAATAGCCACCAGGATAAAACGAT
Source organism: Vicia faba (assembly GCA_948472305.1). Taxonomy (NCBI): domain Eukaryota; kingdom Viridiplantae; phylum Streptophyta; class Magnoliopsida; order Fabales; family Fabaceae; genus Vicia; species Vicia faba. The sequence continues at coordinate 1,705,271,125 of OX451737.1, read as the reverse complement.
GTCCATTGGATGCCGTAGGCTTGATCTCTCCAATCATGTCAATTCCCCACATCGTGAATGGCCAAGGAGTTGTTAGAATGTTGAGAGTAATAGGAGGAATATGTACTTTGTCGGTGTAGACTTGACATTTGTGGCAAGTACGGGAATGTTGATGACAATCAGCTTCCATGGTAGACCAGTAGTAGCTTGCCCTTAGAATCTTCTTAGCCATCGTATGCCCTCTCAAGTGGGTGCCAAATGTGCCACTATGTATTTCGGTCATGAACAACTCTGCTTCAACCTTGTCCACACAACGAAGTAGAACACAATCATGGCTGCGCTTATAAAGGATACCATTGCTCAGGAAGAATTTGGCAGCAAATCTCCTTAAGAACTTTTTGTCATTGACGGAAGCTCCTTCAGGGTATTCTCGAGTCTGGAGATACTTTTTGATTTCATGAAACCATGGTTGTTCCACTACTTCTTCGGTATTAATCTCATGACAGTGCGCAGGTTCATCCATTCGCTCGATGGTGATCTGAGGAGCCTCATTATCCCAGTTGAGTTTAAACATGGAAGAAATTGTAGCTAGAGCATCTGCTAACTGATTTTCTTCTCGCGGAAAATGCTCGAAGGTAATTTGCTCGAAATGAGGCAGCAATGTCAGGACATGTTCTTTGTATGGGATAAGATTAGGATTTTTAGTGTCCCACTCTCCTTTGACTTGACTGATAACCAAAGTCGAGTCCCCAAATACGACCAAAGATTTGATTCCCAAGTCTATAGCAGCCTTGAGACCAAAGATGCAAGCTTCATATTCAGCCATGTTATTGGTACAGCTGAAGCAAAGTTGGGCAGTGAAGGGCGTATGACAACCTTCCGGAGAAATGAGTACCGCACTGATACTATTGCCAAGTGAATTTGAAGCACCATCAAAGTACAGGGTCCATCGGGATCCTTGTTCAGGTCCATCATACGGTCTGTTACCTTCAATGTTATCCAATGTCATGATGTCCTCATCAGGGAAGTCGAATCTCATAGATTGGTAATCTTTGACGGCTTGATGAGCTAGATGGTCAGCTAGTACACTCCCCTTTATAGCTTTTTGGGTAGTATACTAGATATCATACTCAGTCAGGATCATTTTCCATCTAGCGATTCTTCTAGATAAAGCAGGCTTCTCGAAGATATATTTAATTGGATCCATTTTGGAAATCAGCAAGGTGGTATGTGTCAACATATACTGCCTTAGCCGGCGAGTAGCCCATACCAAAGCGCAGTAAGTTTTCTCGAGCAGTGAGTAGCGAGTCTCACAGTCGGTAAACTTTTTGCTAAGGTAATAAATGGCATGCTCTTTTCGACCAGACTCGTCATGTTGGCCCAGTACGTACCCCATTGAGTTATCCAAAACGGTCAAATACATTATTAACGGCCTTCCTTCAACGGGTGCCATCAAGATAGGAGGTTCCAGCAAATACTCCTTGATCTTATCAAAAGCAACTTGACAATCATTGTTCCATTCAACCACCTGATCTTTCTTCAACAACTCGAAGATTGGCTCACAGGTAGATGTTAGGTGAGAGATGAACCTCGCAATATAGTTTAAGCGTCCCAGGAAGCCTCTAACCTCCTTTTCAGTGCGGGGGGCAGGCATCTCCTGTATAGCTTTGACCTTAGCAGGATCAACCTCAATGCCTTTGTTGCTAGTGATAAATCCAAAAAGTTTACCAGACCTGACTCCAAAAGTGCACTTGCTTGGGTTCAGTCTGAGCTTATACTCTTTTAATCTGACAAATAGCTTTTGCAGATGGTCAAGGTGTTCCTCTTCTGTCTGTGAACGGGCTATCATGTCGTCTACGTAAACTTCAATCTCATGATGTATCATGTCATGAAACAAAGCTACCATGGCGCGTTGATAGGTTGCCCTGGCATTCTTCAGTCCGAATGGCATCACTTTGTAGCAGAAGGTACCCCACTGAGTAACAAAAGTAGTTTTCTCCATGTCTTTGGGGGCCATTTTGATCTGGTTGTATCCCGAGAATCCGTCCATGAAGGAAAATACCTTGTGTTGAGCTGTGTTGTCAACCAAGATGTCAATGTGTGGCAGTGGAAAATCATCTTTAGGGCTAGCCCTATTTAAATCCCGATAGTCCACACACATTCTGACTTTGTCGTCCTTCTTAGGCACGGGCACAATGTTAGCAACCCATTGTGGATAGGAAGTAACAGCCAGAAAACCAGCGTTGAATTGCTTCATTACCTCAGCTTTGATCTTCTCAGACATGTCGGGCCTCATCCGGCGTACTTTTTGTTTGATCGGTGGACAGTCTTCTCTTGTAGGGAGACGGTGAACCACGATATCTGTATCTAGTCTCGGCATGTCTTCATAGGACCAGGCGAAGATTTCAACATATTCATTCAACAACTGCACTAAGCGCTCTTTGACACTTGGTTCCAGGTTGGCACCCACTTTTACCTCTTTCTTGTCTTCCTCTGTTCCCAAGTTGATGGTTTCTAGCAACTCTTCATGGGGCAGAATAGCCCTCTCTTCTTGTTGCAAAAGTATGGCTAACTCTCCAGGCACTTCACAGTCTTCATCACCTTCGTACTCGGCATGATTGACCAAATCTTCAGAGTCACCGAAGGCTAAAGCAGAATAGTCACCCATGGAATCCGGAGTGGATGGGTACCTGCATTTTGTGAGTGTGGATGTGTGTAAGGGATAGCCATCCTTAAACAAAACAAAAATGTAAAAGGAAAGAAAATGAACACAACAGTTTATAGATGAAAACGTCCAATGATTCATTAAACATGGCATATGATAATGAAGAAAATCAAGCCCTTACAAACGGACCTATATGCCTCGGGCAAGGCATAAGGTGAAAATAGTGTATGAATTGTTTAGTTATTACATACCAAAATAGGAAATTGTTCAAAGATAAATTACTGGTTGATGAAAGTGATGGGAACGAAGTCCTTCGCTTCCCAGTTGCTTAATACTCCTTCGACGGTTGGAAAGATCCAATCTTCAAAGTTATCTTCTTCATCATCATCTTCTAAGGCATTAATTCCATGGTGAGTGATTTTTACGGGTGGTCCTCTAGCCCTGGAGCGACTCACAGCTTTCTGGCCAGCAGCAGTAAAACCTAGTCCGAACTTGTTCATCTTGTAAGGAAAATCAGGAAGTTGCCCCTACACTGTACTCCTTCCTTCTTTGATTACAGCCTCCGCATCCTTGAGGGATGCCATCCTAGATACAGGATTGGAAACGATAGGAACATCTGTCATTGTCTTTGCAACCGCGACTTTAGGAGAAACTTCCTCGAAATGTTGGAAAGGCGTTTCTATGAATTCGCCATCCAACTCCACATAGAGGAAGGAGTTGAGGTGACTTATCATGTACTCTTCCTCACCGTGCACCGTTATAATCTTACCCTGAACAAGATACTTTAGCATTTGGTGTAAAGAGGAGGTAACTGCCTCAGCATAGTGGATCCACGGCCTTCCCAACAAGCAAGAATATGAAGGACGGATGTCCATCACATAAAAGGTAGAGTTGAAAATTTCTGTGCCCACCTTGATAGGAATGTCCACTTCTCCATGAACCATCCTCTTAGAACCGTCGAAGGCTCTAACAACGATGTTACTGGGCTTAAGGGTCAATCCTTCGCAGTCTAATTTGTCCAACGCCTTTTTCGGTAGCACATTCAAAGATGAACCGGTGTCAACCAGAACATGGGCAAGCGTGGTTCCCCTGCATTCTACGGAGACATGTAGCGCGTCGTTGTGCTTCCTTCCCTTAGGAGTCAAATCAGCATCGGAAAAACCAAGACCATTATCAGCAGTAAGGCTAGCCACGCACTCTTGAAACTGGTCAGCCGAAGTTTCTTGAGGCACGTGTGCCGTCTTTAGAAATTTGATTAAGGCCTTAGCATGAGCCTCAGAGCAGAGTAGGAGAGCCAACATGGAGATTTTGGAAGGGGTCTGCCCTAGCTGCTCCACAACATCTTAGTCACTCTTCTTGATTATCCTTAATATTTCTTCCATCTCTTTCTGGGTGGTCTCGGGGATAACCACAGTATGAGCCTTCGTCCTGACAGGCGGTTCTAGTATCCCCTTACCTTTATTGGAAGTAACATCTGAGGGTCCAGCTTCGGGTACATCAACTTCTTCAATTATCGGGCTCTGCACAGATGGCTTGATAGGTACAGAAACTCTCGAGGGTCCGAAGACTGCTCGTGGAGGAGCAATCTCCGGAGAAAATATCCTTCTGCTGCGAGTTATCTTGCTCGTTCCCGCAATATTCCCTATATCATGGATTTCATCATCAGAATTCTCTTGGACTGATTCAATCTGTTTGATACCATGATAGAAGATTTCTCCTCTGTAGTTCCATGGTATCGTCTTGTTAGATTCATATGGGACAGGCCCCGGCATAGCGATTTTCAACGGCACAAACTTAAGATCAGGGGTAATCTTGACAGGCCTTTTGCAAGCCTTGGGAAGATTGTTGGAGATGGTTATTATCGCAATGTCATTGGTCGGAGTAACAAAGGTGGCAAGAGTAACACGAGTGAAGGTATCAACAAGAGTCTTTTGAAAGAGTATCTCTTGGGTATCCATCAGGCGTTGGATGCCTGATTTCAACATTGGGCAGTCAGCTCGTATGTTTAAACAAAAGTAACAGTCTTTTCCACAGCCTGGGAATATCCCGGCTCTCATCAAATTCACTTTAATCACTGGTAACGGAGTCAAAAGGTCAGCAACATTGGTAACATGAAGGTCTTCCATAACGGCATGAACATTATGATCGTGCTTGGGCATTAGGGTAGAAATCACATTCGGCTTTTCGGGCGCATCGAATTCTACCTCCTTGGCGTCAATCAAGTCTTGGATTTTGTTCTTAAGAGCCCAACAGTTGTTGGTATCATGCCCTACACTGTCAGAGTGGTAAGCACATTTTGCATTGGAATGGTAATATGGAGAAGAGGTATTAGGGTTCTTTGGCGCTTCCTTCAAATTGGTAAGATTCAGCTTTAATAAATGAGGGATTACTTGAGTCGGTGTCATGTTGATTCGGGTGAATTGCCGCTGTGGCATTTCTACCCTTTGCTGATTAGATCTTGGCTGATTGCTGCGAGGTTGATCATTTAAAGAGTTTTGGATCATTACAGCCCCCACAGTTGGTCGGCGCCCCATTCTTCCTTGGCTTTTCTGAGAATAAACAGCAGAAGCTTCCTTCTTAGCTTCTTAACAGCAGTGGACGCGGAGGCATCTTTCTGAATCTTACCACTTTTAATGTCGGCCTCGACCCTTTCACCAGTCAGAATTAGTTCGGTGAATCCCGCAGAGGAACTCCCAATTAAATGATTGAAGAAAGGGCCATACAGGGTCCCTAAAAACATGTCAACCAATTCTCTATCCGACAAAGGTGGTTGCATCCTTCCAGCCAGATCACGCCACTTCTGGGCATACTCTTTAAATCCCTCGTTAGAAGCCATGCCCATACTCTGTAGTTGAGTACGAGTAGGCGCTAAATCAGCATTATATTGGTATTGTCGATAGAAAGCAGCATCTAAGTCTTCTCAGTTATGAACCTCCGATCTCTCGAGTTGATAGAACCAGTCCAATTGTGTGCCTGATAAACTATCTTGGAAAAAATGTACCCAAAGATCCTTATCAGATGAGTGGGGTTGGATCTTTCTGACGTAGGATCTTAGATGCATCTTCGGACACGACAGACCGTCGTACTTATAAAATGTAGGAACTTTGAACTTGGGAGGAATGACGATCCAAGCGACCAACCCTAATTCTTCGAAATCTAAACCGGGTACCCTTTGCAACTCCATCGGTGCCAACCGATCCTCAAGATTTTTAAACTTATCATCCACCGGGGGATATTGCTGTTCGGAGTAATCTTCATCCTCTTCTTCCTCTTCCTCTTCAACTTCAGATTCAGAAGGCATCGCAGTTCCTTTTCCTTTACCAGCCCCTTCATCAGACGTCAAGGGGAATTCGAGAACCTTTCTAGCATGGCTTTCAAACCTTCTTCCCATAATGACCACACCGGGTCTTTTCTTCTGTTTCTCTTTATCTTTCTCCAATAGTGCTTTAAGGTCCTCTTGACCCTTTGCTAAGGTCATGAGGAGTTGCTGGAATTGTGAATTCTATGCTTGCAGATCCTTAACCGTCTGCTCCAAATCCATCTTGCTGAAATAAACAGCAGAAAGATAAGGAAACCTGGTGTGAAGACCTGTTTATGCATATGATGAATGATATGTTATTCATGTAATGCATTCAAGGATTCAGACATTCAAATTTGTTGCAAACAAAAGGAACACACGTCATATTAAGAAGAAATTTGTTAGTACATAAGTGCCCCATGGGAAAAATATTACAAAATTCTTAATGTAAAAAGACATTGTGCATCCTCTTTGGTGCGATGTAAGTGTTGAGAGTTTCCTCCTCGTGTAGTCGTAGGGTAAGTTCCAAAACCTTCTTCTCACTGGCATAGAAGCTGGCTTCTAAAGTATTCCATTCCTCCTTGAGTTGGATCCAACTCTTTTGCAATTCTTCCAATGATGTCGGCATGTAAGAATGTAGGAGGGTGTATGGAACCTCTCCTTCCATAACAGGCTCTTTGATCACGGGGAGAATGTGGGGGTATGGCATCATAAGACTCTGGGCGCGGGTTCGTACCCACTTGAGATAAGGCTCAAGGGGGATGGAATTCTTGTGCCCCAGTGTCCTACTATCCACTTTGTTGGGCATCCTCCAAGCTCTGATGAACCTTTGTCGAAGTCCTTGCGCATCGTTGTCGAAGTCAAAAACTAGGTTAGGAATCAACATATCATGAGGGTCATCCCTTCTAGGATATCCAAACTGTCTTATAGCTAAACAGGGGTTGTAGGTAATGCCTCCTCTAATGCCAAGTAGTGGGACATTAGGGAATTCCCCACAACAATCAATGATGATGACATTTTCTCTGGACCGAGAACACCAATGAACATCAGAATGTGTGAGGGTCATCAACCGTTGTGACCACCTTAAACCCTGCTCATTCTTCAAAACTGATTGTGGAAGGTTAGAAATAAACCACCTTGCTAGAAGAGGAGTACATCACATGAGAACACCTCTTTTCCTCATTGTTCGTGTGTAAAATGAGTGTAGGATGTCCCCAAGCAATGTAGGTACAGGATTCCGAGACATAAAAATCTTGACAGCATTCACATCTATAAGTTGATCAGGGTTTGGGAACAAGACCAACCCATAGATGAGAAGTGCTACAATCTCCTTAAAAGCTTGTAGATCTAGAGAGTTCCAGTAGTCTTGTGCCTTCTCAAACAGAAACTTTACCAAGAAACCCTTGACACCACTTCTAGTTTCCCAATGACCTTTGATATCAGATGGTTGCAAGTGTAAGGCTTGAGCAACATCTTCAGGCTTTGGTTTTTTTCCGTACCGTTGTAGGGTAGTTGATGAAGAATAGGAATCCTCAGGAGTTGAGAAAATTCCTCCAAAGTAGGTACTAGTTGGTAATCAGGGAATGTGAAACAGTGGTGTAGGGGGTCAAAGAACTGGAAGAGAACTTTCACCATGTCTTCTTTAATGTTGGAGTTGACCAAGTTGAGAAGTCTACCATGTCTTTCACTGAAAAGAGAATTCTCTGGAATCTTGGAAGTAAGCTCCTTGAGTTGAGGAGGGATTCTCACAAGGTTGACTTGAATTGTTTTCCTGTGAAGAGATTCCATGACCTACAAAACAAGAACAAAGATGAAGATCCAAACCCTTGAAATGGTTAGTGGATGCATATGATGCTTTATGATGTTCATGATGTATGAACAAGCACATGTACAAACAAGTCACACAAAAACCCTAGTTTCAGGCTTGCATGAGGTTTCACAGGTAAGTACCCTCTTGAAGTTAGTTGGCTTAACATGTCCTATAAATAGTAATCGGGTTCTAAGGAGCTCAATATCACTGGATTATTTTCTGTGTTCATTGTTTTGGTTTAGCCACTTAACTGGCGACCAAAATATTCCAAGAAAACAACCCTCAATGAGTGTAGTATCGAGTATCTACCAACTTCGGACTGCACCAAATCCGGTCATCTCACTACCCCTAAAAAATGCCAAGATGGTCAAGTAAGGTTCTAAGATTTCATTAGTGCTTCATGACATCACTCAGCGGCCCCGTATTCTCTTTGATTGACTCAAAGGCTACCGGTACTCACAAATATGTCGCACTAATATAGCTATTGCTTCAACCATGTCGGTATACCCTGCACAGTTTCCACAATGTATTTCTATTTACCTATGAATGTTTCCCAAATCCGGGTGTAGGATTTCAAGCCCAAACAAGAGAACCAAATGTAAAGAAATCAAAGCAATAAAGATAAGCATGCAAAGGGTGATCTAAGCCCTAAGGTTACTCCATTTTTAAAGTTCTCCCCAGCAGAGTCGCTTGTTCTGTGATACGGTGGGAGAAATAACTTGAGGTTTTGCGTTTGTGTTTACAAATGTTTCGGTTTAGCAAGAGTCGCCACCCGACTTTTTATTTTATCCTAAGGAAAGGTCAAAAAGCACAGGAAAGACCTTTGAGATGTTTTCTTGGGTTCGGGGAGTAGATTATGAAAAGGGAAGGTGTTATCACCCTTTTCATCCATGGTTATCCATGGGCTCTTAGTTACTTGTTTAGATCACTTGCTTTTCTTTTCAATTGTTTAAAATGGTGCTCTTCAATTGTTTGAAATGGTGCTTTGTGTGTGGTTTTGAAAGATGTTTTGAAAAGAGGCCATCGTTGTGAAAACCTTTGTAATGATTCTTGTTTGAATGTATACAAAGGTGTTTTTGTCTTTTGAAAAGTTTCCAATGTTTGAAAGTTGGATTTTGAAATTGTGTTGTGAAGTGTGTTTTTAAAAATAGCAAGGATGTTTTGCAAGCTTTTGATCAAGTAACTAAGAGTTATCTACCCTATTTTACTCAAAGATCTTTCTTATAATTTTAACCCTTTTAACAGTGTTGTTTCACCATTGTAATTGGTGAACAACCTTGTGTTAGGATGTTAAACGGGACATGCGCAGGTCATCGTATAGACCATGATAGCAATTGTGCTAGGTATCTTTGGCAATTTTCTTGAGGGACTTGATCATTTTTGTTGAGGCAACTCAGATAGCGTCATCGAGGGACTATGGTCTTTTGTTTTGTTTTTGTTTTGCCAAAGTACTTAACATGTATACCATGACCCATTTTTGAAGGCAACAAGTGGATTGTAACCCTAGGGGTGTAAGTGTGCATTGTGTTTGTTTTTCATGCATTTTTGTCTTTGATTAGGTCAAACTATTTGTTAATTTGATTTTGGCATACAAACCCCTAATTCTCTAATCATGGCATGATTGAAAGCGTTAAGTGCGGGAATTTAAATTCTAAGCTATTACAACATGATTATGGGGATGGGGGTACAATTTTTTGAATAGGGGGTATTTGACAAGAAATATAAAACCTAGTTACTATTACATCCAAATTGAATTATAATGCATAAATATTTAAATGTACATATTTAAATAACAAAATAAATAAATATTAAATAAAATATATTATGCAAAAAAGAAGTTTTTATATATGTAAAAATATTTTCAATGTAAAGAAATATAAAGAAATAAATAAATAAAATAAAATAAAAAGATTAATTTTATTTATTTTAGGGTAAAACCCTAATTTCTTTAAAATAATATCTTATATTATTTATATACAAAAAAATACATATTAATATGTACAAAAAATGAAATATATTTAAAAAAAGTGTTTTTTAGTATAAATAATAATAAAAATAAAAATTTAATATTTTTGTATTTTTATCTTATGTTTTTTTTAATAAAATAAAAGTATATATATATATATATATATTATATATATTATATATATAAGTATATATA